>CM058229.1:35067939-35696080 GCA_030180135.1 Orychophragmus violaceus
TCTATATTGAATCTTATCAGATTAACATTATTATTGTGTTAACTCAATTAGCATACAATATATAAATATCATATTAAACAAGTTATCATATCATAATATTTTGAAATTGTTATGTTAGTCCACTTTATAGTTATATAAAATTGAAATAATTGTGTTATATCAGTTATTATGTAATACGATTATCGTTTTAACTCAAATATCATAGCATATAAATGTAAACATATACAATCATCGTGTTAACCTAGTTATCATATCATAGAAAATGTGTATTGTTGTTAATTAACTTTGTTATCATAATAGATTACAAATAACTATACAAATAATCTGTAAACTAACTGGTTTAACTTTTCTTATCTTTTTCTTATTCTTTTTCTCTAATATTATTCACCCGTAAAACATTGTTCATCCCGTAAAACACTATGCATTACCGTAAACACTATTTGTAGAAGAAGAAAGGACTTTGTAATTAGTTAAAAAAAATAGAAATGTAGGTTTGGTTTTTTATAGTTGAATAGTTTAAGTGAATAGTGGTCTATGAGAGAGGTTTAATTTAGAGTTATTGGTTGGTATGGAATCAAATTTCTCGTTCTTAATTTGAAAATATTATTATTAGTTATGTTTGACATATATAAAGATGTACTTGCTCTTCACATGAATCTAAGATTGTGGATGGTGTTAATTAAGCGGGGCAGTATTTGAGAATGTTTGTGGTATTTGTAATATGTCACCAATCATAAAAAGGTTTAACTTGTGGTGCGGTTTTGTCCAATACCGCATTCAGTAAAAAAATTTTTTGTTTGTTTAGGGCTTATTCAGTAACACACTTTAAAAAAAAAAACAATTATGGTCGGTTTCAACTTTCTAATGCATTTTTCTTTTCAATTTATACTTAAATATGATATGTATATATTAGGACCCGTATATATTATGTGTTAATAATAACTGAAATTATCCAAGGCTAACAAGTAGGTACGTGATTATTATTTGGGATCCGCTCCAAAAATGAATATTCAGGGTGCCTGATCCGGATTCGGGTAGTAAAAGCACGGATTCTTCGGATCCGAATAATAATAAATTTCAGAATCAGATATCCGATGCTTATAATCTTCTTTGGTTTTAATGATAATAAAAGAAATATGAGCTATTGACTATTGTAAGCAATAATTTCACTGTTTTGCTTTACTCCTAAAATGTTACCGGTTAGTAAATTTGGTGGCTAAGCTGGTTTGGTTCATAGGGAAAGATTGACCGGATTGAGTATTACTAAGGCCCTAGTATGATTTAAAAATAATAATAAAGTATAAGGTCTATTTATTAAAGCCCAAATTAGACCCAAAGTAATTGATCAGTCGGTTTAGTACGTAAAAAGACGGTCTGATTTAAATAAAATTTTAAAATAATAATTTTTAAATTTTAATAAAATTTTGGTTCGGATCCAGATATCCAAGGTAGTTCATATCCGGATTCAGATAGAAATATTGTATATCCGGCGGATCCGGATCTCGATACATCAAAAAACCGAATATTCGGATCCGTTCTAAGCCTACTAACAAGTAACAAACAAAAAATTGAGTGCGCAACAACTAGAGTTAAGATTTTAAAATCGAACCGAACACTACCAAATCTTCGGTTTTGGTTCTAGTTCGATTATCTAGTTCAATAAAATTGAAAATTTAATTCCGATTTCAGTTCGGTTTGGTTTAATTCGACCAAACCAAACGGTGAACATGTTTTTTCCTTTCTAAATCTAATTATACTAAATTTAATCAATATTTATTAAATTTTCAAAACCGAGCCAAATTAACTGAACCAAATCAACCAAACTAACATAATATATATAAATTTATCAGATTTTAACCAAAATTTATGAATTTAAAATAAATTTATGAAAATATTTTTTATTAACACTAAACAAAATTTTAATTTACAAATATATTAAGTATATTAACTTAATTAAATTTAAAATTTAAAATAAGATTTTTGAAAATAAAAATAAAATTTTAAAAATTCATTATTAAAATATTTTGTCGTGTACCACAAATTATTTTCACCAATCAAACTTTATTCCGCACCACTTATTTTCTATAAACCGCACTTGTCCCACAAACCGCAGTTAAACCGTATTATACTCTAAAACCGCTTTTCCCGCACAACTAAAATGGTGGTCACTATTCGGACCCTAAAATTGAATACGAGCAGTGTCGCATTTCATAGTAGGACTTGTCCCAATACCAATCTTTTTTTTTTTTGACAACGTCTCAATACCAATCTCCCAAACCTTTTTAGCTTTTATAATCCGGTTATCAAATACCTTAATCTTGAAATCCTCAAATCTTTACCAAAGATATAAAACAGAGGAAGAAACAAAACTGGATGATCTCAAGGAATCAGTCAAGTGATATTCAAAATCCAACTTAAAAGCACACAAATCTCTTTCCCAATAAAATTGTATCTACCTCTTTTCCTAATCTATTTGGGATCACCCAAGAATTATTCCATAAGTTATTTCATGGTCGTGTGTTAGAGTTCGGTAAAAAATCTAAAGATGCGTTCAAGCGTATGAATCCCTCCTCCACTCATGTTTGTGATTGTTGAATCCACCATTAAAATGGCTTAACTCTCCTCGTGAACAAATTTGGACAGACATAATTAACTCAATATTTTTAGACAAAGACCAAACATTTACAAGCTTGGGCAACGTTTAGATTTTTGTGGAAAATGTACCAATATATTTATGAAAAAAATCAAACTTAATGATAAAATAAATATAAAACAATTACCTAAAACCAGTCCAATTTAAAGACAACATTAAAATTGGATAATTTATTTATTTCACTTATAAATAAGTGTATTTTTCAAAACAAAATAAAAATGGTGTAGTTTTCAAAATATAATCTCATCATAAGGTAAATTTCCAAATTTTCTCTTTTATAAATCTAACAAATATCCTTAATATTCATTAAAATCTCTCGAAATCTAAATTCCACCAAATTAACCAAAATGCTTACAGAAAACATCATAGTATCTTGCTCTCAGATAACTTTTTTTTTTTTTGAAAACAAGAAGGGAATATGAATTGGTAGCAATCAATAATAGCCAATTTAGTTTGTAGGATTTAGTACTGTTCGGACAATACTGTCGCATGGCTATTATCCAAAAAGCCTATCCTAAAGATGTTTAAAGAGCTAACAATTGGGGGTTATAGGCGGACATATATATTGCGTGTATCGGTATGTACTAACCAACAAGAAAATCTTACAATAATAATTACTTTATGTGGGATTAAATTTTGAAATTATTGTGTGGACAGGGTAAGAGTATAATCCTTTGTTCGGAAACTCGTTAGGCGTTGTGCAAGCGGCCAACCTGGACCTAGCGCCTAACAAGAAAATCGGATATTATCCGGGGATTACTCAGGGCCTAGTTTTAGAACTATTTAATGTCTTGAAAACATATTAATCAACTATAATGAACCATTTTGATATGTATATATACAGCATTAAACACATGAAAACAAATATATAAACATGAAACTATGATTTTTATTAAAATTATAAAGATAAGCAAAAAAAAATTTAAATTTAAATTCAATTTTTTAAAATAATAATAAAAAATTGAACTAGGCGGTCGGCTAGGCGGAAATTAGGCGGTCTGTGAAGAATTAGGCGGAATTACGCGGACCTAGATGGCCACAAAATCGGCCAACGATTTATTCAACCGATTTGGACAAAACCGGGGTGGATGAGAATTGTCTAGCGTCTAGGCGGCCGAGTTTTAGAACAAGGGTATAATCCAACAGTCGTGACGCTTTCACTTTCATACGCTTTCACTTTAAGAGTAACCGCCAGAGGAGTTATAGTGGAAGGAAACGAAAGTAAAAAAGAGGCCTAGGGTTTCTTTCTCAATTTCTTTCCCACATTTTGCCTCTGTAACCGTTCCCTTCTTCTACAACTCTCTCTTTCTTTAATCATTCTTTAACGAGTCTTCTAAAATCTTTCCTACGTAACCTCTTAACCGAAGCAAAGATGGAAGATTTGGACCTTCCGAAGAGGATAATCGCAGCAGGTTGCGAGCCGTTCGGAGAACGTGTTAACACCTACCAGAAGATGCCCTTAATCCAAGCGCTTAAGGACTAACTACACCCACCAGAGATTGAAATCCTGTCTGCAACACAATTCGGGAAACTTCTCGACATCCCCTCCCAACCAGCCTGGTTCGGTACTTTGGCCTTGTTTCTTGTGTTCCGACAATTAGATGTCGATAAAGAATACGAGATTTGGGTAGTTTTTTTCCAGAAATCTTATCTGATTTTCTTTGCGTGAGTTCAAATTAGTCATTGGATTAAATTGCGGTAAGTTTCCGAGAGCTTCCCAGAAGAAGAGAAAGACAAAGACTCTAGGAGGGACTTCCAAAGATGAGGAGGAAACGTTTTACAAAAAACTGTTTGGCACTGATGGAGATGTAATCGTTGACACATCACGTTGTTGAGGAAGAAGTTTCGGAATCAAGATCCTCTTATGCGGCTAATATTTGCTTTCCTCGCTTTAATCGACGAAATTCTACTTCCGACCATGCACTACCATCGCTGTAAAATAAATCCCCTCCATGCAGAGATGTCTTCAAATTTTGATGACTTTATTAAGTATTTATGGGGACAGAAGTAATTTGAGAGGATAATGAGTTCGGTCAAGGAAAGAGATGTAACCAAAATTTGGACCCCAATGTAGCCATTCAAGGTTTCTTCTACACGCTTCAAATGGTGTTACTTGAAGCTGTCCCAGCCATTAAAGAAGGGTTATTCCCCCAAACTCAACAAAGTCTGAAGATGATTTTGTTCCTGTTCTCCTCAACGCGTGACTTTGAAACTCAACCAAATCAGAGACATGGATGAAGAATGCAACGTTAGCATAATTGTCCCTTCTTCTATCTTTATCATTATTAGGATGCAATTTTCTTTTCTTATATTAAAGCAGTAGTAGGTATAATGTAGTTGTTCTCTTAGATTGGTTACATCGTCAACTTAGTTATCGGTTGGTAGGTTACATTTATATAACGGATTTAGGCCCTCTTTTAAGTTTTAGTGGGACAAAATAAAGATATGACTTCATGAAGGACGCACTTACGTCTTTTGGCCCGGTTTTTTTTGTGTTCTTAATAGAATCTGGATTTCTGTCAACATTTTTACTTGTTCACAAAATTGATGTTTAACAGTGTTCTTAACTGAAACCTTTTTCGTTCTGCAGATAGATGTTATTCCCATAATTCTTCCGGAGGTGGATCTTGATTCTAGTGAAGAAGATTTAACATGGTCCAATGAAGAAGATAATCCGAGAGTGGATAAATTGGTAAACCTAATCGAGGAGGGGTTTAAGTTTCAGAATGCAATGTTTCTTGGTGGAGAACTACATCCTGAGGTGGTTGATCCATCTATGACTCGTAGAGGCTCAAAACGCTCCTTATTTCCAAAGTTCAATCGTATTTTACTCACTTCGAGCTATATTGTTCACCGATTTTATCTTTTTAGAGCCAAACAAAAGATTATATTTATAAGTGGTCGATGAAGCTTTGACTGAAGAGATCAATCTCATCGAAGGAAACCAAGAACAACTTGTTGGACATGTAAAAACATTGAAAAACGAGATTGACCTCCTCTTTGACCTTGACAAGGTCAATTCCACAAACCGCTACGTTGATGATGCTATGAAGACTGTCAGCTGCCTTGGAATCATCGCTTGGATTTGGCAGAAGCTGTTAAATTGAATATGTTTTATCGTCTCTTGTCTGTTTACATGTCCATTTTCTTTGCTTCTACCAAACCTACCTTATATCTTATTCGCCAGCGTTGATCAATCTCAATTTTCCCTAATAAAAATGGTTTAAGAGTTATATGTTTAGGTTTTTATTATCTGTTAACATAGTTGTATCATTACCAAGGCAACTAGTTCTCCAAATTTTTTACGTAACAAGAACTAAGTAAAAAAATATTACATCCAACGAAATTTACAGATAAGTTATGTGGTTTTTCTGTTAAATTACCAACAGTTTTTTCGAAATTCGGTAATTTTCAACAATAGGTGGCCGATAATCCGTATTAATAATATGAACAACATTACAAAATTTTGAAATTTCGTCAGTACAAAGGCAACTGCAACTTTATTAAATTCTATATATATGTGTGCCTTTAAAGATAAGAAAGGAAACTATGAGGCATTAATATATAACAATACGAGGTGATTCTTATGATGAATTTATACACACTCAAAATGCATCACTGCTTCAACGTCATTTTACACACCTCTCCATAACCTCTCGTAATTCACCTTCACCGGTATCCGCCAAAAAACACCCTCCATTTCCTTAGTCTGTTGGACGCTTCCATAATTGAAATATTCAAATTAGTGGCCAAGTTTGCAAAGATAGTAACCAGATAGATAAAATTCCTTATCGTCATAGCAACCTTACAGGTTAAACGATTATGTCCCAATGTGAACCTTCTCCTTCTAATATGCTGCAGGAGAAATACAAGACAACTATGTTACCTTTAAACTTGAGACCTTTATTGTTATCTCCATTCGCATTTAACAAGATTATTGTTATCTTGGCAATGGAGAATATGATCTTACCTTAAAATCCCCTCTTGAAAGAAATCTCTTCTTCCTAGGTCGTCCAGATGGCCTCCTAACTGAAGGTGGTGCTAGGCTCCCTCCGCCAACATCTGTAGCTGATGGTGCAAGTAGATTTACGTCTGGGACTGGCATTATTATCCCCGCATATGCATTTTTACAGTATTTTGTGGTGTAGTGGACATCAACGAGAGTTTGTACACGCATACCCTCTCTTATTGGTGTTGCGATCGCATGACGGTATGGTATACCGACTAGCTGAAATTCACGGCATGTGCAGCTCTGCTCCCAAAGGTGTATGGCGTAAGAGACATTCAACTCATACCGCACCTCATATATCCCATATGCTATCTTCTGAACAACATAATTACTTGATTTTTCATAGTTCTTGGTAATCATCTCCTGGGACTTTGGGTTCCAAACATCGTCACTTTGTTCAGCAGAGTCTTGATGGAGTGCAAACCATGATACACGAGTAGTACGTATGGCTTATAGAATCAAGATCATCGGGAATTCCCTGCCCATCCTAAGGACGTTGTTTAAAGACTCTGCAATGTTAGTAGTCATAATGTTATACCTCTCCTCTACAAAATGTGATCTTGTCCAGTGTTCGAAACCAATATCCTTGAGGTAATCAGCGCAGCGTTCATTGGTTGCCCTTATCTCCGCAAACGCGCGATCAAAATCGGATAACGTATAACGAGCAGGTTGAGAAACCAAGTAAGCCAGATTATTTGTTTTGAATATTTTAGCAATGTTTCTTTCGAGGTTCTTGATACAGGCAACGTGAGACGCCATATGATAAACCTGTGAAACAATAAATTATGTTACATACACATCTTGTTAACAATATACTCTTTTCTTAGTTGCCTGCATATTTACAAACTTTAGAAAGTGGTTGGAAATTTACCTTCTCAATTTATGCCTATCTGAAATAATCACCAATTTCGGTTCATGGGGTACTATTGCCGAAATCTTATGGAGAAACCACTCCCATGAGTCATCATTCTTGCTATTAACAGCTCCGAATCCTAGAGGGAAGTTTTAGAAATTCCCGTCTTGCGCACTTGCAACAAGGAGAGATCCTCCATAACGTCCACCGTGGTGTGTGCCGTCTATAATCACTACCTTTTGCATGTATTCGTACCCAGCTGCAAAAGTAGCTAAGGAGAAGAATATGTACTTAAATCTTTATATCCCAGATTTATCTATTTCTGTTTGAAGTCCCAGAACTAAATCAGGGTTGCTTATGAGCAGTTGGTCAATGTACGAAGGTATGAGCACGTAAATTCCCATCGAACTTTGATATATCATAGTTTTTAGGTGTTTTGGGTCATGATATATGTACATAATTGAGTCTTTATAAGAGTCTTTCGAGTCCTTACATGTACTTTACACGTTTTATCACGTTTGGGGTTAACTTGGACATTATGGCGCATTCTAGAGCTATTTGGAGCATTTATCCGAGAAGGAGAAGTCACTGCCGATATCAGATGTTGGTGTCGATCGACACGGGTCGCGAGTCAGAAGATTTGGCCGATTAATGAAGACTTTGAAGAATCTGCAAATTAGCCCATAAGTTTCTCATAATTACAAAGTGACCCAAATCGTGTTTTAAGCTTTTAATTAGGTTTTACAGCCACTTGTGAGGCTAAGCTTTTCTTGATCAGAGATTAGGAAATTTGGGGCTGGTCTTGTTCTCGAGAGAGAGAGGATTTCGAACACATGTTCTTATTCTGTTAATAATTATATGATATCTATTTTGACTATGTTTTCTGTCATGATTGCTATGTCTGAGTAGATCTCTTGTTAGGTTAGGGATTCTCATTAGGGATTTGAAGGAATGTTAGAACAACTGATTGATTAAGATTCACCATCTAGTTCTTCATCTAAATCGTTCTTAATGCTTAATCTGAAGTGGCCATTTAGATTATTGATATTAGGTTGATTTACACAACGAGAGTTGGTTAATTTGCTAGAAAAGGTTTATGTGAGCAATTTATCTATTCGCAAAGAGATTTGGCTTAGAGAAATTGTGAACAAACGAACTTGGAATTAATGCATGTTTAGAACTCTAGGATTCGCAACGAGAGTTGGTCTGCTAGGTTGTTAGGCATAGATAATTATCGCAGCGAGAGCTGGTTAATTATACTTCTGTGATTCTAGTTCAAGAACGCTATAGATTGAATCCTGATTGTTTGTTAATCTGATTTCCTGATATCCTGAGAACTTCCCCAAACCTGACGCCTTCGTTAATTGCTACATTCACCTCATTTCATTCGTTTACTTGCTGTCTTGTTTACTGTTTTAAAATCTGATTCTCTTAGCTTAATTCAATTACTTATAATCTATCGTGTGACCGTGAGTCCTTGTGGATTCGATACCCTGAAATACTACAATAGCATAACTGTGCACTTGCAGTAGAATAGGGATAAAACTACACCTATCAAGTTTTTCGCGCCGTTGCCGGGGACTCTTTGAGTTCGCCGATAGATTCAGTATTAGAATCTAGACTAAGCGTTATTCTTATTTTTCTAGTTTACTCACGTTTTTGTTTATTTGGTGTTGCATGAATCGCATAGTGTCGATCGACACTCATAGTGAATCGATCGACACCAGTCGCGACCAAAGACAACAAGAGTTTGAGCACTTAGCAGGTTTCTCTCGATGGAACCTGTGATTCTGATTCACGGTGAGGACGACACTTTACGAGACCAAGAAGGTCATATATGCAACGCGAAGGGTCAGAAACTGGATGGGGAAGGAAACCCCATCATACCAGATGTTGCCGTGGGCGTGGAACATCCACGAGAGGAAGATGGTCGCGAGCAGACACTTGCTGACTATAACAGACCATATATATCATATGCTAATCGGTCTGCTATTCGACCACCTCCATTTACCAGAGCTGAGTTTAGGCTGAAACTAGAGTACTACGCATTGGTTGGGCAACATCAGTTATATGGTCTTTCTAGCGAGCATCCTATGGATCACATAGATACATTTGAGGAATTGGCTAGTAGTATCAAAGCTGAGGGAGTCTCTTCTGATTATCTTTTCTGTAAGCTCTTCCCATTCTCTCTTAATGGAGAAGCAGCTCACTGGTTGAAACAGCTACCACCAGGATCTTTCACCACTTGGAATGCAGGTCAAGAAGGAGTTCCTTAGACACTTTTATGATGATGCTAGATCCGACCAGCTTAGATAGGATCTTTTGACCTTCAAGCAGGGACCTACAGAGTCTTTTAAGACAGCTTGGATGAGATTCAAAAGGTACCAAAGATATTGTCCACACCATGGTTTCTCTGAAGTGCAGCTATTGTGTGCCTTCTTCAGAGGAGTTGACTTTTGGTATCAAGCAGCTATGGACGCAACAAGCAATGGGAATTTCTATACCAAGACTCCAGAGGAAGATAAGGAGCTTATTGAGAACTTGATAACTAGCAATAGTATCAAGAATGCTGACAAGAAAAAGGCAAACCCAATCTGATTCAGAGGCTGAAGAGTTTGCAGAGGTGAACTATATAGCTAGAGCTGATTATCATGGACAGAAATATAGAAATCAGGAGAGACAAGCTTCTAGTTATGCTCCGAGATCGAGAGATTGTGGGTATTCATCTCACCAAGCTCCTCTCACTTATGAGCAGACAAGGGTTGTGTCTATGCTTGAGCAGTTGCTTCTTTGGCATAATAAGATGACAGGAGATCTGAATGAAAAGCTGGATTCTATGTATCAAGATTTAAGTGGGAAATTGGAAGCTTTGATAAGCAGAGTTGATGATCTGGACGCTAGGATGACGCAAGCAGAGGCTGGTATTAAGGAAAGGATGACTCAATCTCAGAAGGAGCATGTTAAGGCGGTTTTGGTAGAGGACGAAGCTGAGCAGAATCATGATATTAAGGTTTTGGAGCTGAAAAATTCGAGCAGTTCTCGTGAAGAAGACTTTGTGTCGATCGACACACAACTATGTCGGTCGACACCAGTTTCGAGTTTTCATCACGGACCGAAATCGACCCGCCTCAACATCAAGGTCGATTCTAATCGTGTCAATGTCGATCGACATCACTTTAGTGTCGATCGACACCATGGGCGTGAGCAGCCAGTTTGTCCAGAGAAGCCGAATGCAGCTGAAGAAAGAGTCTACAAACCGAAGATTCCTTTCCCTAGGAAGTCCAAGCAAGAGATTCAGTTAGAAAAGTACATGAGGATGATGAGAGATAAGCTAACTGAAGCCCAATTGATTGATGTTGTTAAGAACATTCCTATGGTGAGGAGATGCGTTACAGACATACTCTCTAGTGACATGACTGAAGAAGAAGGTGTCTTGATGGTCTCTGAAGTGTGCGATGCTATTAATCATGGTAGGATTCCTGAGAAACTAAAAGATCCAGGGAGTTTTGTGTTGGATTGTTCTATCTACAGAGACAGGTTTAAGAAGTCATTATGTGATCTTGGCTCAAGTGTGAATCTCATGCCATACATTGTGGCTGTGAGATTGGGACTGTTGAACTTCCAGCCCACTAGGATCTCTCTTGTCCTAGATGATCGATCAAAGAGATATCCAGAAGGAGTTCTTGAGAACATCCCTCTCAGAGTTGGGAATTACCTGATTCCAACGGACTTTGTGGTGCTGAAGTATGAGATTGAGCCTGATGATCCTCTACTACTTGGTAGATCCTTTTTAGCCACTGCTGGAGCTGTAATTAATGTGCGACATGGATTGATTGATCTCCACCCGGGAGATAAGCCTTTGCAGTTCAAGATGGATAAGTTGCAGAGATCTATCATTGATGGACAAAGTTTCAGTGTTGAGATAGAACCAGAGACTGAGATTGGAGAAAAGAAGATGGCGGTTCTGCTGAGCCTGCTCTAACATCTTCAAGGCATGTACCTGCTCTTAAGCAGAAAGCTCTAAACATCACACCTAGTCCACATTTCACCAAGCCAAGGTGCGCATTCTCTGACCTTAAGTATGCTAACTCTGATGCTGATTTTGCAGGGAATAGAGTCAGGAAACAAAATATTCCACCTGACATTGCCGTTATTCCCAAGTTCCTCGGTCAGCCTCATGCACATAATGCATATACGCCACCATGGATGAGTTGAATTTCGAAAGGCATGCTATGCCTTTGGCAAAACCACATGACTTCTGACAATGTGCCACAGTCAAGCTAAAGACTTAAAACAAGCGATGAGTGGGAAGCAACCCACCGGTGAGTCTGTACATATGAGTTTTAGTCTAATTTTTCGTTTTTGTTTTTCTTGAGTCTTTAGAGGGAAAATTAGCGACAAAAATGTATTGTGTCGATCGACATAAGTTATGAATCGATCGACACAGAGGATAACATGGTCGATCCAGCACTTTGGGTCGATCGATCCACTTTTCACGAAATCGAGGTTTGACCTCGGTTAGACCACTTTGACCGGTTCAAATTTCAAACACCGTGTCGATCGACACGATTAGGTTGGATCGATCGACAAAAAGCGAATCGAGGTAAGTATTTCTTTTCTTTTTCGCGACTGTTCTTCATTTTGTCTGAAACCTCCATAGGCGAGAGCTTTCTCAAAAAACTCGTTCTCCCTCGTTTCTTAACCAAATCCGACGAGTCAAAAGCCTAAACTGAGCGGATTTTTTCTCTCTATCCATATCTATAATCCATTTGTGTCGATTCCAAGGTATTCTCTCTGAAACCCCAATTTTCAGATTCGGTTCCAAGGGTAAAAGTTTGATTTTGGCTCTCATTTCTTAATCATGTGATGAAATAGCACTGATTTAGGTTGTTTGGTAGTGTAATGGTGATGCCTAGGTAGTTTTCATGATTGATTTTGCAAGTTTCTGAAAATTTTGGTTTTGGGATTGAATTTGTGAATTGGTGCGAAAATGACAGAAATAAATCATGAATGAACTACTACAACGGCTCTGTCTGATGCTAGTTTCAACGCTAATCATTCAGTTGTTGAGAATTTGATGAGTTGTTTCTGATTTTTCAACTAATATCAGTTTTTTTCTGATTTGTTCTCACAGATGCATCGCAAGAAGAAGAGCCGCACAGACGGGGCGAGTTCATCTGGTTCAACACCAGCAGCACCAGCAGATCCACCTCCACCTATGACTCCTCAGTCTCCTCCGGGTTCTACATAGTTACCTGCAGAGTTCCCGACACATCCTTGGCCTAGGGGAGAAAAGGAGAAGATACCTACAGAGAAGGAGTGGGTAAGCCAGCCAGGCAGATTGTGATCAGTAATGATTGTCTGCACAGAGAGGTATTGGACACCTGGGATGAGTATGACACCCTGTTGTACAACGGATGGTGCGATGTTGAGATTGAGCCTACAAAGTTGGTAAGCCTTGACTTTCTGAGGATGGCCAGTATGCGAGAGCAGGCTGTGCTATGCTTGAGGATGATGGGTTTGGGTACCATGCCTGACATCTGGTATGCTTTGTATCCGGAGTTGGTACGTCAGTTTATGGCCACGGTGCGAGTCACATACAGAGACGGGAATGCCAAGAACGCACAGGAAGGTCATTTGTGCTTCATGGTACATGGCAGGAGATGTGCTATCTATGGGTTCAAGAAAGGCTACACACGAGCTACACTAGAGGGCTTCCCTGATCTTGAGAGGTTTTGGGGTAACTTCGGTTCTACACCCTATTTCGCCAAGGATACGAAGATGAAGGATTTACGACATCCGATCATGAGGTATATCGTACGCGTCTTGGCTACTACTCCCTTGTGCAAGATAGAGCCGAACAAGATGAGGATGCAGGAGCTGGTAGTACCAGCAGTGGGACATCTGTGTTCCCATGAGTATGAGCACGATGGTCCCTACGAGAGGACCAACTTGGGTGCGGTGTTTGTAGAGCATTTGGTCACGCTACAGGCGAGCCATTCAGAGGTTCCGGGAAGATCAAGACAGAGACACTGGGCAGTATTCTGACACCTATATTCTAGCATTTCAGGATACCATATCATGAGTATAGATGCGAGCAGTCTTTTGCTGAGATCGATGAGTCGCATTTGCTGAGCGCAGGATGGCCGAAGCCATATTTGGTTTTGTGCTACACAGATGGCATGGAGGAGCTCACAGTTGACATACGACATGCACCACTATCGATAGACACGCATAATGACTTGCGTTTCAGACCTGATCCGAGACTTGAGAGGCGGGCACCTGCTGCTCGTTCCCGCAGAGGAGCTTCTTCTTCCCAGGCTGCTCCTACTCCTGCTATAGACGAGTCCTCTCATGACCCTGATGGGGGTCCACACCCACATCCGCATTGGGTTCTTCCACTGGATGCTCCTCCACCACTACCTAGCTACGATGCAGATCCACACACGAATTTTTTGACAGACACAGTTCGATTGCTTTGGAGTGGTATTGCTAGAGCTTTCAGATGCACCTGCACCTGTCCTTCTCACGGTCACAGACGACAGAGATCACCCACACCACCGGAGGGACACGACGATGTTTCTGATTCTTAGTTCCTCTGTGATCCTAGCATTTCCCTGAGTTTGCTTTTCTTTTCCTTTTCATTTTTCTTGAGTCAGCTTTGATTTTGTTTGAGTCAGTTTGTCATGTTTCTTTTGGGTTGAACTTTGTGGAACTTTTTATATCTATCTTGTTGCTTATGACTTGTTTCTGAGTGATCTGACAGTGCTGACATTGAGGAAATTGTGTAACTAAACACAACTTACTCGGATCCTGTTCAAGTTTGTGGCATTGGTACTGAAAATCGCGCAGCGTGTCGACCGATTCAGTATTCGTGTCGGTCGACGTGAAAGGAATACTGTAGCGATCGATCTGATACACGCCAAAACAAGGGGTCGACCTAAGCTTTGAATCGATCGATTCATGCTCCGTGTCGGTCGACACCATTAGCGACAGAAGGTGAGAACACAATTTTTCCTCGCTTCCACACAGTTTTCACCCATATTTCACGTCCTCTATACTCAAGTGCACTGGGGACAGTGCAGTTTAAGTGTGGGGGAGGTGGCTACTGACATTGTGTTTTGTTTTCTTAGAGTCAGTCTCATGTTTTCACTAGTTTTCAAAATTGTTTTATTGAGCCAAAATCAGTATGAAACTATGATTTTTCTTGGAAATTTTTCGCTGGAACAGGAACTAAGCGACCATAGGACAGACTTGCAGGAGCTCTATGACTATTAGAAAATCTTAAACGGATCAGCTTACCAAGGACACCCATATCTAACCAGGTATTCAGAGGATCCATCACTAGTCTCACACTTAATATTGATTTTAATTTCTCACTTAGGGGCTTGGAAATATTTGGGGTCGGATTCCTTTGATGTGTTTGGCACAGCCTATGATCCTGTTCTGAGTATGGTTCTTGATTTTCCCCTCCCTTGAAAGTAAAAAAAAAAAGAGATAAAAACTGAGGATAAGCTAGTAGCTTCGAAGTGGTCGCGGGAGTGGTAGAGACCCCTATTACCTCCTGTGCATCCATGGAAAGGTCCAAAGTTAAGCCCCAATAAAAAGGGAAGAGCACTGATACAAAAATAAAATGATACCCAGTGGGAAAAATCAGTGCTAAGGGAGAAAGGGAAAAGAAGGAACCAGAAACCGACAGTTTGGTGGTCAGACACTGAATCGGTTGAGTCCATGTGTCATTTGATTCGATATTTCCTCTGTGAGACCGCACCTAATTGTATACAGAGGCTAGTGTGGTGAACTTGGATGTCCTAACTTGATTGTGGAGTTTACTTGGGACAGTTGCTAAGTGTGGGGGAAGTATATTGTGGTCTTGAGTTCTGTAGGAAAGTTTTTAGTGGTTTACTAAGTGAATGTGAACGCGAAAGTTCCTAGGACGAAATGAGTTTATGTGTTTTCAAACCTCTTTCTTATATTTTGGTTCTTTACTTGCTTGAGGGCAAACAAGAGCTAAGTGTGGGGGAGTTGATATATAATGGTTTTAGGTGTTTTGGGCCAAGATATATGTACATAATCGAGTCTTTATAAGAGTCTTTTGAGTCCTTTCAGGTACTTTACAGGTTTTATCACGTTTGGAGTTAACTTGGACATTATGGCGCATTCTAGAGATATTTGGAGCATTTATCCGAGAAGGAGAAGTCACTGCCGATATCAGATGTTGGTGTCGATCGACACCACTTAGGTGTCGGTCGACACGGGTCGCGAGTCAGAAGATTTGGCCGATTAATGAAGACTTTGAAGAATCTGCAAATTAGCCCAGAAGTTTCTCATAATTACAAAGTGACCCAAATCGTGTTTTAAGCTTTTAGTTAGGTTTTACAGCCACTTGTGAGGCTAAGCTTTTCTTGATCAGAGATTAGGAGATTTGGGGCTGGTCTTGTTCTCGAGAGAGAGAGAGGATTTCGAACCCCTGTTCTTATTCTTTTGATTATTATATGATATCTATTTTGACTATGTTTTCTGTCATGATTGCTATGTCTGAGTAGATCTCTTGTTAGGTTAGGGATTCTCATTAGGGATTTGAAGGAATGTTAGAACAACTGATTGATTAAGATTCACCATCTAGTTCTTCATTTAAACTGTTCTTAATGTTTAATCTGAATTGGCCATTTAGATTATTGATATTAGGTTGATTTACACAACGAGAGTTGGTTAATTTGCTAGAAAAGGTTTAGGTGAGCAATTTATCTATTCGCAAAGAGATTTGGCTTAGAGAAATTGTGAACGAACGAACTTGGAATTAATGCATATTTAGAACTCTAGGATTCGCAACGAGAGTTGGTCTGCTAGGTTGTTAGGCATATAAAATTATCGCAGCGAGAGCTGGTTAGTTACACTTATGTGATTCTAGTTCAAGAACGCTATAGATTGCATGATTGTTTGTTAATCTGATTTTCTGATATCCTGAGAATTTCCTGAAACCTGATGCCTTCGTTAATTGCTACATTCACCTCATTTCATTCGTTTACTTGCTGTATTGTTTACTGTATTATAATCTGATTCGCTTAGCTTAATTCGATTACTTATAATCTATCGTGTGACCATGAGTCCTTGTGGATTCGATACCCTGAAATACTACAATAGCATAACTGTGCACTTGCAGTAGAATAAGGATAAAACTACACTACAAGAAAACTAGGTATTGATAGCACATGAGGATAGCACGATTTCGTTAAGTGTTATTATAGGAGATATGCTGGACTGAGGTACTCTATTACAACATTATATCAATGTTGTCCCGTAATTTCACTTTAACGGAAAATAAAAATGAGATTTGGAGCTTATTTTTGCTATGTATTTGGTTTCCCTCTCAAACACTAAGCAAAATATTAAAGTTACCTTACTTTTTTTCCTCTAGTGGTTTTCATATATTCTTGTTTTTTTTCTTAAACCACACTCTGATTTACAAAGAAAACAAAAATCTCAAGAACTCATACAACCTTTGCATACTCTCCTTCGTCGATTCAGTGACGGGACATTCTCTTGTACCTCCCGACAGCCTCTCTCCCTCATCTCTCTCTCTATATCTTCCTCTTCCTGATTATGAGCATCTCTTCTAGAGATTCACCTCTAATCCCTCTCCTCCCCAGATTCGCCTGCTCCAATCTATTAAGGTTTTGGACGAAGAATAAGAGCATGTGTATCTCGACTCTCTTTGTTTTGATTGAGAAAATGGGTAATTTATTGTTTCAAATCTAGATTGTTTAATGGTTTCACAAGCCCTCTCTCAAGATGACAATGATTGGGTACTTTCTCTTATGCCATTTCCTAACCCTAATTTCGTCTAATGAATTGAAAATGTGGATTTTCAGTATAACCGAAGATGATATAATAGTAGATCAAGCAACATCTCAGGACATTGTTGATGACTTTGAACTTGGTAAGGACGAAGTGGTAGACATTAAAGACAAAGAGCTCAATAAGCAAAAGCTGAGGAGAAGAATTGATCAGTACAAGCTGAGTTCTGAGTTCTACATATTCAAAGTTTTGAACTTTAATTCGGAATTTCAATCGAAAATCATGAAGTGGTGGTTTCTATATCTCTGTTGTCTCAAAGAACCTCTTTTATACCATCACGATTTCTTGTTATGGATGCTAAATGGATACTAATATGAATCATTTTTTACAGCAAAGGCACTGCATTATCTCCACAATAATCGATCTCCTTCCAATGCGGAATCAGTTTGGTGTTGAAGCTAGGGACTTTCACTTTCAATCTGGACCGTCGGAGTTCAGAGCGTCGATGGTTTCTCCTGCCAGGTTTTGCGATATCTGAGACTAGCGACAGAGGAATTGGAGATTCGGAGAGTATTGGTAGCAGTAATGGTGATGGGCTCGAGATATCTGAGTTTGGAATATCTCCGGAGATTGTCAAAGCTTTGAGTAGTAAGGGTTATTGAGAAAGTCTTTCCTACTCAGGTGTGTTGAGAGATCAGTTTAAGTTATACAGGTGCTTAACATCTTTGTGGGTGAGAGTGGAGATCGTCTCACCAGAGCCTCCAATATTTTATTTTGTAAACCTTGTATCCTTTTACTTATATGTGTTTGTGGATTGGTGCAGAAGAAGGTGTTCAACCTCTTGTACAAGGTTGCAGACATTTCTTTCTTAAGTGCGTACAAGTCTAAGATCATGGTAAGATCATGATTGACAACAAGCCTGTGATTATCACAAGAATGGTGGCAGGGAATAATGTTAGAGAAGGAGATATTGCTATAGAGGAAAAGGAAAAAGATTGTGCCGTAAAGGATAAACAAGAAGAAGAGCAAGGTCAAAGTCATGGGGAGATCCTGAGAAGCAGTCTCAAGAAGGCGATTTGTGGGAGAAGGGAGAAGAAGAAGGTACAGTGGGTGGATTTGATGGGGAAAGAACTTGCTGAGATCCGTGAATTCAAGTCCAGGTTAGTCTGATGCTTTTGTGTCTTTCAATCTGTTGCAACTTCTTTGGTTCCTTGCTGGCTGGCATTTGTCTGATTTCCCATTTTATTTGCAGTGAAGAAGACCAGATCAGATATAATGGCGATAAAAGCTGTGTTTGCGTTATTCTGTTATCAGTTCAGTTTAGTTTCAATGGTGAAATATCAAGAAGCTTGCTCGAGAACTATCCATGTCCGTCTTGTAATCTTGGCTACAGAGTTCATATACTTAACCATATTCAACTACAACTGCTTTGATATCTCATGAACACATTATTCTCTGGTTCAAAATTTTTGTTTGCAAGCTAAACGTAAATTGGAAAATATAACATAATTTATAAAATACTAAAATGTCTACTAAAAGTCAATTGGAAAAATTTTAAAAAATATATAATCCAAACAGGAGTTACTAAGTTTTTTTAGTATTACATATAAGGGTGTAAGGTTTGAAATTCAGTTTAAAAATTTTTTTTTCAATTATCAGTGAATTATTGTATCATATGTATAATATAATTTATAAAATATATATTAAAAACAAATTAGAAGTTTTGAAATATTTTATTGAGAGTTTAGGACATTATAGTATAAGTTTAGGGTTTAGAGTTTATGTTTAGGGTATTGGAATATAAGGTTTAGATTCACACTTAAACTTAATTTTTCAATTTGTCATTTAATATAGGAAAAATACCATAAAATTATTAAACATACCAACTTTTGAAACAAAAGATGATAGAAACATACAAAACCTTGATTTTATTTTAGTGTATGTTTAGAGGTTAGGGTATTGGAGAGATTATGATATTTGATTTGTAGATTAGTTTGGAAAATTTAGGATATTGCAATTTATTTCTTTTTATTTATAATTACATTGTTTTAGGGTATAAATAGGGTTTAGGGTAATACTATTTTTTGTAGTTTATAATAAAGTATAAACACAAAACAATTATTAAAACAATTATTACATATATTACAGGTTCAACTAATATGAATGTTAAGATATTGGGGTTAGTGATTAAGGTTTAGGGTTAGTGTTAGTTATATAAATTTTTTATATAATATAAAAGTAAATGTCTCATAACATTTGATTTAGAGGTTAGGGTATTGAAGGGTTTATGGTATAAATAGGGCACTACAAGAAAACAACGTTTTAGTGACTACGTTTTGCGACTGCATACGTAGTCACAAAATTTTCCGACTGATTTGCAACTGATTTATGGCTATAGTACGACTAAACAAAAATAGTCACAAATCAGTTGTTAATTTGCGACCAAAATAAATTAGTCACAGTTTTGACGTAAATTTAAGACTGATTAGTGACTAAATAATAGATGTGAACATGCACTCTTTATTGAGTCGCAAATAATACATACATACATTATACATATAGATAGACTAGCATAATTTGCTCGCACTAAGTGCGAGCACAACCATTAATAAATATTTTTTAAAATTATGAATTTAATATTAATTATAATTATACACAATATAAATATTATATAATTTAATTTTTTATTAGAATATTTTATAGTTATATATTTAAAATTAATAGCAACAAATAAATTATTATCTAAAATCATATATATATAAATATATAAATTTACTCTAAAAACATATTTTTATATTAGTTATAATAAATTAAAATTATATATGTATAAATATTAATATACATATTAATTATCATTAATATTTATCCAAATTCAAAATTTATATAAATAATACGTTTTAATTATATAAAATATTATTATTTTCAACAATCATGATTATCAATAACTAAATCTATAACTCAAAAAGTATTTTCGTATTTATCATTTTATTTTTATTAGATTGTACTTATCACTAAAATAATATAAAATAAAGTTGTCAATATTAATTAATAAATAATTTAAAAATCATAAATTCAATATTAATTATAATTATACATTATATAAATATTATTATATTTAATTTATTATTAAATATTTTATAGTTTATATATATTTAAAATTAATAGCAGCAAAATTAATAAATTATCTAAAATTATATATATAAATATATAAATTTACTCTGTAAACATATTTTTATATAAATTATAATAAAGTAAAATTATATATATATATATGTATAAATATTAATTTACATATTAATTATCATTTATATTTATCTAAATTCAAATTTATATAAATAATATGTATCGATTATATAAAATATTATTTTTTACAACAATCATATTGATCAGTAACTAAATCTATAACTCAAAAAGTATTTTTGTATTTATCATCTTATTTTTATTAAATTTTACTTATCACTAAAATAAAATAATATAAAAATTATTAATATTAATTAAGGCTAATATAGTAATTAGCCTAATTTTATTAATGGTAAATTAGTAATCAACTATTTGAGAGTGAATATAAGACCAAAAACACTTTCTAATTAATATAAAGGTACATACCCCACATTTATTTTCCCTTATCTCTTCCCGTTCTCTCTTCCATAACTTTTCTTTTCTTTTATTTCTTTTTCTTTTATTTCTTTCTCTGTCTCTTCTTGTTCTCTCTTCCATAACTTTTCTTTTCTTTTATTTCTTTTTCTTTTATTTATTTCTCTATCTCTTCCTATTCTTCGATCTCCTTCCTCCTTTTCCTCCTCTATTCTTATTCTCTTCCTTTTTTTCTCCTCAATTATTTGTCTCCCTCTTCTTCTTCCTTTACACCAGTTTTTTGTTCTTATGCCCTCATCTTCTTTGAATCTAACTTTTTCAGATCCGCCGGAATAATCAAGCTCTCTGAGGTAAGATATCAAACGGATTCACCATTTTCTTCTTCTCTCTTCACAATTTTCTTATTTTCTCCTTTCAGATCTGAGACTAATTTTTTTGTTGTTTAATGGTGGATTTCAGATTTGGTCGTAGATTTCATCAACTTGGAGAAAAAATAGGAGAGGATCGATCCACGCTCAGTGAGGTCTTCACTGTCGAGCTTGAAGGCTGCAGAGATGTCTTCACGGCGGCTGGATTGTACTTGGGCACTCTCCCCTTATAGATACTTTACTTTTTTTGTTATTTGTATTTTATTTTGTAATTAATTAATACGTAAATATTAATAAAATTATTTTATTTCTTTTGATGAACATTTTATCATATATCCATTAATTTTTTTTTTTTTGATTTTTGGATTTAGTTTACGACTGATTAGCCAGGACTTAGGGTAATGAAATACAACTAATTTAGTTGTAGTTTTCTAACTAAGTATAAGATATGAAAATTTATTATTTCATAACATTATAAGTTATGACAATTTTTAATAACGTAATGTATAAAAATAACTGCAATAACTAGGCCTGGGCGTTCGGGTACCCGTTCGAGTTCGGTTCGGGTCTTTCGGGTTTTCGGGTTTTCGGGTCTGAGATATAAAACCCATTCGGGTATTTTAGAATTTTGGTTCGGGTTCGGTTCGATTCCATTCGGGTTCGGTTCGGGTTCGGGTACCCGAAAAACATAAAACAAAAATAAAAATTAGTTATATTTAAATAAAAATTCGTTAAATTTTGATAAATATAACAAAACCCTTCATATATTTTGTTTATTTTTGATAATTTAGTTATTTTAGACTAAAAACAACTAATATATTTAAGTTTATAATTATAATTTTGGATAATTTTGTTATATTAGGTCTAAATATAATTAATATTTTAGGTATATAATTGTAATTCAGATATTTCGGGTACCCATTCGGTTCTCGGTTCGGGTCGGGTTCGGGTTCGGTTCTTCGGATATAGGAGTTTAGGACCCGTTCGGGTATTTTATCGTTTCGGGTTCGGGTTCGGTTCTACTTTTTCGGTTCGGGTTCGGTTCGGTATTTCGGGTCCGGATATTATGCCCAGCCCTAGCAATAACTATAAAAATTAAGAGTTTTTGATTAGAGTCTTTGATTAATTTAGGATATAGAGTTTGAGTTTTTAATTAGTTTTGGATGCATGGTTTGAGTTTTTGATTAGTTAGGGTATAGGGTTTGGATTTTTTAGGGTATAATATTTTCAAACTTTAAACTCAAGCCTTAAACATAAAATTTATAACCTTTAAAACTATAAATGGATAAGATTTACACCACAAACATAAAATAATATAGCAAGTAATATAGCAAAATTTAACACTATAAAAAAAAATTCAAGTATAACAAATTTAACCTTAACTATATACCCTAAACACAACCTTAAACCCTAAACTTCTTAACTCCTAATAATAAACACTAAAAATTTAAACATCAAATAATATAACAAAAAAATTAATATTTATAAAAAATTTCAAGAATAAATTTAGAAACATAAAACTGGAAAAGAAAAAAATTAGAAACATATAAGAATAATTTTTCATTAATAATATAAAGAAAGTATTTAGCTTTCAAAAAGAGATAAAAAAATAAACTTTTTGAAAGGAAATATAAAAAAATAATTGTGTTTCAGAGCCAATTTGTGCTAAATTTTTTGATTTTAGAGCCCAATTTTTTTGGTTATCCCGGCAAAATTTTTGCCTTCTCCAAACCCCTAATTTCCTTAAAAAGTTCTAAGTATCAGACTTTTCCATTTCTTCGACCTGTTTTTTACTCCTCCTATCTCTTCGCAAGCTATGGATTCTCTGTCAATATTTGAGAAATCAAACACAAATCGCAAGCTCTCGATTCCCTGTTTTCACTACCTCTAGGTATTTCTTCCCTCGTCATCTATCCTTATCTCTCAAAATCAAAGAAAAATTTCCCACAAACCCTAAATAAATCCTCCGATGACCGGCTGAAGAGGAAAGAAACCAAGAATTGCGCCTGTTGCTGGAGGAAGAGGAAGAGGTCGAGGGCGAGGTGGTCGGTCGGTCGAACCCTTTTGCTAATTTGGAATGTTGTATCTACTTGTTTCTCAATTACTTGGTTCCTCAATTCTTCGTTATGTGGAGTGAATCCCTATCCCAGGGTCATTATTTTGATTTAGAAGAAATGATTTCAATCATTATGTTTGTGTAGTACTAGCAGATTCTTAGTTTGGATTAAAATATGATTAGAGTTTGTTTGTTTTTTCTCTCTCTCCAAGAGTTGAGAGTTGGATCAAATCTATGATATTGTTAATGTGCTAGAGAGTGTTGGGGTGAGATTTGTTTCTTCACTGATTTCATTTTCCACATGCTCTCTTATGTTGATCGAGTCTGATAAATTTTATATTGATCGATGCCTTTTGGTTTCAATGATAGTATTAATCAAATCTTAAAGATTCCGATGAGTGTAATGTTTATTTTTTAGTTTGGTGGAATTATCTGATCTTGTCATTTTTGCTTCAATCTTGAGTTGAAACGAGGTTACACAGTTGCGGATTTCATAATGTTTGTTAGAGTAGAAACTAGGGTTACACAGTTGGGAATTTCATGACAGGGAGCCCTCAACGTCAGTTGATGATGGTAAGTAATTAGGTATTTGGCTTGTGTTTCGTAGATAGGTATAAAAGTGAGTCTGAAGGGTTTTGTATGTGTGCTCTTCCTTTAACGACTGTGGTTTAAATTTCAGCAGAACTTTAAGTCTCTTGGTTTAGTCTAAAGGGTTTTGTATGTGTGCTCTTTCATGGATTTTGTTAGTTTGGCTGATGAGATTAGGTGCTTGTGTAATAGGGAAAATTATCTTCTAGAAGATATGTATGGCTTTTTCTGCGTGCTTTAATGGAACAAACATTTCTTGTAGGTGGTCTTACGAGGTGGTATAACCCCACGTGGTACTCTGCTTTGTCTTGAATGGGTATACAGTAAGGGCAGGTGTTGAAGCAAGAGGTTTCATATTTGGCCCTCCTATTGCGTTGGCTATTGGTGCAAAATTTGTTCCCATGAGGAAGCCCAAGAAGTTGCCTGGTATGTTATTCTTTCCTCTAGTGGCTTGCTATTTTGACATTGAGTAATGAGTTACTTCAAATATAGTCGATAGATAACATGACAAGTTGTTTATTTGAATGGCTTCTTGCTTCAAGTTTACAATCTTTATATTGTCGTGGACTTGAGCAAAGTGACTTTTAGCTAGCTATATCTTCTACTCGTTTGGTAGTTCATATATCTTTTTGGTAACTTTCAGTAGCCTAAGTGGTTGTTTGTTTTTGTTATATATCGATGGACTAAATTGTTATCTTGACCAATTCCGAGAAAGGTGTTTGTTAAGTCAAGTTAGACACTAAAAGAATGGATATTAACATGGAAGGTAATCTCGGAGGAGTATTCATTGGAGTATGGAACAGATAAGATAGAGATGCATGTAGGTGCGGTAGAGCCTGGTGAGCGTGTTATCATCATAGATGACCTCATTTCCATTGGTGGGACTCTCTCTGCTGCAATCCGACTAGCTGATGCAAAAGGATCAACATGTCGAAGATGGAATAGACCAAGTGGAAGAAACTCTTAAATTTTGAAGAAATGATATGAACAATGTTAGAAATATGTTAGGAATTTCTTGATATGTATTTTTTATTATGTTTGTGTAAAACATGTTTTAAGTTATTAATAAAAATACCAAATTATAAATATAATTGTTTTTATAAAAAATTAATTTATTTTTAATAATTCATAAATAATTTAAAATAATACTATATAATAAAATTTTAATGGCTCTCATTAATATTAAATATAGCAAAAAATAAAAGTGTTCATAAAATATACAATAACCATAAAGATTGGCTATGATAAATGATAATATAACAACTATAAAACGCTAATATAAAGTATAATACAACTCTAAAATATTGCCACCACAATATATTATTGCACGAAAAATATGCTACATTAATATATAAAATGGCGATTAACAAATGCTAATGTAAAATATACAATCACATCAAAATTAGCGCTATCGTAGACATATATAATAGCAGGTCAAATTAATGCTATCGTATCTTGCGGATCTAAAATAGCAGCGGCAAACATAGCGTTTATGGAAACGCTATCATAGACATATGATAGCGTTTTCGTGTTGCTATCAATACTCATATTTCTTGTAGTGGAACTACACTTATCAAACTTCCCAAAGCATTATCCATTGTTATCTCTCTAGCCCTCTTGGATTTCCAATAACTTATATGCAGACTGAATTCTTGTCGGAGGATGCGCCTCAGCTCCGATGCTGGTGGACCTCTATTTCCAACACCGTAGCCGCCCCGCATCATATCCCCAATAACAGTAGTTGATGCCTGTTTATGAAATTTCCCCTCCATCAACCCTACATTTGTGCTGAAGTGTTGCACTCCATACTTCATATCTCGTGCAACCATCTATCTTTGCGGTGTAAACTCTCCAGGGGCAACCATCACCGATGCAAACAACGATGACCATGCTAGTGCAAGATTGAGTGTATCTGAAATGGAACTTGCGATGTATTGCATGAATAACTAGCTTCATCCGGCACTCCTCTTTCGTCCTGAATATACAGCCTATGAAAATCTCATCACCTCGTAATTAACGTCTCTTATAGCCCTATCGAGGTCATCTATCAATATAAAATGGATTCATCAATGTATGTGATTTGGTTACCCGACAGTTATCAGTTAAGAAATTAGAGTAGGTAATGTAATAGATTTCATAGATAGGTTATGTGGTTATATTCTCTCATTTCATCATCAAAATATGGTGGGTCATCTCTGGCATGCAAAGCGGGTGTTATCCGAGTTATGGTAAATGGTAATCCTGGCTTCAAGACTAAATCAATTGATGCACCTAGGCCCACTGGTTGTTTTAAACTTTATGCATTCCCAGAAATGTCCCCTAACACACCGTAGTTAAATGGGAGATTGTATCTACCTCCGATACCCAGGAATTGGCGGTTTTCACCAAACAACATCAATTTTTTCCCTTTGTTATTACTTGCTACGGGCTGAATATTCCTTAAAAGATGGTTAACCCTTGCAATTGGTGCACCTACGTTATTGGAAAACAAGACAAAATCATTTAAGGGTCCCCTTTCCTGTCATACAAAATTTTATTACCGGTTACAAGTCAACTTAATCAATAACCCACCACCAGCTATATATAGGGGTGGATAAACACTAGGCGTAAACAGATTGTAAAGCAGTAAACAGAGCAAAAAAGTAAACGAATGAGTGAAGCGAGTGTAAGCAATTGGCGAAGGGGTCAGGTTTCAGGAGGTTCTCAGGAAATCAGGATATCAGATAACAAACAATCATGATTTAATCTATTAGTGTTCTTGAATAGAATCACAGAAGTAAAACTAATCAGCTCTTGCTGCGATAATTATCTATGTCTAACAACCTAGCAAGCCAACTCTCGTTGCGAATCCTAGAGTTCTAAACATGCATTAATTCCAAGTTCGTTCGTTCGCAATTCCTCTAGACCAAATCTCTTTGTGAATAGATAAATTGCTCACCTAAATCCTTTCTAGCTAATTAACCAACTCTCTTTGTGAAAATCAACCTAATATCAATAATCTAAATTGCCAGTTCAGATTAAGCGTTAAGAACGATTTAGATGAAGAACTAGATGATGAATCCAAATTAATCAATTACTCTAACATTCCTTGAAATCCTTAACGAGAATCCCTAACCTAACAAGAGAACTACTCAGACATATCAATCATCACAAAAGACATAGTCAAAATAGATATCATATATAAATTCAAAAGAGTAAGAACAGGGGTTCGAAATCTCCTCTCTCTCGAGAACAAGACCAGCCTCAAATCTCCTAATCTAATAGAATAATGTGTAGAATCAAACTTCACCTAACAAGTGGCTGTAAAACCTAATTAATAGCTAAAACACGTTTTGGGCCTTCTTGTAAATATAAAAAACTTCTGGGTAAATCTTGCAAATCTCCAAAATCTGTATTTTTGATGCGCAGGAATTTCGTCCTTTAGTGGTGTCGACCGACACTAAGGTGGTGTCAACCGACACTAAGTGCAGACACACCTAGTGAACTCTGTGAAATCCATGTATACTGCAAAATCACTCCAAGAGCTCCCAAAATCTCCAGATAAGCTCCAAACGTACCTAAACCTGCAAAGGACTCAAAAGACTCCAAAAACAACTAAAAGACTCTAGATAAAGACTTATATCATGGCTTGAAAACCTGTAAAAAGCATGATATATCACGTTCTACCGTCCTGGCGATTCGTTCATTGAGTCCATCAATGAAATGACCCATGAGAATTTCTTCACTCTCGTCTAACGCCATTCTGTTCTTGAATTGCTCAAATTCCTCATAGTATTCCTCGACACTCTTGTCTTCTATGACAACTGCCTGAACTGCTTCTGCATCTCCCTGTGGTAATGTGGTGGCACAAAACGCCTCCTAAAGTTGTACTTCATCGCTGCCCATGCAGTGATTCGTTCGAAGTTGTTCCTCCTGCGGTCTTGGACTTCTCTATCCCACCAGGACAATGCATGGTCTGTAAGCTGAGATGAAGCTAGAGCTATCTTCTTCTGGTCATTGTACTCATAGTAATCGAAGATATAATCCATGCGCCTCTCCCAATCCAGGTATGCTTCTGGGTTAACTCTACCTGCAAAAGTTGGCACAGTCAGTTTCAAGTCTTTTGAAAAGTTACGGTTTACCTCTTGTTGTGGTGGACGGTCACGACGATTGTGAACATGATCTCGGTCTCTTCTCCTTGCTCCTGCATCCAGAGTATGCTCACTCTCTTCATCGTCTGATGGCTCGTCATTCCTTGGAAATTCCAATCGTCCAACTCTTTGGTCAATCCGTCCAATCTGGCTGACAAATCATTGTTCAAGGATTGACGCGCCTCCAACAGAGCTGCATTAGGGTCGGCCTAGTCTCCTGCCATTGTTTTCCTGCTCCTACACACACTTGAACAAACGATCAAGGGACTAGGGAACAAAAGATACAATAGAAGAAAAATGAACCGAAACAAACCTAACAACCCTATGATAACTCGTACTTCAAACTAAAAGAATTTATCTAAGAATCAAGAATTAGCAAATTTGAAATTTTGAAATTTAAAGGTGAGATATCAGAATATATATATTTTTTCTTTTTAAAAATTTTAAAACGATTTTTAAATAAAACTAATTCAAAAAAATAACTACCCAATAAAAGTGGAACTAAATATCCTCTAAAATCTAATAAATATTTTCGAAATCTTTTTTTTTTTAAATTAAAGAAACGAGTTTATAAAAGAATAAACTTAAAACCCTAAGTCTAATAAGAACGATCGCCCAAATGGAACAAACACAAAAGAAACGATTTAGAAAACTAAGAATATAACCTAAGGAAAGCGATCTATAAGACTATCTACAATGGTGGTGTTGTAAAAAAGTTTCAACAGTTGAAAAAAAAAAATTGAGCTACAATGGGGGTGTTGTAAAATCAAAATCCTATGTGGCAAAAACAAGTGTTGTAAACTTTCAACACCCGTGAAAGTTAATTGTGGGGCCTCATTTTTTTTTTCTTTTTCTTTTGGTTTAAATTAAGATATGTGTGTGACACATGGACGTTACTGATTGAATATTTATATTTGGTGTATTTTCTTTTCACCTCATTTACTTAACATTACTTATTTTATAATAACTATAGTTACAATATATAATTTTTACATCAAAATTCATCATTTTTATACTCTATAAAAAGAAACTTGTTTTATTTAATTTGGGCATATAAAAAAATTCATATTTTTTACTATTAAAGAGAAATAAAAAGAATAATAAAAATAAAAGATGGTGGGGTAGGGTGTTGTAATTTTATTCAACAAAACCATTGTAAATGAAAAAACTAAGTGAGTATTGAATTCTGATGTGCAAGAAAGAAAAACAGATGTGGAAGAAAGAGAAACTGATGTGCAAGGTGTTGATAACTCAAACCATTGTTGATAGTCTAACAAGAGAATGATTATAATGAAGCAAGGGGAGATCCAAAACAAACCTAAACTTGTTCTGAAACCAACGACTAAACAAACCTAAAACTTGTGAACAAGTAAACACACGATTTCAAAAAAAGACTTTCTTCTCTCTTTTTTTGGGTGAAAATTACTTCTGATAACACAAATTTTAAAGTTAATTACTAGAGTAGTATTGGGTGTTTTTTTTTACTAAAGTAGCATTATATAATGGTTTAAAATACTATATTGTCCTTTCCTTAACTAATCTTTAAAAAAATATATATATATATACTCATTAAAGTAAAATAAATAATTAATATATTTTAAAAAATAAATAATTGATATAAAATTCATTTTAAAAAATAAATAATTAAGATAAATTTGTTTTAATAAAATAAATAATTAATATAATTTCATTTTAAAAAAAAATATATAATTAATATAAATTCGTTTTAAAAAAATAATTAATTAATATAATTTCATTTTAAAAAATAAATAGTAAGAAACTAATAAAAAAATTATAAAAAATATTTAAATACAAAATACAAATATTTTTTTGGTAGTTCATTTTTTTTTCCAAACAAATACAAAATATATTTTATAAATAAATCATTTAAATAATAAATTAACACAAATTATTTTATTGGCTAATTTTGTTTTAAAAAAATCAAAAATAATAAATAAATACAGCATAATGTTTTAATAAATCTAAACTTTAAATAAAAAATAGATAAAAAATTATTATTTTTTTCTTATATTTTATTATTTTGATTTTGAAAACAATAATTTAATACAAAAATAATAAATAAATCATTTAAATAAGAAATTAATATAAACAAATTTTGTTGGTTATTTTTATTATTATATTTATTTTGTAAAAAAGTTTAAAACAAAATTTAATAAATAAATTATTTAAATAAGTAATTAATTGAAAAAAGTTTTTTTTTGTTGGTTATCTTTTTTGCCAAATATTGAATTTATTAAGTGAATATTTAGTTACCATAAACGGTTCCTAAAAATCAGGAAAAGATCATGCAACAATTATTCGAATTATGTACATGTTCAATAAATCCGTAACATTAAAATCAATATCTACCGCAACATAAATCCGTAACATTGAAAACAAATCTGCTACAAAGAGAGAAAGTCTGTGACATATAAGTGTTGTTGGGATTATGTCCTGAAATCACATTGTACTCACTCTAGAGATAGTTGTATTGTCGAGATCGGACAATTCATGTGATACTAGGTAGTCATAATGTTTTGCTAGAAACCGCTTATGATAAATGAGTTGTAACTCATTTCTGGTATCGTGTGAACCTACAGGGTCACACACCTAAGCAAGTTGGACATGGTCCATATGGGATTGATCATTGGCATATGATCTGGTCGATGTGTATTGGATACACATCGAATATAAGTTTCAAAGAGGTGTATCGATCGACACCATTGGGTGCGTCGGTCGATACAGGAGGTGTGTCGATCGACACCATTAAGTATGTCGGTCGACACAGTGGCGAAACCGAAACTGATGTTTCGGTTCACCTCGAGGTCAATATAAAAACTCGTTTTATGTATCTCGACCGTGGGTGTTCGAGTGCGCTGCTCAGAGTGTTTTCTCTGAGAGAAAACACAGAAACCTCAAAGAAACAAAGTCCCAAGGAGATCCGAGCACCGGTACTAGCATCCCGGCGGATTCCAGCTTGTGTGCGTGTGGACTATCAGTAGAGGCGCAGCATCTGAGGCGCTGGAGATCTCGTTTATCTGACCCTATTCCGCTGCCAGTCTCCAGGTAAACACGAGATCTGATCCATGATTCAATTAACTAGACCCTAGATCCTAGGCTATCGGGAACTCGCGAGAATTCTGAATCTGGTAGAATTGGATCGAAGTTCCTACAGTGGTATCAGAGCCTTAGGGTTTAATCATTGAATCTTAGGCATATAATTCGAAAACTGATGTGTTTGAATAGATCTATGCTTAGTGTTTCATGTTTTAATTTAGAAAAACTCGGTTTTGTCTGTAAATTGAAACGATGAACTGATGTATTCGCATGGTGTCGATGTGTGTCGGTCGACACAGAATGGCGAATTCAAAAAATCGGCGGCTAGGGTTTTTCGCGAAGAAAAACCAAAAGCCTGTTGTGTCGATCGACACAGCTTGAGTGTCGGTCGACACAGAGTAGATTTGGTCGAGTGTCGATCGACACAGTTTAAGTGTCGGTCGACACAGAACACTATTCGGCGGCTAGGGTTTTCTCGGAGAAAACCTAAAAGGTCTACTGCGTCGATCGACACCGGTTGAGTGTCGGTCGACACAGACCAAGCGAATGGTTAATCGGTTCAATTGGATTGGACCGGTTATCATGCTTGGTTAAGTCCGAATTGATCGGTTTAAATTGGATGAATTGGTTTAATTGGATTAAACTAATTATCTCAATTAGCATAAACCGGTGGGTTAAGATCAGTTTGATCAGATAAGTCGGTTCAATTGGATTGGACCGGTTATCAAAACGATCTTTGGTTTAGGTCTATGTCGACCGTCACACATGGGTTGTGTCGATCGACATGACCGGTTCGATGAACCGGGTTAATTGAATTAACTGGTTATTGAAGTCCGGTTTTGTTTGGTAGTGTCGATCGACATACATTGTCTGCGTCGATCGACACAGTATTCGAAATTCTGGTTATTGAACCTTGAATTTGCAGAAACCAAACTAGACTTAAACATTGATCGAAGATTAGCTTCAATATGGTCAACTGTCAAGACTCGTTTCGTTGTGTGATGTTCTGGCCAAGAGCTTGGTGTCCACAATTACGTGAGTAAGGCAGGTAGTAATGTTGATGGATTTGCAGTGCTTAACATCAACAATTACATGACCCAAGAGATTGATTTGCTAAACTTTTGGGTTTAGTTTCCTCAACTAAATATCAAGTGACCTTGATGTCTTGCCCAATCTTGTCACTGTCAAGACTTGTTTCGTATGTTGGATAGTCTTGGAGTCCTTGGTATCCACTGCTACATGAGTAAGGCAGGTGATCATTGATAGACTTGCAGTGCGACTGTCAATGATCACAAGGCAGAAGAGATTGGTTTACTTGACTGGGCTATCAGAAGTTCTGGGCCCAGAGACATCAGAGTAAATGAGACATGGATTGTCTTATCTACGACCAAGAGTTGTACTGAGTACAATTAGCAATGGTTTGCTTACCTAGATTGCTAAACTCTGGGTGATGGCGAGTCGTCCACTCAGGTTTTAATAATGTATGGGTCTTGGATCATTATATTCATAGAGGAATCATTGTTTGAATATAATGCGAGTTTTCTTATTTTGATAAGAATTCTCATCATATACATAACTAAATCTCTGTTTTTCTTGGATTTCAGCTTATGTCTATGACTACTTTCTCGTTGAGATCCGTCCTTGAGAAGGACAAGTTAAATGGATCCAACTTTCTGGATTGGTATCGGAATCTGAGATTCATTCTCAAGCAGGAGAGCAAGGACTATGTCCTTGAGAAAGCTCTTCCAGAAAGGCTTGGGACCAATCGCTCGCATGCAGCATATAATGCTTGGAATAAGCATTATATTGATGTGGTAGATGTGCGTGGTCTGATGTTGGCTACCATGAACTCGGACTTGAAAAGCCAATACGAGAACATGGAGTCGCCAATAGAGATGATCACCAGCCTGAAACTGAAGTTTCAGGATCTGGCACGAGTTGAGAGATTCCATATGGTGAAGTCTCTCACTGAGTGCAAACTACCAGAGGATGCTCCAGTAAGTCCTCATGTCATTAAACTGATGGGTTACATTGATAACCTGGGGAAACTGGAATGTCCTGTCAGCTTAGAGTTGGCTACTGACATCATTCTGCAGTCACTGCCGTCAAGCTATGATAAGTTCATTAAGAACTATATCAAGAAAGGCTTGACGAAGACGTTGACTAAGCTGCATGGCATGCTCAAGACAGCAAAGCAAAACATCAAAAGGGGTAAAAGATTTGAGAAATCTTTTATAGACAAGGGTGAAGGCAAGGCCGTCCAGATTTGGAATCAGGATAAGCCTGTGTCATCTTATAAGCCCAAGTCAAGTCCATCTGGTGTTAGTAAGTGCTTCTACTGTAATGAGTCGGGGCATTGGAAGAGAGATTGCAATAAATTCTTGGAAGATTCACAAGAGATGGAGAAGATGTATGGTACTTCTTCTTCAGGTATTGTGTTATTAATTCAAGTTCTACATAAGTATTGGATACTAGTTGTGGTACTGATATTTTTGAAATATGCAGGACCTAAGCGACAGTAGAACGTTGAAGAAAGGACGAGTGGAACTGCGTGTCTAGTATGAAGCAATGGTTGATGCATGAGCCGTAGAGATTCTCCACTTGTAGGAGCCTTTCAAACTTGGTTTTAGAAATTAAGTAATTGCTACTATGTATCTGCCTTGAGCAGAAATGTCTTTCATTTTCTTTTGAGAATTTGGATGTTTTTCATTTTGATAAAAGACAAGTTTTGTTCTTTAGATCTTAATGAAATATCACATGGTAACACCCCGTTTGGAATGGGTTTTGTATCTTAAACCAGAATAAGTTTGAACATAACACAAATACTAAAGGTTTGAGTCTGATGACTCAAACTCGACTTTTCTTTGGTATAGTCGTTTGACCACAAAGAGTGAAGCAGATTCAGATTTTCCATAGTTTTGGACTCATTCGATTGTTAATCATTTGAGATATGAATTCTGTTCACTGGACCAAATGACTAAGGCTCTTTTAGCAGAGCTAAAGGAAATGGGCCAGAGGCTTATTGGGCCTTACACATACAGATGTATGCGGCCCGATGAGCATTAGTGCCAAAGGAAATCTTCTGTACTTCATTACCTTATTGATGGCATCAATAAGTATGGTTGTGTTCATTTGATGAGACACGAGAAGGAATCCCTTGAGGAGTTCCAAGATGAAGTGTAGAACCGATTTGACAGAAGTATTGAGATCCTCGATTGAATCGCGGAGGAAAATACTTAAGTCAAGAATTGGGTGATCATCTAACATAATTAATCGGATCTTATTAGATATGCTCCGATTAAAGATGAGTCACAGGAATCTTCCATAACGATTTAAGAATACGTCCTAAAACGTCTGTCTTTGCGCAGAAAAGAGTTTCTTTCAGAATCAGTGAAAAACACCACATTGGATGTGGACTAGGTGACTTCCAGATTTGTTTTTCTGATTAATTGGGATTGCAAGGTTTGTGTAAGACATTAGTCAACAAACAAACTTGAACCCACATATGATAAGTTCCACATCGCTGGTTGTCCTAAGGAAACCAAGGCTTAGTACTTTTATTGTCCAGAACTGTGTCTTTTAAGAAAGATCATACTTTCAAAAAGGAACAGTAGGAGTAAAAGTACACATCGAAGAAATTCAATAAACACAGGAGGATGCTCAACCTGTTGAGGGAAAGTAGCGGTGAGATCTACAAAGTGCTGTAGGATCTACACTTGTGGAGCCTGAAGTTTGCAGATCCGAAAGGATCCGTCACTAACTCGAGAGTGATTTCTCGTAACCAAATGTCGTGATCTGCTGATCATTGAAAAGTGACGAACATGCGAAATTCAAAGAAGCGATGGTGAGCCCCAACTCCGAAAATTGGCTGGGCATGAATGTTAGCTTCATCGATCCAATTCTGGATTGAAGCAAGCATCTTGGAGTTGGAATCAATATTCTGATAAAGTGGTCAAAGGTTTTGACTTGATCAGAAAGAAAAAGAAACCATGCGTTTACAAGAAGACTAGTGGGAGCGTAATGGCAATTCTCACACTGTATGTAGTTAACATACTTGAATCTCATAAACGACGTTCCGACGCTAAAGTCTTGTCAATATTTAGGTCGGAAGTCAAATTTACACGATAGACATGGGAGTAGCCGCGTGAATTCTTGGAATAAGGATCCATTGGAATGGATCAGAGTAGCTAATTGGATCGTGTCAAAATCCTTATGTTGATAAGGTATTGGACAGATCTAATACGCTTGATTCCAAGAATGGCTTCATACCAAAGGTCTTATGGCAATAATCTGAGCAAGATGAAGTGTCTTGCACACTAGCTGAGCTAGTAACAATATTAGTAAGAAGAAGTGTTTCTGAACACTGTCTGAACTAATATTAATGAGTGTGAGTTCTAATGTTGCTGCAATAGAATCCATCATGAATACCATATTTTGCGCTCGTCTAGATGCAGCTTACGCATAAAGCATGACGAGAAAATACCAATATATTCCGGTAATAGTCACTGATCAGTTGCCAGAAATATCTGAAATGTTTGAAGAACTCTAAGGATAGTTTCGTGGTGAACTGAGGAAGTGACGAACCAGTTGAAAGTAGTTAGACGGACAAAGACGATTCCCGGTTCCCACTTGGTTATGTCTCTTTGTTTGAATAGCGGTGCTAACTGTTGGAAAGGCTCCAACCAGTGGACCGCAGAATAGTGCTTTTATCTGAATGGCGGTGTGGTTTGTTGAAATTGTTTCAAGCAATGACACCACATGCTCTCCCACAACCTAAGCACGAAATTTATTTTGTTGCTATAGGTATAAGATATCTGAAGAGATGATCTTGATTCTAGTGGGAGTAATTTTAGTTATGTTATAATCTTTACATAGACATGCTATGGTAGTGTTTATGTAAGTTAAAATGACATCAGTGTTATTTAATTATTGGATAATTGAGTAATAGTCCCAAAGTATTTTTTGGTCATCATATAGGTCATCAAGTTGAGGACTTGATCATGAAACCCTATAAGTAAAAGATGACATAAATTATGATTGTCCCTAGTCGAGGTTATTGAAGTGGGGCACCAATAACCGCGCGAGACTAGTATGTGAGGTGACTGTTGGACTAAGTTTCATGGAGTCAATGATATGATTATCACAGTCAGTCATATAGATATATGTTGGTAAACATATGATCGGACATGACCCGCTAATGAGAAATCCACAGGATAGTTATATCAGTGTCATGGGAGGTTCTCATTACGACTATAGAGTATAGTCCTTAGACCTGAGTTCATCATGCTTTCTAGCATATGAATTGGTGCGTGTTGACCTTGTCAAACGTCGTTCCGTAACTGGCGGCTATAACGGCATTGCTTGTGCGTATCATGAAGTATGTGTAGAAACAGGGATGGAACAAGATGGGATTTGTCCCTCCTGTAACAACGGGAGATAAATATCTCAGGGCCCATCGAAGATTTGATACTGAGAAAATGCATGGCCGTGCTCAAACGAGGTGATTGTCAGTCGTTTGTTTTATCAGTACAGATCAGAAATTCGATAAACATGATGTTGGCTAAAATAAGGATGACACAGTCTCTTGCCTTATGCCATATCGAGATATAGAGACGAAGGGATTATAGGAATAGGTGATTCCAGTACAAGTGGGAGATTGTTGGGATTATGTCCTGAAATCACATTGTACTCACTCTAGAGATAGTTGTATTGTCGAGATCGGACAATTCATGTGATACTAGGTAGTCATAATGTTTTGCTAGAAACCGCTTATGATAAATGAGTTGTAACTCATTTCTGGTATCGTGTGAACCTACAGGGTCACACACCTAAGCAAGTTGGACATGGTCCATATGGGATTGATCATTGGCATATGATCTGGTCGATGTGTATTGGATACACATCGAATATAAGTTTCAAAGAGGTGTATCGATCGACACCATTGGGTGCGTCGGTCGATACAGGAGGTGTGTCGATCGACACCATTAAGTGTGTCGGTCGACACAGTGGCGAAACCGAAACTGATGTTTCGGTTCACCTCGAGGTCAATATAAAAACTCGTTTTATGTATCTCGACCGTGGGTGTTCGAGTGCGCCGCTCAGAGTGTTTTCTCTGAGAGAAAACACAGAAACCTCAAAGAAACAAAGTCCCAAGGAGATCCGAGCACCGGTACTAGCATCCCGGCGGATTCCAGCTTGTGTGCGTGTGGACTATCAGTAGAGGCGCAGCATCTGAGGCGCTGGAGATCTCGTTTATCTGACCCTCTTCCGCTGCCAGTCTCTAGGTAAACACGAGATCTGATCCATGATTCAATTAACTAGACCCTAGATCCTAGGCTATCGGGAACTCGCGAGAATTCTGAATCTGGTAGAATTGGCTCGAAGTTCCTACAAGTGCTACAATAGTAATTAATTTTAACAATTTCTTTTGTTGCGGATTTAATAAATCTATAACACGTAAAACAAATCCGTAACATGAAATTACAGATTTATTCAAAACTAAGGAAACAAATCTGGAAAATCTACAAAAGTCTGCAACACGTTAACATAAATCCATGCCACACCAGCAGAAGAAAAAAAAATTGCAACATGAGAACATAAATCTGTAACACAGTTAAAAATCTGTAATACTATGATGCTAGTATAGTAATATTCAAAAACCTTCTAACGTGCTACAGATTTATAAAACTCTGCAGTAAAGACGATAAATCCGCAACAAAAGAAAATAACTCCGTGCAGATTTATTAAATTTGTAACAAAGAATGTCACAAATCCGTGCGGATTTATTATTCCGGGAAGGTGGCATTTTCGTAAATAAAGTTCGTTTTTGCTGATGTGGAAATAAAATAGTAATGGCATTCTTGTGATTATTTTTTTTCCTAATAAATACATGTAGGGTCATTATAGACCAAAATTTTATCCTACAAAAATTAGAATCGCAAATGCTATTATATTAATTAACACATGTTTTAGTGCCACCACATCTTTTTCCCCTTTTTTATTTTCAAAAACTGATGCAATATGATCAACAAGAACAAAACTAATATACAATTAAGAATGAACTAAAAGCAGGCTATATGTTTTTGGTTTCTTTTTTTTTTGAGTGCAATGAACAGAAAACTATGAAAGGATCTAACTACTACTGCAATGAATTCGAAAGGTAATGGATGGATTACACCTGATTTGGAACCTTTCGGCTCTGATACCAGATGATGTAAGACAGAAGCGTGGATGACTAGAACAGGGAATGAAGTCTCTCCTTTCCAGATCGTGAGTGATGGTGAGAATGAACGAATCCTCGCAGTTGGATTGAAGCCTCAACAAGCTTTGACAGAATATGATGAGAGCGGATGATGATGGATCGAGAGTCGCCACACAAGTGATGGATTGATTTGTGATAAGACAGTAACGGATCTGGTCGCCTTGATATCACACACAAGGAAAGCGGATTCGTTGAGAGAGATGAACTCAGAGAGTTTTTAAGAGAACTGTGTTATGTTATTGATACTTGGTAAATGATACACGGCTTCTAAGGATCCTTATAAAGGGGATCGTGCAGCTGGTGCCTTCTAGGGCAGAAAACCTAATACAGTGATCACTAAAGCATAACAATAACCTATGGTTCGAAATACAACTTATACTAAGAAAGGAAATAACATAACTTAAAAAAATACAAGTCTTGGACCTGAAAAACTGAACAAACGCATATATCATTTATTAAAACAATCCGAACGGTCGAGCGGTACGGGGCGAGCGATGGTCGATGGTCTAGAGATGGTCGAGCGGTACGGTGGTCGAGCGATGGTCGAGTGAGACTTGGAAGCTGGCCGATGGCGCTCTCTTCCTCGTCAATGGGTGGTCGATGATGGTTTTCAAGCTACTGGACTTTAGGAACACTTAGAACAATCCGAACAAAAAGCAAGAAGCAAAGAGATACAACTCTCCAGAGAGGCATCCACACAAAGGGGGAAGAGATCGCAAACCTTAGGGTTTTTCTTTGCTAAAACTTACTTAAGTTTATTGAAAACAAAGAGTGACTTTAAATAGCCAAAGTACTAGGGTTACAAGTCTTAAGAATGAGCCATAAAGAGGCCTGGTCGAAATTATTAAAATAGAATACAAGGAAGAAGGTTGGACGGGCCAGATTCTCCTTCTCTTGAAGTGGGCCTTGGTTTACCTCATTAAAAACCTTAGTGGGAAAACCCAATTGGGATAAAAACACACTGAAGGGAAAAGAGTATAAACCAATGCCCAATGAGATGTTTCATGTACTCCTGGTCGCCAAACATAAGTCTGAAGCCCACCAAGTCCGTGATGGTATTGGTGTGGTTCCAACTCTCATGTAATCCCTGATGAATCAAGAATCTATTCCAAGTGGGTTTACTCCTTAATTCTTCCTTGTTCGTTCTGAGAATCCCGAAAAGTGCAAGTTGGTCTTTATTGGGTTCCCTGAACATCCCCGGTACTGGATGTAGCCTTTCCCCCGGGCAAGATGCCTACCTATCTTGAATCGGGCATAACTGCTTCATAGAAACTGGTATTGATGTGATTATACTTCGTGAAGACTCCTTTGTGAGTCAGATTTCCATAACAGGTTGAGTTGCAGCTTTATTCCTCTTGGTCTATTCGCAATCCTCTCTTGAATGCACCTATATCCGCGGACAGGGCTAACTGGACAGTTTTTGGATATCCTCCAAGATGATCTCGAACCCAAGCTGATTCCTTCTGATAAAAATCTTACAATTAGCAAACATTCTAGTGAATATCAAGCCTGTCATGATTGGCTCGAACCAACTCTCCTATGGACATCTTCCAGGACACGGTTAGGGCTCCGAGAGGTCGGTCATCGACCATCTCCAAATGGGATCGTTCCAATTGGGTCATGGAACGATCATCACTCCTGAAACATGTTGTTGGCTTATGAATTCTTGATACCACGTCATTGGGTCTGGTAGAACATGCATTGGCCTTCTGAACCTCCTCAGGTACGTTCCGCGGGATCGGGAACAGCTCGGTCGGCTTCGTGGTCGAGGCCGGTATGTACCGCTCGTCCGGGGCCGGGTCTGGAGGATCTGATGTCCTCATCACATACCTTGGCGTGTTTTGATGTGTTTTGGACCTAGATGGGCTGAATTGAGAAAATCATCGTTAAGTCTTCAAATGGCTTCAGTTGAGCCTCTAAGCACTCCTCTTGATTTCTGGCAGATTTCTCTTTATAAACTTGAACTAAGAGGCTCTGAATTGACTTGTTAAACAATTCTCTAAGTCATCTATTCTTGATCTGCAGCTATTTTAAAGATCTATTCAAAGCAGGGGAAACTAATCCAACTGAGATAGTGGATAAAGCTATTAAAAAAACTGTGACGAAGGAGATGAATGATAAGCTATCTCTAATACCTTCGAGTGAGGAAATAAGAGGTGCACTATTCTCCATCCACAAGGACAAAGCGCATGGGCCAGATGGGTTCTCAGCTTGTTTCTACCAATCCAACTGGAAATGAATCAAAGAAGAGATGGTCAAGGAAATTCAAGACTTCTTCAAAGCTGGCATTCTACCAGAAATGATAAACCAGACCCACATCAGACTTATTCCTAAGACCCTCAGCCCAAAAACAATCAAAGAGTACAGGCCCTTAGCCCTTTGCAACGTGTACTACAAGTACTACACTACCTTAAGAATTCAAGAGCAACAAAGAGGTGCACAATGGCTGTTAAAACAGACATGAGCAAGGCCTATGACCGCTTGGAATGGAATTTTATAGAGACAGTCTTAAGGAAATTGGGATTCAATTAGAAGATTATCAATTGGATAATGCAATGCGTCACAACAGTGACTTATACATTCCTGTTAAACGGTGAAGCTGCTGGTAAAGTGGTTCCAAAGCGAGGGATTCGACAAGGTGAACAACTCTCCCCATTTTTGTTCATACTATGCAGCGAAGTACTGAGTGGTTTATGCCACAGAGCTGAAGCAGAAGGATCTCTAGTAGGAATTAAGGTGGCAAACAAAAGTCTAAGGACTAACTACTTGCTCTTTGCTGATGATACAATGTTTTTCACCAAAACAGAAGAGAAAAGCTGCTTGCAACTAATGAAGATCTTAGAGGAATATGAGAAGGTCTCAGGTCAAAAGATTAATAAAGAAAAATCATCAGTCAGCTTTTCTGCAAAAACAAATGTGGAGACAAGAGAAAGAGTCAAAAGCCAACTGGGAATAGTGAAAGAAGGAGGCAAGGGCAAATATTTAGGACTCCCGGAGCTGTTTGGCCGCAAAAAGAAGGACATCTTCTCAGCAATAGTAGATAGAATAAAGCAGAAAGCGGCTAGCTGGTCCTCTTCCCAGCTATCTACAGTGGGAAAACTGGTTATGCTTAAGTCGGTTCTCTCAGCTATCCCTTCATACTCCGTGACCAGCTTCAAGTTACCTCTAAGCTTGTGCAAACGCATTCGGTCAGCACTAACACAGTTCTGGTGGGACACAGACCCGGAGAAAAGAAAGGTAAGCTGGATAGCTTGGTCAAAGCTAGCTCACTCAAAAAGGAAAGGAGGAATGGGATTTAGGGAAATCCAGTTCTTTAATGAAGCTTTACTTGTAAAGTCTTGTTGGAGGATGCTAAAGCAACCAACCAGCTTGCTAGCACGAACGCTAATGGGAAAATACTGCCCAACACAAGAGCTACTCAAAGTAGAACCAACTGGTAACTGCTCACACGGATGGAGAAGCGTGTTAGCGGGCAGAGATGTCATCAGGAGAAAACTGGAAAGAGCCATTGGGAATGGAAAAACAACACGAGTTTGGGAATACCAATGGCTAATAGGAGAATCAGGAAACCAAATAATGGGACCAGCAACTAGAGAATCTATGGAATGGAAAGTCTCGGACCTGATGGTAGAAAACTCTGTGAGATGGGACAAAGAAAAGGCGAAAATGTTCTTCCCACTTGTATGGGAACAAATTCTGTGTATTGAACCTAGCTGCACTGGAATGGAAGATGACTTCATATGGATGGGCAATAAAGATGGGGATTATTCGACGAAATCAGGATACCACTCTCGGATGGAGGATCAAAATGCCTATCTACATACAACGAATAACTTCAACTGGAATGAACACATATGGAATATAAAGACCTCCTCAAAGCTAAAGCTATTCCTATGGAAATCAGCTAGTGATGCACTACCAGTAGGAATGAACTTGGTGAAGAGAAACATTGTTTCAGATGGGAGGTTCAAGATTTGCAGCAAACCAGAGACCACGAGCCACCTCATGTTTGAATGCGACGTAGCTCAGAAAGTTTGGGATTTGGCACCAATCACTAAGAGAGTGTATACAAATTCAGAAGATGAAGAGGGCATCAAGGAGGTTTTGCAGAGAACAAAAAACATGACCAACCTCCCACCTATCGGACTAAAGGAACCACTACTACCATGGATAATTTGGGAGCTGTGGACGACAAGAAACAAGCACGTTTTCGAAAACAGAACGAAATCACCACAAGAAGTCTTAACTGATGCAATCAAAGCAGCAATAGAGTGGAATAAAGCACAAGAAAACAATGCCAGAGAGTCCCAGAATCACACAAACCTGGAATCGAGAATTTTGGTTGGGCCTGACGAGGTTATATGCAGGTCTGATGCGGCTTGGAAGAAGGACAAACTCATAGCAGGCCTTGGATGGTGGTTCGAGAACGCAGCGGAAGTGAGTCTGACAGAGAGGAAATCTACCCGAGAGTTCATCGAATCACCAATCATGGCTGAAGCAGCAGCAATCCGGGAAGCTCTGATCGACGCTCATAAGATAAACTACAGGAAATTGATAATCGCATCAGATTCGAAGGGCCTAATTGAAACCATAAACGAGAAAACTCTGAAGCCAGGATGCTATGGTTTAATCAACGACATAATCAATTTGTCAAAAACTTTTGTTAGGTGCAAATTTGTGTTTGTACCCAGGAGTGAGAAAAAGAAAGCTGATGATCTTACGAAAGCAGCTCTGAGGCAATCTGATCTCGCCTCTTTTGTATCGCTTGGACCCTGTTTTCTGAATGAATTTATGTTTATGACCAAAAAAAAAAACTAGATGGAGAAATTGAAAGTGATATATATACATATATATATATATATATGAAAGTGATATATAAGAACTAGAAACTACGTCTTGTTGATATCCTATTTTGAAAACTAGACCCATGCATAATTTTTAATGTTTGTTCAAGATCGTTTTGAACAATTATTGATATAAAAAACTAGACCGAGGGTAGCTGGGTCCAGGACCAAAAAAAAAAAAGGGTAGCTGGGTAGGGCACTTGGTTAGCTATTTCTAGATAGAGTATTTGAAATTGGTTTGATTCCCAACTTTCTCATTTTCCCTCTTTATTTATTTCTTGAGTTTACTTTTGGCTATAAGGTTTTCTTTCTTTCCATTGGTTTTAGTTTTATAGTTCTTTATTTCCTTTCGTTTCTATAAGGTTTACAACCAGTTTTATCACATGTTCTAAAAATCGTCCGCATTAGCGCATAATCGGGTGAGTATGCGTGGTGCGAGACCCGTCCGCCACGAGTTTCACCAACTCGCTCCAACAAATCGGCCAACGCTCAATTGTTATACTCGGCCGATTTTGGCCGACTTTTAACAAAAGTCAACGACTAATTGGGCCCAAAAAATATTCGGCCCAACTTTTTTTTTTGGTTCCATTTTTTTTTTTTGAAATTTGTTTTTTTAGATTTTTATGTTGATTTGAAAGGATAAAATCTAATAAATACCCAATAAAAATGGACAAAACATGCTGCAACAATTATTTTTTATATAAAATTTGTGTTTTGTATCTTTGTTTGTTATAAAACTTATTTCCTTAACCATTTTTTTGATCAAGTATTTTCTTAAACATCTAAAATTTATAAAACTTGTGTGTTTTCTATGAAAAATGACCAAAAAATTCCGTCTCGCGTACACTTTGCATTTTGTCCTATTTTTCGATAACTCGCTAGGCCCAACCTTTCTGTGCGTATAGCGCCTAGCGTATTTTCGACCATGGGTTTTATCTTAGTAAGTATTTTTAATTATTTTAGTATTATCTATAAAAAATTCTAAAATATCTAAAAACCTACTTTAATATTTTTTTGGCATCCTACTCTTTTATATATGTAAATGATCTAAAAAAATGTAAACTTTTTATTAATACTATTTTATGCTACTTATAGTGGTACACGCGTAAAAAAAAAATACAAGCCATTTTTCATTTTTTTTTTTGACAACCATCCTTTATTATATAAATATCATTTATGCCCATGCAAAAAAATTTTTTTTTGATAACGTTTATCATTTATCATTTGTAGATAACGTTTATTAAAAATGTCTAATCATAAATGCAAGGGCGACGTGAGACCAGTTTATCACTACAAAAAATTTGGATATTAATAGCAGCTGATAAATGCTATGTATTACTTTCCATAGTGTTTTCTAAAACGTTTTGACAACGTCTGTCATTGTAGATCGGACACTTTAGATAGCGGACTTAACGTATGCTATATTTAATTAAACGACGATAGCGTTCATCTCTTCACAATAGTTAATCTTGATAATAGCGTGTTATAATTGTTATTAAAATCATTAATAATAACATTTTGTTTTAAATTATTTGTGTTATTAATTATTTTTTAATTATCCAAAAATTAATCAAAATAAATTACAAATTAATTTTATTTTTTAATTTAAATATATTTCTGAAATATTTATAATAATAATAATAAAAATAATTAATTCATAATATAAATCATGTTTACAAAATCATACCACCAAACATAAACAGAATATCGGTTTTTAATTACAATAAGAATGTAGTACAAACGAAAACAAACCTGCTTTTTCAATATCGGTTAATACAAACCGAATATTGGTTCAATACAAACCAAAACAAACAAAAAACCATAATCTAATTTCGTTAACACTCATGACCACTAGCCGTCATCATTTCACCACCATCTTCTTGTTCTTCTTCCACCTTTACCATCTACGCCATCGTTTATCGTCAACCAACACCTCCACCGTCGTAATCTTTATTCCACCACAACCTCCACCCTTGTGTTTCACGGCGAGCTAATGAAGAAACCCACGATTGTTCGAGTCATGGCCTCTCTGAAATCATTATCACAAACAAAAAAAATATAATTATCACGAAACGATTTCCTGATAAACATGGTAAAAAAAGTGACAAAATCAGATCTCCTAATAATCATAACAAATTACAGAAACGTTTACATGTTGGATCCATTGAGAGAGCTGCCCCGGATGTCCCAACCTCCAACTCCTGCCACAATGACCTCGACTCTGGCTGAAGCAGTGGCTTCTCGGATCTCAGGCTCGGATCCTCCTGTGAAGAACACATAAACCAGATCATTCGTATCTCACTGGCACACTAACCTTGTTCGGCTAATCAATCAATCGACTTTCTGGATATATCCTAAGGCATTTCTCCATCACATGGCTACTGAATTTCTGAGTCGCTAGCTCAGCGTAATGCATTCTAAACTGAATCAGTAACTTCACTGCCGATACCTTTTGCTCTATTAGATACTGCACTACATAGTTCCTGGAACAATAGCATAAACCATAAGCAGAGTTTTATCACAAGTCACTATCGAGTCACAATTTATTTTACCCGAGAGGATTCTGAGAAAGGTGAAGTGAGTTTCTGGATATCTCATTCACAAGTCTCTCACGTTGCTCTCCAACGGAGTTTGAAACGCAGCATTGAAGCACACATCATTCGTGGCGATGAGTTATCTCATTCACAAGTCTCTCACTGTTTTTTTCACCATTCAAACAACAATCAGGAACTCATTCACTCGCTCACTCAGTATATCATAGAAAGAAAACTTCAATCAGAAATGAAGAGAAATGAGAAACATAAAACAGATGTTTACTTACTTCTTCTTAGCCATAGCCACAGAGTTAGTACCATCTTCCCAAGGCCAATACTTTGTAGCAGCACCAAATGGGTCACCTCCAGTCCCACGGAATGTATGCCAAAACGCAACACTGAATCTAAACCAGTCCTGTTTCAAATATTCAGAAAAATAAAAAGATCATTAAAACATCTCAACCCTATTGCTACAAATCCGTAAAACATGGTCAAAATGTTGTATGAAAAACAACTAAAAAAGTACTCACCTTCATTTTCTTGCCAATAATCTCCTCTTCAGCGTTATACCACTTGTAAGCAAGTGGGTTCTTGCTCGAAGGTCCCTGTAAATTTCGTGACCAATCAGTCAATCTACACATTGTTTGGGCCCAAATTCACTCCCAAGAGAATTGGCTGGATAAGGCCTCATGTGTCTTCAACAAGCGGGCCCGAAAGCATTCACAGTCAAGCCCAATCCAACAGAGGAGACTCCGACTCCGGAGTATAGCCCGACAAGTAACGAATCCGTCCGTTGGCAACAAACCGGCGAAGAAGGAGGAGTCGTTAGAGCGCATAATCCCGAGAATCCCGTGGGTTGTTGGAGCCGACTCCACAAGACGAGGAAAGCTATCGTGGAGAAGAGGACTATAAAAGGAGGCTTCAACGACGGGAGAAGGGATCCGATTGCTGATCGATATTTTAAACCCAACACTAAGACCTTGTAATCGCTCTATAGCTCGAGCTCTTGTTGTTCTTATCACCAAATTAATACAAATCTATTTTTCATCATTGCTAAGCTCCTTGTTCTCGTTCAAACAAGAATCTAGCCCACCTATTTCGTAAATCAGTCCATCAAAAACACTCTAAAAACTGAGTGTGGGTTTTAGGATCCACATTTTGGCGCCGACTGTGGGGAAGATTCATAGATATTCTTTACACACGAACCTGATCAACAGCCCGCTAGCGTGGAAATGGATCCCAACGCAACAGCTCCGATCGGATCGCCAAGGTCGCAAGACCTTGACCAAACGAAACCGGATCAGAGTTGACCCAGACTCAAGCAGGATCCGGAACAAGGGACCGCATCCCTGTTTCCCAACCTCTAGGAGTTGCGCCTTCAGGCTCAACTTCACAGACAACCGAGAGAACCACCTCTCGAACATGGATACGACCCGAGGATCGCTCCCAAGAGGACGCGCAAATCCCTCGGACTGTTCCACAGGCTCGCCCCGACTCACCAAGCCTGACAAGATCCGTCACCGATGGCATGGCAGAGCTCCGTAAAATGCTAGCAGTCCTAATTAACAGATCGCACGATCAAGAAGCTACACAACGGACTGTATTAGCCCGGCTAGACATGCACGACAGGAGTCTGCTGAACCTCGGGAACAGGCCACGGCCCGTCACGGGGACTACGGCAGACGCCGCCGCGAGGAGCCCGTTACCTCGCATGCGTCTGGACTTCGAGGAGGATTATATAACTCCCGAAGCCCCGCGACAGACTTCTGTGACCGGAAACAGCGGCTACCCAGTGTTTAGTCCGATCTCGGGAAATGCACTTCCCAGCTCAAACACCGTAGCCTCGACTTCGACGGGTATTACGGCCCCTGAGGGAGCGCGACTGCCGACGCCCCCGCCCATGCCAACGAGCTATGAAACGAACAGGCATCGGGTGTTGGGGGCATCAGCTTTCGCCTCCGGCACGCGTCCTCCAGTGACGGAGCCAGGGACTAACACTGCTCGGCCTCCCCCGAGCGAGATAGCCCAACAAGCCGGAACTAGGGGACCAAACAATGCGCGTCCGAGGAGCACTCAGCTCCCCATGTTTGACCAACGAACGGACATAGATGACGAAAGCATATATGCCAGGATCCAGCGCCTGCAAGCTGCGGTCCACTCGGCAACAAGCGCGGCTCCAGACGTCGATCAAGTTATCGAGGAGACCCGACGAACTCCGTTCACGGATAGAATCGCTAGCGCGAGGATCCAGAACACCGGGAAAATCAAAATCCCGGAATACGCGGGAACTACGGACCCGAAGGCCCATGTGAGAGCCTTCAGGCTCGCGGTCTCCCGAGCGCACCTTACCGATGAAGAAAAGGAAGCGGGGTACTGTAGGCTTTTCGCCGAAAACCTCACCGGTACCGCACTAGAGTGGTTCGCCAGTTTAGAAGGAAACTCGATCGATAACTTCACACAGCTCGTATCGATCTTTCTAAAGCAATATTCGATCTTCATCGAAGAGAAAACCTCGGAAGCCGACCTCTGGGCTTTGAAGCAAGGGTCAGACGAAACTCTCAGAGCCTACATCGCAAGGTTCAGAGAAGTCAAATCGCGTATAGCCGACCCAAACGAAATCATAGCGATCGCGGCTCTAGAAAACGGACTCCTATACACATCGGAGTTCAGAAAAGAGCTCGCGGTCCGACCGTGCACGTCCTTGGACGACGCGCTGCACAAAGCTACGTACTACGCGAAGTACGAAGAAACCGTAGCTGCGGCGAAGGAAGAATCGAGCCAGAAGAAAAACAACAAAAAGGAATCCTCTGGAAAAGGACAACACTGTCTGACGGTAGATGGCAAGCCTCAATGGCTCAAGCCTTACGATGCAAACAAATATTGCAAGTACCACGACAAGAAAGGGCATTCCTCCGAAGAGTGCCGGTCCAAAGACCGCCTGCTGGCAGCTAAAAACGACAGCAGCGAGATTCCGGAACCGGAGGAGAAAGAGCCCGAAAAGAAGGATAAAGGAAAGAGCAAATCGAAAAACAAAAAGAACTCGCAATCTAAGCGCGAGAGGACTCCAGAAAAGGAGGGATCAGACTCCCCAGTCCCCTCTCGAAAACGCATAGATGCAATCTTTAACTTAGCTCGCTGCGGGGGGTCAATGAAATCGGTCATCACGCCACCCCCAGCTCCTAAGAAACCGGCCAGCCAGTGCTTGCCCAAGCTCGGACTGTGTAGTTTGAACCTCCCCAAAACGATTAACTTCATATCAGGAGGTTCAAGGTTTTGTCGGAATTCGGTAAACTCGATCAAAGCTCACCAGAGACGAGTTGCGAATGAACTCAGGGAAATGGTCCCAATCGAGGGACCGGACACTCACATAACATTCTCTGAAAGCGAAACTTTCAAACTCGACAAACCGCATGATGACGCTTTAGTTATCCAACTCGACGTAGCCGGATTCGAACTCTCAAGAGTCATGATTGACACCGGGAGCTCAGTAGACCTTTTGTTCTACGAAGCCTTCAGAAAAATGGGCTTCAAAGATTCAATGTTGACCGGAGGGAAAACCCCATTAACCGGGTTTGACGGCGAAACCACCTACTCGATGGGAACTATAAAACTCCCGTCCATTGCTGGGGGGCAACAGGAAATCCTGGAGTTTGTGGTAGTAAACAAACCAGCCCCGTACAATGCAATATTGGGTAGACCATGGATCTACACCATGAAGGCAGTGCCTTCCACTTATCACCAGTGTGTGAAGTTCCCAACCCCTTCAGGGATCAAAACGATTTACGGGAACCAAAAGGCCGCAAGGTCGTGCTACCTAACTTTCTTCAAACAGTTAGAGACCTTAAACGTATAGCAATTACAGAAAGAGGAAGAGCTCGCCTCCCGGACCGCGAAACGTAACAATGATCCAACAGTTCGAGGCCCGCGAAAAGACTTAGTCGTCCCAATCTGTATCGACGACAAAGACTCGGAAAGGTGCGTGAACATCGGATCGGAGCTACTGAACGCCACCAGAGAAGAACTCATCAAATTCCTCAAAGAAAACGTGAACACATTCGCATGGTCCACAAAGGACATGAAAGGGATCGATATCGAGGTCACCTCACACGAATTGAACGTCGATCCAACTTTCAAACCTGTGAAACAGAAACGCCGCAAACTCGGTCCAGACCGAGCCAAAGCAGTTAACGACGAAGTCGACAGACTACTAAAGGTCGGGTTGATCAGGGAGGTGAAATACCCCGACTGGTTAGCCAACCCAGTCGTCGTCAAAAAGAAAAACGGGAAGTGGAGAGTCTGCATAGACTTCACAGACCTAAATAAAGCATGCCCAAAGGACAGCTTTCCACTACCACATATAGACCGTCTGGTGGAAGCCACCGCCGGACACGAACTACTGTCCTTTATGGACGCGTTCTCTGGGTACAACCAGATCCTCATGAACCCAGAGGATCAAGAAAAAACGGCCTTCATAACCGACCGCGGAACCTATTGCTACAAGGTGATGCCTTTCGGGCTGAAGAACGCCGGAGCTACCTACCAGAGGTTGGTGAACAAAATGTTCGCCAATCAGCTCGGAAAGTCAATGGAGGTTTACATTGACGACATGCTCGTAAAATCCTCCAAAGAAAGTGACCACATAGAACAACTCCGGGAATGCTTCAAAATCCTAAACCAATACGGGATGAAGCTCAACCCCGCCAAGTGCTCTTTCGGAGTACCTTCGGGAGAATTCCTCGGGTACCTTGTAACAGAGCGAGGGATCGAAGCTAACCCAAAACAAATAACGACCTTCCTGGAAATGCCTTCTCCGAAGAACAAAAGGGAAGTGCAAAGACTGACGGGACGGATAGCAGCTCTTAATCGCTTCATCTCTCGGTCTACGGACAAATGCTTGCCATTCTATAACCTCCTCAAAGGAAACCGGAAGTTCCAATGGGACGAAGGCTGTGAGAACGCCCTAAACGAGCTCAAGAAATATCTCACCGAACCTCCGATACTAGCCAAACCAACGGAGGGCGAGCCGCTGTATCTTTACATTGCGACTTCGCCCGCCGCAGTTAGTGCAGTCCTGGTCCGCGAAGAACAAAACGAGCAAAAGCCCATATACTACGTGAGCAAAACGCTCATAGACGCAGAAACGAGGTATCCAGCGATGGAGAAACTCGCGCTCGCAGTAGTAATGGCAGCAAGAAAGCTAAGGCCATACTTCCAATCGCACGCCATAGTGGTGATGACATCACAACCTATTCGAACTATACTCCATAGTCCGAGCCAATCCGGCCGACTGGCCAAATGGGCGATCGAACTGAGCGAATACGATATCGAGTACCGGACCAGAACGAGCGCTAAAGCCCAGGTCCTAGCAGACTTCATTATCGAGCTCCCGCCCATGGCTCCGGAACAGGAGAACCAAGAGGATCATTGGACTCTCCATGTATACGGAGCCTCGTCCAAACATGGCTCCGGGGTAGGAATCAAACTCGTAACCCCCACAGGAGAGGTGATCGAACAATCATTCAGACTTGGCTTCAGCGCATCCAACAATGAGGCCGAATACGAAGCCCTCATAGCCGGACTCCGACTCAGCAATCGGAGTCGGAGCACAGGAAGTACGCGCCTTTAGCAATTCACAGTTAGTTACGAGCCAGTATCACGGCGAGTACGAAACTAAGGATGAGCGCATGGAAGCGTACGTCAAGGTAGCCCACGAGTTAGCAGATCAGTTAAAAGATTTCACACTCGAGAGGATACCTCGGGGGGAAAACTCCTCCGCCGACGCCCTGGCAGCATTAGCCTCGACGTCCGACCCTAAGGTCAAAAGAATAATACCCGTAGAAGGGATAGAAAAACCAAGCATCGACGTGGCACTCAAGGCGCAGACCGCAGAACAGCCCACAACGGTCCGGACAAGAAATTCAACGGGAACCCCGGAACCCGAAACTCAAGCAGAAACGTCCTCGGAATGCCACGAAATCTGTAACATCGGTCTCCGTAGCGGCCGGAAAATTCCTGAACCTCCCATCGAGGAAGAGGAATCCGAGCCCGAAACCGAGGAACCAGACGCAGAATTCTTGAACAGGCCGGATTGGAGAGAACCAATCCTAAGCTACATCCGACACGGCCAAGTCCCCGACGACAAGTGGCAGGCCAGGAAGCTTAAAGCCCGAAGCTCCATATACTGCTTAATCAACGATTTCTTATTCAAACGCAGCACTGCAGAACCTTACCTGCGATGTGTGCACGCCGCAGAAGCCCTCGCCGTAATGGGCAACACCCATGAAGGCACCTACGGTAACCACTCCGGAGGGCGAGCCCTAGCCATCCGCATCAAAAGGCAAGGATTCTTCTGGCCGACTATGATCGCAGATTGCGAGAACTACACCAGGCTGTGTGATAAATGCCAAAGGCACGCACCCATTATTCACCAGCCTGCGGAAAAGCTGTCCTCAATCTCTGCACCATACCCCTTCATGAGGTGGTTAATGGACATAGTAGGGCCTCTCGTTTCTTCAGGACCAAAACAGCTAAAGTACCTCCTGGTCCTAACAGACTATTTCACCAAGTGGATAGAGGCTAAAGCCTACCAGCAAACCACGGAAATTGAAGTACAACACTTCATATGGGAGCACATAGTCTGCCGACACGGACTCCCATACGAAATAGTAACGGATAACGGCTCGCAATTCATCTCCAGAACTTTCAGAAATTTCTGTAAAACTTGGAAGATACGCCTGACCACGTCGACTCCAAGGTATCCCCAAGGAAACGGTCAGGCAGAAGCTGCGAACAAAACTTTGCTATATAGCCTCAAAAAGAGACTCGACTCTAAAAAGTCCGCCTGGTCTGAAGAGCTACCAGGAGTCCTGTGGGCCTCCCGCACTACACCTCACAGCGCGACTGGTGAGACTCCATTTTCATTAGCATACGGGATGGAAGCAGTAGTCCCTGCAGAAATATCAGTCCCAACCATCAGAAGGGAACTGAGCCCGAGACACGAGGGGCTAAACGAACAAATGCTCCGAGATCGTCTAGACATGATCGAGGAACAACGCGACCGAGCGCTAATCCGAATGCAAAACTATCAGCAAGCAACTTCCCGATACTACAACTCCAGAGTCCGACCTCGGAAGTTTATCGTGGGAGACTTAGTATTGCGCAAGGTCTACGAAAACACAAGAGAGCCAGGCGCCGGGAAACTCGGGACAAACTGGGAAGGACCCTACAAAGTCACCGAGATAGTCCGCGACGGCGTCTACAAGCTCACGAAAATCAAAAACGGAGTGCCAGTGAAGAGGCCATGGAATACCATGAACCTCAAGCTATACAACTCATAAGTACTCACAAAAATCGAACTATGTTAGGCTTGATCCCTTGGCGGGGTACGTAGGCAGCTCGAACTTCGAGTGCAGCCACTCCACCCAAAAGAAATAAAACACGGAAATTCTCGCATTCTACCTTTTCCTTTATTTTCGGGGGGAGTACAGGGTTATCACCCAATACATCAATGTAAACTCTGAAGCATACATTAATGAAATTCTTTTCGTTACACATGCTATTGCAAACTCACCAAGTCTTAAAACCTTGGCAATTGCAAGCATGAAAGACCACCAAGTATATAAAGTCTAAACTCTACGCAAGCTTTACTTAGTACAAATTCAACGCTACGCGTCGCTCTGAGTCCACACCAAACCTCTTTACAGCAGACACGGGCTACAAACAAAAATCGCAAATATGCTAAGTCTTAAAACCTTAAGTGTTTTGTGAACCGCAAACTCCAAGGAACTCTTCCAGAGTAATCCTCCAAAGCCTAGAATCCGCAAACAAACTTGGAAATAAACCCTAAACGACTTCGCACGGGTCAAACATGTATCCAAACCACGGCGAACCAAAAAGGGCTCAAAGTCGCGAAACGAACTCCAAAACACGAGGAACGTCTGGCCAGACTAAGTAACAAAAATTAAGAGTTCTACTCAGCGACTCGAAGGTTCAACTTGCAAACTTACAACGTATAACCGAACCTCGATATTTTGCTAAACTAAAGAATCCAAACTCAAACGAAAACATAAACATAAAAGCGTGCATTAAAAAGGCTCACCCGAGCCAAACAGAGTTATGGATAAAAGCCCTCCCGGGCAACACTGAAAGCAAAATTAAAAAAGAGTTCGACTTTAGCCCAAAAGGGGGCTTTAGGGGATTCCAAAAACAGAAATTAAAATTTTCAAAGAAGCAGACATCAGCCTTGCTCCTCACCGCCAGCCTTCTCACCTTCGCCGCCTTGCTTCTCCTGGACTCCGACCTCCGCCGCCTGATTCGCTCCGGTGCTCGCAGTTCCCGCCATCATCTCGGCATTCGATCCGAACTCATTAAACCCCGCGGATCGGGCTACGCGCATCACCGAGTCTTCAGAGATCTGAGGAATGGCACGCAACTCGGCACTCAGAGAGAAGTCCGAGACCTGCGCAGCTTCGAACTCCTTCGCGAAAGTCTCCCTCTGCTCCAACAGCTTGGGAAGCTCCTCCTCAATGGTAGTCACCCCACTCTGCAGGAGATTGATCAGTTCGATATTGGCCTCCACTTCCTGGACTTTCATCTCGCAGTCCGTCTCTTTCTTCTTCCTCTCAAACTTATCCTTGTGAGCTTCAAACATGTCATAATAATGACCGTCCCTGATCCTCATACCGTCGTGCCTAGCCGAGCGAATCGCACCCTCCGCCTTCTCAAGAAGTTCCTTAACCTTCTGCTCCAGAGTAACCGTCCTCTCTACGGCAATCGAGCGTTCAGACTTCACAACGTTAAGCTGAGCGTCAATGAGCTTCACTTCCTCCTGGCAACTCTTGAGGCTCGCGGTCAACTGGTGCACAACGCTCTGAGCTTGCTCGAGCTCCTCTTGGCGAGGGACATATCTAAGACTCTGCTCGTAAAAAGCCGTGAGTTGGTTGTCCGCTTCCAGAGCCTGAGATAGGAAAAACAAGCGTTAAGAAGACTAGACTGCAACCATCGCCTTAACAAACAGCTCCCGGCCGATCAGATTCCTCACCGAAGGCAGAGAGCACCCAGCAGCCTTACAATGACGGAGCAGATGAGCGAGCCCCTCTGGATCGTCCGTAACCGGATAATCCTTGGTGTGTTCGAACTTCCAATGAAACGGTTTAGATCCCGGAGCATGCGACGAGCCCGACCCAGCAGCTGCCTCCTTTTCATATCGAGGCTTCTTGTTCAAGGGCTGCACCGAGGAATCACTCCCAGTGGCCCTGGAACTCAGATGAATCACTTGGTCGGAGCGTGCAACTTCCGGTCCCTTCCCAGACTCCGTGTCCCGGCGCGGAGGCGGCGGAGGAACACCTCCAGACCTCCCGTCATTGATGGCACCGGTTAAAGCGTCACTCAGCTGACCGGCACGGATAGGGGCATAACCACCAGACGACGCCTTCTCAGCAGGCCTCTTGGATGACTCACGAACGGTGGGACGTCTCCTCATCTTCTTCTTCGGATGGGTCGTACTCGACGAAGCGGCTTCGGAAGGCGAGTGTTCTCGGGAAGCTGTAAAGCAAAGAAAAACTCTCTGAGACCCGCACCCGGACTACATAAAAAAAAAAACGAGTATACACTCACCGATGAGGGCCGGAGCAGGACGAATCTCCAATGGCTCTATTGCCTCTGGAAGCTCGAGTGCGCGCTTTACTCTGTCAAAATTAAAAGAGGTCCAAAGCACGTCTCTGGAGCTGAGAACGCCAGCTAGTCTCCTGATCGCGGGAGTTATTCCAGACCTCTCCGGGATCTCTGCAAACATCAAAAGAAAAGAAAACACTCAGGTTTCTTCGGATAAGACCAAAACCGACATGCAACAGGAGAAACCCTAACTAAACGCTATCTCTAACCAACAGACTCCGACCACGCGGTCGCGATTTTAGAGGAATCGTAATCTCTGATCGAGTGACGGTCAAGCTTGAACTTCAGGGGCCGCTCTCTCCAACGATCTTCCCGGTTCGGCACCGCCACCAAGATCGCCAAGCTCCTCCGAGGAGAAAGGTAGAAGAGCCCCGTCGCCGAGTTATGCTTGATCGAACATAAATCATGAAGAACGGACAAGTCAAACGGAATCCCCTCCTCTCGAGCCCTAACCAGCAGGCCGATGAGGTAGCGGACGAAATTCGGCGTTAATTGCGAAAGCGCTATCCCAAGCTCGCCTATCACATCCAACAGGAGCCGAGGGATCGGAAAAATCAGGTTACACTTCTCGAAGTAAGCCTTGTAGGCACAGCAATAGCCTGGTTTAACCGACTCCGGCGTCTCCCCAGGATCGAGGAGCTTCAATTTCACCGACCTCGGTACGCCGTGCGACGAGTATATGTTCTCAATGTCCTCCGCCTTCGTAGTCGGAACCGGATACTCGAACTCTTCCTCCTCAACCATCTGTTTCTCTTTCTTAACCATAACGAGACTCGATTTCGACATTGTTTAAAGATTTCAAGAAAGCAGTCTCCTTTTTGCAAACAAGAAAGAGAAAACTGAAAAGCGTAAAAAGGAAAACAAAAAAAAGAGAGAGGAGAAAAGGAACCGATATAACGAGAGAGAGTGGAGAAGTTACCTTAAGAATGGCGGTTGAGTCTTGGAGAGTGGGTTCGCAAGGAGTGGAGTTATAAAGACGTCATAATGACGCAACCTCGGGACTCCGAAAGATCTTTTCCAATCTCGCGTATCGCAACCGTCGAATCACGCTAGCATCCTCCGACGCGCTGCACACGCGCGTGACCGACACCACGCTCTCATCCTGGCCACCCATTTTGGCGGGACTATCTTCTACGCTCCATCCAACGGTGCATCTGAGAAACCAAATCGTCCAAGTATCTCTGGCGCGGTTCAAACTAAAAGATTTAGCCTTATCCAAGAAGACTGTGGGCCTTCCCAAGAAGATCTCGCCCTTCAAGCTCGGGACTCCGCTTAAAGGGCCGGGGGGAAAATGTTTGGGCCCAAATTCACTCCCAAGAGAATTGGCTGGATAAGGCCTCATGTGTCTTCAACAAGCGGGCCCGAAAGCATTCACAGTCAAGCCCAATCCAACAGAGGAGACTCCGACTCCGGAGTATAGCCCGACAAGTAACGAATCCGTCCGTTGGCAACAAACCGGCGAAGAAGGAGGAGTCGTTAGAGCGCATAATCCCGAGAATCCCGTGGGTTGTTGGAGCCGACTCCGCAAGACGAGGAAAGCTATCGTGGAGAAGAGGACTATAAAAGGAGGCTTCAACGACGGGAGAAGGGATCCGATTGCTGATCGATATTTTAAACCCAACACTAAGACCTTGTAATCGCTCTATAGCTCGAGCTCTTGTTGTTCTTATCACCAAATTAATACAAATCTATTTTTCATCATTGCTAAGCTCCTTGTTCTCGTTCAAACAAGAATCTAGCCCACCTATTTCGTAAATCAGTCCATCAAAAACACTCTAAAAACTGAGTGTGGGTTTTAGGATCCACACACATGCAATCAATCTCAACTTTCTTCATAGTTTCAACCAGATGAACAAACCCTGAGACGATGATGCAAACAAAAACAATCAAGATCGACAAAAAAACAAGAAGAAGTAAAACACCATTCTGAATCAGATTGAACAGTGACTCCAAACTCGAAAGCTCAAACCCAAAAACCCACTTCTTACAATAAAATCGAAATCAGCAATCGGTAGAGTGAGAAAGAAAAAAACTAAAATGCACCTTCAAAATTTGATACGAATCGATAAATCTCAGTTTATGTGACCGAGATATATAAACGCCAGCTCTGGATAAAATAAAAAGAGATCAATTTTGGATAAAATAGAAAGAGATCAATACTCTCCAACGGAGTTTGAAACGCAGCTCCGAAGGTACTGCTTCTGCCGATCTGCCTCCGCCATGCCGCCGGGCTCTGCTTCTGCCGATGTGCTTACTTTGAGTTTCATAAGGAGAAGGCAATGGATGATGACGAATCGAGCTTGAAACTCAAGGGATTTGGGAGAGAGATGGAGAATCAAATCGAAAATGGGTTGACGGCTCTTCAGGTCAGCTAGGGTTGAGGGAAGAAGGTGAGTGTAACACAATTTTTCTTTTAATTAGGTTATAAAAAATCAACCGGCGAGATTGAAAGTCTAGGATGTGATCCAAGTGACAGTAATATTAGCCAATAAAAAATTTCCGAGTTTAATTAATATATAAAAATCAAAAAATGTTGTAAAATGATATAAATGGTTTCAAAAAAAAATGTTAAATTAAAAACTGTAAAAGATAAAAAATATAAATGATTTAAAATGATAAGAGGAAGATATATAATATCTAAAAATGATTATTAGTATTAAAATATTTAAATGTTTAAAGTTTAGAATATATGGTTTATGGTTTGCAGTATATGGTTTAAGGAGATATGTTTGATGTAAAATGATTTAAATATTAGTTGTATAAATATAATTAGTAGTTATATTTTGATTTTATAGTTTATGATTAAATTTTTAAAGTTTAGAATATATGGTTTATGGTTTGAAGTTTGGAATATAAGGTTTAAGAAGATATGTTTACAAAGTTTTAAGTTATTGGATATGAAACAAGGTTCCTAGTTTCCTCTATTTCGGTTGATTTCGTAACTTACGAAATCTAAAACTTTTCGTCACCTGTGGATATGGAATTTGTTTAGAGTTTATTTAGGGTTTAGGGTATAGGGGTTGAAGGGTAACAAGGTTTTAAGTGTTGTACTCAATTTTATATATTATACAGTAATTAGAGTTTGAGTTATTAAATTATTGTTTATAATCTAGAGTTTTAGGATATGTTTAGGGTTTAGGGTATAGGGTTTGGAGGGTAATGTTTAAAGTTTTAAGTGTTATATTTAATTATATATATTATATAGTAATTAGAATTTTATTTATTAATTTTTTGTTTATAATTTAGAGTTTTACGGTTTGTTTAGAGTTTAGGGTATAGGGTTTGAAGGGTAATGTTTAAACCTTAAACCCTATTTATACCCTATTTAAAAGTGAATAGTCGTTTGTTTAACTTTTATTTTTATAAAAATTTGAACTTTCTTATAAAAATACAAAAAATTAAGTTTTAGTTATTTTTTACTAAATCAAATTTATTGTATTTTATTTTATTTGTGGTGTTTGTTATTTTTTATTTATCTTTTATAAGTTTTAGTTATGTGTTTGACTAGCAATAGCATATTTTAAAATAGAAATGCCTATTTAATATAATAAACAAAAAATTTAAACACAAAGAGACAAAAAAATCAATTTATTTACAAAAGTAAAGACAAATTACATATACTCAACACCCCTGTCAGTTAGATCATCGCACCATCTCTGGAGATCTAACTCTATTTGATTTGTGATCGATGCTTTTGAGGCTCTAACCACAAACTTGCACATCATAGTGGTTGTCTCGTCACCCAGATCCACGTTCATGCTCACTTCACTAGCTCCAAATATTATCATGCCCACAAAACCTCCATGCCCCGTTTTTGGAGCATAATAAAGCTGTAATGACAATAAAAAAGTTTCTCAGACCTCCAATCCATGTTTTCATGTGTGAGGAATCGGAAAGTTTACAAGAACACAGTAAAACTAGTAAATTCACCTGGAAACCAGCAACTATGCGCATAATGTTGGAATATACTCTCTGGAATGGTTTGGAGGATAATGATTGGGTCCGCTTAAAAATGGTGAAGCACCATATTGTTGTGCAGCGGTTGCCATGAACAAATTTTCCAATCCGTGTCTCGTACAGGTTCCTAGCAACCTAAACAAAATGCAAAGTTATTTGTTATCCCAACCATATAAACAAAACTCCAGAAAAAGCTTCAAACTTTGGATTCTGCTATTTTAATGGGTCAGACGAACCATCGACCAAACAACTTACTATACTCAGAATTCAAAAGGGGTTTGATTTTATTGTCTTTCATTCAAATTCAACATCTTACTAGTGATGCCTCAATTAGCTAGCTACAACAAACAAAAACCAGCTGTTTCAGACTTTGTTTTTCGAATCAACCTATACCATAACATGATTTCTGAGAATTTTATTAAAAAATACAGAAAAGCGATCTAGAATTTAACAGGGTCAAGACTTCATATTCATTCCTCTGAAGACATACCAGAAAGAGGTTTAGACTTTTCGATTCATGGCTTTAATCTCAAAAAGGATTAAATCAAATTATACAACATCGAGAATGTAGGGAAATTAGAGAGAAATACCCTTACGGTGACATTGACGCCATGAGTGGAGAGTCTGAATCGGCCGATTAAACCAAGTGAGTTGCAGCCAGATTCATAGAAGGAAACAAGCTCATCTAGATTAGGAACGGAGGTGTACTTGTAATATAGAAACACCTTGTATCCCTCTTCATCTTCAATCCTCTGCTTTCCCCCATCGCCACACGAGCTCGGAGAAACGGAAGCGGATTTGTTCTGCGGAAAGTTCTTGGTCGCTCTCCTCGATAATCTCGAATATGAAGAGAGTAGAGAGCGTCTCAGCCTCGTGAATTGTTGCGTGAAGTCTTCACTCTGTAGAGTGAGAAATTGGAGCAAAATCTGGAAGGTGCTTAGGTCTTGAAACTGAAATTTCTGTGGGAGAGAGTGAGAAAAGACATAAATTGTGAGAATTTGAGTAAAATGGGACAAAGAAGTTTCGATTCAATGGGAAAAAATTGCCAAAGGAAAAAAAAGAGAGAATTCAGGTATAACACAGAAAAAATGAAGAAAGTTATGTTAAATGTGAATAAAAATATTCACTTAAGTCAGTTTGACTAAAAATTAAGATAAATGATAGCGTTTAATTTTGGATCTGCAATGGTAAGACGCAGAAACTTAGTAAATTTACGTGGCTAAAAATTATAATTTTCCGCGATAGAATATATAGCATTTTCTAAAAAACAAACGCTATGAAAAAAAAACGTGTTATAATACAATAACAGAACAGTAAAAAACGTTGTCGTCCAATGCTATTAATACCCACATTTCTTGTAGTGTATAGCTCGTGATATCATGTTTCGAAATACAGCGCGTCCAATCGCACATGCGGTAACTCTTAGATCCGATTCAGATCTTTAACATCCGTTCTGCCGGGTCTAGTCAACGACTCTTTAACTTCTCAAATCTTAGTCCACAAACCAGCGAATCGAGGCATAAACCAGAGCCAACGCACAAATAATTGAAAAGGTTTACTTTATTGAAATTAAAAACCGAGTCTTACAAGAAAAACCGAAACAAATGAAATAGTTATAAAACGCAAAAGTCATAGTGAAATAAAAGAAACGAAAAAGAAAGCCCGCTCTCCCAAAACGTAGATCAACACCGTCTGTTTACCCCTGCAACGATCTGGGATTACCTGCAAAACAAACAATGGAGGAAGCATGAGTAATTGGTTCAACACCAATATCCAGTGAGGGCGGATTCTTGAAATACCGCTATCTCTACTTTAAACTAACACAACATCAAGAACGAGTCCAAGGTTAATAAAACCTTGCACCCAACGCCCGAAGGCTCACAAACAATCTAACGTCCATTCGTGGTTACCAAGTGATATATCATGGTTTTTACCCAGTTTAGACCATGATATAGATGTGTTTTTAGTGTCTTTTGTGTTCGTTTAGAGTCTTTTACAGGTTTAATCAAGTTTGGAGCTAATTGGAGATATTTGGAGCGTTTTGGGACTTTTGGGACGTTTTGGCCGAGAGCTTAACTCACTGTCCGATTTATTGATCATGCATCGACCGACACACCTTGTGCATCGGTCGACACACTACCGAGATGGGCCGTACGCGTCGGTTTAATGAAGTTATGAAGATTTGCAAAGAAGCCCAAGATAGTTCCAGTATTTACACAGAAGCCCCAGCCGAGATTAGGCTTATATATAGAGGATTTTGGTGTTTATTTTAGATACGCTTTCATACTTAGAGCTAAGAGATATTTAGAGTTTTTGGGGCTGATCTATTTCCTGTATTCACTTATTTTGGAGAAGATTTCGAACCCCTTTATCTATTTAATTTCTTATATGCAATCTATTATTTCTTTGATTATGTTTTCATTAATCATGTCTGAGTAGATCCATAGTTAGGCTTAGGGTTTCTCATTAGGGATTGATGACTTGCTAGACTTGTTTAATTAAGTTAAGGATTCATATGATTAGAATGTTCTTCAAACTAAATTGTGCTTAAAGCTAGTTCTAACCTGATCAATTAGAATCTAGATCTTAGGTTGCTAAATTCGACACGAGAGTGTGTTTTAGAATCTGAACTATTTAGGTTGAGCAATTAAATTATTCGCAAAGAGATTTGGTTTAGTTTAATTGTGAACATATCGAACTTGAACTTAATGCTAGTTTAATCTGTTAGTAATTGCAAAGAGATTTGGGTTACTGCACTTAGACTTAGAGAGTTTTCGCAAAGAGATTTGGTTAATTCTATTTCCGTGATTTGAGTTCTAGAACTGAGTTTAATTTGATCCTGACTGATTAGCTTGTCTGCTTGTCTGATTTCCTGAGAATACCCTAGGCTTGACGCTTTTAGTTTATTGCTTACAAAACCAATTCCTGCTACTGTTTACTTTCTTGTTTCGCAATTTATTTACTTCACCATCTGCTTATTTCTAGTATTAGTCTCTACTGTTCTGATCTATCGAGACCTAGTGTCTCTGTGGATTCGATAACCCTATATACTACTTTGACATTGCTGTTCACTTGCAGTTTAGAATAGGGTAAAACTTAGAAACCTATCAAGTTTTTGGCGCCGTTGCCGGGGACTCTTTGAGTCTTCGATAGGACCGAACTTAGGGTTTTTACTAGAAATTTTTCTTTTTGTTTTTGTTCTTTTTCGTTTCTATTTTTTGTATTTGCTGACTTTTTCTCTGTTTCTTTCTGTCGCAGGTACGACTTTCGTTTTGCGTCGACCGTTGCACACCTTGCGTCGATCGACACTAGGCGATTCTGGGATTGAATCGATCGTTGCACTGATAGCATCGATCGTTGCTGGACGATTACAGACGGTTTATGCAGACGCAGAAAACTAGAAGTAATCCGAACTTGAGCTTAGTTAATCTCAATCTTGAAGAACTTGGACGTTTAGAGAGAGCTAACAGAATAGAAAGAAGAGAAAGGATGGTACGTGAGCGTTTGATTCTGATACCAGATGCTGAAGGTACCCTGAGGGATCCGGAAAACAATCCTTACAATGCTGCTGGGCAAAGGATTGATGCTGAGGGACGAGTGATCCCTGATGTTGATGAAGCTGAGCCACCGGGCCAGATGATTGTCCGTGAAAGGACTTTAGCTGACTACAACAGACCTGACGAGTTTCATGCAAACCGAGCAGCTTTAGTGCTTCCTGCCTTTGAGAGGAATGACTTTGAGGTCAAGACCATCTACTACCAGCTGATGAGACAGATTGCTTTTCATGGTCACCAAGCGGAGCAGCCTATGGATCACATTGATCGGTTTGAGGACATAGTTACTGGCATGAAGTATGAGGGAGTGTGCCCGGACTATCTGTTCCTTAAGTTATTTCCACACAGTCTTGCTGGAGACGCTAGTGTATGGCTGAGGCAGCTGGTACCTGGCCAATATACCACTTGGGCAGCTTTAAAGAGTGAGTTCCTGCGTCACTTCTACGATGATGCGCGTTCAGACCAGTCCAGACAGGACATACTCACTTTCTCCCAAGGAGCTGTGGAGCCTTTAAAGACCGCCTGGATAAGATCTAAGCAGTATCAGCGTGACTGCCCACACCATGGATTCACTGAAGTTCAGCTGATTGGTATTTTCTTCAGAGGCATAGATCTTCCATATCAGTCTGCGCTGGACAATTCCAGCAATGCCAACTTCAACACCAGGACTCCTACACAGGCTAAGCAGTTGATTGAGAATTTGATTGGCAGCAACAGTTGCAAGACTATGGATGAGAGGAGAAAGAAACCTAGTGGAAGTGTTGATAACTCAGAGATGGCTGAATTGAAATCCAGAATGGACAAAATCTGCACTCTTCTAGGTGAAAAGAAAGCTGTCCACTTTGCTCAAGAAGTAGAGGTAATTCAGACTGAGGAGGACACTCAGGAAGAAGATGTGAATTACATCGGAGGATCTGGTTTCCAAGGAAACAGATTTGGATATCAATCTGGAAACAGATTTTCCGGTAGAGGACAGACCAGTAATTCTCAGAGAGCTTACGGATCTGCTTTTGAGACTAAAATGGAGACCATGATGAACAAGCTGCTGGAGGGACAGATTAAGAGTACCGCAGACATACACAAGAGAATAGATACAGTCTATCAGGAGCTAGATGGGAAGGTTGAATACCTGAGCACACATATGAAGGAGCTTGATGCTAAGGTTGCAAGAACTGCTGGACATGCTCAGAGGGAAAATGGATATCTTCCAGGAAGAACAGATGCTAACCCCAAGTACCAATGCAATGCAGTGACTTTGAGAAGTGGTAAGGAATTGTTACCCAACCAGAACAGGCAGCTGAGCGTTGAGGAACTCACGGAGATTGAAGAATTGGAAGATGAAATCCGTGACATTCGCGATGCATCGATCGATGCCACCAAGCAACGGTCGACGCAAAGCGATAACGAAGAAACTGTCGTTACAAAGTCGCCCAGCAACGATCGACACAAATACAGTGACAGTCGATGCAAGGCGACTGCTGAGGATTCAAAACCTGAGAAATCAAACCAGTCAACCGAAAGAGTTTACAAACCTAAAATCCCCTATCCCAAGAATCCCAGGAAGGCTAAAAGCGAGAGGCAGTATGCCAAATGCAAAGAGTTCATAAAAAAGGTGAAAGTTGAAGTGCCTTTGCTTGACTTCATGGATACCTCGCCGATGATGAGGAGATGCCTTAAAGATATGATTGCTGGAAAATGGACTGATGAAGAGAGTGTGATGATGATCAGTGAGATATGCAGTGCAGTGATTCAAGGCAGAACTCCTGAGAAATTAAAAGATCCTGGGAGCTTTGTATTGGATTGTTCTATCTACAGGGAGAGATTCGAAAGATCCTTATGTGACCTTGGTTCCAGTGTGAACCTTATGCCTATCTCAGTTGCTAAAAGGCTCGGTATGACTGATTTCAGACCCACTTGGATATCACTGGTTCTAGCAGACAGAACGATCAGGATTCCCGAAGGAGTATTGGAGGATGTGCCTTTAATGATTGGCCAATGTGCGATACCTACTGACTTTGTAGTTCTGCAGTATGGACAAGAACCAAAGGATCCACTAATTTTGGGCAGATCTTTCTTAGCTACAGCTGGTGCAATGATTGACTGTCAGAGAGGTAAAATAGTTCTGAATGTGGGTGATCTGAAGATGAGTTTTGATATGAACAAGCTGGTAAAGAGACCAACCATCGACGGACAGACTTTTTATGTGGACACACTTAGTGAATTAGCTGCCGAGTACTTTCACCAGTCACATGCTGAAGATCCACTGGAAAGAGCTTTACTGAGCTCTATAATGGAGCTGGAGTACCTGCAGGACGAGCCAGCAATGTGCTATACAAGACTGATGGATTCTGTTGAAGTTGCAATGCAGGTTGAAGTATCTGACGCGACGATACAACGATCGACACTTGCCAAGCATCGGTCGTTGCAAAGCGACGCAGACTGGGCAGAAGAAAAAGCTCCGAAAATAGATTTGAAACAACTTCCTTCCGGGCTAAGGTACGCGTTTCTTGGACCTAATTCAACTTATCCAGTGATAGTCAACGCTAGTTTAAACAACGCAGAGCTCACTTTACTGCTAAGCAAGCTGCGCAAGCATCGCAAAGCTCTTGGCTATTCTCTTGATGACATTTCAGGTATCTCACCAAAGCTGTGCATGCATCGGATACATCTTGAGGATGAGTCTAAGACATCTATTGAGCATCAGAGAAGGCTTAATCCTAATCTCCAGGAAGTGGTTAAGAAAGAGATTATGAAACTACTGGATGCTGGGATCATCTATCCTATTTCAGACAGTGATTGGGTCAGTCCAGTCCATGTAGTGCCTAAGAAAGGTGGAGTCACAGTTGTGAAGAATGAGAAGAATGAGCTGATACCTACTAGGACTGTGACGGGACACAGGATGTGCATAGATTACAGGAAACTGAATGCTGCGACTAGAAAGGATCACTTTCCCTTACCTTTCATTGACCAGATGCTGGAGAGGTTAGCCAATCACCCTTACTACTGCTTCCTCGATGGATACTCAGGTTTCTTTCAGATTCCTATCCACCCAGAAGATCAGGGAAAGACTACTTTCACTTGTCCATATGGCACATTTGCTTACCGTAGGATGCCTTTTGGACTCTGTAATGCTCCCGCCACTTTTCAGAGATGCATGGTGTCCATATTCACTGATATGATTGAGGACTTTATGGAGGTATTCATGGATGACTTCTCAGTCTATGGATCATCTTATAATGAATGTCTAGAGAATCTGTGCAAAGTGCTAACTAGATGCGAAGAGAAGCATTTGGTCCTTAACTGGGAAAAATGCCATTTCATGGTCAGAGATGGTATTGTTCTTGGACATAAAGTGTCTGAATCAGGGATCGAAGTGGATCGCGCTAAGATTGAGGTAATGACCAACCTGCAGGCACCTGATTCTGTTAAGGCTATAAGAAGCTTTCTTGGACATGCTGGCTTCTATAGACGGTTCATCAAAGACTTCAGCAAGATTGCTAGGCCACTAACTGCCTTGCTGTGTAAGGATACCAAATTTGAGTTTGATGCAGACTGTAAGACTGCATTTGAACAGATCAAGCAGGCTTTAGTGAGTGCTCCAATAGTCCAGCCACCAGATTGGGATTTACCTTTTGAGGTTATGTGTGATGCAAGTGATTTTGCTGTAGGAGCTGTTCTGGGACAGAAGAAGGACAGAAAGCTTCATGCTATCTATTATGCTAGTAGGACACTAGATGATGCGCAGAAGAACTATGCAACCACCGAGAAAGAGCTGTTAGCCGTTGTCTTTGCTTTCGAGAAATTCCGCCCCTATCTTGTTGGCTCTAAGGTGATTGTTCATACTGATCATTCAGCCCTGAAGTACCTGATGCAGAAGAAGGATGCTATGCCAAGATTGTTGAGATGGATTCTGTTGCTTCAGGAGTTTGATATCGAAGTGAGGGACAAGAAGGGAGTTGAGAATGGAGTCGCTGATCATCTTTCAAGGATGCTGGTTGAGGAAGACGTGCCCATAAATGACTATTTGCCCGAGGAAAACGTCAACATGGTTGGTACAGTTTTTGAGATGGATTTGGGAGGCGAGTTGCAGAACTGTCGGGAAAATCGCCTTGTGTCGATCGATGCTACATTGGCAACGGTCGATACAAGTATCGGGGAAGCAACGATCGACACATGCACACGCAACGATCGATGCATTCCTGATACGAACCGAGAGTCTTTTAAGATCAGAATTGGAAATTATGATTTCGAAATATCTGCTGTGGCAACCTCTGATCGACCCTGGTATGCAGATATAGCTAACTACCTTGCTGCTGAGACTGAACCATATGATCTAAAAGGCTATGAAAAGAAAAGGTTCTTTAGGGAACTTAGAAGATATTACTGGGATGAGCCTTATCTCTATAAACACTGTTCAGATGGCCTTTACAGGAGATGCATTGCTGAATCAGAGGTTCCAGACATCCTCTTCCACTGTCATGGATCAGATTATGCTGGACATTTTGCTACATTCAAGACTGTGTCTAAAGTTCTGCAAGCAGGTTTCTGGTGGCCTACAATGTTCAGAGACACTCATTCTTTCGTCTCTCAGTGTGATGTTTGTCAGAGGAGAGGGAAAATCAGCAAGAAGCATGAGATGCCTCAGAATTTCATTCTGGAAGTTGAGGTTTTCGATTGCTGGGGCATAGATTTCATGGGTCCTTTTCCCTCATCCTATGGGAATAAATTCATTTTGGTTGCTGTGGACTATGTGTCTAAATGGGTCGAAGCAATAGCTAGTCCAACCAATGATTCTTCGGTGGTCATTAAGCTGTTTAAGACCATCATATTCCCCAGATTTGGAGTGCCTCGTATAGTGATAAGTGATGGAGGATCTCATTTCATCAATAAGGTTTTCGAAAAGCTGCTGAAGAAGCATGGAGTTCATCATCGAGTCGCTACTCCTTATCACCCTCAAACTAGTGGACAAGTCGAAGTTTCTAACAGACAGATCAAAGAGATCCTTGAGAAGACAGTTGGAAAGACTAGGAAGGATTGGGCAGCAAAGTTGGATGATGCATTATGGGCTTACAGGACAGCATTCAAGACTCCGCTTGGGACCACTCCATTCCATCTGCTATATGGAAAAGCATGTCATCTGCCAGTGGAACTTGAGCATAAAGCAGCATGGGCTGTGAAACAGATGAACTTTGATCTTAAGTCTGCTGCGGAAAAGAGATTAGTGCAGCTTAATGAGTTGGATGAGATTAGACATTTAGCTTATGAGAACTCGAAGCTGTACAAGGAGAGGACTAAGGCATATCATGACAAGAAGATTGTCTCCAGACAATTTGAGCCTAATGATCAGGTACTTTTATATAACTCTCGTCTGCATTTGTTTCCAGGAAAGCTGAAATCAAGGTGGTCTGGTCCTTTTACAATCAAAAAGGTGCGTCCATATGGAGCTGTCGTTCTAACTGGTAAGGATGGTATTGAATTCACTGTGAATGGCCAGAGGGTGAAACATTATTGGGCTAAGGCCGAGATTCCAGAAGGTCAGATTCTGCCTCTGGATGATGCACCCTCCACCTAGATCAACTGAAATGTCAAGCTATTGACGTTAAAAGAGCGCTGAGTGGGAGGCAACCCACTGTTTTCGTCTTTGCATTTTGATTTTAGTGTTCTTCTAGATTTTGCGTTTTTGTTTCTGTTTTGGTGAGTTTTTGGTTGCAGGTTTCGTGAAAAACGCAGTGCGTCGATCGACACACCATTGTGTCGATCGTCACAATACGAAAGAATCGCATTGCAGCGATCGTTGCGGTCCTGAGCAACGATCGATCCCCAACGAAAATCGCACAGCAACGGTCGGTGCACCTAGTGCAACGATCGATGCCTGACTGCGACAGAGGTAAAACCCGAGAGAACTAACCATTCAATTCACTAATTTTTATTTTCTTTCTTTTAACCAATCCCTTGCTTGACACGAGTGGGGACAGTGTGTCTTAAGTGTGGGGGAGGTTCTACTAATTACTTTCTTTTGTTTTCTTAAGAGTCAGTCAAATTTTAAAAATTTGTTTTTCGAGTCAAAATTTGTTTAAGTAGGAAACAATGATTTTTTGAGAAGATTAGCAGCATTTGCAGGAACTTAAGTGACCATTGAGATGAAGCTGCATATTAATCTATGACTATTAGAAAACCCCATCACGGATCAACCTACTGAGGACACCCACATCATTTCAGGTATCAGAGGATCCTTTTACTGACTTCACCCCTAATACTGACTTAGATTTTCTCACCTAAGGGCTTGGTATACTTTGTGTCGGGTTCCTTTGCTAGTTCTGACACAGCTTGTAAACCTGTCCTATCTAGTTCCCTTCTCCCCTTCCATAAAGTAAAAAAAAATAAAAAAATAAACTGAGGATGAGTTAGTAACTCCGAAGTGGTCATGGGAATGGTAGCAAACACTATTTTCTCTCATGTGATCCATGGAATGTGTCCAAAGTACACCCCATAACGGGAAGAACACTGATAAAAAAAATAAAATGATACCCAGTGGGGAAAAATCAGTTGTTAAGGAAGGGAAAGAGAAGAAAGGGACTAGAGAAAGATAGTATGGTGGTCTAGAGCTGGCAAAGTAAGAACCCATGTGCCCTTTGATCGATACTCCTTAGGTGAGACCACACCTTAATACTTGCAGAAGTCAGTAGGGAGAATTTGAATGCTTGAATGTGATTGTGGAGTTTACTTAGAACAGTTGCTAAGTGTGGGGGAAGTATATGTTGGTCTTGATGTCTGTAGATTGATTCTTTCATGTGGATTACTAAGGGGAATCTGAGTGCTGCTGCTTCTAGGATAAAATGAGTTTCCGAAGAGTTTTCAAACCTCTTCACTACATTTTAGTTCTCTGTTTTGCTTGAGGGCAAGCAAAGGCTAAGTGTGGGGGAGTTGATATATCATGGTTTTTACCCAGTTTAGACCATGATATAGATGTGTTTTTAGTGTCTTTTGTGTTCGTTTAGAGTCTTTTACAGGTTTAATCAAGTTTGGAGCTAATTGGAGATATTTGGAGCATTTTGGGACTTTTAGGACGTTTTGGCCGAGAGCTTAACTCACTGTCCGATTTATTGATCATGCATCGACCGACACACCTTGTGTTGGGATTATGTCCTGAAATCACATTGTACGAACTCTAGAGATAGTTGTATTGTCGAGATCGGATAATTCATGTGGTACTGGGTAGTCATAACGTTTTGCTAGAAACCGCTTATGACAAATGAGTTGTAACTCATTTCCAGTATCGTGTGAACCTACAGGGTCACACACCTAAGCAAGTTGGATATACTCTGCATGGGATAGACCATTGGCATATGGTCTGATCGATGTGTATTAGATACGCATCGAATTGAGTTTCAAAGAGGTGTATCGATCGACACCATTAGGTGCGTCGGTCGATACAAGACTTGTGTCGATCGACACCAATGGATGTATCGGTCGACACAGTGGCGAAACCGAAACTGATGTTTCGGTTTATGAGAGAGTCGATATATAAGTGATCTTATTATTTTCGACCTAAGATATGTGAGCTGCCCCAGAGAGTTTTCTTGATAGAAAACAGAAGCTCTTCCTCTAGAAACTAAGGTCCCAAAGAGATCCGAGCACCGGCGCTAGCAACCCGGCGGATTCCAGCTTGTGTGCGTGTGGACTACGATAGAGGCGCAGCATCTGAGGCGCAATAGATCTCGTGCTACCTGATCAATCTTCCGCTGCCAAACACCAGGTAATCACGAGGTCAGATCCATGATTCAATTAACTAAACCCTAGATCCTAGGCTATCTGGAACTCGCGAGAATTCTGAATCTGTAGAATTGGCTCGGATTTCCAACAGTGGTATCAGAGCCTTAGGGTTTAACCATTGAATCTTAAGCATGTAATTCGAAAACTGATGTGTTTGAATAGATCTATGCTTAGTGTTTCATGTTTTGATTAAGAGAAACTCGGTTTTGTCTGTGAATTGAAACGATGAACTGCTGTTTTCGCATGGTGTCGATCGACACACTGGGTGTGTCGGTCGACACAGAATCGCGAAGTCGACAGAGTCGGCGGCTAGGGTTTTTCGCGAAGAAAAACCGAAAGCCTTCTGTGTCGATCGACACACTGGGTGTGTCGGTCGACATAGAGCAGACTCGGTCGAGTGTCGATCGACACAGTTTGAGTGTCGGTCGACACATGACAAAATTCGGCGGCTAGGGTTTTCTCGGAGAAAACCTAAAAGGGCCTACTGCGTCGATCGACATAGATTGAGTGTCGGTCGACACAGACCGAGCAAATGGTTAATTGGTTCAATTGGATTGGACCGGTTATCATGCTTGGTTAAGTCCGAATAGATTGGTTTAAATTGGATGAATTGGTTTAATTGGATTAAACTAATTATCTTAATTAGCATAAACCAGTGGGTTAAATCAGTTTGATTGGATAATACGGTTCAATTGAATTGGACTGGTTATCGTAATCAGTTGAAACTGGTTTGAACGGTTTAAATTGGATAAATTGGTTCAATTGGATTGAACTGATTATCCCATTTAGTATAAACCGATTGGTTAAGATCAGTTTGATCTGATGAGTCGGTTCAATTGGATTGAACCGGTTATCAAAACTATCTTCGGTTTAGGTCCATGTCGACCGTCACACACGGGTTGTGTCAATCGACATGACCGGTTCGATGAACCGGGTTAATTGGATTAACCGGTTATTGAAGTCCGGTTTTGTTTGGTGGTGTCGATCGACAGACTTTGTCTACGTCGATCGACACTGTGCTTGGAATTCTGGTTATTGAACCTTGAATTTGCAGAAACCAAACTCGACCAAAACCTTAATTAAAGCTTAGCTTCAATATGGTCAACTGTCAAGACTCATTTCGTTGTGTGATGTCTAGCCAAGAGCTTGGTGTCCACAATTAAGTGAATGAGGCAGGTAATTATGTTGATGGGTTTGCAGTGCTAAAACATCAACAATTACATGACCTAACAGATTGGTTTGCTAACCTATCAGAGTTTAGTTTCCTCAACCAAACATCAAGTGACCTTGATGTCTTGTCCAACCTTGTCTACTGTCAAAACTTGTTTCATTGTTGGATAGTCTTGGAGTCCTTGGTATCCACAGTGACAATGAGTAAGACAGGTGGTCATTAACAGACTTGCAGTGCAACTGTCAATGATCACAAGACAGAAAAGGATTGGTTTTACTTGACTGAGCTATCAGAAGTTCTGGGCCCAGAGACATCAGAGTGGATTAGACATAGTTTGTCTCATCCACAACCAAGAGTTGTACTGAGTGCAATTAGCAATGATTTGCTTACCTAGATAACTAAAGTTTGGGTGATGGCGAGTCGCCCACTCAGATTTTGGTGAAGTATGGATCTTGGATCATTATGTTCATAGAGGAAACATTGTTTGAATATAATGCGAGTTTTCTTATTTGATAAGATTTCTCATCATATACATATTAAATCTTTGTTTTTCTTGGATTTCAACTTATGTCTATGACTACTTTCTCGTTGTGATCCGTCCTTGAGAAGGACAAGCTAAATGGATCGAACTTCCTGGATTGGTATCGGAATCTGAGATTCATTCTCAAGCAGGAGAGCAAGGACTATGTCCTTGAAAAGGCTCTTCCAGAAAGGCTTGGGACCAATCGCTCGCATGCAGCATATAATGCTTGGAATAAGCATTATATTGATGTGGTAGATGTGCGTGGTCTGATGTTGGCTACCATGAACTCGGACTTGAAAAGTCAATACGAGAACATGGAGTCGCCAATAGAGATGATCACCAGCCTGAAACTGAAGTTTCAGGATCTGGCACGAGTTGAGAGATTCCAGATGGTGAAGTCTCTCACTGGGTGCAAACTACCAGAAGATGCTCCAGTTAGTCCTCATGTCATTAAACTGATGGGTTACGTTGATAACCTGGGGAGACTGGGATGTCCTGTCAACTTAGAGTTGGCTACTGACATCATTCTGCAGTCACTGCCGTCTAGCTATGACAAGTTCGTTAAGAACTATATCAAGAAAGGCTTGACGAAGACGTTGACTGAGCTGCATAGCATGCTCAAGACAGCAGAGCAAAACATCAAAAGGGGTAAAAGATTTTAGAAATCTTGTAGAGACAAAGGTGAAGGCAAGGCCGTCCAGATTTGGAATCAGGATAAGCCTGTGTCATATTATAAGCCCAAGTCAAGCCCATCTGGTGTTAGTAAGTGCTTCTACTGCAATGAGTCAGGGCATTGGAAGAGAGATTGCATAAAATTCTTGGAAGATTCACAAGAGATGGAGAAGATGTATGGTACTTCTTCTTCAGGTATTGTGTTATCAATTCAAGTTCTACATAAGTATTGGATACTTGTTGTGGTACTGATATTTTTGAAATATGCAGGACCTGAGCGACAGTAGAACGTTGAAGAAAGGACAAGTGGAACTGCGTGTCTGGTTGAAGCAATGGTTGCTGCATGAGCCGTAGAGATTCTCCACTTGTAGAAGTCTTTCCTACTTGGTTTTAGAAATTAAGTAATTGCTACTTTGTATCTGCCTAGTGCAGAAATGTCTTTCATTTTCTTTTGAGAATTTGGATGTTTTTCATTTTGATGAAAGATAAGTTTTGTCTTTTTGATCTTAATGAAATATTAAATGGTAGCACCCCGTTTAGAATGGGTTTTATATCTTAAGCCAACATGAATATAACATAAATACCAAACGGTTTAAGTCTGATGACTCGAACTCGACTTTTCTTTGGTATAGTCGTTTAACCACAAGAGTGAAGCGGATTCAGTAAATCCATATTTTTGAACTCATTTGATTTTAATCATTTGAGATATGAATTCTGTTCACTGGACCAAATGACTAAGGCCCATTTAGCAGAGCTAAAAAGAAACGGGCCAGAGGCTTATTGGGCCCTACACATACTGATGTATGCGGCCCAACTAGCATTATTGCCAAAGGAAATATTCTGTACTTCATTACCTTATTGATGGCATCAATAAGCATGGCTGTGTTCATTTGATGAGACACAAGCTGGAATCCCTTAAGGGAGTTCCAAGATGAAGTGTAGAACCAATCTGACAGAAGTATTGAGATCCTCGATTGAATCGCGGAGGAAAATACTAGAGTCAAGAATTGGGTGATCATCTGAAAGAATGAATCAGATCTTATGAGATATGATTCGATTAATGATGAATCACATGAATCCTCCATAACCATTTAAGAATACGTTCTGAAATGTCTATGTTCACGCTAAAAGGGTTTCTATCAGAATCAGTGAAAAACACCACATTGGATGTGGACTGGGTGATTTCCAAATTTGTTTTTCTGATTAATTGGGATTGCAAGGTTTGTGTAAGACAGTAGTCAACAAACAAACTTGAATCCATATCTGATAAGTTCTACCTCGCTGGTTGTCCTGAGGAAACCAAGGCTTAGTACTTTTGTTGCCCAGAACTGTGTCTTTTAAGAAAGGTGATACTTTCAAAAGGAACAGTGGGAGTAAAAGTACACATCGAAGAAATTCGATAAACACAGTAAGCTGTTCAACCTGTTGAGGGAGAGCAGCGGTGAGATCTACAAAGTACTGTAGGATCTGCAACTGTGCAGCCTGAAATTCGCAGATCCGAAAGGATCCGTCACTAACTCGAGAGTGATTTCTCGCAACCAATTGTCGTGATCTGTTGATCATTGAAAAGTGACGAACATGCGAAATTCAAAGAAGCGATGGTGAGCCCCAACTCCGAAAATTGGCTGGGTATGCATGTTAGCTTCACCGATTCATTTCTGGATTGAAGCGAACATCTTGGAGTTGGAATCAACATTCTGATAATGTAGTCAAAAGTTTTGACTTGATCAGAAAGAAAAGAAACCATGCGTCTACAAGAAGACTAGTGGGAGCGTACTGGCAATTCTCACACAGTATGTATATAACATACTTGAATCTCATAAACGACGTTCCAACGCTAAAGTCTTGTCAAGATTTAGGTCGGAAGTCAAACTTAAACGATAGACATGGGAGTAGCGCGTGAATTCTTGGAATAAGAATCTATTAATATAGATTGAGTAAGCTAATTGGGTAGTGTCAAAATCCTTATGTTGATAAGGTATTGGACAGCTCTAAGGTGCTTGATTCCAAGAATGGCTTCATACCAAAGGTCTTATGGCAATAATCTAAGCAAGATGAAGTGTCTTGGACACTGGCTGAGCTGGTAACAATATTAGCAAGAAGAAGTGTTTTGAACACTGTCTGAACTAGTATTAATGAGTGTGATTACTTATGCTGATGCAATAGAATCCATCATGAATGCCATATTTTGCGCTCGTCTAGATGCAGTTTAAGCATAAATCATGACGAGAAAATACCAATGTACTACGGTAATAGTCACTGAATAGTTACCAGAAATATCCCAAGTGTTGAGAAACACTAAGGATAGGTTCGTGGTGAACTGATAAAGTGACGAACCAGTTGAAAGTAGTTAGTCGGACAAAGACGATTCCCGGTTCCCACCTGGTTATGTCTCTTTGTCTGAATAGCGGTGCTAACTGTTGGAAAGGCTCCAAGCAGTAGACCGTAGAATAGTGCTTTTATCTGAATGGCGGTGTAATTTGTTGAAATTGTTTCAAGCAATAGCACCGCACTCTCTCCCACAACCTAAGCACGGAATTTATTCTGTTGCTGTAGGCGTAAGATATCTGAAAAGATGATCTTGATTCTAGTGGGAGTTATTTTAGTTATGTTGTAAACTTTACATAGACATGCTTTGGCAGTATTTGTGTAAGTTAAAACTGACATCAGTATTATTTAATTATTGGATAATTAAATAATGGTCCCAAAGTACTTTATGGTCATCTTATAGGTCATCAAGTTGAAGACTTGATCATGAAACCCTATAAGTAAAAGATGATATAAATTATGATTGTCCCTAGTCAAGGTTGTTAAAATGGGACACTAACAGCCGCGCAGACTAGTATGTGAGGTGACTGTTGGACTAAGTTTCATGGAGTCAATGATATGATTATCACAGTCAGTCACATAGATATATGTTGGTGAACATATGATCGGACATGACCCGCTTAATGAGAACTCCACAGGATAGTTATATATAAGTGTCATGGGAGGTTCTCATTACGACTATAGAGTATAGTCCTTAGACCTGAGTTCATCATGCTTTCTAGCATATGAATTGGTGCGCTTTGACCTTGTCAAACGTCGTTCCGTAATTGGCGGCTATAACGGCATTGTTTCGACGTATCATGAAGTATGTGTAGAAACAGGGATGGAACAAAATGGGATTTGTCCCTCCTGTATAACGGGAGATAAATATCTCAGGGCCCATCGAAGATTTGATACTGAGAAAATGCATGGCCGTGCTCAAACGAGGTGATTGTCAGTCGTTTGTTTATCAGTATAGATCAGAAGTTCGATGAACATGATGTTGGCTATAATAAGGATGACACAGTCTCTTGCCTTATGCCATATCGAGATATAGAGACGAAGGGATTATAGGAATAGGTGATTCCAGTACAAGTGGGAGATTGTTGGGATTATGTCCTGAAATCACATTGTACGAACTCTAGAGATAGTTGTATTGTCGAGATCGGACAATTCATGTGGTACTGGGTAGTCATAACGTTTTGCTAGAAACCGCTTATGACAAATGAGTTGTAACTCATTTCCAGTATCGTGTGAACCTACAGGGTCACACACCTAAGCAAGTTGGATATACTCTGCATGGGATAGACCATTGGCATATGGTCTGATCGATGTGTATTAGATACGCATCGAATTGAGTTTCAAAGAGGTGTATCGATCGACACCATTAGGTGCGTCGGTCGATACAAGACTTGTGTCGATCGACACCAATGGATGTATCGGTCGACACAGTGGCGAAACCGAAACTGATGTTTCGGTTTATGAGAGAGTCGATATATAAGTGATCTTATTATTTTCGACCTAAGATATGTGAGCCGCCCCAGAGAGTTTTCTTGATAGAAAACAGAAGCTCTTCCTCTAGAAACTAAGGTCCCAAAGAGATCCGAGCACCGGCGCTAGCAACCCGGCGGATTCCAGCTTGTGTGCGTGTGGACTACGATAGAGGCGCAGCATCTGAGGCGCAATAGATCTCGTGCTACCTGATCAATCTTCCGCTGCCAAACACCAGGTAATCACGAGGTGAGATCCATGATTCAATTAACTAAACCCTAGATCCTAGGCTATCTGGAACTCGCGAGAATTCTGAATCTGTAGAATTGGATTGGATTTCCAACACCTTGTGCATCGGTCGACACACTACTGAGATGGGCCGTACGCGTCGGTTTAATGAAGTTATGAAGATTTGCAAAGAAGCCCATGATAGTTCCAGTATTTACACAGAAGCCCCAGCCGAGATTAGGCTTATATATAGAGGATTTTGGTGTTTATTTTAGATACGCTTTCATACTTAGAGCTAAGAGATATTTAGAGTTTTTGGGGCTGATCTATTTCCTGTATTCACTTATTTTGGAGAAGATTTCGAACCCCTTTATCTATTTAATTTCTTATATGCAATCTATTATTTCTTTGATTATGTTTTCATTAATCATGTCTGAGTAGATCCATAGTTAGGCTTAGGGTTTCTCGTTAGGGATTGATGACTTGCTAGACTTGTTTAATTCAGTTAAGGATTCATATGATTAGAATGTTCTTCAAACTAAATTATGCTTAAAGCTAGTTCTAACCTGATCAATTAGAATCTAGATCTTAGGTTGCTAAATTCGACACGAGAGTGTGTTTTAGAATCTGAACTATTTAGGTTGAGCAATTAAATTATTCGCAAAGAGATTTGGTTTAGTTTAATTGTGAACATATCGAACTTGAACTTAATGCTAGTTTAATCTGTTAGTAATTGCAAAGAGATTTGGGTTACTGCACTTAGACTTAGAGAGTTTTCGCAAAGAGATTTGGTTAATTCTATTTCCGTGATTTGAGTTCTAGAACTGAGTTTAATTTGATCCTGACTGATTAGCTTGTCTGCTTGTCTGATTTCCTGAGAATACCCTAGGCTTGACGCTTTTAGTTTATTGCTTACAAAACCAATTCCTGCTACTGTTTACTTTCTTGTTTCGCAATTTATTTACTTCACCATCTGCTTATTTCTAGTATTAGTCTCTACTGTTCTGATCTATCGAGACCTAGTGTCCCTGTGGATTCGATAACCCTATATACTACTTTGACATTGCTGTTCACTTGCAGTTTAGAATAGGGTAAAACTTAGAAACCTATCACCAAGCCCCAAATCTCTCACACTCCTGGACACCCACAGCCTGAAGATCACATAAACAGTCCGAAGCTCAACATGGGGGGCTTGACAAAACCCCCTCGCGACTATACAAATGACGTGTTACCTTTACCGGCCTATGCACCCTACATGCAATCCCTATAACAGTTCTAACACATAGCCTTCATGCACAAGCAACGTTTTTGGTTTAAGTGATAACCGATCTTCTAGGTGCCGTTTTTGGTTTAAGTGACAGCCTATCTTCTAGGTGATTTTCAATAACATCAACGCAAATCATCCGCGAGATCTACTCTACCTAGGAAAGAAGCTATTAGACAAGGCCTTATGTCCCAACATTGCAGTAGAATAAGGAAGAGATCACGTTCGGTCCTCACCTTAGTATATAGATCTGAAGAACAAGAGTAGATCTGCTGAATCCGGCAACAGATCTGGAGATCCTGCACACAAATCTAAGGTTTCAGAAAACAGATCTAGAGAAAAGAAGAACATATCTAGGGTTTCGGGTCAGATCTGAGGGAGAGAGAGACGGATAGAGAGATAAGGTTCAAATCTACAACTTCTACGGATCAGATCTAATATAGAAGCATAGATCTGAAGCAGATCTAGGGTTTGGGAGAGGAAATCGGAGTATATCCGAGATTCGGATATTCTCACCTTATGAAAGCGAAGAACGGAGAGCTCTTCACTTAAACTAATCAAGAAGACGACGACTGGGGATCCGAGATCTAAAATTGGAGCGAACGGGATTTTCCGGGGAGGTGGCTCCGGGCGGTGGCGCGACGGGGGTCCAGGGAAGAGGCGGCGGTCTAGCGGTGGTCCGGCCGGCGGCTGTCGGCGGTGACTGGCCGGTGGTCGTCGACGGCTCCGGACTGGTCGGCAGTGGCTGGCTGGCTCGGGGCGCGGGCAGAGCTTCGTTGTCTCGAACTTTGTGTAGAAATGAGAGGGATGCTCCTCTTTTTATAGGGGATTTCCTTAGGGTTTCCCAAAGTGATGGGTTGGGCCTTGGGCCTTTGGCCCAATTCCTTCTTTCCTTTGGGATCAAGCAACCCCCTTCGGCCCACTCCTTCTATTTCTTTGGGCCCAAGTAATGGACCTTGGATTGGGCCATTACAATTCTCCCCCACCAACCGATAATTCGTCCCCAAATTCATTCCGCTACTAGGTTCCGCAAACAACTCTGGATGGCTTATCTTACATGGCAGCTTGGGTTCCCAAACGTCGTCCTGAATTCCGTCTCTTTCCCAACGAACTAGTACCATTTTGGTCCTCTTTCCGTTGAACTTGGACTCCCGGCGATCTATGACCTTGACTGGCTTGCTCGTCACTGACAAGTTACGGTTGACATCCGACGGTGGCTTGGACATGATCAGTTCTGGTTCACGAACAACCTTCCGCATGACCGATACATGGAATACGTTGTGAAAATCTGACAGGTCTTGCGGTAACTCTAACCTATACGCAACCACACCAACTCTCTCGACTATCATAAATGGTATCATATACCGTGGCCTCAACTTTTTCAGTTTGCGGTTGGGATCGTTGCCCCAGAACATCCTCATTTTAAGATACACTGAATCGCCCACAGCAAACTCCAAATCCTTACGACGCTTATCCGCATAACTCTTTTGACGATCGTGGGCCTGCTTTAACCTTTATTTGAGTAATTCCACTTGCTATACCATTTCTTGGATCATCTCCGGCTCTAAATCTCGCATCTCCCCCACCTCGGTCCAACATAGGGAAGTCCTGTTGGGTCGACCATATAGAGCCTCATATGGTGACATCCCTATGCTCTAGTTGTAGATGTTGTTGTAGGCAAACTCGACCAACGGTAGTAACTTGACCCAGTTACCTTCCCAATCCAACACACATGCCCTTAGCATATCTTACAACGTCTGATAGGTCCGTTCTGACTGCCCATCGGTATGTGGATGATATGTCGTACTAAGAAGTACTTTGTACCCATCGCTTTCTGAAATGCCTAATAGAAGATAGAAGTGAACTTCGGATCTCTGTCTGATACGATACTGACTGGCGACCCGTGCAAATTCACTACGCACTCCACGTATTTCCAAGCGAGAGTCTCTGTTCCATCTGTTTTCTTTATCGCTGAAAGTGTGCAGACTTGGTGAGTCGGTCTACGATCACCCAAATCACATCCTTCCTTCTTGTCTTCCTTGGTAGCCCGGTAACAAAATCCATCGTCACCATATCTCATTTTCATTCTGGTATAGGCAATCCTTGAAGCAACCCGCTGGGGACCCTCCTTTCTGCCTTGACTTGCTGGCAGTTCTGACACTGCGAAACCCATTTTGCCACATCTCCTTTCATGCCTTCCCAGTGATAGTACTGCTTATCCCCCTGATGAGCTTGCTTTAGAAACTCCTTTTCAACCTCTGGTCCTTCAGAACACATACTCGGTTCTTGAACAAGATCGTTTTGTTGGTCGTGGGGTGATATCCAATCACTTCCTTCTCGACCATTGCTTGTAGGGTTCCATCCCTTGGTTAGGCTTCTCCGATCCTTCCCAACAGGTCAACTTTGTCCAATGCCTCCAATCCGGTGACACATGCTTCGATGGTGGTGGCACATAGCTGTAAGTTTGCTAGGGTAGCTGACAGCTCTTGCACTTCGTTGTTTTCCGATACGACCACCTTCCTTCTTCTTAGCGCAACGGCCACCTGGTTAGCCTTCCCAAGGTGCTACTCGATCTCGAGATCGTAATCTGCCAGAAGTTCCATCCATCGGCGCTGCCTCAAATTCAGTTCTCCTTGGGTGAAGACGTAAAGCTCTTATGGTTCGTGAATATCTGCACGTTCTCTTTGTACAGGTAAGCAGACAATATCTTCTGGGCAAAGACTACTACTGCTAACTCCAAATCGTAGGTGGGGTAGTTAACCTCATGCTTCCTCAACAGCTTGGATGCGTAGGCGATTACCCCCCTTCCTGCGTCAGGACACACCCAATTCCAACTCCAGATGCGTCCGTGTAGACTACGTACGGTACTCCCGACCGAGGTAGTACTAACACGGGAGTTTGAGTCAACAATTCCTTTAATTGCTCAAAGCTCTGGGCGCACTTCTCTGTCCATTCAAACTTGACGTCTTTCCCGGTTAAGGCCATCAAGGGTTGAAATAAGTTAGAATAAACTTACTAAAAATTATCAAATAAAATATAACTTAAGACACGTTAAAAATATAATTTAAGACGGGTTAAAAAAAGTTAACCGATTTCAATTATCCATACTATTAAAAACAAATCTTGACTATTATAAAACAAGTTAAAATATATATTAACTAATTTCATTTGATTTTAGCAACTTTTTAGGCTTTTGACAATGAAATAATGAGTTGAATTAAGTTAAAATTATCAAATAAAATACACAAATATTTTTACAACAATAAGATTAGTTAATCATCTACTAAAAATAACAATGAGTCACGAATACTAAAAAAAGAATAAAACAATATCAAAAAAATCTCACATTTAGCACCATATCATCGTCTTTTCACATAATATATTTTGGATTAAATAGTTATTAAATTTATGTTATAAAAATATAAATTTAAGATAAAAATATTTTTTTTAAACATAAACCCGTCCTTCTTTAGCGCGGATCAAAATCTAGTATCTCTTAAAATTTAATTTAACTGAAATGGTATTTCGAAAAGTACCACAGAATCCACGATTATTATAACATTTTAAGAATTGATTTTTCATGACTTCAAATTGTTTTTGAGAAGTTTTGTTAGTTTAAATATATATATTAAATATAATAGTTTTATGTTTGATTGTTGATAAACTATTAGTAAGAAATTAACAATTTACCTAAATACATAATAAATCTTTAATATCGTATCATCTAAAATACTTGGTTAAACACTAGTAGAATTTTGCGCTATAGCCACGTTTTTGTCACGACCAAATCGTTGTTTTTATTAATTAGTCACGAAATAAGCACAATTAGTCACGTGACAAAAAATGTGTCAAAACATGGTAATTAGTCACGTTATAGTCATGCTATTATAGTCACGATTTGTCACAAAATATTCGTGGTCATCTTTCCACAGAAAAATAACGTGGCTAAATCGTGTATAATTAGTCACGATTTAGTCACCTGTATTTCGTGGCTAAGGTCTATCCAATCAAATTATTAATTTCTATAGTCACGTTCTTATTCCGTGACTAAATCGTGACTATAGCACCGAAAAAATGTCAACTCAAACTTTATTATGTAGATTTCAGACTATGCAGCAGGCGAATATATTCGAAATATAAGCCACGATTATATTTGTGACAAAATTTTGTCTTTTTGTAGCCACTATAAGGTGACTATTATTTATTAGCCACGTAAAAATAAGTGTCTAAATCTGGCTAATAATTTGTTCTATAAAAACAAACGGTCGCATAACCATATTTTCCTAACAAGAGAACACAAATATTTTGAAATCCTCTCTATATGAAAACAATCCAATCGTGTCTTATTTTATTTCCTTTATACATAGTGTCTCAATATTTTCATTCAAGAACATGGATAGATCTACATTACGATCCTGGCACAAATTATGTTTCGAGAGAGTTTTTGGGAGGGATTCAAGTATTTCTTCTGTTTTCTTGTAATCAAGCATCATACCATGAGCGAAACACTATACCGTGTCCTTGAGCTCGATGAAAAAACCGAAAAAGCGTGATGCAAGAACTGTTTCTCATAATCTAAGAAGAGTTGGGTTCAAGGAAAATTACTATTTTTTGTCAAGCCATGGAGAACATTATTTTGATGTTGGTGAATCCTCGGGAATAAGTCATTTCACTAGATAAGAATCTAGATGGGAAGAACAAGCTACATGTTATCAATCTCCGCCGGATACGTATGAGAATTCGCCATACGCAAATGTAGCAGCAGATGAAGAGCCAACTACAAAATTTGATGGAAGCAACATATGAATAACCATACCATGACAGTGTTTTCCGAGCTTTTGAATCTGCCAATCAACCACTTTACGGCGGATGTGTTGATGGAATTTCTCAACTATATGTGGCTTCGCGAAATATGAAGGAGAAAACCGACTATAATTTGGCTGAGGCTTGTGTGGATGAGATGTCACAGACTTTGAAAAATGTTCTGTCGAAGCCAAATAAGACCAACATCTTATTACGAGCCGAAGAAGCTGACAAAATCTCTCAGACTTCCTGTTATTAAGATTGATGTTTGCGAGGACAATTGCATGCTCTTTTGGAAGGAAGATCAAGATCTTTTTGTGTGTCAGTTTTGTGCGAAGGACCAATACTATCCAAACAATGGGACGGGTATAAATCGACCTAAATAAAGAGTGTTATGTATGCCTATTACAGAGCGTTTGAAGCGTCTATACCAATTAGAGAATACTGCTTCACATATGCGATGGCACGCTAAACATTTGTCACTAGAAGGAGAAATGCATCACCTGTCAGATGGATCAGCGTGAAAGCATTTTAACGAGGTATATCCTAATTTTGCCGCTGAAAGTCAAAATATTTATCTATTTCTATCAGCAGATGGATTTAATCCCATTGGTATGAATGGTGAGACACACTCGGTTTTGCATGTGTATGAGAAGGGAGTTTTTCTTTCTATCAGTACTAGTTCTCTGGCCAAAACATCCGAAGAAAAGTCTAGATATTTATATTCAGCCGTCGATCGAAGAATTACAAACTTTATGGAGTGAGGGGGCGGAAGCATATGATATATCGAAGAAACAAAAAATTCACGATGCGAGCTGCGTTGATGTGGACAATCAGCGACTTTCCAGCATATGACATGCTATCTGGTTGATGACACATGGCCGTTTAGCATGCCCATGTTGTCTAGATGAGACGAAGTCGTTCTGGTTACAACATAGGAGGAAACATAGTTGGTTCGATTGTCACATAATGTTTTTTCCTCACAACCATCCTTACCGGCGAAATGTTCAAGCGTTTCGACGGGGTAAAACAATGCAAGATGCGCCTCCACCTTGGTTAAATGGAGAATAAATTCTATATAAAAGAATAAACTTCATTGTGGGATTGTCAAAAACCGTTGATTATGGAGGAAACGGACACGAGAAGCTAGCCCGCATTATATCCAGCTATGGGAAAGATCATAAATGGGTGAAGAAAAGTATCTTTTGGGAGTTGCCTTACTGGGAAAATCTTCTTATCCGACACAACCTCGACTTCATGCACGTTAAGAAGAACTTTTTTGACAATCTCATCAACACAGTGTTAAATGTTCCAGGAAAGACGAAAGACAACGCTAAATCGAGAATGGATCTCCCTACCTTAAGTAGAAGACAATCTTTACATATTAATCAAGATGGAATGCTTCATGTGCCGATATTTAGGTTGTTTAATTAAGGAAAAGACAATTCCTTCAATGGCAAAAGGATGATATCAAATTTCCGGACGGGTATGCTTCTAAGTTTAGTTGTTGCGTTGACGATACTAATTTGAAGCTATCAGGACTGAAAAGTCATGATTGTCATGTCATAATGCAACGACTTCTTCCATTTGCTTTTCGAGAGCTCCTACCCAACACCGTTCACACAACAATTTCAGGTGATTACATTCATATAGTTTACCGTTTTTAAAATAATATATACATATTTATTGCTACTAACAAACATTATTGTAGATATTGTACTTCTTCAGGGATATTTCAGCGAAGATGTTACATGAGAAAGATGTTGCAATTCTGAAAGACAATGTCGCAGTGAAGCTTTTTAACTCGAAGAAGATATTTCCGCCATCATTCTTTGACGTCATGGAACACCTTCCCGTGCACCTCTCGGATAAAGCTGCTTTAGGTGATCCAGTCCAATATAGGTGGATGTATCCGTTTGAAAGATACATGAACCATCTCAAGAAGAAAGTGAAAAACAAAGCACGCACTAGAGGATCTATTGTTGCACAATGTTTGACGAGGAAATCTCAAATGCATCTTTTAACTATTTTGGAAATCTATAAGTTGATGAAGCTGCACTTCCTGGAGAAATTCGATCTACATATTCTTATCCAGATGTGCCGAACATGTTTTACCATGAAGGTAGAGTTAGTTGAAAGCCGAGAGTAATTGGTTAACATATGATGACTACACCGTGCTTCAAACGTTTATGTTCCTTAATTGTGATGCATTTGAGCCATATGAAAGGTATTATTCTATTTTTAATATAAATATTAAACTTATATATTTATTTAATTAATATTGGATGCATGATCTTTGAAGAGAACATGACGGAAGAAAACCCAAAGATTACCACTAATGAACTACAAAAAGCAAAATACCAGTATTAGGCAAAATGGGTTAAAGATTATGTGAGTTTTGTTAACTAATTAAAGGTAAATGTTCTTGTTATAAATATATCATTTATTTACAAATTAATATCTTCGATATTCGATTTACAGATTAATCATGTCAGCAAATCATATAATTTTCACTTGTGGATGTTGGATTTTGTACAAGGTCCACGACATGATTATACATCTTGGACGATTTTTTTTTTTCACGAGGATATTGCTTCCATTCACATAAACATGGACAAAATAAGAAAACCAACATTTCGGCGTTTATGTTCGTGGAACCACCGATAATGATTATTATGGTCTGATTGAAGATATAATAATGATTCGGTATGATGGTGATGTTGAGCTTAACGCCATGATTTTCAAGTGTCAGTGGTTTGACATAACAATAGGTCATGGAATGCGCAAACATCCATCCGGAATCATAGATGTTTCTCCGTGAGGTCAGTACGAAAAATACAATCCTTTTATACTATCCGGTAATTGTGATCAAGTATCCTTTATTCCTTATCCGCGTGTGCGCCGCACATCTGCAACCGATTGGTGGACTTGTATGAAAGTTATGCCTTGAGGAGTTCGTGAAACATCTGAAGTTTCTCTAATTGCGTTACAAGACGATATACAAAACCAGTTTGTAGCACCAAGTGAAATGCTTCGAATAGAATCACATGTTGTGGAAGATGATTCTGATTTCGATTCGTTACCTGTATGTCCTTCCAACGATGAATATGTATCGGAAGACGAACTAAAAGATTCGTGTGATGACTTTGATTCTGATTCCGATACGGATGATGATTCTACTTAGTTTTATATGTATTTATGATATATGTATGAAAATTATGTCCTTATGAAATATCTTATTAATGTATGTATTGTGAAATATGTATTTGTCAATTTGAACAATTTTTTCATTTCTTATATTTTGTTTAAATTTGCCAATATTAAATATCTAAATTTGATTATTAGATGTTTTGTCATGATTTCTTATATAGATGTTTTTGATTTTTAGATTATTGAATTTGCCAAATTATGTATTTATGAAATACATTTTTAGATTTGCCAAATTATGTATTTATTTTATAAATTTTATAGATTATTAGATTAATATATTATTAGACTAATAGATTAATAGATGTTTAAAATTTAAAATGCTTTATAAAAACCAAAATTGGACTCAAAAACATTTTCAGACCCAAATTGGGCTCCAAAACCCCAACTATTTTGGCGCCAAACCCCAATTATTTTGGCCCATTTTAGCCTAAACCTAACACTTAGTTTTTTTTTTCACTTCTTCTTCGTCTCATACGATTTTGTCTCTCTCTCTCTCTTTCTCTCGTCTCATCGGACTCTTCGTTTGTTCCTTGTTAATATCCTCCGCCTCTGACTGCTGTCGTCACCATGGCACCGACATCTACAGCCTCCGACCGCCGTCGTCAACAACTGGACAGCTTGAATCTCCAAGGTAATAATCCCTTTTCGACTTAGGGTTTTGTTTCGTTTTTGGGTTCGCTATTTTAGGGTTTTGATTTTTTTAATGGTTTGAAATAGGGTTTTGTTTTTGGGTTTTGTTTTTGGTTTTCGATTGCATGTCTTAGGGTTCGATTTGAAATAGATTGTGAAATTAGGGTTTCGTTTTTGTTTCGCGATTTTAGGGTTTCATGGTTCTATGTGATTCTTTGTTTAATGGTTTCGGTTTCTCTCTTTATTTAATCGTTTAGATTGCATGTCTTAGGGTTCGATTGTGAAATTAGGGTTTTGATTTGTTTCTGGTTTTACATGTTTCAGTTTTGCGATTTTAGGGTTTCGATTTGTTTGCATGTGTTAGGGTTTCATGGTTTCGATTTGATTTTGGGGGCTTTTGAATTTGGATATGATTAATGTGTTTAAATTTGTTTTATTTGTTACCTTTCAAGAAATGCAACAAAGGAGGCATTCATCTTCAGCTCATTCCATGCCTCCACGGTGTGTTCTTCAGCTCATTTGATACATCCAGGAGCTCTCCAATCTTCAGCCGCAACTTCTTCTGTTTCAAACAACTACAAACAGCGTACTGAAGATGCTCTACTGCGTGATTAGCAGAGAAAACCAGCCACGCCTCCATCCAAAAAAACCCAGTGGTGCATTGTGGTAAGCCCCTTTGTTTCTCTTGCTGGTTAAGTTTAGGATCAGTTTTGTAACCCCCTTTGTCTGCATTTTTGATATGTGTTGCTTATCTTTATAGGTTGATTATATGTGGTGCTTATCTGTTTAGGTTTCGTTTAGGATTATATGATTATATGATTTCAGATTTACTTTGCATATTCAGTTTTTCTTTACTTCTTCTGTTCAGTTTTGCTTATATGATTTCTGTTTAGGATTCATTTAAGGTTGTGATATATCATGGTTTTTACCGGTTTTAGACCATGATATAAGTGTGTTTTAGAGTCTTTTATTGTTTCTTTCGAGTCTTTTATAGGTATTATTAGGTACACACACGTTTGGAGTGGATTTGGAGCATTTTGGAGTTTTGACCCGAGAGTTTGAGCTCACTGTCCGAAACAGAGGAGTGTGTCGATCGACGCACTTTAGCATCGATCGATGCACAGCGCGTTGGGCCAGACTCGCGAGAGTTAATGAAGAATGATGATATTGCAAAGTTGCCCAGAATTTCCAGATATTTACACAGAAGCCCCAAGACGTGATTTAGCTATTTAATTAGGTTTTTGAGTTTTATTTTAGATACGCTTTCATACTTTAGAGCAGAGAGTTATTAGAGCTTTTGGGGCTGATCTGATCCTGTACTACGCCTTGTTCTTGGAGAAGATTTGGAACCCCTTTATTCCTTTATTAATCTCTTATATGATATCTATTATTTCATTGATTATGCTTTCATATACCATGTCTGAGTAGATTCATAGTTAGGTTTAGGGTTCCTCATATAGGATTTCATGACTTGCTAGATTTAATTAATTCAGTTAAGGATTCATAACTTTAATGTTCTTCGATCTAAATTGTGTTTAATGCTAGTTCTAACCTGATCACTTAGAATCTAGATCTTAGGTTTCTAAATTGACACGACAGTGTGATTTAGAATTTGAACTATTTAGGTTGAGCAATTTAATTACTCGCAAAGGAATTTGGTTTAATTAGATTGTGAACATATCGAACTTGGAATTAAAACTGGTTTAATCTGTTAGTAATTACAAAGGAATTTGGATTGCTGCACTTAGACTTAGAGAATTCTCACAACGACAGTTGGTTAATTCTATATCTGTGTTTGAGTTCTAGAACTGAGCTTAATTAGATCCTGACTGAATGATTTATCTGCTTTTCTGATTTCCTGAGAACGCCCTAGACTTAGCGCTTTTAGTTAACTGCTTTCAAACCAATCCTGCTATTGATTTACTTTCTTGCATTGCTTTTAGTTGCTATTCACATTGCTTTCTCCTAGTTTAATCTTGACAGTTCTTGATCTATCGAGACCGGCGTCTCTGAGGATTTCGATACCCTATATACTACGATTGCATATCTGTGCACTTGCAGTTAAAATAGGATTAAAACCTGACCCTATCAAGTTTTTGGCGCCGTTGCCGAGGACTCTTTTGAGTCTCCGATAGATTGGAACCTAGGGTTTAGACTAGGATTTTTATTTTCTGTTTTAGTTACTAATTTTTCACTGTTTTTATCTGTCGCAGGTTTGACTGTCGCATAGCGTCGATCGTTGCACCTTTGTGTCGATCGTCACTAGGCGATTCTGAGTTGAGTCGATCGTTGCCACCAAGCATCGATCGTTGCATTGCGATTACAGAGGGTTTATGCAGATGCGTGATACCAAAAGTAATCCGAACACAATCTCGTCAACCTCCAACTTGAAGAGCTTGCTAGACTAGAGAGAACCAACAGAAAAGTTCAGAGAGCAAGGATGGTTCGAGAACATCTGATTCTGATACCCGATGCTCAAGGTACCCTAAGGGACCGACAAAACAATCCGTACAATGCTGCTGGAGAACGGATTGATGCTGAGGGGAATGTTATCCCTGATCCTCCTGAGCCACCACAACAGGAGCAGAACTAAGGCCAAGGACAGGCCCAAGGTAGACAAATGGTTGTTCATGAGAGGACTTTAGCTGACTACAACCGTCCGGATGAGTTTCATGCTAACCGGTCAGCACTTGTACCTCCTGTTTTTGAGCGGAATGGTTTTGAGATCAAGACCATCTACTACTCTCTTCTGAGGCAGAATGCCTTCCATGGTTTCCCAAATGAGTAGCCAATGGATCACATTGATGAGTTTGAGAACATAGTCACCGGAATGAAGTATTATGGAGTGTGCCAAGACTATCTGTTTCTCAAACTCTTCTCCTACTCTCTCGCTGGAGATGCTGCTGCCTGGTTGAAACAACTTCCACCTGGGAAGTTTGATACTTGGGATGCTGTGAAAAGTGAGTTTCTGAGACATTTCTATGATAATGCTCGCTCTGATCAGTCGAGACAGGACATTTTCACTTTCTCCCAAGGTCCTACAGAGCCTCTTAAGACTGCCTGGATGAGGTTTAAGAAATACCAACGTGACTGCCCGCATCATGGATTCACTGAGGTAACATTGCTGAGTATCTTCTTTAGAGATATAGATCTCCCATATCAAGCTGCATTGGATAATTCCAGCAATGCAAACTTCAACACTAGGACTCCTGCTCAAGCTAAGCAACTGATAGATAATCTCGTAAGCAGTAATAGCTGCAAGACTACTGATGAGAGAAGGAAGAAGTCCAGTGGGAAGATGGAGAATTTGGAGATAGCTGATATTAGATCTAAGCTGGATACAGTTTGTAATCTTTTAGCTGGGAAAAAAGCTGTCCATTTTGCTCAAGATGTTGAGGTGATCAATGCTGAAGAAGATGGTCAGGAAGAGGATGTGAACTACATCGGAGGATCTGGTTTCCAAGGAAACAGGTTTGGAGGACAGCAAGGTAATAGATTTTTCAGTGATCAGAAGAGTGCTTTCTCAAGCAATCAAAACTCTTCTGGATTTGGACAGAATGCTGGTTTCCAGAAGCCTTTTCAACAAGGTAATTAGAGGACTTATGGATCTTCCTCTTACCAAGCACCTCCTGTAGCTAACACTCATGAGAGTATGATGGAGCAACTGCTGGAAGGACAGACTAAGATTGCTGTGGACTGCAACAAGAAGTTGGATGCTGTTTATGAGGACCTCAATGGGAAGTTTGAGTCTCTAAGTACTCATGTGAAGCAGTTGGACACTCAGGTGAGCCAAATTTCGAACTCTGTTAAAGGAAAGAGTGTTGTGGACACCCATATTAAGGCCTGGGCAGTGTACATTGATGATGGATCACACCTAGGTGAAAGATTTGAGCTAAATACAGCTGAATTGGTAGAAGAGGCTGAAATTTCTGATTTTGAGGAAAATCTCTCGGGTGGAAACTGTGAAACTTAACTGCATCGATCGATGCACCCATAACGTCGATCGTTGCATGGCGTGGACAGACAGATTCACATGATTCTTATGGCATTGATGCAGAGGCAGATTCAGAGCTTAATCGTTTATTCCCTGGAGTGTCTGAGATAAGTCAACAGGAGATTTATCACTATCAAATCGATTATATACTAAAGTGTCTGAGGTAATTCAACAAGAGATTGATGAGCTTAAACAATTGGAAGAGATTGGTGAAGAGTTGGAAGAAGTTCCACCATCTGATGATCCACCTTATCACCCTTGTGTGCATAGATACTTGGGTAAGATGCTACCAATGGATGAAGAGCTGAAAGATTGGGTAATAATGGTTCCTAGACATTTCAGTGAGGTGTCGCTGACTAAGATTCCTAAGAAGCTACCTGATCTTGGGATTTTTGTGCTGAGTTGTTCTATTTTCAAGGGTGGTTTTAAGCGTTCTCTATGTGACTTAGGAGCTGCTGGAAGTCTCATGCCATACGATGTGGCAGAGAAGCTGGGGATGACAGATTTTTCGCCTACTAGGACATCTCTTGTCCTAGCTGATCAGTCAATAAGGATTCCGGAAGGAGTTCTTGAGGACGTCCCAGTGAGAGTTGGAAACTACTTGGTTCCGACAGACTTCTTGGTTCTTAAGTACCACAGTGAGCAGGATGATGCTTTGATACTGGAAGACCATTTTTGGCTACAGCTGGAGTAGTGATAGATGTGCGACACAGTCTGATTGATCTCCATCTGGGAGATGAGCCTCTACACTTCGAGAAGGACATGCTGCACAAGCCGCTGATTGATGGACAGACCTTCACCATTATGGATGGAGATAAAGAGCAGCCAAGTGACACTATGGTTTTGCATCCTTTGGAATATTTCATTCCTTCTTTTCTTGGACAAGCACACGCTGACGATGCTTACTCTCCGCCTTGGATGAGGAGACTTGCACACAGGCAATCAAAGTCTCTGTCAGGACCTCCTGGAGCCTGATTCTTGTTCGTCCGGTCAAGCTAATGACCTTAAACAAGCGCTGAGTGGGAGGCAACCCACTGTTAGGTTTTAGTGTTTTTCTTATTTATTTTTGGTGTTTTTCTTAGGATTTAACGTTTTAGTTTTGTTTTTGCTAAGTTTTTAATACAGAACACTGTCTGGAGATGTGTGACGATCGATGCACTTGTGAAACGGTCATTGCAGGGAGATATGACGAAGAGATGGGATCGCCTTGTGACGATCGTTGCAATCCTGTGCAACGGTCGTTGCAAATTGTTTAAATTGCAAAATTAAGGTACGCGCGCTAAACCGGAATTAATTTGGTTCAGCTGTGACGATCGTTGCACCTATGCATCGATCGTTGCACACACGTTCCAGTTAAGTGTCTTAACCCCTCTCCTCTTCTCTTCTTCCCCATTTCGCCGTCCGTAACTGCGAGTGCACAACCCTAAATCTCTCATTTCTTCATCATTTTCTCTAATTCAAAGCTTGATTCTACTTATTTTCACACCCCCTATCTATTTCTCTAACCCGTTTGCAGTGATTCCAAGGTAAGAGCTCTCATTTTCATCATTTTCGGATTCGGTCCTAGGGTTTAGAAATTAGGGATTTTAGGCTTGAAATTGATGATTCCGTACTGTATTAGACTTGATTTAGGTTGGTTGGTGATGGTATTAGGCTGTTTGTGAGATTTTGGAACAAATTTAGAAACGATTTTGAGATTGTTTGTCGGCTGTGAAATCGCCTTGCATCGATCGTCGCACTTGTGCAACGGTCGTTGCATTGCGATTCCACAGGGAGTTTTCTGCCGTGACTTATACGAATTATTTTTGTGTGCAGATGCCTCCTCGCGGAAAAGCTCGCAAACGTAGAGCTACCACAGCTGCAGCTGCAGGCCCTCCGCCAATTGAGTGGTTCCCTCGAGACTCGGATCCACCTGAGGATTATCAGAGAGATCGTGAGGCCATAGCATTTCCTTGGCCCAGAGCTGATAAGACAGAAATCCCGACAGACAAGAACTGGGGTATGGAGATCAGCGAGCTGCTTAAGACCGACACATTCACAGAGAGGCCACTACTTGACCATTGGGACGAGTTTGATACATTGCTCTACAATGGTTGGTGTGGCATGACGATTAAGCCGACCAAGTTTGCTGACTACTGGACCTGTAAGAAGCTAGGGATCGATGAGCAGGTTCTGACATTGTGCAAGAGCATTGGTCTGGGGACAATGCCTATGCAACCTTATGAGTTGTATCCCGATCTGGTTAGACAGCTGCTGGATACCTACAAAGTTATCTATCCTGACCCAGAAAGCAGGAGAGCTTCAGGAGGTTTCTTTACCTTCATGTGCTTAGGAGTCAGGTATAAGATCCCGCTTCTCGACATCTGCCGGATATATGGATTTAGCATTGAGCCTACACGCATTGGTATGTCTGTTGAGTGGGAGGTGCCAGAGGCTCAGTATTTCTGGGATCATATTGGTAATGGTCGATACGACTCACGGACTATAGGGGTGTCTTGTTTTTAGATGTGCCTTGGTTAGGCTTCCTGTTCTTAGATGTGTCTTGCGCATCTTGGGATATACTATGTTGTGCAAAGCTGAAGCCAACAAGATGCGTAAGAACGAGCTGGAGATGCTTTTTAGTGGGCTGACAGAGCAATTTGCTGGCACTGATCTGAGAGATGCCACCAGAGGATTCAACATGGGAGCTGTATTTGCCCATCATTTGTGCTCTCTGCAGAAGAAGGCATATGACGGGAAGGATTCCGAGTCAGTAGGGAGTTTGCTTACTCCCATTTTCAGACATTGCAGGATTCCATTGGAGGGTACAGAGTGCGATGACAGCAAGGAGTTCCTTGATTTTACTCACCTGCAGAGTGCTACCTGGCTGAAGGAGGGACGCATATGGGTGTATTATGACACTAGTGCTAGGAAGCATGGTGTAGATCTTCCTGCTGCTGATCTGACCAAGATCGATACGTGATATATCATGGTTTTTACCGGTTTTATGCCATGGTATTAGTATGTTTTAGAGTCTTTTAGTGTTCTTTTAGAGTCTTTTACAGGTTTTATTAGGTACACACACGTTTGGAGCCGATTTGGAGATTATGGAGCTTATTGGAGCATTTTGGAGTTTAGACCCGAGTGCATGTGCTCACTGTCCAGATTTGATGACTGCATCGATCGTTGCACACCTGCATCGGTCGATGCACAACGCGAATGGGCCAGACCTCGGCGGTTTAATGAAGAATGCTGATATTGCAAAGATGCCCAGAAGTTCCAGATATTTACACAGAAGCCCCAAGTCGTGTTTTAGCTATATAATTAGGTTTTTAACTTCAGTTTTAATTACGCTATCATAACTTAGAGCAGAGAGTTTTTAGAGCTTTTGGGGGCTGATCTGATCCTGTACTACACTTGTTTGGAGAAGTTTTCGAACCCTTTTATTATTCTAATCTCTTTTATGATATCTATTAATTCATTGATTATGCTTTCATATTCTATGTCTGAGTAGTTTCATAGTTAGGTTTAGGGTTTCTCATAGGGATTTCATGACTTGTTAGATATAATTAATTCAGTTAAGGATTCACATCAATAGATGTTCTTCAAACTAAATTGTGTTTAATGCTAATTCTAACCTGATCACTTAGAATCTAGATCCTAGTTGCTATATTGACACGACAGTGTGGTTTAGAATCTGAACTATTTAGGTTGAGCAATTTAATTACTCCCAAATGAATTTGGTTTAGTTAGATTGTGAACATATCAAACTTGGAATTAAAGCTGGTTTAATCTGTTAGTAATTGCAAAGGAATTTGGATTACTGCACTTAGACTTAGAGAATTCTCGCAACGACAGTTGGTTAATTCTATATCCGTGTTTTGAGTTCTAGAACTGTGCTTAGTTAGATCCTGACTGAATGATTTATCTGCTTGTCTGATTTCCTGAGAACGCCCTAGACTTAGCGCCCTTAGTTTATTGCTAACAAACAACAACTTGCTACTGATTTACTTTATTGCTAGCTTTTTAGTTAATTCAAATACAATTTGCTTTCTCCTAGTTTAATATCTTTAGTTCTAATCCTATCGTTGGCTAGAGTCCTCGTGGATTAGATCCTTAAGTACTACATTGATATACTGTGCACTTGCAGTTAGTATAGGGTAAAACTTTAGACCTATCAAATTTTTGGCGCCGTTGCCGGGGACTCTTAGAGTCTTTGATAGCTTCGAGCTTAGGGTTTTTACTAGGATTTTATTTTATTTATTTTTGTTTACTAATTTTTCTCTCTGTTTTCTCTCTGTCGCAGGTTTCATAATCGCATAGCATCGACCGTTGCACATCTTGTGTCGACCGTCACTAGGCGATTCTGGAGTTGAATCGATCGTTGCACTGATAGCATCGATCGTTGCTTGACGATTACAGACGGTTTATGCAGACGCGTGAGACCAGAAGTAATCTGAACTCGAATCTCGTTAACCTTTAACTTGAAGAACTTGCACGACTAGAGAGAACTAGCAGGAAGGAACTTGAACGTGTGATCATAAGGCCTGATTCTCAAGGTGTCCTGAGGGACCGAGATAACAATCCGTACAATGCTGCTGGAGAACGGATTGATGCTGAAGGGAATGTTATCCCTGATCCTCCTGAGCCAGTGCAACATGGGCATAACCAAGGCCAAGGACAGGCCCAAGGTAGACAAATGGTTGTTCATGAGAGGACTTTAGCTGACTACAACCGTCCGGATGAGTTTCATGCTAACCGGTCAGCTCTTGTACCTCCTGAATTTGAGAGGAATGATTTTGAAATCAAAACCATCTACTACTCTTTGATGAGGCAGAATGCTTTCCATGGTTTTCCGACGGAGCAGCCTATGGATCACATTGATCAGTTTGAGGACATAATCACTCGAATGAAGTATGGTGGAGTGTGCCAAGATTATCTGTTCCTCAAGCTTTTCCCCTACTCTCTCGCTGGAGATGTTGTAGCCTGGCTGAAACAACTTCCACCTGGAACGTTTGATACTTGGGCTGCTTTAAAGAGTGAGTTTCTGAGGCATTTCTATGATGATGCTCGCTCTGATCAGTCCAGACAGGACATTCTCACTTTCTCCCAAGGACCTACAGAGCCTCTTAAGACTGCCTGGATGAGGTTTAAGAAGTACCAACGTTACTGCCCGCATCATGGATTCACTGAGGTAACATTGCTGGGTATCTTCTTTAGAGGTATATATCTCCCATATCAAGCTGCTTTAGACAACTCTAGCAATGCCAACTTTAACACTAGGACTCCTGCTCAAACCAAGCAGTTGGTAGATAATTTAGTCAGCAGTAATAGCTGCAAGACTACGGATGAAAGAAGGAAGAAGTCCGGTGGAAAGATGGAGAATTCTGAGATAGCTGATATTAGATCTAAGCTGGAATCTGTTTGCAATCTTCTAGCTGGGAAGAAAGCTGTCCATTTTGCTCAGGATTTTGAGGTATTTGGAGCTGAGGAAGAGAACCAGGAAGAGGATGTGAACTACATTGGTGGTTCCGAATTCCAAGGGAATAGGTTTGGAAATCAGTCTGGTAGTAGGTTTTTCAATGGAGGACAGAAGAGTGCTTTCAACAGTAACCAAAACTCTTCTGGATTTAGACAGACTAGTGGTTTTCAGAAACCTTTCCAGCAGAGTAATCAAAGGACTTATGGTTCTTCTTCATACCAAACACCTCCTGCTGCTACTACTCACGAGATCAAGATGGAGAGTATGATGGAACAGTTGATGGAAGGACAGACTAAGCTTGCTGTGGACTGCAATAAGAAGTTGGATGCAGTCTACGAGGATCTCAATGGGAAGTTTGAGTCTCTAAGCACTCATGTGAAGCAACTGGACACTCAGGTGAGCCAAATTTCAAACTCAGTTAAAGGAAAAGGTGTTTTAGACACCCATATTAAGGCCTGGTCAGTGTACATTGATGATGGTTCACATCTAGGTGAAAGATTTGAGCTAAGTACAGCTGAACTGGTAGAAGAGGCTGAAATTTCAGATTTTCAGGAAAATCTCTCGGGTGGAATCTGTGAAAATTTGACTGCATCGATCGATGTACCCTTAGCATCGATCGTTGCATGGCGTGGACAGACAGATTCACAGAATTTTTATGGCATTGATGCAATTGCAGATTCAGAGCTTGATCTCTTATTCCCTAGAGTATCTGAGATAACTCAACAGGAGATCTATGCACAATCCATTCGATTGTATCCCAAAGTGTCTGAGGTAATCCGACAAGAGATTGATGAGCTTAAAGAGCTAGAAAAGATTGGTGAAGAGTTGGAAGAAATTCCACCATCTGATGATCCACCTTATCATCCATGTGTGCAGAGATACTTGGGTAAGATGTTGCCTTTGGATGAAGAGCTGAGAGACTGGGTAATAGTTGTTCCTCAGCATATAAGTGATGTGCTATTGACTAAGGTTCCTAAGAAGCTACCTGATCCTGGGATCTTTGTGCTGAGTTGCTCTATCTTCGAGGATGGTTTTAGACGTTCTCTGTGTGATCTAGGAGCTGCTGGAAGTCTTATGCCGTATTCTGTGGCAGTGAAGCTGGGAATGACGGATTTTTCACCTACTAGTACCTCTCTTGTCCTAGCTGATCAGTCAATAAGGATTCCGGAAGAACTTCTTGAGGACGTTCCAGTGAGAGTTGGAAACTACTTGGTTCCGACAGACTTTTTGGTGCTGAAGTACGATAGTGATCCTGATGATGCCTTGATACTTGGGAGGCCATTTTTAGATACAGCTAGAGCAATGATAGATGTGAGGCATAGCCTGATTGACCTCCACCTGGGAGATGAGCCGCTGCACTTTGAGATGGACAAGCTGCACAAGCCACTGATTGATGGGCAGACCTTCACCATTATGTATGGAGATGAAGAGCAGTCAAGTCACGCTACAGTTTTGGATCCTGATGATCATCATATTCCACCTTTTCTTGGACAAGTTCATTCTGATACAGCCTACTCTCCACCTTGGATGAGGAGACTTGCACAGAGGCAATCAAAGTCTCTGTCAGGATCTCACGGTGCCTGATTCTTGTTCGTCTGGTCAAGCTAACGACCTTAAACAAGCGCTGAGTGGGAGGCAACCCACTGTTAGGTTTTAGTGTTTTTCTTTTTGATTTTTGGTGTTTTTCTTAGGAATTTACGTTTTGATTTGTTTTTGCTAAGTTTTAGAAACAGAACATGTCTGGAGATGTGTAACGAACGATGCACTTGTGCATCGGTCGTTGCAAGGAGATTTGACGAAGAGATGGGATCGCTTTGTGACGATCGTTGCGGTCCTGTGCAACGGTCATTGCAAATGGTTTAATTGCAAATTAAGGTACACGTGCTAAACCGGAATCGATTCGGTTCATCAGTGTTGATCATTGCACCCACGACCAGGTAAGTGCCTTAAACCCTTTTCTTTTCTTGTCTTCTCCACTTCGCCGTCCGTACACACGAATTTCCATCTCCCGAAATCTCTCAAATCTTCATCGTTTTCTCTGATTCAAAGCCTGATTTTACTTGTTTTAACACCCTCTATCCACTTCTCTAACCCAATTGCAGTGAATCCAAGGTAAGAACACTCATTTTCAACATTTTCGGATTCGGTTCTAGGGTTTAGAAATTAGGGATTTTAGGCTTGCAATTGATGATTCTGTACTATATTAGACTTGATTTAGGTTGTTTGGTGATGAATATTTGCTGTTTGTGAGAATGTGGATTGATTTTGCACGATTTTGAATCGTTGATTAGCGACTGTGAAATCGCCTTGCAACGATCGTCGCACTTGCGCAACGGTCGTTGCTGGTCGATTTCACAGAGAGATTGCCGAGACTTATATGGTTTAAATTTTCTTGAATGCAGATGGCAACTCGCAGACAACCTCGCAAACGCAGAGCCACCGCAGCTACTACTTCAGCTCATCATGCTCCACCACCAGAGCGGTTCCATCGAGAATCACCACTTCCTGAGGATTATGTGAGAGTTGGTCCGGCAATTGCACTGCCTTGGCCCCGAGCAGATAAGACAGAGATCCAGTCAAATAGAGAGTGGCCAAATGATATTGCTGAGTTCCTTAAAACCGATGAGTTCACAGAGAGACCATTGCTTGATCACTGGGACGAGTTTGACACGTTTCTCTACAAAGGTTGGTGTGGCATGATGCTTAAACCGACCAAGTTTGCAGATTACTCGACTTTTAAGAGTCTGGGCATTGATGAACAGGTTCTTGCACTGTGTAAGGGCATTGGTCTGGGGACGATGCCAATGCAGCCTTACGAGATGTACCCTGAGTTGGTAAGACAGCTGCTAGCCACTTGCAGAGTGGTTTACCCTACACCAGATAGCAGGAGTGCTTCAGGAGGTTTCTTTACCTTCATGTGCTTAGGAGCCAGGTATCGGATTCAACTTCTTAATATCTGCAGGATTTATGGATACAGCACTGAGCCGAGACGTATTGGGATGAGTGTTGAGTGGGATGTGGATGAAGCTCAGTATTTCTGGGAGTGTATTGGCAATGGTCGATACAACTCGAGGCAGACACCGGTGAAGCAGGTTAGGCATCCTGTTCTGAGATATGTCCTGCGCATCTTAAGTTGGACTCTGTTGTGCAAGTATGAAGCCAACAAGATGCGTAAGACTGAGATGGAGATGCTGTCATTGGACTGAGGGATCAGTTTGAGGATACTGTTCTGAGAAATCCCACTAGAGGACTCAACTTGGGAGCTATTTTCGCTCATCATTTATGCGACCTGCAGAAGAAGCCATTTGATGGTGTGGACACTGAGACAGTAGGGAGTCTGCTTACTCCCATTTTCAGGCATTGCAGGATTCCCTTAGAGGGTACGGAGCGTGATGACAGCCTGGAGTTCCTTGATTTCAGCCACCTGCAGAGCGCTACATGGCTCAAGGAAGGACGAGTTTGGGTTTATTATGACCCTGCCACTGGGAAGCAAGGTGTGGATCTTCCTGCTCCTGGTCTTACACGGATTGATACGCTGGATGCCTTGAGATTCCAGCCTCCTACGAGCGATCAGCGCCGCATTCCCTCTATGGCTCATCCGCTGGGAGAGCCTTCTACACGAGCTTTTACTTCCTCTACACCTGCACCTGCTGCCCCTGCCGATGATATTGGTTCTTTTCCCGAGCCTACGATGCCTTATGGTGACATGTCTGTGGCAGAGTGGAGAGAGCGTGAGGATGGTATTATACGGAGCATATGGAACTTCATGCGTACCTGCACCTGCAGGAGACAACCACAGATACACCATCTAGGACCTTCTCGACGCAGTTGACGATCTCCGACTCCAGCTTCTTCGAGTGGCATTGATCACATTGATGGGGACGAGTGAGAGATGCGAGCATTTTCAGACTACGGTTCTCTGTTTCTATTTTTCTTTTTCTTTTTGCATTTTCTTTTGATTTTCTTAGGACTTCTTATGTTTGGATGATGTGTTTGCTTTGATACATTCAGTTGCTTTGATGTTGCCCGTTTTCAGTGTTTTTCAGCTTGCAGGTTCGAAAATTTGGATTTGCTTACGGACTAACCTGCTAACTTGCTGACTGATCCGAAAATCGCTGTGCGTCGATCGACACACCTTGTGTCGATCGTCACAACACGAAAAAATCGCATTGCAGCGATCGTTGCGTTCCTAAGCAACGATCGACACACGACGAAAAATCGCCTAGCAACGGTCGTTGCATTTATGTAACGATCGATGCATGTGCAACAGAGGTAAAATCAGACAGAACTCAACACATCCATTAACTCATTTTTCTTTCTTTTTACCAATCCTTCGCTTGACACTACTGGGGACAGTGTATCTTAAGTGTGGGGGAGGTGCTACTGACTTTATCTTTCTGTTTTCTTAGAGTCAGTCTGTTTTTCAAAAATTGTTTTATTGAGTCAAAATAGTTTAAGTAAGAAACAATGATTTTTTGAGAAGATTAACAGCACTTGCAGGAACTTAAGTAACCATTGGGATGAAGTTGCAGAACAATCTATGACTATTAGAAAACCCAGACACGGATCAGCCTACTAAGAACACCCACATCACTTCAGGTATCAGAGGATCCTTTTACTGACTTCATCTTAATACTGACTTAATTTTCTCACCTAAGGGCTTGGTATACTTTGTGTCGAATTCCTTTGTTAGTTCTGACACAGCCTGTGAACCTGTCCTATTTGGTTCCCTTCTCCCCTTCCATAAAGTAAAAAAAAAAAATAATAATAAACTGAGGATGAGTTAGTAACTCCGAAGTGGTCACGGGAGTGGTAGTTACCACTATTACCTTCCGTGCGATCCATGGAATGTGTCCAAAATACACCCCAAAACGGGAAGAACACTGATAAAAAAAAAAAAATGATACCCAGTGGGGAAAAATCAGTTGTTAAGGAAGGGAAAAGAGAAGAAAGGGACCAGAGAAAGACAGTATGGTGGTCTAGAGCTGGCAAGGTAAGAGTCCATGTGCCCTTTGATCGATACTCCTTAGGTGAGACCGCACTTAAATACTTGCAGAAGTCAGTAGGGAGAATTTGAATGCGTGAATGTGATTGTGGAGTTTACTTAGGACAGTTGCTAAGTCTGGGGGAAGTATATGTTGGTCTTGATGTCTGCAGGTGAATTCTTTCAGTGGATTACTAAGGGAATCTGAGTGTTGTTGCTTCAAAGATGAAAAGAGTTTCTGAAAGTTTTCAAACCTCTTCACCATGTCTAGTTCTTTGTTTTGCTTGAGGACAAGCAAAGGCTAAGTGTGGGGGAGTTGATATATCATGGTTTTTACCGGTTTTATGCCACGATATAAGTATGTTTTAGAGTCTTTTAGTGTTCTTTTAGAGTCTTTTACAGGTTTTATTAGGTACACACACGTTTGGAGCCGATTTGGAGATTATGGAGCTTATTGGAGCATTTTGGAGTTTAGACCCGAGAGCCTGTGCTCACTGCCCAGATTTGATGACTGCGTCGATCGTTGCACACCTGCATCGGTCGATGCACAGCGCGAATGGGCCAGACCTCGGTGGTTTAATGAAGAATGCTGATATTGCAAAGATGCCCAGAAGTTCAAGATATATACACAGAAGCCCCAAGTCGTGTTTTAGCTATATAATTAGGTTGTTAACTTCAGTTTTAATTACACTATCATAACTTAGAGCAGAGAGTTTTTAGAGATTTTGGGGGCTGATCTGATCTTGTACTACACTTGTTTGGAGAAGTTTTCGAACCCCTTTTATTATTCTAATCTCTTTTATGATATCTATTAATTCATTGATTATGCTTTCCTATTCTATGTCTGAGTAGTTTCATAGTTAGGTTTAGGGTTTCTCATAGGGATTTCATGACTTGTTAGATATAATTAATTCAGTTAAGGATTCACATCAATAGATGTTCTTCAAACTAAATTGTGTTTAATGCTAATTCTAACATGATCACTTAGAATCTAGATCCTAGGTTGCTATATTGACACGACAGTGTGGTTTAGAATCTGAACTATTTAGGTTGAGCAATTTAATTACTCGCAAATGAATTTGGTTTAGTTAGATTGTGAACATATCAAACTTGGAATTAAAGCTGGTTTAATCTGTTAGTAATTGCAAAGGAATTTAGATTACTGCACTTAGACTTAGAGAATTCTCGCAACGACAGTTGGTTAATTATATATCCATGTTTTGAGTTCTAGAATTGTTCTTAGTTAGATCATGACTGAATGATTTATCTGCTTGTCTGATTTCCTGAGAACGCCCTAGACTTAGCGCCCTTAGTTTATTGCTAACAAACAACAACTTGCTACTGATTTACTTTATTGCTTGCTTTAGTTAATTCAAATACAATTTTCTTTCTCCTAGTTTAATCTCTTTAGTTCTAATCCTATCGTTGGCTAGAGTCCTCGTGGATTCGATCCCTAAGTACTACATTGATATACTGTGCACTTGCAGTTAGTATAGGGTAAAACTTTAGACCTATCAATACATTGGCTGCCTTGAGTTTCCAGCCTCCTGCACGCGATCAACGCAGAGTTCCTAGTATGGCACATCCTCTAGGCGATCCTTCTACGAGAGCCTATTCTTCTTCTGCGCCTGCGCCTGTTGCTGCTACACAGGACATTGGTCCTTATCCTGCTCCATCGGTTCCTTTTGGAGAGATGTCTGAGACTGAGTGGAGAGAGCGTCAAGATGGGATACTGAAGACTATCTGGGAGTGAATGCGTGGCTGCACTTGCAGGAGACAACCGCAGATTCACCAGCACGGACCTTCACGACGACGTAGACAACGCTCTCTGACTCCCGGTTCTTTGAATGGTACCGAGCGCTATGATGGGATAGATGATGCGTGAGAGTAGTGCATTTTCAGACTACTGTTCTTTATTTCTTTTTCACTTTTCTTTTGCATTTTCTTTTGATTTTCTTAGGATTTTTATGTTTGGATGATGTTTTTGCTATGAGACTATCTGTTGCTTTGATTTTACTTGTTTGCATTGGTATTTAGCTTGCAAGTTTGAAATTTGATGATTTCTCACGGACTAACCTGCTAACTGCTAACTGTTCTCAGATGTCGCAATGCGTCGATCGACACAACCTTGTGTCGATCGTCACAACACGAGAAATCACATTGCAGCGATCGTTGCGGTCCTGAGCAACGATCGACCCATTACGCAAATCGCCTTGCAACGGTCGATGCATTTATGCAGCGATCGATGCACGAGCGACAGAGGTAAAATCAGACAGAACTCAAACACATCCATTAACATTTTTTCTTTCTTTTTACCGAACCTTAGCTTGACACTACTGGGGACAGTGTGATTTAAGTGTGGGGGAGGTGGTACTGACTTCTATCTTTCTGTTTTCTTAAGAGTCAGTCCATTTTTCAAAAAAATTTGTTTTATTGAGTCAAAACAAGTTTAAGTAGGAAACAATAAATTTTCGAGAAGTTAACAACATCTTGCAGGAACTTAAGTGACCATTGGGATGAAGTTGCAGGTTCTATCTATGACTATTAGAAAACCCAACACGGATCAACCTACTGAAGACACCCATATCAATTCAGGTATTCAGAGGATCCTTTTACTTGCTTCACCCTTGTAAACCTGACTTAATTTTCTCACCTAAGGGCTTGGTATACCTTGAGTTGGACTCCTCTATTAGACTCTAACACAGCTTGTAAACCTGTCCGAGTATGGAACCCTTCTCCCCTTCTCTAAGTAAAGTAAAAAAAATAATAATAATAATAAAGTGAGGATGAGTTAGTAACTCCGAAGTTGTCATGGGAGTGGTAGCTACCACTATTATCTCCTGTGCGATCCATGGAATGTGTCCAAAGTACACCCCATAACGGGAAGAGCACTGATAAAATAAAATAAAATGATACTCAATTGGGAAAAATCAGTTGCTGACAAGGGAAAAGAGAAGAAAGGAACCAAAAAAAGATAGTATGGTGGTCTAGAGCTAACAGAGTAAGAATCCAAGTGCCCTTTGATCGATAATCCTTAGGTGAGACCGCACTTAATATTGTTAAGAAGTCAGTAAGGTGAATTTGAATTGCTTGGATTGATTGTGGAATTTACTTAGGACAGTTGCTAAGTGTGGGGGAAGTACATGTTGGTCATGATGTCTTGCAGGTGATTCTATCAGTGGCTTACTAAGGGGAATCCGAGTGTTGTTGCTTCTATGACGAAAAGAGTTTCTGAAAGTTTTCAAACCTCTTCACCATGTTTTAGTTCTCTGTTTTGCTTGAGGGCAAGCAAAGGCTAAGTGTGGGGGAGTTGTGATATATCATGGTTTTTACCCATTTTAGGCCATGATATAGTTGTGTTTTTAGTGTCTTTTGTGTTCTTTTAGAGTCTTTTACAGGTATAATCAGGTTTGGAGCTGAATTGGAGATAATGGAGCATTTTGGCGATTTTTGGGGTGATTGGCCGAGAGATAGAGTTCACTGTCCGAAACAGAGGAAGGTGTCGATCGTTGCACTCTAGCATCGATCGATGCACCAGCGAGATGGGCCAAAAACTCGGCGGTTTAGAAGAATCAAGTTATTGCACTTTGATCCAGAAGTTCCTGATATTTACAAAGAATCCCCTGGCCGAGATTATACCTATATAATCAAGTTTTAGTTGTTTTTATTAGATACACTTTGATAATGAAGAGCAGAGGATTTTTAGAGCTTTTGGGGCTGATCTGAACCTATTACTTCATCTGTATTTGGAGAAGATTTCGAACCCCTTTTACTCTTATTCTTTTATGCAATTTATTCATTCTATGATTATGTTTTCATTATCTATGTCTGAGTAGATTCCTAGTTAGGTTTAGGGTTTCTCACATAGGATTTCATGACTTGCTAGACTTGTTCAATTCAGTTAAGGATTCAAACTATATCTGTTCTTCAATTTAATTGTGCTTAAAGCTAGTTCTAACCTGATCAATTAGAATCTAGATCTTAGGTTGCTAAATACGTCACGGAAGTGGGGTTTAGGAATCTGAACTAATTAAATTGGGCAATTAAACTTTGCGCAAACGGAAGTTTGGTTTAGGATAATTGTGAACATATCAAACTTGGGATTAATGCTAGTTTAATCTGTTAGTTCTCGCAAACGAAAGTTTGGTTTGCTGCACTTAGACTTAGAGAATTATCGCAAAGGAATTTGGTTAATTCTACATCTGTGTTTTGAGTTCTAGAACTGTGCTTAATTAGATCCTTGTTGAATGAACTGTCTGCTTGTCTGATTTCCTGAGAATACCCTAGGCTTGACACTTTTAATTACTTGCTTCCACAACCGTTAATCTCTGCTACTGATTTACTTTCTCGCACCGCTTTTAATTCAATCAAATTGCTTATTTCTAGTATTAGTCTCTACTGTTCTGATCTATTGAGACCAAGTGTCCCTGTGGATTCGATAACCCTATATACTACTTTGACATTGATGTTCACTTGCAGTTTAGTATAGGGATAAACTTTGAGCCTATCAAGTTTTTAGCGCCGTTGCCGGGGACTCTTTGAGTCTTCGATAGTTTCGAGCCTAGGGTTTTACTAGGAATTTTCGTTTTCTTTTTCGTTTTTGTTTTTTTATTTTTGCTGATTTATTTTTCTGTTTTCTCTGATTTCGCATTGCATCGATCGACGCTCTTCTTGCATCGATCGACACACTTCGCAGAATCACCAAGAAGACTAAGAGATCATCAGGACGATGTGTCGGAATGATATTTTCAGCTCAGGGATTGACAGTTCACAGATAGTTGGGTTGAAGAACCAAGTTGACTCTCTGCATAGTCTTCTACTTGGAAAGTATGCACAAGAAGCTAACCATTGCGTTGAAGGAACTGGATTCTATAGTCACAGATCTGCTTTTCAGAAACCCTTTACAAGGAGTTGTAGTGTTTCTTCTTACCAAGCACCGCCTGCACCTACAGCTCATGAGAGCAGAATGGAAATCATGATGGAGCCGTATCTTGGGAGACAACAACATATTGATATGTCCTTCAACTCAAAGATTGATGCGTTGATTGAAGATTTGAGTGAGAAGTTCGAATCTCTGAGCACACATATGGAGGAGCTGGATATCAAAATTGAACGAGCAGATGCAGCAATAGAGAGGCGGAATGAAGCTAAGAGAGCTGAACAGAAGCTGCACATCAATGCTGTGAACATAAGGGATGAGATTGACTTGCTGGAAGAAGAAGAGAGCATAATCTCGGATTTTCTGGATGAATATTGTCTGCCTGATACATGCATCGATCGACACCCCCTTAGTGACGATCGACACGCCATTCTGACGGCAATTTCGAGTTCTTTCGAGAAACAGAATCGCCTTGCATCGATCGACACACATCATGCAACGATCGACACAGAACGCAGACATGACCAGAAAACTGCAACAGTACCAGAACGAGTCTACAAGCCCCCAGTGCCATATCCTAAGGTTCCTAAACCCTCCAAACAAGAGCTAGAAGTGGCTAACTGCATAAAAGTGATGGATAAGAAGGTGAATAAAACACCACCAGTTGAAACTTCGCGAGTTCATGCAAAGAAGATGATCTCCACTTATGGTCATCTAAAAGAAGAAGTTCAGATTGGTGGAACTACAGTATCTGATAGTGAAAAGAAGAAGATGGCGGTTCCTCTTGAACCTGCTCTAACATCTTCAGTACCTGCAACTGTTCATAAGCAGAAAGCTCCAGACATTAGATATACATCAAAGGTAAGGTACAAATCACCTAAGCTTAATCCTTCTGATCACATTGTTTTGAATGCATGAAAACAAAGAATCCCGCCGAAGCTACACTCCCACCCCGACCCTTATCGTTCGTTCCTTGGAAGATCTCATGATCTGAATGCTTATACGCAACCTTGGATGAGGAGACATTCACAGAGACACTCAAAGTCTCTGTTGAAACCTCCATGAGTTCGATCTCTTTCTGATAGGTCAAGCTATTGACCTTAAACAAGCGCTGGGTGGGAGGCAACCCACCATTAGGTACTGGTGTTTTTCTACTTAATTTTTGGTGTTTTTGTTAGGATTTTACGTTTGTTTTTGTTTCTGGTGAGTTTATGTTTGCAGGTCTCGGATAATTCGCAGTGCAACGATCGACGCACTTCTGTGTCGATCGTCACAACACGAAAGGAATCGCATTGCAGCGATCGTTGCGCTCTTGAGCAACGATCGACCATACACGAAAATCGCCAAGTAACGGTCGATGCACTTAGTGCAACGATCGATGCCTGAGCGACAGAGGTAACCCGACAGACATAATTTCACCTTTTCAATTTTTTATTTTCTTTTTTACCGATCCTTCGCTGGACACTACTGGGGACAGTGTGTCTTAAGTGTGGGGGAGGTGCTACTGACTTTTGTTTTCTGTTTTCTTAAGAGTCAGTCCATTTTTCAAAAAAAATTTGTTTTATTGAGTCAAAATTGTTTAAGTAAGAAACTATGATTTTCTGAGAAGATTTACAAGACTTGCAGGAACTTAAGTAACCATTGGGATGAAGTTGCAGGATCTATCTCTGACTATTAGAAAACCCCATCACAGATCAACCTACTGGGAACACCCACATCACTTCAGGTATCAGAGGATCCTTTTACTGACTTCACCCCTAATACTGACTTAGATTTCTCACCTAAGGGCTTGGTATACTTTGTGTCGGATTCCCTTGTTAGTTCTGACACAGCCTGTCAACCTATCCTATTTAGTTCCCTTCTCCCCTTCTATAAAGTAAAAAAAAAAATAATAATAAACTGAGGATGAGTTAGTAACTCCGAAGTGGTCATGGGAAGGGTAGCAAACACTATTATCTCTCATGTGATCCATGGAATGTGTCCAAAGTACACCCCATAACGGGAAGAACACTGATAAAAAAATAAAATGATACCCAGTGGGGAAAAATCAGTTGTTAAAGAAGGGAAAGAGAAGAAAGGGACTAGAGAAAGATAGTATGGTGGTCTAGAGCTGATAAGGTAAGAATCCATGTGCCCTTGGTCGATACTCCTTAGGTGAGACCGCACTTAAATACTTGCAGAAGTCAGTAGGGAGAATTTGAATGCTTGAATGTGATTGTGGAGTTTACCTAGGACAGTTGCTAAGTGTGGGGGAAGTACATTGTGGTCTTGATATCCTGTGATTGATTCTTTCAGTGGTTTACTAAGGGGAATCTGAGTATTGTAGCTTCTAGGATGAAATGAGTTTCTGAAGAGTTTTCAAACCTCTTCACCAAGCTTTAGTTCTATGTTTTGCTTGAGGGCAAGCAAAGGCTAAGTGTGGGGGAGTTGATATATCATGGTTTTTACCCATTTTAGGCCATGATATAGTTGTGTTTTTAGTGTCTTTTGTGTTCTTTTAGAGTCTTTTACAGGTATAATCAGGTTTGGAGCTGAATTGGAGATAATGGAGCATTTTGGAGATTTTTGGGGTGATTGGCCGAGAGATAGAGTTCACTGTCCGAAACAGAGGAAGGTGTCGATCGTTGCACTCTAGCATCGATCGATGCACCAGCGAGATGGGCCAAAAACTCGGCGGTTTAGAAGAATCAAGTTGTTGCACTTTGATCCAGAAGTTCCTGATATTTACAAATAATCCCCTGGCCGAGATTATACCTATATAATCAAGTTTTAGTTGTTTTTATTAGATACACTTTGATAATGAAGAGCAGAGGATTTTTAGAGCTTTTGGGGCTGATCTGAACCTATTACTTCATCTGTATTTGGAGAAGATTTTGAACCCCTTTTACTCTTATTCTTTTATGCAATTTATTCATTCTATGATTATGTTTTCATTATCTATGTCTGAGTAGATTCCTAGTTAGGTTTAGGGTTTCTCACATAGGATTTCATGACTTGCTAGACTTGTTCAATTCAGTTAAGGATTCAAACTATATCTGTTCTTCAATTTAATTGTGCTTAAAGCTAGTTCTAACCTGATCAATTAGAATCTAGATCTTAGGTTGCTAAATACGTCACGGAAGTGGGGTTTAGGAATCTGAACTAATTAAATTGGGCAATTAAACTTTGCGCAAACGGAAGTTTGGTTTAGGATAATTGTGAACATATCAAACTTGGGATTAATGCTAGTTTAATCTGTTAGTTCTCGCAAACGAAAGTTTGGTTTGCTGCACTTAGACTTAGAGAATTATCGCAAAGGAATTTGGTTAATTCTACATCTGTGTTTTGAGTTCTAGAATTGTGCTTAATTAGATCCTTGCTGAATGAACTGTCTGCTTGTCTTATTTCCTGAGAATACCCTAGGCTTGACGCTTTTAATTACTTGCTTCCACAACCGTTAATCTCTGCTACTGATTTACTTTCTCGCACCGCTTTTAATTCAATCAAATTGCTTATTTCTAGTATTAGTCTCTACTGTTCTTATCTATTGAGACCAAGTGTCCATGTGGATTCGATAACCCTATATACTACTTTGACATTGCTGTTCACTTGCAGTTTAGTATAGGGATAAACTTTGAGCCTATCAAGTTGATATATCATGGTTTTACCGGTTTTAGACCATGATATAAGTGTGTTTTAGAGTCTTTTATTGTTTCTTTCGAGTCTTTTATAGGTATTATTAGGTACACGCACGTTTGGAGTGGATTTGGAGTTATTTGGACTACTTGGAGCATTTTGGAGTTTTGACCCGAGAGTTTGAGCTGAGTGTCCGAAACAGAGGAGTGTGTCGATCGACGCACATCAGCATCGATCGATGCACAGCGCGTTGGGCCAGACTCGCGAGAGTTAATGAAGAATGATGATATTACAAAGTTGCCCAGAAGTTCCAGATATTTACACAGAAGCCCCAAGACGTGATTTAGCTATTTAATTAGGTTTTTGAGTTTTATTTTAGATACGCTTTCATACTTTAGAGCAGAGAGTTTTTAGAGCTTTTGAGGCTGATCTGATCTTGTACTACACCTTGTTCTTGGAGAAGATTTCGAACCCCTTTACTCCTTTATTAATCTCTTTTATGATATCTATTATTTCATTGATTATGCTTTCATATTCCATGTCTGAGTAGATTCATAGTTAGGTTTAGAGTTTCTCATATAGGATTTCATGACTTGCTAGATTTAATTAATTCAGTTAAGGATTCATAACTTTAATGTTCTTCAATCTAAATTGTGTTTAATGCTAGTTCTAACCTGATCACTTAGAATCTAGATGTTAGGTTGCTAAATTGACACGACAGTGTGATTTAGAATCTGAACTATTTAGGTTGAGCAATTTAATTACTCGCAAAGGAATTTGGTTTAATTAGATTGTGAACATATCGAACTTGGAATTAAAGCTGGTTTAATCTGTTAGTAATTATAAAGGAATTTGGATTGCTGCACTTAGACTTAGAGAATTCTCACAACGACAGCTGGTTAATTCTATATATGTGTTTGAGTTCTTGAATTGAGCTTAATTAGATCCTGACTGAATGATTTATCTGCTTGTCTGATTTCCTGAGAACGCCCTAGACTTAGCGCATTTAGTTAACTGCTTTCAAACCAATCCTGCTATTGATTTACTTTCTTGCATTGCTTTTAGTTTCTATTCACATTGCTTTCTCCTAGTTTAATCTTGACAGTTCTTGATCTATCGAGACCGGAGTCTCTGTGGATTTCGATACCCTATATACTACGATTGCATATTTGTGCACTTGCAACTAAAATAGGATTAAAACCTGACCCTATCAGGTTCATTTGTTGTGGTGCTTTGCTTTGCTTAGTTTGATTATCTATGTTGTTTATTTGTAGTGCTATGCTTGGTTTAGGATCATTCAACTTAGGTTGCTTAGGATCTTAACTAACTTTAGTATGTTGTTGTTGATCTGTTTGATTAAGCTTGGTTTATCTGTTGTGATAGTATCATATGATGCATTATGACTATGATGCATTCAGGTTCGGTGTAAACCCATCTGTCCACGCATTGATCAGAATAACGTGACATGCATACTACATGGGACTCTGGTCAAGCTGGAAGTTAGTTCCAAACGAGAGACGTGATAAGTACATTTTCATTGTAAGGTTTCTTTCCCTTTCTTTAATATTGTTAGTGTAATGTTTACATTATAAAGCATTTTTTATATACCTTTACTGATACAATTACTGTTTTTTTTTTAATTTGTAGCAAAATTACTACTGGGAAGATAAGCATTATGACAAAGTGTACTTCAGGTGGAAGCTTCATACACAGATGTGGCTCAAGCTTCCAATATAGGTAATCACTCAGATGTGCGTTTGAGTGAAGCTCACCAAACATATTTGAATAGGTGGTGTAGTGAACTTCTTTAGTCTTTGTCATTGTGTGAACCAACCTTGTGAATGTTTGTTGGTCTTAGGTTTGTGTTTGTAATGCAAATTTTTTAATAGTGAAAGACACCCACGTAAGATTACAACAGGTCAAAGATATGTTATGGGAGTTCAATATTATTGATAAATTCTTGACTAAGACTCAAAGTACTCAAATACAAAGTACACTCGTAAACTTAGCGTCTCAAACACGAAAGACAAAAGAAAATGGTTGGGTCTGTGAGGATGAGTCATCAGAAGTGAGCTTAAAGCTGTGAGAAGCTGTTGAGTTGATGAGAGGATGAGCAATATTGAGATCATAGTCACCATGGAAGAGTGAAGCTTCAAAGAAACCATCAGCATCGGTTACACCTGTGGTTTGTCCGCTAAGCCCTCCCCATTCGCGCAGAAGTTTGTCCACCACATCTCCGGTGGGTAGATTCCTAAAGTTTCCATCGGTGAGGCACATTTTGTAGCAACCTTGAGGAGAATAACCTGACCACGTCACGATTCCTTTCACCTGAGCATGCGCGTGGCCTTCCCTTAGGACCTGCTCGAAATACGTGGCCTGCAAGAAACAAAACATCAGAGAATAGGAACAGAATGGGACACTTATATTAGTTAAGCAATTACCTGGAGATTTGGAGGAGCTTCAACGTCGAGCTCGGTTAGCCAAATAGGCAAACCGGTGGCAGCAAAAGTGTCAAGAGTTGATCTCATATACGGAATATTAGGAGTCTTGAAATGGCCTCGAGACCAATCCCTAATGGAATTTTTCCAGCAATCCGAATAGACTGAAGCTCCCTAAGCTTCTGCAAATACCTTGCTGGACTAGCAGCCCCATCGCTCGGATCTTCCAACGTATTGTATTCATTCATGAACATTGTTGTCCTTGGATCGATAGCATGGGCCATTGCAAAGACGTTGTAAGAGGCTTTAGGACCCAACTTGCCCTCAAAGAAGGAGGTATGGAGATTCTCATTCACAACATCCCAACCAGCAAGCTGGCCTTTGTACCGCGAAACCACAGAGTAAACCCTTTTCTTCACCGCGTTGTAGAGATCCGGACCAGACAGAGATTTTACCCATTGTTGTTGATACTGAGGGTCGTCCCATAAAATATTGTGTCCACGTACAGCCACACCGTGCTGCTTAAAGAATCTCAACATCGCGTCTACGGTTGAGTAATCCTCTCTGCCTCTAACTGCTTCTGTGCTGTGCCATTTCATCTCGTCTCCAAAAGTTGTCACGGTGAATCTCCGAGTGAACCAGTTTTGGAAAGCTGGATTCCCGAGCCCTATGTCTTTTTCTACCTCGCATCCGAATGGGAATCCGAGTTTGTTCTGAACTAGAGAAATGGTTGCGTTTGGTAATGATTCGCCTTGGCTGTTCACGGCTCTGATCCTTACGGTTGCCTTTCTTGACTTACGGATGCTTTGCTCGTGGTGAGAGTTCCAATCTTCTTGTGTGAATGGTTGCAGCGAGACGCTATCAACCCAAATCTCAACCGTTGTGTCATCGCTCTACACATGAAACATGACTCATCATAGCTTCAAAATAAAGTCGCAGAATGCGGAAAATATCAAGGGCAGAGGATATATAGATACCTCAAAGAAGAGTTCGGCAGGGCCAGTTTCATCAACGGTGAGACCACCTTTGAGCATCGACCAGCAATTGGATTCAGCAACAACCGAACCGGCATGCTTGTATCCACCCTTATTCTTGAAAACAGCTCTCACAGGAGCCTCTCCTCTGTTAACTTGTAACCAAGCTACACGCAAGATAAAAGCCATCAGATCATACACGTGACATGGCTTATATATTTTTATGGAGTGTACTCCAAGTAACAAAAATCAGAGTGGTTTTTATACCAGAGAAAGTGTAGAGAAGTCCCTTTTCGAGATAAACTTTCTGTGAGACGCTGTCATTAGATTGATTCCTGTCTCGTGCAACAACAAACTTATTCCCTCCAATTTCTTTGAAATCAATTTTCGCGTTTCCGAATTGCGACCATCCTTGTGAACCATTTTGTAGGTCAGGGTTCACAATGATCCCTCCATTGTACTGTGGTTTATAAGGGATCTCTAGACACTGCTCCAAAAACAAAAACAAAAATGTAATGAGAATAAGAATCTCCAATCGACATTATGAAGTAAGACGAATAAACAAAGCAATCTTACCTCTATTGTTGCCGAGTAATCATAAGGTACGAAATTTGCCTCACACCCTGAAAGCATTTTCATTAAAAAATAATTATTTTTATAAATTCTTTCTTCCCGTCGATAATAAGAGATTCAACATAGCAATTAACAAGAAACCAGCCGAAAAATATATATTGCGGAAAGAGCATTATAGGAGACTTAGCAGAACAACAACAATCAATAGTAAAATCAGAGGATAAGAATGTATTACAACTTGATAGGGAAAGGCTTGTGAAGACAAGCAGGAGCAGCAGAAGCTTCATTGCGGAACTAAAGAGTCGACTGATGTTGATGAAGAATTTAGTTTCAAATAGATACTATATATATACTATTAATTCTTGATATATTAGATTAACAAAACAAAAAAGATTGACTAAACTATACTATTATGTGTTAGATAATACTACAAATGATTATCCATTAGTAGATTTGGATAATATCAAACATGTTTATCAATTCATAGATTTTAATAATATACTACTTGTTATTTGAAACATAATAACAATATGGAAAGCAATTTTGAGGAATAAAACTCTGGTTGAAACTTGGGCTGACTAAATACCAAGTTACCTTTAATAAAATTAAATTATATGCGAGAGTCTGGTGACTTCAACTTACCAAAATTAAGAAGGTCAATGGCCCATTTAGAAATGGATTAGAGTTGGTTTAGTAGTAAGGTATAAAACAATTGCTTTGGTGTTTCTAGAAAATACAAAAGGTAGAAAAGGAATTATTGCCTTGGAGAAATTTTTTTATGTGTATACGTAAATAGTATAATGAATGATAATGAAAAAAAAAATTTACAGAAAAAGAATACGTTTATAGATCAATGTTACTATTTTCCTTGAGCCTACATCAGGAAAAAAATCTTACATTTATAGTAGCGTTTCTTGAGCAGGAAAACAAATCTTAATCTTAGGAAAAACTAATCTTACATTTATAGTAGCTAGCTACAGTTACATGCATTGTTAGACATGATTTTTTTTAATGCTGATATATAGATTATAAGAACTATTATAAGGATAATTTTACAGATAATACTACTTCTGTTATACGAGAATCCATCTACGGTCACGATCAACGGCTCTACCTGTTCCTGAAAATTTTCTTTATAAGTTTGCCTCTATTAATCTTGTAAAACTTGCGCTTTCGGGGATTCGAACCCAGTACCTACTGGTGTAAAGCTTTAACCACTAGACCATTTAACCACTTGACCACTAGGCATTGTTAGACATGATTTGTTCTGAAATAATAATAGGTGTGTTAATTTTGTTTAAAGTTTAAAATTTATCTTCAACTAAAATCTATTATATTGGTTATCTTTGTTAGACAAGTGTATCATGTTTCCTAGATGGGAAAAACGAGTCGAAGGAGGAGACACTACAAAAAGTTCACATTGATAGCAGATTGTTATAACACATTTTATTGAACTGCTATCGTAGATGAGTTTGAAATTTTCGTAATATATAATAGCATTAGATAAACACTATGATAGAGTTTTACTAAGCGGGAAGCTAAAATTATCTTTTCAGCCAAACACTTAGTGAAAATTTTAGTCTCATTTCACTTTTCTATTTCACACCTCGTTTTACCCTCTTTCAACTCTCATTATCTTAAAAAAAAATATCATCTTTCCTCTAGTCTCTCAGCTCACCCAAACCCTAATATCTTCTTCCTATGTAAAACCTAGACGACATCCTCCAACACCATCCTTCCGTCTTTCACCATATCCTTTGTTTATGTGTCGTCTCCGTCAACGGCGGTTTGGAATTTCACATGTTTTGCTCCGACGCCTGTATCTATTGAAGAGATTCTTCCGAACAGTGAAGCAGAAGCACAATTGGTATACTTGGGAGGCTTATCCAAGTTCACAACGCTTCAATCTCCAAACTGGAGAAACTTGATACGATCAGGTTTTAATCCCTAGATCTACACTGCAAGTGCACAGATGATCAGTAGTATATAGGGTATCGAAATACACAGGGACTCTAGACCTTACGATAGATTATAGAATTATCAAGTTAAGCTAGGTGAAATCAATCAAAAACTAAATAAGCAAAGCAAGAAAGTAAATCAATAGCAGGAGTGGTTTGTAAGCAATTAACTAAAAAGCGCTAAGTCTAGGGAGTTCTCAGGAAATCAGACAAGCAGATAAACTATCAGTCAGGATCAAATTAAGTCCGGTTCTAGAACTCAAACACATATATAGAACTAACCAACTTTCGTTGTGAGAATTCTTTAAGTCTAATAGCAGAAACCCAAATTTCTTTGTAATTCCTAACAGAATAAACCAGCCTTAAGTGTAAGTTTGATATGTTCACAATTCAATTAAACCAAAAAAAATTTGTGAGTAATGCAATTGCTCAACCTAAATAGTTCAGATTCTAAATCACACTTTCGTGTCAATTTAACAACCTAAAGTCTAGATTCTAGGTGATCATGTTAGAAACTAGTATTAAGCACAATTAAGGTTGAAGAACAATTAATTTATGAATCCTTAACTGATTAATTAAATCTAGCAAGTCATGAAATCCTTAATGAGAATCCCTACACCTAACTATGAATCTACTCAGACATGATTAATGAAACACAAATCATAGAATAAGTAAATTGCATAAATAAAGAGTAAAGATTAAAGGGGTTCGAAATCTTCTCCAAAAGCAGGAATCAATACAGGATTAGATCAGCCCCAAAAGCTCTAAAATCTCTATGCTCAAAGTATGAAAGCGTATCCATAATTAAACACCAAAAACCTAATTATAAAGGCCTAATCACGGCTGGGGCTTCTTTGTAATTATTTGAAACTTATGGGCCAAAGTGCAATATCCAAACTTCATTAAACCGCCGAAGATAAGCCCATCTCGCGTGTGTGTCGATCGATGCACAATGTGTGTTGATCGATGCACAATGTGTGTCGATCGATGCAATCCGCTGTTTTGTACAGTGAACTCTATCTCTCGGGTCAAAACTCCGAAATACTCCAAAAAGCTCCATAATCACCAAATTCGCTCCAAACGTGCATATATCTAATAATACCTGTAAAAGACTCTAAAGAAACACCAAAAGACTCTAAAACATACTTATATCATGGTATAAAACCGGTAAAAACCATGATATATCAACTCCCCCACACTTAGCCTTTGCTTGCCCTCAAGCAAAACAGAGAACTAGAACATGGTGAAGAGGTTTGAAAACTTTCAGAAAATCTTTTCATCCTAGAAGCAACAACACTTAGATTCCCCTTAGTAAGCCACTTAAAGAATCACCTGTAAGACATCAAGACCAACATATACTTCCCCCCACACTTAGCAACTGTCCTGAGTAAACTCCACAATCAATCCAAAGCACTTCAAATTCACCCTACTGACTTCTATAAGCTATTAAGTGTGGTCTCACCTAAAGATTATCGATCAAAGGGCACATGGATTCTTACTCTATTAGCTCTAGACCACCATACTATATTTTTCTGGTTCCTTTCTTCTCTTTTCCCTTCCTTAGCAATCTGATTTTTCCCCATTGGGTATCATTTTTTTTTATCAGTGCTCTTCCCGTTATGGGGTGTACTTTGGACACAATTCCAAGAATGCACAGGAAGTAATAGTGGTTGCTACCACTCCCGTGACCACTTCGGAGCTACTAGCTCATCCTCAGTTTATTATTCTTTTTTTTTTTTACTTTAGGGAAGGGGAGAAGGGAATCTTACTTGGACAGGTTTACAGGCTGTGTCAGAACTAACAGATGAGTCCGACTCAAGGTATACCAAGCCCTTAGGTGAGAAAATTAAGTTTGGTTTACAAGGGTGAAGTCAGTAAAGGATCCTCTGAATACCTGAATTGATATGGGTGTCCTCAGTAGGCTGATCCGCATTGGGTTTTCTAATAGTCATAGATTGATCCTGCAACTTCATCCCAATGGTTACTTAAGTTCCTGAAAGTGTTGTTAACTTCTTAAAAATTCACTGTTTCGTACTTAGACTATTTTGACTCAATAAAAAAAAATTTTGGACTGACTCTAAGAAAACAAAAACGTGTGTCAGTAGCTACCTCCCCCACACTTGAAACACACTGTCCCCAGTGGTGTCAAGCCAAGATTGGTGAGAATAATCAAATTGAAGAACAATCCGAAAAGTTGCAGAACACTTACCTGTTGTCGGCCTGCGTCGATCGATGCCACAAGGGTGTCGATCGATGCAAGGCGAATATGCTCGCGGTTATTTAGATAACCGATGTCTGAACCGCAATCAAATCGGCTAATCAGAAATCGCATATGCATCGACCGATGCAGTAGGTGTGTCGATCGATGCAGTGCGATTCTCACGACTCTGAACACACTCAAACAGAAAAATCAAAACACCAAAATCAAAACAAAAAATGAAAACAAAAACGAACCTAACAGTGGGTTGCCTCCCACTCAGTGCTCTTTTAAGGTCATTAGATTGACCGGACGAACAAGATCAGGCTCCTGGAGGTTTCAACAGAGACTGTGAGTGCCTCTGGGAAAGTCTCCTCATCCAAGGTGGAGAGTAAGCTGTGTCGGTGTGAGCTCGTCCAAGAAAAGAAGGGATGTAATGATCTCCAGGATCTGAAACCAAAGTTCCACTCGTCTGCTCTCCCTGTCTATCCTCAATGCGAAAGGTTTGACCATCAATCTCTGGCCTGCGCAGCATATCCATCTCAAAGTGTAGAGGCTCATCTCCCATATGGAGATCAATTAGACTGTTCCTTACATCGATCACTGCTCCAACCGTGGCTAAGAATAGTCTTCCCAGTATTAGAGCATCATCCTGCTCACTGTCTTACTTAAGCACCAAGAAATCTGTCGGAACTAAGTAGTTTCCAACTCTCACTCGGACGTCCTCAAGAACTCCTTCCGGAATCCTTATTGACTGATCAGCTAGAACAAGAGAGGTCCTAGTGGGTGAAAAATCCGTCATTCCCAGCTTTTCTGCCACAGAGTATGGCATGAGACTTCCAGCAGCTCCTAAGTCACACAAAGAACGCCTGAAACTATCCTCAAAGATAGAACAATTTAGCACAAAATACCAGGATCAGGCAGCTTCTTAGGAATCTTAGTTAGCAGCACATCGCTTATCTGTTTAGGGACCACTATCACCCAATCTTTCAGCATTTCATCTATTGGGCAACATCCTCTCCAAGTATCTCTGCACACAAGGGTGATATGGTGGATCATCAGATTGTGGAACTTATTCCAACTTCTCATCCATCACTTCCAGCTGTCTAGCTTCATCGATCTCTTGTTGAGTTATCTCAGACACCTCAAGGAATAATCTAATAAGCTCCAGATCCGTCTCTTCATCAATGCCATGAGAAACAAGTGAATTTATCTGTCCACGACTTGCAACGATCGACGCAATAGGTGCATCGATCGATGCAGCAAAATTTTCACAGATTCCACCCGAGAGTTTTTCTCCAGTTTCTGATTTCTCAGCTTCTTCCACGAGTTCAGCTGTCTTTAACTCAAAATTTTCACCTTGGTGTGACCCATCATCAATATAAACTGACCAAGCCTTGATGTGGGTGTCCATGACACTCTTTTCTTTGACAGTGCTTGAAATCTGTCTCACCTGTGTGTCAAACTGCTTGACATGAGTACTCAGAGATTCAAACTTACCATTAAGATCCTCATAAACAGCGTTCAGCTTCTTGTTGAAGTCCACAATAGTCTTAGTCTGTCCTTCTAGCAACTGTTCCATCATTGCTTTCATCTTACTCTCATAAGCATTAGCAGCAGGAGGCGTCTGATAAGAAGATGATCCATAGGTTCTCTGGTAAGAATTACCTTGCTGAAAAGGCTTCTGATAACCAGCATTCTGTCCAAATCCAGAAGAGTGTTGGTTACTTGTGAAAGCACTCTTCTGCCCAGCATTGAAGAACTTGTTACCTTGCTGATTACTAAACCTATTTCCTTGGAATCCAGAGCCACCAATGTAGTTCACATCCTCTTTCTGGTGATCTTCTTCAGCTCCAAATACCTCAACATCCTGAGCAAAGTGGACAGCCTTCTTCGAAGTCAACAAACTATGAACATTGTCCAACTTACTCCTAATATCAGCAATCTCCAGATTATCTATCTTCCCACCAGACTCTTTCCTTCTCTTATCAGCAGTCTTGGTGCTATTAGTGCTCACCAAGTTATCTATCAGTGTCTTAGCTTGCTCCGGAGTCCTTGTGTTGAAATTTCTATTGCTGGAATTGTCCAACGCAGTCTGGTAGTGGAGATCAATGCCTCTGAAGAATATGCCCAGCAATGTCACTTCAGTGAATCCATGATGAGGACAGTCTCGTTGGTACTTCTTAAACCTCATCCAGGCAGTCTTAAGAGGCTCTGTAGGACCTTGGGTGAAGGTGAGAATATCCTGTCTCGACTGATCAGAGCGTGCATCATCATAAAAGTGCCTCAGAAACTCTCTCTTCATAGCATCCCAAGTAGTGAACTTGCCAGGTGCAAGTTGCTTCAGCCAAGCTAAAGCCTATCCAGCGAGAGAATAGGGGAAAAGCTTAAGGTAGAGAAAATCATAGTTCACCCCATTGTACTTCATCCCAGTGACGAAGTCCTCGAAGCCATCAATGTGATCCATAGGTTGCTCATGTGGGAGATCATGGAATGGATTCTGCCTCAGCAGAGTGTTGTACACAGTCTTGATCTCAAAATCATTCCTCTCAAATCCAGGAGGTACAATTGCTGACCGGTTAGCATAGAACTCATCCGGTCGGTTATAGTCAGCAAGAGTCCTCTCATTAGCAGCAGGAGGATTAACCATATGCCTCTCACCTTCAGGTTCAGGTTCAGGGTCAGGTTCGGGTATCACACGTCCCTCAGCATCTATCCGTTGCCCAGCAGCATTGTACGGATTGTTCTGTCGGTCTCTCAGAACACCCTGAGCATCATGTATCAGAATCAAGCGGTCTTGTACCATCCATGCTCGTTGATTCTTCTTGTTTGTTCTCTCTAGTCTAGCAAGTTCTTCAAGCCTGAGATTCATGAGATTTGAGTTCGGATTACTTCTGGTCTCAAGCGTCTGCATAAACCGTCTCTAATCGCAGTGCAACGATCGATGCTTAGATGCAACGATCGATTCAACTCAATTCGCCCTGCAACGATCGATTCAAAGATGTGTCGATCGATGCTAAGCGAAAATCAGACATGCGACAGAGAAAAACAGAAAAATAAGTTAGTAACTAAAAAAACAAAAATGAAAAACCTAGTCTAAACCCTAAGTTCAAATCTATCGAAGACTCAAAAGAGTCCCCGGCAACGGCGCCAAAAACTTGATACGATCAGGTTTTAATCCCTAGATCTACACTGCACGTGCACAGATGATCACTATTGTATAGGGTATCGAAATCCACAGGGACTTTAGACCTTACGATAGATTATAGAATTATCAGGTTAAGCTAGGTGAAATCAATCAGAAACTAAATAAGCAAAGCAAGAAAGTAAATCAATAGCAGGACTGGTTTGTAAGCAATTAACTAAAAAGCGCTAAGTCTAGGGAGTTCTCAGGAAATCAGACAAGCAGATAAACTATCAGTCATGATCAAATTAAGTCCCGTTCTAGAACTCAAACACAGATATAGAACTAACCAACTTTCGTTGTGAGAATTCTCTAAGTCTAATAGCAGAAACCCAAATTTCTGTGTAATTCCTAACAGACTAAACCAGCCTTAAGTGTAAGTTCGATATGTTCACAATTCAATTAAACCAAAATTCTTTTTGAGTAATTCAATTGCTCAACCTAAATAGTTCAGATTCTAAATCACAATTTCGTGTCAATTTAACAACCTGAAGTCTAGATTCTAAGTGATCAGGTTAGAAACTAGTATTAAGCACAATTAAGGTTTAAGAACAATTAAGTTATGAATCCTTAACTGATTAATTAAATCTAGCAAGTCATGAAATCCTTCATGAGAATCCTTAAACCTAACTATGAATCTACTCAGACATGATTAATGAAACACAAATCATAGAATAAGTAAATTGCATAAATAAAGAATAAAGATTAAAGGGGTTCGAAATCTTCTCCAAAAGCAGGAAGCAGTACAGGATTAGATCAGCCCCAAAATCTCTAAAATCTCTATGCTCAAAGTATGAAAGTGTATCCATAATTAAACACCAAAAACCTAATTATAAAGGCCTAATCACGGATGGGACTTCTTTGTAATTATTGGAAACTTCTGGGCCAAAGTGCAATATCTAAACTTCATTAAACCGCCGAAGATAAGCCCATTTCGCGTGTGTGTCGATCGATGTACAATGTGTGTAGATCGATGCAATCCTCTGTTTTAGACAGTGAACTCTATCTCTCGGGTCAAAACTCCAAAATACTCTAAAAAGCTCCATAATCACCAAATCCGCTCCAAACGTGCATATATCTAATAATACCTGTAAAAGACTAAAAAAACACCAAAAGACTCTAAAACATACTTATAGCATGGTATAAAGCCTGTAAAAATCATGATATATCAAAACTCATCGGCATATCTCCTTCAGGTTCTCTACATCTCTATGTATTGGAGAGATGGATTGAATCTATGTAAGTTTACTGTAATAAACTAATGGTGAATCCGTTTCTCTGTAGGTTGGCATAGAGTTTATGGATCTATATAGCTACTTGAAGCTGCAGCCAAAACAGATTCAAGATCTTGAGGTTTGTTCTGGAGAATTTAATTGATTTATGCCTTACGATCATGTTATAACTAATGTTGGGTGGGTGGTGCAGAGTGATATGATGAAAATTTTTTAGGGAAGATTTGCAAAAATGGTTGTTGAGTCCAGACTTTAAGAAACAAGTAGATGGGCTGGAAATCCTACAAAAGGTATTGAATGCTGATATCTTGAAGCTTATTCATCTGCTAGATTTTCTTATTTGTTTTTCATTAATGTTTGTTTTTTTCCTCCACACCGTAGGGGCTTCCATCCCTTCCGAAGGAAATTAAAAAGTGTAGATATACTTCTTTGGTGGTTTGTGTTGCAATTATGTAAATCCAACACAACTTGTCTGCTAAAGGTAATTTGTAATTGTTTCTTGTTATTTCTAGTTCGCATTTGACACAGTTCTTTGCAATATTAATGGGATTTCATTTTCTCTGGCCTCTGGGTAAGAATAGGTTCTTGAGTTTCTTCCAGATCTTTTCAACACATTGAAAATGAGGAATACTGCTTTTGGCGGAGAAGTTTAAGCACTAGTATTAATATAATTTCCACTGATGTTGGCCAGTTTATTATAATACACTTCATGTTGTCTTTGTTTTTAAAAAAATATTTGTTATTATGGAAATTCGATCTAATAATAAAAGCCGGCTGCAATCTAAATGTCCGAACAACAAGGTGAGAAGATAATTTTAAGTGAGGTCGAAAATGTTCTTTATTGATCGTAAGGCCGAAGCCGAGCTATGAACAGGATAGTAAGAGGTGGGAGTCCGTCTAATGACGTGCTCCCTAAATCTTGCTTGAGGTCGGAGCTTTATAGAAGTAGCTCGGCACTCTCACAAGTTACAATGTGTTTAAAATGAAGAGTGAGGGTCCTATTTATAGCGCTTGGATGCTGACTTCTCTTTGGGGTCGTTGACTCCTTAGCGGGCTTGTCTTCTTGGGCTGAGATGGATTTGTTGACTTAACAAGATTTCTAATGGGCTTATAGATGGGTGCTAAACCCATATCTAACAATTAGTCCCCCTAGTTCGTCAAGCTGGGGTGTCAGTTTAGGTCGGCGAATTTCATCGAGTTTTGAGTCAAGCGGAAATCTTGTTAAGTCGTTTCACGTCAGTTTGCAAATATTTTCAATCGTTGGCTCCTTATGCGATTTTTGAGAGAAGGAAAAATACGTGAACCGCTCGTGGCACAACTTTTTGTTGTTTGTGAAAATTGCTTCTTTCTCCTTACGAGGCTTTGTCTTTTCAGATTCCATCGTTTTTATCAGGAAATTGTTTCCTTCTCGCGGTATTTACTTCGCGTTCGTTTTCTTTTTTCGGGTTATTGCGCTTTTGTTTTCTCATCTCTCGATTCTTTATCATGCGGGTAGATTCTACAGAGCATTCTTCTACTGGTAGTGACGATTCTGATTTTTCCGAGTCATCCGGAGATAGCCTGTTAAATCTAGGTCAATTGAGGTTGACGAAGTTTTTGATGTCTTGGGGTGGTCTTGTCACTACGGACTCTCCTGAGGATCGAACTCATGTTGTTATAGGGGAGCGGAACCCTGGTGGTAGTGATGGGCCCAGTCGCCAGACAGGTGGTGTCGGAGTTACTGTCTTGGGGGGGGGGGGGGGGTCGTACTGTTGTTCTTGATCATTGCTCTCAAGTAACCTCCTCGTAGGGAGGGAGAGGGAGATAGAAGGGGGCAAAGGAGGCGAAGACTGTTATTCCTAGGGTGATCCGTTCGTCGTTTTGTGAACAGCCGGTCCTTGATGATATCTGTCGGCGGTGTTCCCGTGTTTCCGGTCTCGAGCTTCAGCTGCCGGCTTTGTGCGAACGACCCTGGGACGTTCCTCCTAGTTGGGTTTGTCTGTACCAGTATTGGTTTACTGAATGTCACTTGCTTTTCCCCTTCCTAGATTTTTGATTAAATATTGCAAGGCCAGGGAGGTAGCCCTTTCTCAGCTTTTTCCGTCCGCCGTTCGCAATGTGTTAGGTATTTTGGTCATGGCGGCTGATAGTGGGGTCGAGATGTCTGCTTGTCTTTTTGAGGAGTTGACCTCGATCTATGTTAACCAAGGGACGTCCGGGACCTTTTATGTGCGATTTAGGCCTGGTCGTCGTTTGAAGGTTGTGTATGATCCTCCAGATAGGACTTCCGACTGGCAGGATAGTTATTTCTTTACACGTGTTAATAGTGTGCTGACGTTTGATTTAAGCAGGGTTTTCAGATCGGCCTGGAACCATAACCCTGGTTGCTTTCTTTGTTTTGCGCTCGTTTATTGGTGTTGTTTGCTTCATGACTTTTTCCTTTTTGTTGTTTTGCAGTTCGTTGTACTTCATGTCGTTGAAACGCAGGATTTTCTAGCGACTTGGACAAGTTAAGGGCTCACGGTGGTGTAGATTGGCCTTCGTCGAAGTACGAAGAGGCCAAGAGTCTGTTTGATCAGAGGGTACGAAGTTTTTTAAGGAAGGTTGATTCTGGTATGTACCCTCTTCTCCCCCCCCCCCTTCCCTTTTTTCTGATGGTTGGGGAGGTCTTTGCCACTGATATTGTCGTTCTGTTGCTTTAATGTTTCTGGGGATGAATCCTTTTGTTGAGAGCGAACTGTCGTCCCCACGGTTGGTTAGGAAAAGTCGAAAGATGTCTGTGGGGCCCTTAGCGGCGACAGGTTCGCCGGTGATCGTTCTTGACGACGTCCCTGCTGCCTTTGAAGATGGATCTAATCGGTTGCAGGAGGGGCCGGAAGGTGTCGTGTATCAGGTCGTTGTTCCTTCCGACTCTTTTAGCGTTGAGAGACGGAGATTGGATTCAGGGGGCGGGGTGAGCGTTTTGGGGGCCAGATTCATGCCTCTCCTTATATTCGTGATGTCGGCCCGACGGGCTGGTCGGGTGATACTGAGTCGAAATTTAAAGATCCGTCCTGGTCGTATGTTCACAAAGGGGCTGCTCTTTTGGTGAGTGACAGACTGTCGTGTGCAACCTTGTTCAGAAGCTCGAGTTTGGTCCGACCAAGGATCTTATGCATGTTTCGGCTATGCACAAGCCTCATCTTCAGGAGGAGTTAAGTCACCACCTTGTCATGGTGTGTGCTATCCTGAACCAGCTTAGGGATTCGTATGAGTCTGAGTGAAGACAGGCCAGGTCGACGGAGAGAATCCTTAGAGGGCAGGTTGATGTGCTGCGATGCTCCGCTCGCGAGCTGAAACAGGTTCGTAAGGATCTTGACGAGGCGAAGGGGGCTTCTGCTTCTTTGTCTTTGGAGAAGCAAAAGGCCGCGGATCTTGAGAGGAGGTTGACCGATCATGAGGACGAGAAGTGTTTTCTTCTGTCCAAGGTTGGTTCTCTCAGGTCGGATCCTCATTGCTGAGCGCAACGGGCTCCGGGCGTCCTTTGATGAGCGCCTTCGTTCTGAGCGAGAGCCTACGTATAAGAAGGCTTTCGACCGTTTGGCCAAGATGATGTCAGAGAGAGAACAAGGAGAACGCTATATTCCCAAGCTTTTGGAGTTTAACCAGGCGGCCAGTATCCTTGACATGTATCGTTTGCTCAAAATAGTGGCGTGGCAGTTCCTCCTTCACTGATTGCTCGGCTCGAGAAGGATAAGCCTCTCTCGGAGAGGGAAGTTAACGAGCTGCGACCCGATGCTTTGAATCCTAACGTTTTTTCCATGTCACCGCTGCGAGGTTCGTAAAGTGGTGCTGCTATCCCCGCTAGGTCGGTGGAGGGAGGATGGGAAGATGTGGCATCTTTGGTTGTGAGAGACGAGGTCGCTTCTGGTGTGTCCGATCTCCCGACATAGTTTTCTTGTTGTGATGATTAGCCTGTGGCTTCTTTGTTCCATTTTTTGAACCGTTGTATGAACAGCGTCTGCGTCTGTAGATATTATATATATGTTTTGTTTTCCTCTTCTCTTTTTTACTTGTTGTTTCTTTTTTGCGAATTCTGCGTCCGGCTTCTGATCGCTGGTGTGGATTTGCTTTGCTTCGTTCGTGCTCGTAAGGAGTTGTTTCGACGTGTTTTGGTAGACGTGTCCTTTTGATTTTCGAGGCGTGGTCCACGCGTCATTACTGCTCTTAAAGGATTTACTTTGCGTGTTTATGGGAAAGTGGACCGCCGTTTTCGCATTGAAGGCGTGCCATGGTAACTAACGCGTCGCTTTGAATGCGTTGTTTTGGCACTCGTTCCCCTTTGTGGCTATATATACTTTCGTTTCTTCTCTGATTTTTCATATCTCATCGTTCTTTGTTTTTTTTCTTTCTCTTGCTGAGCGTGGTTGGCTTTTCTCTTTTGTTTTTTTCGGAGTGTTGGATCCCAGTGGGTCGTGGCAGCAAGGCCGCTCTGCCAATGGGTTTCCTGCCTGTTTGTGTTCCTGGCCGGCTCCGGCCGCCGGAGTTTATGTGTTTCTCTTTGTCGACCGGGCTCGTATTTTTTCTGTGAAAGGGGGGGGGGCTTGTCGTTGTATGGAAATATACTGATGATAGTGATATATCATGGTTTTTACCGGTTTTATACCATGATATAAGTATGTTTTAGAGTCTTTTGGTGTTTCTTTAGAGTCTTTTACAGGTATTATTAGATATATGCACATTTGGAGTAGATTTGGTGATTATGGAGCTTTCTGGAGCATTTTGGAGATTTGACCCGAGAGATTAAGTTCACTGTCCAAAACTGAGGATTGCATCGATCGACACACACACGAGATGGTCTTATCTTCGGCGGTTTAATGAAGTTTGGATATTGCACTTTGGCCTAGAAGTTTCCAATAATTGCAAAGAAGCCCCAGCCGTGATTAGGCCTTTAAATTAGGTTTTTGGTGTTTAATTTTAGATACGCTTTCATACTTTGAGCATAGAGATTTTAGATCTTTTGGGGCTGATCTAATCCTGTATTGCTTCCTGCTTTTTGGAGAAGATTTCGAACCCCTTTAATCTTTACTCTTTATTTATGCAATTTACTTATTCTATGATTTATGTATCATTAATCATGTCTGAGTAAATTCATAGTTAAGTTTAGGGATTCTCATTAAGGATTTCATGACTTGCTAGATATAATTAATCAGTTAAGGATTCATAACTTATTTGTTCTTCAACCTTAATTGTGCTTAATACTAGTTTCTAACCTGATCACTTAGAATCTAGACTTTAGGTTGTTAAATTGACATCAAAGTGTGATTTAGAATCTGAACTATTTAGGTTGAGCAATTGAATTACTCACAAAAAAAATTGGTTTAATTGAATTGTGAACATATCGAACCTGCACTTAAGGCTAGTTTAATCTGTTAGGAATTACAAAGAAATTTGGGTTTCTACTATTAGACTTAGAGGATTCTCGCAACGAAATATGGTTAGTTCTATATCTGTGTTTGAGTTCTAGAACCGGACTTAATTTGATCCTGACTTATAATTTGCCTGCTTGTCTGATTTCCTGAGAACTCCCTAGACTTAGCGCTTTTAGTTAATTGCTTACAAACCACTCCTGCTATCGATTTACTTTCTTGCTTTGTTTATTTAGTTTCTGATTGATTTCACCTAGCTTAACCTGATAATTCTATAATCTATCGTAAGGTCTAGAGTCCCTGTGGATTTCGATACCCTATATACTACTGGTCGTCTGTGCACCTGCAGTGTAGATCTAGGGATTAAAACCTGGTCGTATAAAGTTTTTGGCGCCGTTGCCGGGGACTCTTTTGAGTCTTCGATAGATTTGAACTTAGGGTTTAGACTAGGTTTTTCGTTTTTTATTTTTGTTACTAATTTATTTTTCTTTTTTCTCTGTCGCAGGTCTGATTTTCGCTTAGCATCGATCGACGCATCTTTTGAATCGATCGTTGCAGGGAGATTTGAGTTGAATCGATCGTTGCATCCTAGCATCGATTGTTGCACTGCGATTACAGACGGTTTATGCAGACGCCTGAGACCAGAAGTAATCCTAACTCGAATCTCGTGAATCTCAGGCTTGAAGAACTTGCTAGACTAGAGAGAACAAACAAGAAGAATCAACGAGCATGGATGGTACAAGACCGCTTGATTCTGATACATGATGCTCAGGGTGTTCTGAGAGACCGACAGAACAATCCGTACAATGCTGCTGGGCAACGGATAGATGCTGAGGGACGTGTGATACCCAAACCTGACCCTGAACCTGAACCTGAAGGTGAGAGGCTGATGGTTAATCCTCCTTCTGCTAATGAGAGGACTCTTGCTGACTATAACCGACCGGATGAGTTCTATGCTAACCGGTCAGCAATTGTACCTCCTGGATTTGAGAGGAATGATTTTGAGATCAAGACTGTGTACAACACTCTGCTGAGGCAGAATCCATTCCATGATCTCCCACATGAGCAACCTATGGATCACATTGATGGCTTCGAGGACTTCGTCACTGGGATGAAGTACAATGGGGTGAACTATGATTTTCTCTACCTTAAGCTTTTCCCCTATTCTCTCGCTGGATAGGCTTTAGCTTGGCTGAAGCAACTTGCACCTGGAAAGTTCACTACTTGGGATGCTATGAAGAGAGAGTTTCTGAGGCACTTTTATGATGATGCACGCTCTGATCAGTCGAGACAGGATATTCTCACCTTCACCCAAGGTCCTACAGAGCCTCTTAAGACTGCCTGGATGAGGTTTAAGAAGTACCAACGTGACTGTCCTCATCATGGATTCACTGAAGTGACATTTTTGGGCATATTCTTCAGAGGCATTGATCTCCACTACCATATTGCGTTGGACAATTCCAGCAATGGAAATTTCAACACAAGGACTCCGGAGCAGGCTAAGACACTGATAGATAACTTGGTGAGCAGTAATGGCACCAAGACTGCTGATAAGAGAAGGAAGGAGTCTAATGGGAAGATTGATAATCTGGAGATGGCTGATATTAGAAGCAAGCTGGACACTGTTCATAGTTTGTTGACTTCAAAGAAGGCTATCCACTTTGCTCAGGATGTTGAGGTGTTTGGTGCTGAAGAAGAGCATCAGGAAGAGGATGTGAACTACATTGATGGCTCTGGATTCCAAGGAAACAAGTTTAGTAATCAGCAAGGTAACAAGTTCTTCAATGCTGGACAGAAGAGTGCTTTCACAAGCAACCAAAACTCTTCTGGATTTGGACAAAATTATGGTTATCAGAAGCCTTTTCAGCAAGGTAATTATTACCAGAGAACCTATGGATCATCTTCTTATCAGACGCCTCCTGCTGCTAATGCTTATGAGAGTAAGATGGAAGCAATGATGGAACAGTTGCTAGAAGGACAGACTAAGACTGTTGTGGACTTCAACAAGAAGCTAGATGCTGTTTATGAGGATCTTAATGGTAAGTTTGAATCTTTGAGTACTCATGTGAAGCAGTTGGACACACAGGTGAACCAGATTTCAAGCACTGTTAAAGGAAAGAGGGTCATGGACACCCACATCAAGGCTTGGTCAGTTTATATTGATGATGGGTCAAACCAGGGTGAAAATTTTGAGTTAATGACAGTTGAACTCGTGGAAGAATCTGAGAAATCAGAAATTGAGGAAAAACTCTCGGGTGGAATCTGTGAAAAATCATCTGCATCGATCGATGCACCTATTGCGTCGATCGTTGCAAGACGTGAGACAGGCTCATTTGTTTCTTCTGGTAGTGCGGACGAGAGGGCTCACAAGCCTAATACACCCTTCCCTGAGGTGCTTGAGATATCTCAACAGGAACTGGATGAAGCCAAACAGCTGAGAGTAATGGACGAGAAGTTGGAAGAAGTTCCACAATCTGATGATCCACCATATCACCCTTGTGTGCAGAGATACTTGGAGAGGATGTTTCCAATGGATGAAACGTTGAAAGATTGAGTGATAGTGGTCCCTAAACAGATCAGTGATGTGCTGCTAACTCAGATTCCTAAGAAGCTACCTGATCCTGGTATATTTGTGCTGAGTTGTTCCATCTTTGAGGATAGCTTTAGGCGTTCTTTGTGTGACTTAGGAGCTGCTGGAAGTCTCATGCCATACTCTGTTGCAGAAAAGCTGGGAATGACAGATTTTTCACCCACTATGACCTCTCTTGTTCTAGGTAATCAGTCAATAAGGATTCCGGAAGCAGTTCTTGGGGACGTCCCAGTGAGAGTTGGAAACTACTTGGTTCCGACAGATTTCTTGGTGCTTAAGTACGACAGTGAGCAGGATGATGCTCTAATACTGGGAAGACCATTCTTAGCCACGGCTGGAGCAGTGATCAATGTAAGGAACAGTCTGACTGATCTCCATCTGGGAGATGAGTCTCTACACTTTGATATGGATATGCTGCGAAGGCCAGATATTGATGGTCAAACCTTTCGCATTGAGGATGGATAGGGAGAGCACACGAGTGGAACTTTGGTTTCAGATCCTGGAGATCATTACATCCTTTTTTTTCTTGTACGCGCTCACACCGACACAGCTTACTCTCCACCTTGGATGAGGAGACTTTCGTAGAGGCACTCACAGTCTCTGTTGAAACCTCCAGGAGCCTGATCTTGTTCGTCCGGTCAAGCGAATGACCTTAAACAAGCGTTGAGTGGGAGGCAACCCACTGTTTGTTTTGTACATATTATTTTTGGTGTTTTTCTTAGGATTATAAGTTTTGGTTTTGTTTTTAGTGTGTTTTCAATACAGAACACGAGTCTGGAGACCTGCGTCGATCGTTGCACAAGTTGCATCGGTCGATGCAGGGCGATTTGACGAGGAAGAATCACCTTGTGACGATCGTTGCGGTACTGTGCAACGGTCGTTGCAGGGAGATATGACGAGGAGATGAAGTTGCTCTGTGACGATCGTTGTTGTCCTGTGCAACTGTCGTTGCAGCTGGTTCAATTTTTAAAATTAAAGGTACGCGTGCGCTAAACCGGAATCGGATTGGTTCAATGGCAACGATCATTGCATTTTTGCAACGGTCGTTGCATTCACGAAACAGGTAAGTGCCTTTAACCTTTTCTCTCTTCTCTTCTTCCCCATTTCGGCCGTCCGTACATCCGAATCGCTTCTCGCCTAAATCACTCAATTCTTCATCATTTTCGTTGATTCAAAGCTTATTCTTCTTGATTTTACACGCTCTATCCATTTCTATAACCTATTCGAAACAATTCCGAGGTAAGGTCTTTCAAAATCATCGTTTTCGGATTCAGTTCTAGGGTTTTGAAATTAGAGGTTTTTAGCTTTAAGATGATGATACCGTGTTGTTATAGGCTTGATTTAGGTTGATTGGTGATGCAATTATACTGCTTGTGAGATTGTGGATTGATTCTTATACGATTTGAGGAGTCTGTGAAAATCGTCTTGCATCGATCGATGCATCTGATGCAACGGTCGTTGCACTGCGATTTCACAGGGAATTCTGCGGGACTAATGAGACTTAATTATTTGATTGCAGATGCCTCCTCGCAGACAGCCTCGCAAACGCAGAGCTACTACATCAGCTGCGGATCAGCCTCCTCCACCAGAGGAGTGGTTTCTTCGAGATGCGACACCGCCTGAGCCTTGTCAGAGAGATCGGGAAGCCATACAGTTGCCTTGGCCTAAGGAAGATAAGAAGAAGATCCCAACAGACAAGGTATGGGACATGGCACCTGATAAGCTGCTTAAGACTGACACATTCACCGAGAGGCCGATACATGAGTACTTGGATGAGTACGATACACTGCTCTACAATGGTTGGTGTGATATGGATGTTCAGCCGACCAAGTTTGCTGACTATTGGAGTTGCAGGACCTTAGGCATTGATGAGCAGGTGCTTAGATTGGTTAAGGGCATTGGTCTGGGGACAATGCCTATGCAGTACTATGAGCTGTATCCTGATCTAGTGAGACAGTTGCTGGCGACTTACAGAGTCTACTATCCTGATTCGGAGCGCAGGAGAGCCGCAGATGGCATTAGCTGGAGATACTTTTCATTGGGTTGAGAGAGCAGTTTGCTGGTACTGAGTTGAGAGATCTTGCTAGGGATCTAAACTTAGGAGCTGTGTTTGCCCATCACTTGTGCTCATTGCAGAAGAAGGCGTTAGATGGGAAGGACATTGATACAGTGGGGACATTGACCGGCTATCGAAGTCCGGTTTAAATTAGGTTGTGTCGACCGATGTCAATGGTTGGTGTCGATCGACACACCAATCGCAGACTTGATGGTTGGACCTCAAATTTGCAAATACTGGACCAAATTTGCTCCTAAAGTTCTAGATTAACCTAAACCTAATAAATCTATATGTTTTAATTAACTCAATAACTTCTTAGATGTATATTGGATATGCATCAAGATTAAATAGTTCTTTTCCTCAACTAAATATCAAGTGATCTTGATGTCTTGCCCGATCTTGTCTACTGTCAAGACTCGTTTCGTTGTTGGATAGCCTTGGAGTCCTTGGTATCCACAACTACATGAGTAAGGCAGGTGATCATTGATAGACTTGCAGTGCGAGTGTCAATGATCACAAGATTGAAGAGATTGGTTTACTTGACTGGGCTATCAGAAGTTCTGGGCCCAGAGACATCAGAGTGGATAAGACATGGATTGTCTTATCTGCGACCAAGAGTTGTACCAGGTACAATTAGCAATGATTTGCTTACCTAGATAACTAAAGTTTGGGTGATGGCGAGTCGCCCACTCAAATTTTGGTGACCTGAGGATCTTGGTTCATTGTATTCGTCTGAGGAAACATAGTTTTTGAATACAATGCGAGTTTTCTTATTAGATAAGAATTCTCATTTCCTTGAACATCATAACTAAAACTCTACCTCTTTTAAATTACAGCTATGTCTGTCCCAACTCACATCAACACTTTCTCACTAAGATCCGTCCTTGAGAAGGACAAGCTTAATGGATCAAATTTCTTGGAATGGTATCGGAACCTGAGAATAGTTCTCAGGCAGGAGAACAAGGAATATGTCCTTACAAGAGTTCTCCCCGAGAGGCCACGTTCCAATGCCACGCAGGCAGATAAGAATGCTTGGGATAAGCATTCAGCTGATGTCAAAGACGTTAATTGTCTAATGCTGATGACTATGAACTCTGAGCTGCACAAGCAATATGAGAACGTGATGTCACCGATTGAGATGATTAACAGCCTGAAAGCTTTGTTTCAGGAGCAAGCTCGCACAGAGAGATACCAGACGGTTAAATCTCTCATGAATTGCAAGCTGGCTAAGGACAGTCCAGTGAGTCCTTATGTCCTTAAAATGATGGGTTACATTGATAACCTGGGGAAGTTGGACTGTGCCATTAGCCAGGAGCTAGCCACTGACATGATTCTGCAGTCTTTGCCGTCGTGTTTTGATCAGTTCATCATGAACTACAACATGAAAAATATGACTAAGACATTGACTGAGTTGCACGGTATGCTTAAGACAGCAGAGCCGAATCTCAAGAAGGCAACTCCTAGTGTACTGATGGTACAAGGGAGTAAAAGGTTTAAGAAACCTAGTAAGGATAAGGGAAAGGCTAAAGCTGTCCAGACTGAGAGTCAAGACAAGCCCAAGCCCAAATCCGGGCCTTCCCCTGAGGACAAATGCAACTACTGCAAGCAGCTAGGGCATTGGAAGAGAGACTGCAAGAAGTTCATGGAAGATTACAAGAAGCTGAAGAAGACGTATGATGCGTCTGACTCAGGTATTTATGTTATCGAACTTAATGTTATGTCTTCTAGTTCTACTTCGTGGGTATTGGATACCGGCTGCGGTGCTCATATATGTACTAATGTGCAGGCACTAAGAAACAATAGAACGCTGAAGAAAGGACAAGTCGAGCTACGGGTCGGGAATGGAGCTAAGGTTGTTGCACTGGCCGTAGGCACTTCTAATTTGTCTTTACCTTCTAGCATGGTTTTAGAATTGAATAATTGCTACTTTGTACCTGCGATTAGCAGAAACATAATTTCAGTTTCCGTTTTGGATTTGGAAGGTTTTGATTTTGCTGTTAAGAATAAAGTTTGTTCTTTTAATCGTGATGGTACGTTTTATGGTAGCGCCCCATTAGATAATGGGTTATATGTCTTAAACCAAGAAATGCCTGTCTTTAACATAAATACAAAGCGGTTTAAGTCAAATGACGAAAAACCCGACTTTCTTATGGCACTGTCGTTTGGGCCATATCAATGAGAAACGCATTCAGAGACTCCATCGAAATGGGCTTCTGGGCTCATTTGATTTTGAATCATGTGAGAAATGCGAATCTTGCTTGATGGGCAAAATGGCTAGGGCCCCTTTCAACAATCCGAATGAAAGGGCCAATGATTTATTGGGCCTTATTCATACTGATGTATGTGGGCCGATTAGCACTGTTGCCAGAGGAAATTACAAGTACTTCATTACCTTTACTGATGACTTCAGTAGGTATGGCTACGTCTATTTGATGAGACATAAGTCAGAATCCTTTGATAGATTCAAGTAGTTCAAGAATGAAGTACAGAACCAACTTGGCAAAAGTATCAAAGTTCTGCGGTCGGATCGCGGAGGAGAATACTTGAGTCAAGAGTTCAGTGACTATCTGAGCGAGTGTGGAATTGTTTCACAACTCACTCCTCCTGGAACACCCCAATGGAATGGAGTGTCAGAGAGGAGGAATCGAACTTTATTGGATATGGTTCGATCTATGATGAGTCATTCAGATCTTCCATTATCCTTTTGGGGATACGCTCTAGAAACGTCTGCGTTTACACTAAATAGGGTGCCATCTAAATCAGTGGAAAAGACACCACATGAATTGTGGACTGGGAACATTCCAAGTCTGTCTTTCCTGAAGATTTGGGGTTGTGAGGCTTATGTCAAATGTTTAATTTCTGACAAGCTCGCACCCAAATCAGATAAATGCTACTTCGTTGGTTATACTAGGGAAACCAAGGCATACTACTTTTACAACCGCTCTGAGAACAAAGTTTTTGTTGCTCGGGACTGTTCTTTTCTTGAGAGGGAGTATCTTTCTAAGAAAAACAGTGGGAGTAAAGTACATCTCGAAGAAATTCAAGATGCACAGGAGACTGCTCAACCTACTGAGGAAGAGCAGCAGTTGGATCCACAAAGTTATGTGGAGGCCACGCCTGTGGAGCCTGAAGTTCGCAGATCCAGAAGGATCCGTCACGAACCCGAGAGATATTATGGATTTCTCGTGACAAATTGCAATGATCCGATGATTATTAAGAGTGACGAATCGGCGACCTTCGCGGAAGCAATGATGGGCCCGGACTCCGAAAAGTGGCTTGGAGCCTCTAAATCCGAAATGGGATCCAAGTCAGAAAACCAAGTATGGTACTTGGTCGATTTACCTAATGGTGCAAAAGCCATTGAGTGTAAATGGATCTTCAAGAAGAAGATTGACGTGGATGGCAATGTCCAAATTTATAAAGCTAGGTTGGTGGCTAAAGGTTTCAAGCAGATTCATGGTATTGACTATGATGAAACCTATTCCCCAGTTGCTATGCTTAAATCTATTCGGATTCTTCTAGCAACTGCCGCTTATTATGATTATGAGATTTGGCAGATTGATGTCAAAACCGCCTTCCTGAATGGTATTTTGGAAGAGGATGTGTATATGACACAACCTGAGGGTTTTGTAGATCCTAAGAATGCTGGGAAGGTATTCAAGCTTCTTAAATCCATTTATGGATTGAAGCAAGCATCGCGGAGTTGGAATCTTCGTTTTGATGAAGCAGTAAAACAATTTGGTTTCATCAAGAACGAAGAAGAACCATGTGTGTACAAGAAGACTAGTGGGAGCGGAATTACGTTTCTCATACTGTATGTCGATGACATACTTCTTCTCGGTAATGACATTCCGTTGCTTCAGTCTGTTAAGACTTGGCTCGGAAGTTGTTTTTCCATGAAAGACATGGGAGAAGCCGCGTACATCCTTGGAATCAGAATCTACAGAAATAGAGCGAATAGGCTGATTGGATTGTGTCAGGAAACTTATATTGATAAGGTGTTGCACAGATTCAAGATGCATGATTCCAAGAAGGGCTTCATACCGATGTCTCATGGCATTAGTCTCAGCAAGAAGCAGTGTCCGGCAACACAGGCTGAGCGAGAACGCATGGGTAGGATTCCTTATACTTCCGCAATAGGATCTATCATGTATGCCATGCTCTGCACTCGTCCAGATGTAGCTTACGCGTTAAGCATGACGAGTAGATACCAATCTGATCCAGGTGAAGATCACTGGACAGCTGTCAAGAATATTCTCAAGTATTTGAGACATACCAAGGATAAGTTCTTGGTATATGGAGGAAGTGAAGAACTTGTGGTGAATGGATTCACTGATGCGAGTTTTCAGACGGACAGAGACGATTTCCGATCGCAGTCTGGATATGTCTTCTGTCTAAATGGCGGTGCAGTGAGCTGGAAGAGCTCTAAGCAGAATACCGTAGCTGATTCCACGACAGAAGCTGAATATGATGTTGCTTCAGAAGCGGCAAAGGAAGCTGTTTGGATCAAGAAGTTCATGACTGAACTTGGTGTGGTTCCTAGTATCTTGGAGCCAGTGGCTTTATTTTGTGACAACAATGGAGCCATTGCTCAGGCAAAAGAACCCAGGTCACACCAGAAGTCCAAACACGTAGAGAGGAGATATCACCTGATTCGTGATATCGTCAATAGAGGTGATGTGAAGATCAGCCGAGTTCCGACGGACGAGAATGTCGCTGATCCTCTGACTAAGCCACTCCCAAGGCCTAAGCATGAGAGTCATACGACTGCTGTAGGCATTAGAGATCTTAAGATGTAATCTTGATTCTAGTGGGAGTTTTGTGGTTTTATTTTAGTTGTATTAAGATGTTCTTGCAACCATACTTTTGGATATGTTTAATGAAATTTGATTTTAGCATTATTTATTGTGATCTAAATAATGGTCCCAAAATAAGTTTATGCCATATTATAGGTCATCAAGTTGAGGACTTGATCATGAAACCCTATAAGTTATAGATGACATAAATTATGATGTGTCCCTAGTCGAGGTTGTCAAAGTGGGACAATGACAACCGCGAGAGACTAGATTGTGAGGTGACTGTTGACTAAGTTTCATGGAGTCAATGATATGATTATCACAGTCAGTCACATAGATATATGTTGGTGAACATATGATCGGACGTGGCCCGCTAATGAGAAGTCCCCAAGATAGTTATATATGTGTCATGAGAGATTCTCATTACGACTATAGAGCATAGTCCTTATACCTGAGTTCATCATGCTTTCTAGCATATGAATTGGTACACTTTGACTTTGTCAAACGTCGACCCGTAATTGGCGGCTATAACGGCATTGCTTAGGTATATCATGAAGTGTGTGTAGGAACAGGGATGGAACAAGATGAGATTTGTCCCTCCTGTATAACGGGAGATAAATATCTCAAGGCCTATCGAAGATTCAATACTGAGAAAATGTGTGGCCGCACTCAAACGAACTGTAGTTCAGTTGTTTGTCTTGTTCAGTATAGATCAGGAGTTCGATGAACACGATATTGGCTTAATAAGGATGACACCAATCTTGCCTTATGCCAAATCGAGATATAGAGACAAAAGGATTATAGGAATTGATGATTCCAGTACAAGTGGGAGATTGTTGGGATAGTGTACTGAAATCACACTTGTACTCACTCCTGATGATAGTTGTGTGTCGAGATCAGACATTCGTATAATACTGGGTGGTTGCAATGTTTTGCTAGAAGCCTCTTGCAATCTGTAAGTTGTAGACTTACTGCCAGCATTATATGATCCTATAGGGTCACACACCTAAGCAAACTGGAAGCATAAATATGGGAATGATCATTATGGTAATGATCATGTTGATGTGTATTGGATACACATTAATATTGAGTTTAGAGTGGTGTGTCGATCGACACAGTATGTGTGTCGATCGACACAGATTGGGTTTCGAAACTGACGTTTCGATTTTATGACTTAAACGAATTGGGATTAACCAATACTCGGGTTTTAGTCATTCCAGGTCTTTATAAGGCATATAGTTTCGACCTGGAACCCTAGCGTTGATTTTTCTTGACAGAAAAAGCAGAAACACCAGAAACTCAGAAATCCCAAGATCCGGCACTAGCATCCCGGCTTTCCAGGTTTGTGTGCGTGTGTATCTGGTAGAGGCGAAGCATCTGAGTCGCTACTGATCTCGTTTCACCAATCATTCCGCTGCCAGTACAAGGTAAGAAACGAGGTTAGTGATTCAATACAAAGAACCCTAGATCCTAGGCTTTCCAACACTTTAGAGGGTACGGAGCGTGATGATAGCGAGGTATATATGGATCTGACCCACCTGCAGAGTGCTACTTGGCTGAAGGAGAGACGTATATGGGTCTATTATGACACGAACGCTACGAAGCGTGGTGTAGATCTTCCTGCTGCTGATCTGACCAAGATCGATACATTGGATGCTTTGAGTTTCCAGCCTCCTACACGCGATCAGCGCAGTGTACCTACGATGGCCCATCCACTAGGAGATCCTTCTACACGTCCTTCTTCTTCTTCTGCGCCTGCACCCGAGCCTCCTGCTGCACATGACATTGGTCCTTATCCAGCTCCTTCGGTACCTTTGAGTGAGATGTCTGAGGGAGAGTAAAGAGAGCGTCAGGATGGTATTCTACGAAGCATATGGGACTTCATGCATGGCTGCACTTGCAGGAGACAGCCACAAATTCATCAGCCCGGACCTTCCCGTCGACGTCGACAACGCTCACCGACTCATGTCCTTTCGAGCAGTACCGATCCCATGGATGGCATTGATGATGTGAGCGAGTGAGGTTGGTCTCCATTTTCAGACTATCGGTTCTGTATTTCTTTTTCACATTTTCTTTTGCATTTTTCTTTTGATTTTTCTAGTTGCTACTTATGTTTGGGATGATGTGATTACTTTTAGACTATCTGTTGCTTTGATTTTTCTTGTTTGCGATGTTTTCTAGCTTTCAGGTTTGAGATTTGTGATTTACTCACGGACTAACTTGCTAACTGCTGACTGACTCGACGAATTCGCAATGCAACGAACGACACGGTCGTGTGTCGATCGATTCAACACGAAAATCGCATTGCAGCGATCGTTGCGTCCTGAGCAACGATCGACACATGATCGCAATCGCCTTGCAACGATCATCGCATTTATGCATAACGATCGATGCATGAGCGAGACAGGTAAAAATCGACAGAACTTAACACATCCCTTAACATTTTCTTTTCTCACCGAACCTGGGCTTGACACCACTGGGGACAGTGTGTTTCAAGTGTGGGGGAGGTAGCTACTGACACACGCTTTTTTTCTTAGAGCCAGTCCAAAATTTTGTTTTATTGAGTCAAAACAGTCTAAGTAGGAAACAATGAATTTTTGAGAAGTTAACAGCACTAGCAGGAACTTAAGTGACCATTGGGATGAAGTTGCAGGATCAATCTATGACTATTAGAAAACCCAATGCGGATCAGCCTACTGAGGACACCCATATCAATTCAGATATTCAGAGGATCCTTTACTGACTTCACCCCTGTAAACCTGAGTTAATTTTCTCACATAGGGCTTGGTATACCTTGAGTCGGACTCCTCTGTTAGTTCTGACACAGCCTGTAAACCTGTCCAAGTAAGGTTCTTTTCTCCCCTTCCCTAAAGTAAAAAAAAAAAAGAATAATAAACTGAGGATGAGCTAGTAGCTCCGAAGTGGTCACGGGAGTGGTAGCAACCACTATTACCTCTTGTGCATCCATGGAATGTGTCCAAAGTACACCCCATAACGGGAAGAGCACTGATAAACAAAAAATGATACCCAATGGGGAAAAATCAGAATGCTAAGGAAGGGAAAAAGAAGAAAGGAACCAGAAAAAGATAGTATGGTGGTCTAGAGCTAACAGAGTAAGAATCCATGTGCCCTTTGATCGATAATCCTTAGGTGAGACCGCACTTAATAGCTTATAGAAGTCAATAGGGTGAATTTGAATTGCTTTGGATTGATTGTGGAGTTTATTCAGGACAGTTTTTAAGTGTGGGGGAAGTATATGTTGGTCTTAATGTCTTGTAGGTGATTCTTTCAGTGGCTTACTAAGGGGTATCTGAGTGTTGTTGCTTCTAGGATGAAAAGAGTTTCTGAAAGTTTTCAAACCTCTTCACCATGTTTTAGTTCTCTATCTTGCTTGAGGGCAAGCAAAGGCTAAGTGTGGGGGAGTTGATATATCATGGTTTTTACCGGTTTTATACCATGATTTAAGTATGTTTTAGAGTCTTTTGGTGTTTCTTTAGAGTCTTTTACAGGTATTATTAGATATATGCACGTTTGGAGTGGATTTGGTGATTATGGAGCTTTCTGGAGCATTTTGGAGATTTGACCCGAGAGATTAAGTTCACTGTCCAAAACAGAGGATTGCATCGATCGACACACATTGTGCATCGATCGACACACACGCGAGATGGGCTTATCTTCGGCAGTTTAATGAAGTTTGGATATTGCACTTTGGCCCAGAAGTTTCCAAGAATTACAAAGAAGCCCCAGCCGTGACTAGGCCTTTATAATTAGGTTTTTGATGTTTAATTTTAGATACGCTTTCATACTTTGAGCATAGAGATTTTAGAGCTTTTGGGACTGATCTAATCATGTATTGCTTCCTGCTTTTTGGAGAAGATTTCGAACCCCTTTAATCTTTACTCTTTATTTATGCAATTTACTTATTCTATGATTTCTGTTTCATTAATCATGTCTTAGTAGATTCATAGTTAAGTTTAGGGATTCTCATTAAGGATTTCATGACTTGCTAGATATAATTAATAAGTTAAGGATTCGTAAATTATTTGTTCTTCAACTTTACTTGTGCTTAATACTAGTTTCTAACCTGATCACTTAAAATCTAGACTTTAGGTTGTCAAATTGACACGAAAGTGTGATTTAGAATCTGAACTATTTAGGTTGAGCAATTGAATTACTCACAAAGAAATTTGGTTTAATTGAATTGTGAACATATTGAACCTGCACTTAAGGCTAGTTTAAACTGTTAGGAATTACAAAGAAATTTTGGTTTCTGCTATTAGACTTAGAGAATTCTCGCAACGAAAGTTGGTTAGTTCTATATCTGTGTTTGAGTTCTAGAACCGGACTTAATTTGATCCTGAATGATAATTTATCTGCTTGTCTGATTTCCTGAGAACTCCCGAGACTTAGCGCTTTTAGTTAGTTGCTTTCAAACCACTCCTGCTATTGATTTACTTTCTTGCTTTGCTTATTTAGTTTCTGATTGATTTCACCTAGCTTAATCTGATAATTCTATAATCTATCGTAAGGTCTAAAGTCCCTGTGGATTTAGATACCCTATATACTACTGATCGTCTGTGCACTTGCAGTGTAGATCTAGGGATTAAAACCTGATCGAATCAGATAGCTGCTCTTGTTTGTCGCTTTTGCGAAGGGCGACGCGCAGTTCCTCCGGTTAGGTGGATCTGATGTGTCACTGACTATAGTAACTTGACGGGGGTTGTCATGTCTTGAACTTGTCTCTTTTGACGTAAGTGTGTTGTTTGCTTGTTGAATCGTTTTTTTTATGTCCGCCTCTTTTCAGAATTTCCCCTGTTGTTTTTTTTTGTAGGGCAGCGGGCTGGATGTCGGACTGGCTCTTCTTCCTCCATGTAAGGGGATGATTCCTTTTGAGAGAGCGGTCGATGTCAGAGTGGCCAGGGGACCCATGGGGCCGGGCTGCGGAAACCGGCTGTCCTTTTTGGTGTGCTGAGGTTGGCTTGCCCGAGCTCTCTTGCCCCATGATGATCCTCCCCGGTTTGGTTTCGTCATTGTTCACTGCTGGGCCTCTGACTTTCGAGGCCGTTCCAGGAACATAGTAAAGGAGCTTGGCTCCTTGTTGGATGAAATCGGGCTCAGTACACGAGCTCCGATTCGGAAGAAATCGTCTTTCAAGAAATTAGATTCATTTTGTTGTTTGTGTTTTTTTTACGTTTCCTTGTAATTTTGACAAGAATGTAATAAAAGAAAGAAGAGACTTATTACCGTCTCCTTCCTTGTGTTTTTTTCTTGTTTTTGTTGTTTGCGATTCGTTTCTCCGCTTTGGGCGAGATCAAATTTTAGGTGCGAGTAAGTGCCCGGATTATCATGTCTTTGATTTTGTTGGATCGAAACAATGCTCGCCCATTTATATACATATGTTTTTGAGAGCGAGCTTTGGCTCGGCTTACCTCTTCATCCGTTCAGTTGTATAGGTGTGAGTACGGGCTCGGCTTATCCTGTGGAGCACTCGAACATAGTTATGCGGAGGAGGTCCGGCTTAGAAAATTTTTTCTAAGGACTCGTACGGGAATGGCCCCGACTTAAATGTCGTTCAAAACAACGATGTGACGCAATAGATCGATTACTTGCATATATATATATGATTGGGTGGGGCTTAAGCGTGATGCTTGCTGGAGGGGCCATCTTTTTCCGAGGTGCAAATCTTGCTTGTTTTCTTCCGGATCTGGGGTGGTGGCTGTCTTATTGGATACGAGGCACGATGGTTGTCTTACTTGGCGCTCCACTGTGAAAAAGTACATTGAGACTTTCTGGCTGCCGCGGAGCGTGAAGATCCCTTCCGGGGTTGGGAACTATATGCATTGGTGGTACATTGAGGGTACTGCTCTCATAGCGTGAATCCAGGGGGTTCCCAATATCACATTGTAGATTGTGGGATGGTCTATGACGACGAACTTGATGAACTTGTTCACGCATCCGACATGTAACGGTGGCTTGATCGTCCCAGTCGTCGTGGTCGTGTCCCCGACGAATCCAGTGAAGAATTTTTCTGAAAGCTTCATTTTATAGTCGCGCAGCTCCATCTTTTGCAGGGTTTCTTCGAATATGAGGTCGACTGAGCTTCTTGTATCGATAAAGACTTTGGTGGCCTCGCAATCACCGATCTGGATTTCTACAACAAGCGGAATTGTGTGGTTTGTCGAGGCCTTCGTCGTCCTCCGAGGTGAAGGTAATCTCGGTGCATGGTTTCATCTCTTTGGGGGCGTTCTTTTTCCACTGTTGGCGTGCGTCTGCTTTTTGACTGTAGGCCGTTATTGATCGTACTGAGTCGTTACAAGTGGGAAGTACCCCCATGATCATATTGATCTATTTCCTGGATGCGGGCGTGTTCTCCTTCATCGTCGCGGGTCCGCTTAGGTTACTCTGTGTCGATGTCGCTCTGTTCTGTTCTCTGCTGACCTACTTACCTCGCTTTTTCCTCCAGGGCGAGCTTGAAACCGTTCTCCCCCGATTTTGGGTTGTCGTGGTGTTTCTCAATTTCCAGGGGTGTCACTGGGGAGTTGCGGTTTGTTATGTTTGTCACTCCTTTTAGATACTCGCCGAATAGGAGGCTTTGTAGATGCCGACATTATGCGGTACTATGCCCAGAGCACTGGTGAAAACTGCAGAAGGCCTTCACCTGATCGTCGGTTCACACATACTTGTTCCATGGCTGACCTTTCTGGTTGTTCATCTGGTTGCGTCCTAGCTGTTGGGATGCTTGTTGGCTTGCTTGCTGTGCACCGACGTAGCACGTTGTGGCTTTTTTTCCTTTGTCATCGGGGCTTTCGGATGTCGCATCCTTGCCCTTCTTGTCTGAGTCGAATTTCTTGGCGAGTAGATCCTTTTATTCTTCTATCTCAACTAAGACGGCCGCTCGGTGGAGGGCGTCCTCGAGAGTTTGCGGCTTGTTTATGGCCAGCTCGTCTTGAAATAGCGATTCGTACCAAAGCTTGTTTCGTAGCGCCAAGAGTCCCTCATTATCGGTTACCGGTGGAGGGCGTCCTCGAGAGTTTGTGGCTTGTGTATGTATTCTTAATGAACTAGACTCACACCCATTTGGATTTGACCTCAAACTATACTAAAATGATGTTTGTCTTGTAGATTGAGTAATTGACTACAAGATATACAAGTCCTAAAAATCTTGTTATCAGATTTCGTCGCCCATTACTCGTAAGGCTCGTCCCTGATAGTCGGTTACACGAATAAGAGAAAGAGCAGGGTTGAAGCCGGATGGAGGATCAATCTGGGAAAGGGGAGATCCTGAAATGCCGACTTAACCACTCCAAAAAACTCTCGTCTCACCACCGACCGAGCTCTGCAAGACGGATTCCCGAAGAAAAAATCCTCCCGCATCTTTTGGGACACGCCTGCTCCGACAAACCATCAGTTGCTCTATAGAAAACAGAGCGCGTTCCTGAGATTAACGACGCATCAGATTGATCCGAACAAAGGATTTGAACGTCGCCATTAAGTTTGGAAGGGCGATAAACAGAGGCAACCATCGGTATAAATTTAGATACCGACCAGTTACCCTTTATAAAAAGAGCATAAACTCATCAAGGCATTCAGTTTTTCGAGGATCTGGAGGGCGGCATAAATTAAAACGATGAAAAAACGAAAAACTCATCACCATCCCTAATAAAAAAAGAACAAGGAAGAAGAAAAGACTGAAAGATGTATCAAACAAGAAAGTAATGAAGATGGCAAAAATGGTGAAGGGGAAAGTTGAATTTATAGAGGAAAGAGCAGCAGTTTCCGGCGCGACGCAACGGTTACCAACGCGGAATAAAGGCGACACGACATTCCCGACACGTGGAGATCACCCATTGGCGGGAGCTGAGACGCAATAAATGAGTCTGGGATACGAAGCGATTTCTTCAATCAAGGATGATTAACGGGGAAGATCGCCGAGGAAGTACGCGCTGAGGAAGTTATTGGGCCATACCAAGAAAAATAAATTCGACGACCTACATTCCGCTTAGTGCGACGAACAAGGTGGTGGCTTACTATTAGAGGTGGGTTTTGCACCCCTCTAAGGCCCGACCTTATAACGAAGTGGCCCAGAAGAGATCCGGCTTAGAAGAAACCATGAAGGCCCGACACGAGGTAGCACTGCAGTGTTAAGGAAGCTCGACGGCGTGCTCGGCCGACCGCATGGTGAAAAGAGAAAAAATTGTTAATTTAACAATTTTATCAAAAGATAAATAGGAATCTTTTAAAGAATATCAGAGAGAATCTAGAGAAAAACCCTAGATCCTCTGGAATAAATATTCTTCCCATGCACAGAAAAAATAGAGGTCGAAACAGACACAAACAGTTGTACTCATAAAAACCTAAAGCTAGTGATCATCGATCGGTTCCAGCTCGATTTCTTAATAAAAACTATATTTTCCGGTCTAATTTGTCTTTGTTCTTAATCCTTGTTTGATCTTGTATCTAAATCCCTAAAATCTCTAATTGTTTTCATAAATTTATTGTTTGATTTTCTGAATCAACAATTGTTATAATATCTTAAGATAGCACAAAACATGTTTTAATTTGAAAAATAAAATTAGGAAAAATAGATCGTGGTGGTTATATTAAATATTTAAATTAGAATTGTTTTTTGTGTTAATGCGTTAGAGTGTTTAAAATTTCATGAAAAATGTTTTTTTTTTTTGCTAAACTCATGAAAAATGTGAAAGTGCAGGTGAGGCAGTATAAAAAGCAGAAAGTAAGACACACAAAGTTTGTTAACGGGGTTCAGTTTTTCCTACTCCCCGGGACCTCGTCCAGCTTTCGAATTCACTTGAATAGAAAGTAATCCCACCAATTACAGACGAATAGAACAAACCCTATTGATCTATCGCTCTACCCAATACAAGAATTCTTCAGGATCAAACACCTGAGCTAAGCTCCCCCTAGAGCCTAGACTTTTTCCCAAAGATACAAAAGCCCTCTTGAGTTTTTATTCTCTCAGCTCTTGCATCTCCATAAGGCCACGCCTCTCCTCTTTATATAGGCTAAACTTGCTCCTCAAGTTTACCTAAATAAAGACATAGAAAATATCCTTTTTGTTTTGATATTTCCTATTCCACCTTTTTGTAACTTTTCCTTTTTTCTTGAAACTTATTCAAAGAATAAGTAAACAACTCCAAGCTGTAATCTTCACTTCAAGATCTTCATCCAGCTCAGCACACAACCAATAAACCGAATCACATCATAAAGATTCGTCCATATCTCATCAGTTGAACATAATCACGTCCTGAGTCACGTCTTGTACTACCACTTGTACTACGCCGTGACTGACACATCAAATACCTCTTCAATCTCCCCCTTTTTGACTATGTATGTGATCTCAACAACCCTAGCATCAAAGGCTTCGTTACTAGCAATATCCAACATCATCCAAAACTAGCAACACCAATCTCCCTTTACTTGAGTCACATCATGGTCAAAAACTAACACATGAACCGTCCTCCTCCATATTGAGGATGAAATCCTACTGCACCATCTCTGAAGTGATTAACTTTCTTCCTCCAAATCTTCATGGGCCTTTTCCCTCCATAATTAGCCCTTTGAACATGTCCTTTACCTTCACAATGACAACATATAGGACCATGAAATCTCACTCCATGAGCTTGCTCCATTCGTTTCTTCTCCTTCAATAACTTGAAGCATCTTGGCCTAATATGCCCAACAACTCCACAATGATGACAAACAGGACGCCAAATTTGCTTAGGTGCACTCTTCACTTCTAGAATTTTTCTTGTTGCAGTCGCTGTAGCAGCTCTTGTACCAGCTCTCGTACCAGCTCTCGTACTAGTCGTCGTACCAGTTGCAGACTTCATAACAGTTACAGTCTTTGTAGCAGCTGTTGATGCAACATCCATCTTTCCACCAGACACAAAAGTACTATCAGCTTTTGAAGATTCTCCATTGAATCCAAGACCACATCGATCACTTTTGCCAATGGTGAGAAGATGATCCAACTTCTTTGTGCCATTATTCAGCATCCTCACGCCTTTTAGAGTTTCTTCAAGTTGAACTTTGGCTTGTTGTGCTTCTTCTTCTTTCTCTGATGCATACTTTCGTACCTCAACAACTTGAGCTTCTAACTTGACTTTCTCCTTAGTCAATGCTGAATTCTCCTCAACCAGCTTACACCAATGCTCATACAAAGCTTTATAGTTCTCAGCAAAATCATCATCATCACTTCCAAGATCACTTTCATCTTTGTCACTATCAATTGCACACCCTGTTGCAGACGCTGATGCGGGTTCTGTCGCAGACGCTGATGCAGACCCTGTTGCAGATTTCGTAGCTGAACTAGGCTCAAAGGTTGTGAATGCCACAAAACTCTTTATTCCTCCATCATCATCATCTGAATTCTCAAATTTAGATGCTAACATATCCAGCTTAGTCCTCTTGACACTTGAGGTACCTTCAAACATGTTCTCCAATGTTTTCCATGCCTTTTGAGCTGACACACATTGAGAAATCAACTCGAAATAACTTGCATCAATTGCATTATAAATCGCAGTCTTAGTCTTAGAATTGAAACTTGATGCCCTCTTCTCTTCAACATTCCATTGATCTCTTGGCTTAAGAACTTCAACTCCTTTATCATTAATCATCACAGGGGGATTCCAACCAATCTCAATCGAATTCCAACAATCCTCATCAAGACCACTAATGAAAGCTTGCATACGAACCTTCCAATATCCATAATTTGAAGAATCAAGCCGTGGTGGTCTGGTCATAGACGTTCCTTCTTTGTGAGACTCCATCGAACCAAACTCTGTGCTACTTCCTGAGCTACCTTCTGATCCTCACCTTAGATCTGCTCGAAACAAGACTGAATCTCTATCAAGCACCCGCTCTGATACCAATTGAAAGTGCAGGTGAGGCAGTATAAAAAGCAGAAAGTAAGACACACAAAGTTTGTTAACGGGGTTCAGTTTTTCCTACTCCCCGGGACCTCGTCCAGCTTTCGAATTCACTTGAATAGAAAGTAATCCCACCAATTACAGACGAATAGAACAAACCCTATTGATCTATCGCTCTACCCAATACAAGAATTCTTCAGGATCAAACACCTGAGCTAAGCTCCCCCTAGAGCCTAGACTTTTTCCCAAAGATACAAAAGCCCTCTTGAGTTTTTATTCTCTCAGCTCTTGCATCTCCATAAGGCCACGCCTCTCCTCTTTATATAGGCTAAACTTGCTCCTCAAGTTTACCTAAATAAAGACATAGAAAATATCCTTTTTGTTTTGATATTTCCTATTCCACCTTTTTGTAACTTTTCCTTTTTTCTTGAAACTTATTCAAAGAATAAGTAAACAACTCCAAGCTGTAATCTTCACTTCAAGATCTTCATCCAGCTCAGCACACAACCAATAAACCGAATCACATCATAAAGATTCGTCCATATCTCATCAGTTGAACATAATCACGTCCTGAGTCACGTCTTGTACTACCACTTGTACTACGCCGTGACTGACACATCAAATACCTCTTCAAAATGTTCTTAGCTTATTCGAAATTACAAGTGTTTTAGTTCTGATAATCTATGGGAAATCGGCTTATCCATACCTCAACAATTAGCCACGGTCCCAATCAATACCTGAACTTTGGGACTGTGCAATTTCATACACCAATTCACTAGAAATTTGAATATCATTCCCCAACTTATACAATTTGGCCGTTTCATACTTTGACTACTTGGTCGTTAGTTTGACCGTGACGGTGTTTAATAGCTCAGTTACGGTGGCTGACGTGGCAATTACGGAGCATTACGTGTTAATCTTTTGACATGAAAAAAATCAAACGCTCAATACGGCGTCGTTTTGTTTAGTTAACTCAAAAAAAAAAAAATAACAATCATATGGCGAAGAACACAAAGTCGTGTCCGAAGAACTCTGAGATTGCGAGAGAAAAAAGTTCGACTTAAGGGAAGAAGTTCTTTCGTGAATCAAGTGAAGAAGAAGAATAAATTTCGTGAACCAGCTTGAAAATCGTTGTAATATGATGTTTTGGTCAGTAGCAGATAGCTTCAACAGGGCTGACTATGAAGCTGCACTGAATAGGGTCAAGGAATATGATGTTGCGGTTTTTAACGACTTAATGGCAAGGAACCCAAGTACTTGCAGCCGTGCCTTTTTTAGTACAACTCCGGTTTGTGAAGACACGTTCAACAACTTCTCCGAGTCTTACAATAGCGGCTTAGAGAAGGCAAGGTCTCTTCCACTGGTTGAGATGTTGGAAACTATGAGAAGACAGACGATGGTACGTATTGAGCAGAGGAAGAATAAGCTAATCAAGTACCAAGCTAAGTTCAGTTTGAAAGTGGCGAAGACATTGGCTGGTTAGGAGAAGGAACAGAAATGGCTAAAACGATTCCCTGGACCAAATGGTGTCTCGGAAATCTCTGAGAAAGGAACTTCTCACACGGTAAACATTGAGAGGAGATCTTGTACCTGCAGGAAGTGGGATGTCACAGGGATTCCGTGTAGGCATGCTTTGAAGGTGTTTGTGGATAAGAAATTGGATGCAGAAGACTATGTGCATGACTGTTATTTGGCCAGTACTTGGAAGATGCAATATAGCGACTCGATCACTCATGTCGAGGGTATGAAGTTCTGGAAGGATACTTGTGCAACACATGTTGAGCCACTACCAAGAGATGCAGAGAAAGGTAGAAAGAAGAACCCACAGAAGAGAATGAAATCAGTACATGAGAGTCCTACTAAGGGGAAAAAGGTGTCCAAGCATAGGAAGATCATTCATTGTTATAGGTGTGGTATTGTTGGCCATAATGCACTAGCTTGTTCAAAATATGGTGCTCCTAATAAGCCTAGGAAGGTTTACCCTAGGAATAAGAAGAGTGATCAAACGGTGTCGATGGCCATTGACTACGGCGGATGCAGTCAACCAAGTCAGAGTTCTCCAGCTTTGGATTAGCCATATGTTTGTCTTCGGTTTTCTTTTGGATGTAATAAGCTTCTGTCTGTTTTTGGTGTAAGAAGCTTGTGGGGACGAAACTTATGGTTTGTGATGCGGTCATCAGAACCAGATCAAACCAGGCGCTCACTGACTCAATCGCTAACTCAACCACTACGTCAAGCAGCGCAAGGAGACCAAGAGAAGTCAAGGCCACAATGAGTACTGATCCAACAAAAGGCATAGGATTGATTATACATCCAACAATCAATGCTAAGAAGACATATGACCCAGGAGGAATCATAACACATGGAGAAGAGATTATGGAGCCGAGAAGATCTAACAAAGCATATGAGCTTATCTTAGCTCAAGTGGAGACCAAGGTCAAGACATCTAGCTCAGCTCATCATCAGCACGCCACTAAGAAGAATCATCTCCAAAAGATGACACAAGAAGAAGATACTGAAAAGGAGCTAACCATATGTAGCATCACAACTAGCTCAGCGGATTACATCACGACTAGCTCAGCAGACTTGCCATATATGGAAGCATTCACATTTGGAAGGTCAATTCAGCACCAAACCATTACCAATAAAAGCTACAGTGTTTTGAGCTCCCTTCCATCAAGTCCAGACGTCCTTAGCTGCACAAGACCACACAAGATTCTCCATAACTTCAACAAGTCACACTTACCATTTTTGGAGAAGAAAGAGATCAAACACCAACGACTTCTTTCCAAGAATGAAAGCCACGAATTGTTTGTCAATCAAGCTATCCCAAGGATCCTCACTTATCCCTTAAAGCCATCCAGATACAAAGAAAGCAACAAGATCAAGGATCCTCACCATATTCAGCCCAACGGCTAGTTTTCATTAAGTTTCGATTTCCTTCTTTATTTTTGGTCATATGACCGTTGTGTATAGATTATATAAGCTTAGCATAGTCCATTGTATTGATCACTTTCATCCTTTCAACCTTTCAATCAAAGTATTATTCAGTTTCTTCAAAGAGTGTTCTTTGTTAAGATCTTTTGTCTTAGGATTCATTTGAGTGATTCAATTGTTTCCAAGGATTATTGGATTAGGTTTGCTTGTGTGACTCAAGCAGAACTAGTTCACCACCGATTGAGAGAGTCAATCAAACCCACCGGTTGAGAGAGTCAATCATTTCATTCATCCATTACATCCATCTCGGTCAAGTAAGAGAGCTTTTAAGCCAGTGCTTGTCCTCCATCAATCCATCGCTCAAGCTTCCGCCTTGGGGCTGCATCATCTGGTATCAGAGCCGAAAGATTCCTAAATCAGGTGTATTCTATCCTTCACCTTTCGGTTATTGCATCTAGTTTTTGTTTCATCTAATCTATTAAAACAGGAAGGTTTGCCATGGTACATAAATGTTGTTTCCGGAATTTACCCTTGATATTATTAGGATTTGTAACCTTCATTAAGGGTAAAACTGTAAAACAATTTATATTTGATTTATTCACAATATCTTATAATATCTTTTGTTTTCTTTTTTCTATCATAATCATATCTAACGAAATTTTTTTTCAAAAATTTAATAAAAATAATAATTAATTTCGAAATTAATATTAAAATAAATATTATAAATTATTCTTAGCTAAATTTAACTTAAAGAAATAAAATCAAGCATAATTAAGTTACTAAATCAATTGGTACATATAATTATATAATTTAATAAAATTATTTTACAAATTATATAACCCATTAAAATTAATAAATTATTACAAAATAAGAAAGTAGATATTTATTGTCACTAGCGTGCCATCTTTTATTTTGTAAGAAACGTTTTTTGAACGATTGTACTTCCTTAACTTTGTTTTCAAATTTTAAAATATTTAAATTATAATAAAATGGGATACTTCTAAAGCCAACCAATTCGATTTCTAAAAATAAAATTTGCACGAGTAACTAATTCCAATTGACTTTTTAAATTCAATATAAACTTTAACCCATTTAATACTTTATATTTTCAAATATTGTTTGCGTCAAACTAAAGTTCATGTTTGAATGCAATTTTTAAGTTGCTACATCAAATTTTCAAATTATATTCATTACAACACGTCTTGAAGGCATAGATTAACCAAGTTCAATCATGACTAATCATATACTAAAAATAACAATCCTATACAACTACTAATATATAATAACAAGAATAATATCAAAACAAAAACAAAATTTATTATTTACATTTAGCACTATATCATCTTATTTTCATTTGATATAGATTAGACGAAATAGGTAACAAAATTAATTTATAAAAATCCCAACGATTTAAGATACAAAGTATATGATTTTAAGAATGAAAACATTCCGCGCTTCTTTAGCGCGGGTCAAAATCTAGTTTCATTTTAAAATAAAAACCCATAAAAATTGTTTTATTTTCATCTATTTTCTGATTTTGTGCATCCTTAAAGAAAAGCCCATAAAAAAAAATCTTTATGTTTTGCATTTGATTCATCTCTTTATTCTGCTTTGTTTGCATCTTAAATAAAAAAAAAAGTTTGTTTTGTGACTTTTTTTTTTATTTCTATTTCTTTGTTATTAGTTGTTTCAAAAAGTTCATGAAGAAAGGCAAAAAACCAAAAAGTTTTCATTCCTTTGATCGATTTCCTTAAACCCAAAAGCCAAAAAAATGTTCTTTCCATATTAGTTTTGGCCATCGAAATTAAAAAAATGGTCGGTTACATTTAAGTTTTGTGTCACCAAAATCTGTTTCCATTTCTTGTTTATTGCATTTATCAAAAAAAAAAGAAGGAAGGTTTTCAATTTTCATGTTTCAAATCACTTCGAACCCATTGATACTCAATTTTAATTTTCAATCTTTTCAGGAACTAGCTCAGAAAAAGGAGCAGCTGCTATCAGAAATCATGAATATGCCTTCTTGAAGTCGTGAGAGGCATGAGTGAGCATCTGACCCAGCTAGAGAAGTTTTCCTACACAACAATTCCTCTGAATACTTGGTTCAATGCACCAGGAACTACTTATGTGGAGACTAAACCACCAGACGAACATTTGCCGAGAACAAGAACGACAAAGCAATCCACCAAGATGGCTATCCCAATGAAAATCAGGGAGTGACTCAAGATTTTGCAACATTCCAAGCCGTGACTTACAAGTAAAAGTAAGGTTAATTTGGGATGACCTTATTATTATTGGACCTGAATTCTTTGTATATCCAGGACGACAAGCTATAGATTGGGAAAGCAACATGGAAGAGTACTTTATCTACTATTGTGTTCCTGATGAAGAGCGACTCCATATAGCACTTGGACAACTCACCTGCTTCTAAGATTGGAACAAGGGAAGAGTCTGAGATGGTACTACAAGGAGCCAAAGATCAGAACATGGGATGACTTAAAGTTGAGCATGTGGGAGAAGTATTGTTCACATAACAAAACTACTTATCCACCGAAGTGATCATCAACTCCTAAACTTGTGCAAGATGCCAATAGCTCTCAAACAAAGTATCAAGGTAAGTTCTCTGTCTCTAAGAATACATTAGAACTAATGTGTTGTAAGTGTAAGAGCAGGGATCATGTTGCTAAGGACTGTCCAAGAAAGAGGACCACAACATCAAATGGTGAAAAGCTAGTACCACAAGAGGCCAAAGGAGGAGAAAAGCAACCAGCAGCCTCTAAACCATTTAATGAGTTTCCCACCTTCAGATTTGCACCAGTAGAACACACTCACGAAATCCTGAAGGAGAAGCAAAGCAGAAAGAGCCGCAAAGCTTCACAATGCAACCGGATCCAGCTTTGTCTAAAGCTCCAAGACATGCCAACAAAAGGTAAGTGTTCTAACCTTGTAAATTCCAAAGAGCCAACCTGTTATAGGTGCCATCAAAGAGGGCATTTTGCTGCAAATTGTCCATCTAAGAAGTTGTTCAAAGATATAACATCAGAGTTGAAATTTGAAGTAACTAACACAAATGATAGTTTTGTGCAATCTGATATTTTAATTTCCAATTCAAGACTTATGCACTTGTCTTTTCCAAAGAGTTTTGATGCAGGAATAAGACAAGGAGAATGACATATAAGCAAAGGTGAAGAAAATCAATTCTTACACCTTACTTGTTCAAAGAAGGCCGAGAAAGAGGAAACCAAGCAAGACAACAACAGAAGAGTGCCAGCAAACAAGGTGAATTCTGAACTTAAAGTGAATAAACTTCTTTGTCCAACCACTACTATGATGCACTTGTCTCTGGACCAAAAGGTTCATGAAAGTTTAGGTGCCAAAGAAGAAATGGAGCAACACCAATGTCATGATACACAAGCAAGTAAAGGACAAGAGTACATTCAAGGTACCATCATGGCTGTTGTACCAAGACATGAGCAAGACAAGGTAAGTGAATATCTTACTCAAAATGTTCATACTGATTCCAAGGATATGATAATGCATTTGTCTTGTCCAAAAGAACTTGGGAAAGATATAGGTCTTGAAGTCAAGTTTCGGACAGAACCATCAACACAAAGGAGTCAAGATGAGAAAGATCACGGAGCTTCAACCAACGATGGACTAGAACGTGAAACATATAGTAGTACACGCACCAGGAGAGAGGAGACTCTGAACCACTTGTCACATCCATAATGGTAAGCTCCAACCTTGTGCAACCTGTTTTTAAAGTCTCAAACTCAGATATAATTCACTTGCTCTTTCCCTTAAGAGTTTACTTAGGTACAAGTCTGATAAAGATCAATAAGCCAAGGGTAGAAGGAGTCTTGAAAGAGAGACCAAAACCGAGCCATGTTTCCACACATGAGCCACAAGCAAATCAAAGGCTTGAGTTATATCATGCTTCAACCAAACATGAGGTTATTTCTGAACTATCAATCCACTGGTATAATGCACTTGTTTCTTGAGTCAAGTGTTGAGACAGGGAGTAGATCTAAAGATAAGGCCAAATGGGAGATCAAGGAAAATCCACTAGACCAAAGCAAGCACACTACATCTATTAGCATGGTAATTCTTTCTTTGATCCACTTCATTTCCCATGACTCAACAGCTGTGTTAAAAGATTTGTTAAGCTTACAAGAGGATGAGATATCAGTAGCACATGAAGATGACTCTAAGAAAAATGATTCAAACCGTTATTTATGTGATAAGAAGCCCATAATGCACTTGTTTCTTTGCAAAAGTGTTGAGAATATTTCAGGTCTTAAAGAGAGCAGAAGCAAGATAAGAAAAGGAGGCGTCACACCAGCTCAAAGAAGAGGAGCATTGCTGCCCTATCTACTAAAAGAAGAACCACCGGATGCTCCACAACCCAACCGGAATCAAAATGATTCTCAAGGTAATTTTGTAAACCCTCATTCACTTCACTGGACTAACTTGACTTATCTATGTGCAGGTTATCAAGTTTTGAGGTCAAAACTTCTTGAAGAGGGAGGGTATGATGCGGTCATCAGAACCAGATCAAACCAGGCGCTCACTGACTCAATTGCTAACTCAACCACTACGTCAATCAGCGCAAGGAGACCAAGAGAAGTCAAGGCCACAATGAGTTCTGATCCAACAAAAGGCATAGGATTGATTATACATCCAACAATCAATCCTAAGAAGACATATGACCCAGGAGGAATCATAACACATGGAGAAGAGATTATGGAGCCGAGAAGATCTAACAAGGCATATGAGCTTATCTTAGCTCAAGTGGAGACCAAGGACAAGACATCTAGCTCAGATCATCATCAGCACGCCACTAAGAAGAATCATCTCCAAAAGATGACACAAGAAGAAGATACTGAAAAGGAGCTAACCATATGTAGCATCACAACTAGCTCAGCGGAGTAGCATCGGCACTAGCTCAGCAGACTTGCCATATATGGAAGCATTCACATTTGGAAGGTCAATTCAGCACCAAACGTTTACCTATCAAAACTACAGTGTTTTGAGCTCCTTTCCATCAAGTCCAGACGTCCCCAGCTGCACAAGACCACACAAGATTCTCCATAACTTCAACAAGTCACACTTACCATTTTTGGAGAAGAAAGAGATCAAACACCAACGGATTCTTTCAAAGAATGCAAGCTGCGAGTTATTTGTCAATCAAGTTGTTCCAAGGATCCTCACTTACCCCCTAAAGCCATCCAGATACAAAGAAAGCAACAAGAGCTTGGATCCTTACCATTTTCAGCCTAACGGCTAGTTTCTCATTAAGTCTCGATTTCTTTATGATTTTTAGTCAATAGGACCGTTTGTAAAGAGCCTATAAAGGCATAGTTTAGCTCAGTGTATTATTTACCTTTCAACCTTTCAATAAAAGTATTATTCAGTTTCTTCAAAGAGTTTTTTTGTTAAGATCTTTTGTCTTAGGATTCATTTGAGTGATTCAATTGTTTCCAAGGATTATTGGATTAGGTTTGCTTGTGTGACTCAAGCAGAACTAGTTCACCACCGATTTAGAGAGTCAATCAAACCCACCGGTTGAGAGAGTCAATCATTTCATTCATCCATTCCATCCATCTCGGTCAAGTAAGAGAGCTTTTAAGCCAGTGCTTGTCCTCCATCAATCCATCGCTCGTTTATGATCGGTTTATGTAAGCTTTAGGTAACATATGGTCTGTTTTGTTAGTGGTATGATAAAAACATAAAAACCAGAAGATGTTTTATGAATTAAGCTACTTGCTTACTTGTTCATACTAAGCACAAGTACATTATCTTCACACCAACACAGAAAATTACTACATAACACAACAACAAAAACACTTCCAACCATGAATCTTGTCTTTGACCTCTTTTAGATCATTCTCTAACCCAACAACAACAATCCCAAGTTCTTCAATCTTCTTCCCGTAACTACCGATCAAATCTTGAATTGTGCGTGTCTCGGAATCCAATTTCTCAAAGTTTTCTTCAATCGAGCTTTTCATATCTTCGATTTCTTCTACAACACTTTCATCTGTCCATTTAAACAAATGATTCTTCTCCTACAAGACAAATCAGATGTCTCAACACGATCGCAAATTACCCATAAAAAATGAGCTTCTTACCCTTTCCGATCCATTTGGGCAGCAGTGAAAGATTCTTCCAGGATTATCAACAGTCCTCGACGTTCTCATCACCGAATTCTCTCCACACCAATTACACGTTTTCGGAAACCCCCTTTCACTACCTCGCTTTCTCATTCCTGTCCAATTTTCAAAATTGCTCACAACTATCATCTCCTATAATAAACATCAAACGATCTTTTGGACATAAAGTCATTACATGATGCCGCTGCTTTATTCATACTCGAAGACGATTTGGGGAAAATCCCACTCGATTTGCTTGATTTTATGATAGAAGACATGAACCCTAATTTCCCATGTGTGCTCGATTTTGTTCTGATAGGGCGAAAGAGAACAGAGGAAATTGGACATATTTTCCTATGTAGCAAAACGACCACGTTTAAACTAAAACGTGAATGGATGTCCACGTCAGCCATCGTAACTGAGCTATTAAACACCGTCAAGGTCAAACTAAGGTTCCGTTAGTCAAAGTATGAAACGGCCAAATTGTATAAGTTGGGGAATGAGATTCAAATTTCTAGTGAATTGGTGTATGAAATACACAGTCCCAAAGTTCAGGTATTGATTGGGACCGTGGCTAATTGTTGAGGTATGAATAAGCCGATTTCCCGATAATCTATTATATAATTAGAGGCATTCTCTCCTCCTGAGAGTGTCCACGTATCTTTTGCAAAAAATACTATGTTGGGCTTTTTAATATATTTCTATATTCAGCCCATTCAGAATCTACCCTTAAGCAAAAACAAAATGAAGCCCAGTTCGAATCATCTCCTTTCTTCGCGTTGCTCCTGAAGACTCTCCAACCTCCTCTCGATCTTCAGCCAACTCTTCGTATTCAACTGGAGCTTACCCCTCACTCAATTCGGTAATGTCTTTAATCCTCCTTCACATGTAATTACTGCGCCATCTACCTTATTCAATTCTCCACCCCTTGCATGTCCAGCCGTTTATTTGTCTTACTCTCCTCTGACCTATAAATTGGAAGCCGCGAATGACCCACACAATTTACAAACTCGAACAGCTGTATTTAGGTCCCATTGTTTTCTGGATCTCACACTTTGGAGATGTTAGCTACGCGTATGCCGTGGTGTCTTGGTAAAACAAGAAACATCTTTTTTCTCGCTGATGTGATGATGGAAAGCCTCCGTTACACCTACGAATGGTTAATGATCGTAAAAATCTCAAATTCATGTGAGTTCCTTCGCTAATTTTGCTCTTTGCTTTATACTTAATAGCTTATTGGTGGCTTTGCATAGCTCAAAACAAGATTTCTAATGATATTATTTATCCCATCTCCTCTGCTTTTGTGAACAATTCTGCTTCGCTATGCTTCAAGCGGCGTATTGCTTATGAAAATACAAGTTTTGACAATATCCTTTCTTTCTACACTACTTCACTGATCTTATAATGCTATTAAGCTAAAAAAAAAAAAAAGAGTTAGAACTGTATTGTGTCTATTGAAATTCATTTGAAACCTTAACCTCCCTTATTAATAGACCTTGACGTCTGGAGCACATCGTCTATCCGGCGGCGCAGCAAGCTTCCTAAGGTAATAGCGTTTGATATCATTCTTAATGTTGTGTGTGTTATGATGAATCAGTCCCACATCTGATCTTCTCAGCTTCAACGCAGTCCAATCAAGGAGATTACTAATCCTTAGTATTTTTTGTTGTTTGCAGCTATCAATACGAGCTGCTGGAGTTGGGATAACTTTGACAGCAGCAAGCACCGTTAGCTTTTCGGAGTTGGCATGGACTCCAGGTGACCTGATATAGGCAGAAGATAGTGCACATAAGATTGGTCAAGTGGGTCATGAACCATAGTTTGGTGGATTCACAGTCAGTCAGTCACACCCTTATTTTTCAATAATTATTTGCAGTGTCATTTTTAACCCTATCTGTGACTTTTGCTTCATATTTACAGGTCTCTTCCGTTAACATACACTACCTTCTAGCAAATGACATTGTTTACGACGTCATCTGTTCTTTCTCATTCACATTTACAGTTGAAATTTCAACCATTATCTCAATTTTGATTGTCCCAGGTCAGTTACTCTGAACTTGCTCACTCTCTATACAGGGATGTTGTTCAGAGAAAGCTGAAGAATCTCGGACAGGTATTCTCTTTCTCAATGTCAAGCCACCAGGAGAGAAAATCTCTTGGTATCATCATTATTACGTTATCTACAACATTTCTTTACTGGATCCTATCAATGTGCGGAGATCGTTTGCTAAGTCGGGGAGCTTTTTAACCATTGCTCTCTCAGTTGAATGAGCATGCTAAACTCTCAATGCTGAGAAATGCTACTTCGACCCTTTCAAATTTCTGCAGGGGCAAGCCACAATCTGCTTTTGACCAGGTTTCTCTCATTTCAGTCTTATCCTCTACCTTACTGATCAGGGAAGATTTTAATAACATTTGTGATCTCTTAAGAACAGGTTTGTTCAGCACTTCCAGACCTTAAACACCTAATGCATTCCACTGATGAGGAAGTGTTAACAGATACTTGGGCCTCTCATATCTTTCTGAATATGTTTTTTGATGGATTATTACGGTTGTTTTGTGTGCTAAATTTGATTCAATTGTTCGGCCAACAATTCTATTCTTTTTTGGTTCATCGTAATTACGTTCCCACTTTTGGTTTAGAGATTTTTAATCATAAATATATATCATCATCGACAACTATTGTTTAATTTTTTTCCAAAACACATAAAAATAAACTGTTGTTAAAAACAAATTGATGTCAATTCGGCCTTTGTCTAAACTCTAACGTATGACTAGCTTTCTATCCCTTCAGAAGGATTTTTGGAGGATGTTATTAACTTAAAAAAAAAATTGGGGGACAATTTAGTGTATATTCTTTGTGGGGTTTGTAATTTTCTCCTTAAGAAGTTACAAACAAAATGTTTAATAGTGTTTCCTGTGCCCCCCCCCCCCCCCCCAAAAAAAAAAAATTTGGGTAAATAGTAAAAATAGGTGTTTTTGTGTGGACAAATGTGAAAATATGTGCCTAAATTTCAAAATACTACCTTTCCTTCTTACTTTTAATAATAATGTATTATATAATAATACTTTTATTTCCAATGTGAGTGTCTACATCATCAAAAATATAAAGAAATTCTATTAAATTGCATTTAAAATATCATTTCATATTCAAGAAAATGAAATACAGGAAATACAAAAATATGTAAATAAATATAAAAACATTGTAAATGAATTTTAAAATTCGAGAAAAAAAATATTATTGGTAAGAAAATTGAAATATTTTAAAAGAAACAATAACATATGTTGTTAGACTTTTAATCAAAACTTCTATTAAAATTTTATTTTAATTTAAGAATTAGAATGCCTCTAAGATTTTAAGAATACAAAACAGTTTTGATTATGAGAGTTGCGTAACACCAAAATTTGATTGTACATGAATTTAAAGAGAAAATTTTGAAGCTAAAAATTACTTTTATACCTTATTTTTAAGCTTTAACTAAATTTTAAAAGTAAAAATTACTGCTAAAATGAAGTTTAAATATGAGAAAAAGTAATTAAATATTACACAATACAAATAAAAAATAATGAACAAATGTAACAAATTTTAACTAAAACACCCAGAATTTTAGACATATCCAAAAACGCTAAAGGAAAGACTATTCGTCAGAAAAAAGGGAAAGACTACTGTGTCTAATTGTCTATAAAGAAGTTTTCAAGGATCTCCTCACAGTAAGTAACAAGTTGGAAGTATTAAGTACATGAACATTACACCATCCATAAAAAACCATCATTTTATAATTAAACACAATTTTTTTAATAAAAAAGTGAATTGTCGTATAAGATCATATTACACTCCTAAATGGTTTAAAAAACATGAGAAGGGAATATGACATATTAGATGCACCAAATAGTACGACGGAAGCAGTAATAGAAGATTACAGACAGTATGTTGAACAGAGATATCGATGCAACCGAATCTCCGCACGTGCGCGGAAGCTTGAAGATCACTAGTTATTATTAAAAATAAGAACTTTGTTGTGAGCTTCAACCACAAGTTAATTTCCTTATATATTTCTTTGATCTTTATTTGGAGTTTTGCTGTCCCTGTGTTCGAAGCATTCTTTGCTTAAAGACAGGTTAGCCTCCAGAATAAAGTTAAAATCCCACCCCCAACGTTTTGGTTATGACTGATTTTATTTCTTTCCAAGAATTTAGCATCGTCGAACATGTTGCACATTCTCTAAATTATGATTTTAAGCACTTTAGAATTTTCAATGTTTTGCACTTCGAACTAGAGTTCGATCAACACTGGATGGATGTTTCAACACAAAACTACTCCAGTAATGTAAATAACAAGTAAATGTTTTGTTTTGCTTAAGTAACAAGTAAATGTTTATTGCATTTGTACCTTAGTACATTATTATTTAATATATCTTTTTGGAAAAAAAATTGAACTACTTAGGACGAAAAAATATCTTTTTTAGAACAATACTTCAATTTTTTTTAAAAAAGATTATGCACCAGCCGTGATCGAAAGGACGAAAAACTATGAACTGTCGAAAACTCAAATCCACTCATGCAATAGCTACATAGTTTGTAATTCAAACTTGAATTCAAGTATCCACGTTCTTATTCAGTTCTCGTTTAGTTTTAATTACTAAACAATGAAAAGTTTACAAAATATGTATAGATTTTTTTCTTTTATAAAAGGCTTTCATTGAATCTTAAGAGTTCTACAGTTTATAATAAAGAGTTTAAGGTTTAGAATTCATGATTTGTGATTAATCGTCTCAACTTTTTTTTGTAAATGAGAAGAAGCAAAATATGTATAGATAAAAATGTTAAGGAAGAAGCTAAAGCTACTTATGTAAAGTGTATATCTTGCATTCAATTACAGAACCCTAGTGTTCTCATCATCGACTTGTATATAATCTCATGTACAGCCACAATTATAATCAAGCAACATTTCATACTCTCTATATGGTATCAGAGCGGCTCGATCTCTGAAACCTAAATTCTTCTTCTTTTTTTTTGCTCTCAGCCGTCAGCCCAAACTTCATCTTTCTTCTTTATCTCGCTTCTTCCTCTCTTCTCCTTCAAATGGCCTCTGAATCCAACTCTCAAAACCAACCTCACATCACTCAATCCCATGAATCTGTACCCCTAAACACCACTAATCTCTACAACCTAAACATGAACAACATAACCAAACTCACCTCCTCCAACTACCTTATGTGGAGTCGCCAGATTCAAGCCCTTCTTGATGGCTATGATCTGGTCTCCTACATCGATGGATCTGGCATAAAACCAGACCAGACTCTCACTACCGACGGCAACACAACTGTCAATCCGGCTTACACAGTTTGGAAGCGCCAGGATAAACTCATCCTAAGTGCACTGATCGGAGCTATCTCCATGCCGCTCCAGCCATTGCTGTCTCGAGCCACCACCTCTGCTGAAATCTGGGAAACACTGGCGTCGACTTACGCAAAACCGAGCAGGGGGCACATCCAGCAACTCAAGCTTCAACTCAAAGACTGGCGCAAAGGTGAACGTACTATTGACGAATACTTTCAAGGTCTGACAATGCGTTTTGATCAACTTGCCATTCTCGGGAAAGTGCTTGATCATGAAGATCAAATTGAATATGTTCTCCAAGGCTTACCGGAAGAGTACAAATCCGTCATTGATCAAACCGAAGGACGTGATACGCCGCCGTCTCTCACAGAATTGCACGAGAATCTTCTCAATCATGAAGCTAAGCTGCTTGCATCTACTCCTAACATCTCTGCACCAATCTCTGCAAATTACGTCAACAACCGTAACCGGTCTTACAAGCAGCATCAGCCACGCTCAAATCCAACGTGGAACAACCCAACAAACAACAACAACAACAACTCTCAGCGCACCTTCAAGCCATACCTTGGCAAGTGTCAAATCTGCAATGTTCATGGACACTCGGCGCGTCGCTGTCCACAGTTCCAGACTGCTCAGCGCTCGACACAACCACCACTACTTCCCACACCACCACAGACATGGACTCCTCGTGCCAACCTAGCTCGTGCACAGCAGCAAAACCCATGGATCCTTGACTCCGGTGCCACACATCACCTTACGTCAGATCTCGCAAATCTCTCCCTTCACCAACAGTACACCGGTGGAGAAGAAGTGCTCATAGGCGATGGGTCTGGCCTCCAAATACAAAACACTGGTTCTTCTTCTCTAAACTCAGATTCTCGTCCACTTAAGCTGCTCAATGTTCTTCATGTTCCCAATATACACAAAAATCTGATTTCTGTGTACCGTCTATGTAACGCAAATAACGTGTCTGTTGAATTTTTCCCCTCCTCTTTTCAGGTGAAAGATCTGAGCTCGGGGGCCCGATTGATCCAAGGCCATACTAACCAAGAGCTATACGAGTGGCCAACATCATCCCTCACCTCATACTTCGCAACTCCATCTACCAAAACCACTATCTCCGATTGGCACTCGAGACTCGGCCATCCCTCTCTTTCTATACTCAAAAATATTGTTACTGCTTTTTCTTTACCTGTCTCTGATTCATTCTCAAAAACTATTTCCTGCGTTGATTGTCTTTCCAATAAAAGTCATAAATTAGCCTTTTCCCAAACTTCTATTTCTTCAACTCGTCCTCTTGAATATTTATTCACAGACTTATGGACCTCTCCTATTGTTTCCATCGACTCTTACAAACATTATCTTATCATTGTTGATCACTTCTCCCGCTATACATGGTTCTACCCACTCAAACTCAAGTCCCATGTTAAAGAAACATTCATCAAATTCAAAGCCTTAACCGAAAACAGATTCTCAACCAAAATAGGAACTCTGTTTTCTGATAATGGTGGCGAATTCATCGCTCTCCGCGATTTCCTTTCATCATCAGGCATAAGCCATCTCACTTCACCTCCTCACACACCAGAACACAACGGCTTATCTGAACGGCGCCACCGTCACATAGTCGAAACTGGTCTATCTCTTCTTCACCACTCCAAAATGCCCAAAACCTACTGGTCTTATGCCATGTCTACCGCAGTTTATCTCATCAACCGCATGCCAACCCCAACTCTCTCTCTCAAATCACCATACAACGTTCTCTTTGGCTCTCAACCCAACTATCACAAACTGAAAATCTTTGGCTGCCTTTGTTTCCCGTGGCTTCGCCCATACCGCAACCACAAACTTGAAACCCGCTCTAGCCCCTGCGTCTTTCTGGGTTATTCTCTGACCCAAAGTGCTTTCTTGTGCTTGGAACCCAACACACACAGAATATACGTTTCTCGTCATGTTCAATTTGACGAGAAAACGTTTCCCTTCGACTCTCTGTGCAAACGTCCTACACCAAACCTCACTACCACTACCCATGATTCTTCAATCATCACTCCACACTCACCACCAGCGCAACTCGTATGGACATCGGCTCTGAGCTCGGATCATTCACCGTCAACGTCATCAACACCGGACTCATCAGCCACTGCTCACACACCTCAATCTGAGGCTCCTTCGTCCCCAACAGCTCATACACCTCAATCTGAGGCTCATTCATCCCCTGCCGTCAACGCCGACAGTCCGTCTCCGACGACACAACCACCGGAAAAAACCGCTCGCTGTATCGCTCCACCTCTCAAAACCTATCACCGTCGCAATCGACCTGACATCGCTCCTATCCCACTTTCTTTAACCCAAACCGAAACAATCCCTATACCAATAAACCCAGAAAACCGAACCAATCCTCTTTCTATTCCCGAACCAGCTGCGATAACCCAGCAACCCAAACCAACGACCGATAACCACTCCATGACCACAAGAGCCAGAGATGGTATTCGTAAACCGAATCCAAAATACGCCCTAACCACACACATCTCCAAATCCGAACCAAGAACCGTTCTTCAAGCTTTACAAGATGAAAAATGGAGAACATCAATGTCTGAGGAATTTGGAGCACAATTGAGTAACAACACATGGTCGCTGGTCCCGCCGAATCCGAAACAAAACATCGTCGACACGAAGTGGATTTTCCGACTGAAGTATTCACCTGATGGCTCCATACACAGATACAAATCCAGGCTCGTTGCTAAAGGATATAAACAGCGCAAAGGTATCGACTACAACGAAACTTTCAGTCCTGTTATAAAATCCACCACGATCCGTATTGTCCTTGAAACAGCAACACGCTCGGATTGGCCAATCAAACAATTAGACGTGAACAATGCCTTCCTCCAAGGCAAACTCACAGAGGAAGTATATATCAGCCAGCCCCAAGGCTTCGTTGACACCAACAGACCTCACCATGTTTGTCGCCTGCATAAGGCTCTTTATGGTCTCAAACAGGCACCCCGGGCCTGGTATCAGGAGCTCCGCAACTTCCTACTCACAATCGGCTTTATCAACTCTATTGCCGATCCTTCGCTATTCATTCTTCACTCTGGTAACACGCTGCTCTACCTCCTTGTCTATGTCGATGACATCCTACTTACAGGAAACAACAATCAGATGATCCAGCAAACTCTTGACTCTCTTGCTACTCGCTTCTCAATCAAAGATCCAGAAGACTTGCACTACTTTCTGGGCATAGAGGCAATCCGCACACAGGCTGGTCTCTATCTAACACAAAGACGCTACATTTTGGACCTTCTGGCTCGTACCAATATGCTGGACGCAAAGCCTGTCACGACACCCATGGCCACGTCTCCAAAGCTGTCGCTAACAACCGGCACCAAGCTCACAGATGCATCAGAATATCGCACCATCGTTGGCAGCCTTCAGTATCTTGCATTCACAAGACCAGACATCTCCTACGCCGTGAACCGTCTCTCTCAGTTCATGCATCAGCCATCTACAGAACATTGGAATGCGGCAAAACGGCTGCTTCGCTACTTGGCAGGAACCACTACTCATGGTCTGTTCTACCACAGAAACAATACCAGCTCCATTCACGCCTTCTCTGACGCAGACTGGGCCGGCGACACTGATGATTACACATCCACACACGCCAACATCATCTACATAGGCAAGAACCCAGTATCTTGGTCATCGAAAAAGCAAAAGGGAGTAGCAAGGTCCTCTACTGAAGCAGAGTACCGCTCTGTTGCAAACACGTCAGCAGAAATCCGTTGGATCTGCTCTCTACTCACTGAACTCAAGCTAAAGGTCAACGCCACACCGGTGATTTATTGTGATAATGTCGGTGCGACTTATCTCTCCGCCAATCCTGTTTTCCACTCTCGCATGAAGCACCTTGCACTCGACTACCACTTCATCAGAAATCAAGTAGCAGCAGGAACTCTTCGCGTCGCTCACGTCTCCACAAAAGATCAACTAGCAGACGCTCTCACTAAACCTCTCTCACGAGCACCATTCACAACACTATCATCCAAGATTGGAGTGCTCAAGACCCCTCCATCTTGAGGGGGCATGTTAAGGAAGAAGCTAAAGCTACTTATGTAAAGTGTATATCTTGCATTCAATTACAGAACCCTAGTGTTCTCATCATCGACTTGTATATAATCTCATGTACAGCCACAATTATAATCAAGCAACATTTCATACTCTCTATAAAAAATACATACAGAGAAGGTATGCGTAATCCCTATTACTTAACTACGAATCAACGTTGCAAGATCATCAGCCTATGTGACTTTGCAGACGTATTTTCTAATGCCTAGTTATATTTAGTAATTTTATAATCAAAAGTGTGTTTTAGTTAACCATCTTTACAGACTCGAGTGAATTTTTATACAATTATTCTTTTTCAAAAGTAAAAAAAGAAGACGATGAACAACACGATTAAGTAAAGTCAAGAAGCTTGTTATTCAGATATTCATATAATTTGAAATGAATCTTGTAACACCCGTCTCCCGGCGAACCGGAGACGCGGCATTAGGACGCCCGTTTAACCGGATTCGGTCCAACCGGGACACCAACTCAACTTGTCCCAGGACCCGGCGCTTCCTTCTTGTTGAAAACCACCAATGACGTCACTCGACTGTATCGATCCCGCATCCGGACCTGCAAGAAAACGGGGACAGGAAAGGGAAAAGAGGCCTGAGTAATTGTTTCAAACACAATCACCCAGTGAGGACGGACTTAGGGAGTCCGCTATCCCGCTTACACCACACAACTACGGATCACAAGTCCTAAGCTAATATCACCTTACAAACAGGCCCGAAGGCTATCACCACGCAAACTACATCCACTCGTGCTTTCACACTCGTGGACCCCTCCCTGGCCCGAAGGCACACGCAACCGGCTCACCCGGTATCCCTGGGCCTTACGGCCATTTCACTGGGGAGGCTCGCCAACACCTCCCATCCGACGATTTAAAGGGCGCGTACCAAACTCGTTATACGCGCCCTGCCACGAAACACCCTTACGGGGGCCCTACCACAACTACCAAGCATATCCTTCACGCACAAACAACATTTTCGGGCTCAGCGATAACCTAGCAGTTCTATGTTCTCAAGCAATCACATCAGACGTCTTACTATCCTTACACTACCTAAGAAAGACGATATTAACAAGGGACTATCGCCCGGAATTGAATGAGGTAAGGGAGATCACATTCGGTCCTCACCTTAGCCAAAGAAGAGGGAAAAGCGGTAATTTAGCAGCCCCATTAGCCCGAACGGACATCGGATCTGGACAAATGACGAGAAATCGAGTGAGATAGGCTTTTGAATCGCTTAAATCGGGCTTAGGATGAGCTAGATACGATCGATTAAAAATATCCCACTCAAACTAGCTAAACCGATCTAAACCGGGAATTGAAATTGAAATTGGAAATTGAAATCAGGAATTGACTAAACCGGATTAAACCGACCGGTCAACCTAAACCAAACCCGGTCAAGGATCCGACCCGAACAGGTCCGACCCGACCCGACCTGATCCGACCCGACCCGGACCGGTCAACGGTAAACGGGTCCGGTGAACGGTCAACGGCGGCGACGGCGACGGTCAACGGCGGCGGTGACGGCGGCGCTCCGGCGGATCTCCGGCGGCGGACGGTGGCTCCGGTCGGCGGCGGCGGCGCGTGATGGCGGCGGGCGGCTCCGGCGATCGGCGCGTGGCTCCTCAGGCGCGAGTGGATCTCACCCGCCCGAGGCTCTCCGGCGAGTGGCGGCGCGTGACGGCGCGTGCGGTGGCGCGTGGCGGTCGGATCGGTGGCTCCGGCTTCGTCTCGTCGCGACAGTCACGGTGGTGTGCTCGGTTTCTCGGGATTTTGGGTATTTCGAAAGTTATAAAAAGATGAAAACATTTTTCGGGTTTGAAAGCTCAGATCTGGTTCCCGGATCTTACCTGGTGTGATTGGAAGAAAGAGAAAACGTGAATAGTGCTCCTTGAGGCTTCGAGTGTCTCCAGATCCCGACAGAGCTTCGCCGAAAAGAAGAGAATGAAGTTTCTGGGGAAAAGGGGTGGCTTTTTATAGGGAAAGGCTCTGGAAAACCCTAGGGTTTTTGGGAAAAGGCTATTGGGCCTTGGGCTTTCTCCTTCTTTTTAAGAAAATTTTTGACTGGCTGGTATGGGTATGTTACAATTCTCCCCCCTTGAAAAGAATTCGTCCCGAATTCAGAGATGTGCGGTTTCCCGATCACTCCTGAACTCAATGGCACTGCTCTATTCGGGGCGTCGAACTAACACAATAGGAAATCCGTTCGGAAGACACGATACGAAAAGAATGATCAATAGAATAAAGGAATATGGCTACATGAAGTTTGAATCAAAAGAAACGAAAACCAATTACGCGAGAACCGCATAAAGAAAACCCACTGAAAACAAAAACCCCAACTCTAAAAGAATATTACGCCCTACTCCTAACAACTCCCCAAAGCCCCCCGATTCTAGCCACTCGTTGATCCCAGTGTCCGCAGCTCAAGGTCCAAGTATCCTCGGTACACCAGGCCCTCCTCGCTATCATACTCCTCGGGGTCTGACTTTGGCTCCGGCTCTAAATCTGAGATGATGATCACTGGAGGTGCTGCTGCCTGCTCCTGACTCGGTGTAGCCCACTGCTGATCAAACCCATCCGGTCCCTCCTCAAGAATGTTCATCTGCTTATCCAACCAGACATACTCTCGGTCCTCCCGTATCCGTTGCATCCTCTGCTCCCGCTCTCGGTCCAAGTCAGACTGCTGTTGGGCCCGCTCTGCCTGTTGCTGCTCAAACCTCTCTCGGATACGTTCCAAGGCGGCCCTCTGCTCCCCCAACTGAGCCCGGTCTGCAATCTCCTGTTCCCGCTTCAGACGCAGATCCTCATCCCAAATGGCTTGTTGCTCGGCCATAACATGTCGTCGAGTTTCCTCATCATTACGGCGCCTCTCCCTCATCTGCTGCCGGAACGCTGGATCCCTCTGGTTCCTGTCCACAGCCTCTGCGTACCTGGCAGCTATCGCAACCAAACTGTACTCCCCGTACTCGCTCCCGTCTGTCATCCCCTCTCGTATCTCCGGTGATAGCCCGTCCATAAACATGGTCATCATATGGATAGGGGATCTGGGGTAGGTGCAGCCAGCTCTGAAGATGAACGCGTCCATGTACTCCTGCACGCTCATGCCTGCCATCTGAAAGGGTCGGGGAACGTCCCGGGGAATCTCCTGCGCATGGGGTCTCGATGTCGACGCCCCTGGTGTCCCGTCTGATGGCCTCATAGTCATAAAGCACACACGGGCCGGTGGATCGGGGTGATCCTCCACCACCACGTGCTCCTTCCCCGATCTCTGAGCTCGGGGTGCATCCACAACCGCCGGTGGGGCCGCTACGGGCGTCCTCCGGGGTCGGCCCCTACCTCTCGCTGGTCTCGCCACTGTCTCAACTGGAACCGATGCAAACACTGATCTATCAGCTGGGTGTCGGGCGGGTGACTGGGTGGCGCCGGGAATCTCAACTGATGCTCCAATCGTAAGACGTCTCCTCTGTCTCCTCGGTACATTCCTGCGGGGCGCAGCACGTGTGCGTAGAACACTGGTAGGACTTGGAGCCCAGTCGGACCCGAAATCAGAGTGTGAATCGGTGGACATCCTGCATAAAGCGAAACTATAATAGGTCAAAACAGGAGATAATCAGTGATATATTGGTGTTTGAAAAATTTCGCAAAGTATCTGTTTATAAAATTTTCGCAAACGGTTTTGAAAAAGACTGAAAACGGGTTTTGGGGGTAAACAACGAAAGCTGATCTCCCAGGGCAGGACTGGGAGATCTTAACCTAGGCTCTGATACCAAATTGTAACACCCGTCTCACGGCGAATCGGAGACGCGGTATTAGGACGCCCGTTGAACCGGATTCGGTCCAACCGGGACGCCAACTCAACTTGTCCCAGGACCCGGCGCTTCCTTTTTGTTGAAAACCACCAATGACGTCACTCGACTGTATCGATCCCGCATCCGGACCTGCAAGAAAACGGGGACAAGAAAGGGGAAAGAGGCCTGAGTAATTGTTTCAAACACAATCACCCAGTGAGGACGGACTTAGGGAGTCCGCTATCCCGCTTAAACCACACAACTATGGATCACAAGTCCTAAGCTAATATCACCTTGCAAACAGGCCTGAAGGCTTTCACCACGCAAACTACATCCACTCGTGCTTTCACACTCGTGGACCCCTCCCTGGCCCGAAATCACATGCAACCGGCTCACCCGGTATCCCTGGGCCTTACGGCCATTTCACTGGGGAGGCTCACCAACACCTCCCATCCGACGATTTAAAGGGCGCGTACCAAACTCGTTATACGCGCCCTGCCACGAAACACCCTTTCGGGGGCCCTACCACAACTACCAAGCATATCCTTCACGCACAAACAACATTTTCGGGCTCAGCGATAACCTAGCAGTTCTATGTTCTCAAGCAATCACATCAGACGTCTTACTATCCTTACACTACCTAGGAAAGACGATATTAACAAGGGACTATCGTACGGAATTGAATGAGGTAAGGGAGATCACATTCGGTCCTCACCTTAGCCAAAGAAGAGGGCAAAACGGTAATTTATCAGCCCCATTAGCCCGAACGGAAATCGGATCTGGACAAATGACAAGAAATCGAGTGAGATAGGCTTTTGAATCGCTTAAATCGGGCTTAGGATGAACTAGATACGATCGATTGAAAATATCCCACTCAAACTAGCTAAACCGATCTAAACCGGGAATTGAAATTGAAATTGGAAATTGAAATCAGGAATTGACTAAACCGGATTAAACCGACCGGTCAACCTAAACCAGACCCGGTCAAGGATCCGACCCGAACAGGTCCGACCCGACCCGACCCGATCCGACCCGACTCGGACCGGTCAACGGTCAACGGGTCCGGTCAACGGTCAACGGCGGCGGTCAACGGCGGCGACGGCGGCGGTCAACGGCGGCGGCGACGGCGGCGCTCCGGTGGATATCCGGCGGCGGACGGTGGCTCCGGTCGGCGGCGGCGCGTGACGGTGCCAGGGGGTCGGCGGCGGCGGCGGCGCCTGAGCTCCGGTGCGTGGCTCCTCCGGCGAGTGGCGGCGCGTGACGGCGAGTGGCGGCGCGTGACGGCGCGTGGCGGTCGGCTCGGCGGCTCCGGCTTCGTCTCGTCGCGACGGTCACGGTGGTGTGCTCGGTTTCTCGGGATTTGGGGTATTTCGAAAGTTATAAAAAGATGAAAACGTTTTTCGGGTTTGAAAGCTCAGATATGGTTCCCGGATCTTACCTGGTGTGATTGGAAGAAAGGAAAAACGTGAATAGTGTTCCTTGAGGCTTCGAGTGTTTCCAGATCCCGACAGAGCTTCGCCGAAAAGAAGAGAATGAAGTTTCTGAGGAAAAGGGGTGGTTTTTTATAGGGAAAGGCTCTGAAAAACCTTAGGGTTTTTGGGAAAAGGCTATTGGGCCTTAGGCTTTCTCCTTCTTTTTAAGAAAATTTTTGACTGGTATGGGTATGTTACAAATCTAACCTATAAGTTCGAATATCTCGCAAGAACAATACATACTTTCACGTTGCATGTGAAACTTTTTTTGGAAACAAGTTGCATGTGAAACTTCATGCATTAATGTGATTAATATCAAAAACTGTTTTCTTGTATGAGTTGTTTTATGTTACTAATGTGCTTTTTCATGTATTTCAAAGATTTAGATAAATTTATTTTCATATTTCTATGATTTGCTATGTTAATTATTGTAATGTTCAGTTAAATTCGAACACAACTCTAGTCATTACTATCATGATCAGTTACTTTTTGGTAAAAAACCCATTTGACATTTGCCTTCATTTGTACTAGTATCACATTTATTGAAAATAAAATATATAAGAATAGTTGACAAAATATAAGAATAATTTGTTTTAATCATTTTTAGCAAAATTCACAGAACGTAATGATAGAATAAGGAATATTCTCTTGCAAAGTATATAATATTTTGTATAGCTTTTGAATAGATTTTCAGTTATGATCAACACCTACATTGGTGTTTCTGTTGTAACGATCGTTAGCTATTTAATGCCTTTGTTCATAATACAATCCTGAAGGGAATTCATCATAATTTCATGGTATCAGAGCAGTAGCTCCTGAACCTTATTTCCTTCTTTCTTTTCTCTGCGATTCTTACCTCTCTCTCTCTCCTTCTCTTTCCTTTTCTCTCTTCAATTCCGTTTCATTTTTCTTCAATGGCGGCACAAGCTGCTCCTCATGATCGAGCATTTGGTGTGACAAACAACAAAACTCACATTCCATTGATTCTCGACCACAACGACTACAATTATGACGCTTGGAGAGAGCTGTTCACAATGCACTGCCTTGCATTTGATGTCCTCGGCCATCTCAACGGAACTGCGTTACCAAACGGCGACGCAGATACGGCATGGTCCAAAAAGGATGGTTTGGTGAAATTGTGGATCTACGGTACGTTAGCACCGGATCTGTTTCGATCGTCTTTTCAGACTGGTGGTTCAGCACGTGATGTTTGGGTGCGAATCGAGAATCAATTTCGCAATAATAAGGAAGCGAGAGCGATTCAACTTGATCAAGAACTCCTCACCACAGAGATTGGAGATCAGACAATTCGCGAGTATTGTCAGAAAATGAAATCCATCTCGGATCATCTCAAGAATGTGGAGGCTCCTGTCACTGAGCGCAATCTCGTAATGTATCTTCTCAATGGTTTGAATGAGAAGTATGATAACATGATTAATGTTATCAAATACAAAGATCCATTTCCAAGTTTTGAGACGGCTAAAAACATGCTTGAAATGGAGGAGACTAGGCTGAAGAAAGCTAACAGAGCAGTGGCTGCTCACGGTGATCACTCATCATCAACCACGGCGTTGAATGTCACGACTACGGCACCTGCAGCTCAACCCTCTCGCCAGTCTGGACAGTCGCAGAAATTCACAAACAATCGAGGTAACATGCGGAACAACAATAACCGTTACCGAGGAGGACGTAACAACAATCACTTCGGAAATCAGTATCCGAATTGGGGCGTTCCATAGTTCTGGCCGAGCCCATTTCCCTCATGGCCACAACAGTTCGGGAATTGGCCTGCATACTCTCAGGGGAGTTATCGTCCTCAGCAATCACATAATCAGGCTCCACAACAAGCTCACTTAGTCGAGTTTCAGTCGGGTAGCAACACTGGAGCAGTTTACTCATCGGACGTGATGACGGATCCGAATGCAGTGGATTGGCTAATGGATTCAGGTGCAACCGCACATCTCACAAACTCGGCAGGTAATCTCAGATCTTGTCTAAATCAGAACATCAATCATTCAGTTGTCGTTGCTAATGGTTCCAAAATTCCAGCTACTTCCATTGGCTCTACCTCATTCGACTCTAAAACTCGTCCTCTTACTCTGAATCAAGTCCTTGTCACTCCTCAAATAGTAAAAAATCTGATTTTTGTTCGTCAGTTCACGACAGATAATTTTGCTCAGTTGAATTTGACCCTTTTGGCTTTTCTGTGAAGGATCTTCGAACGCGGACAATCCTTCTCCGATGTGATAGTTCATATGGCCTTTAATCTCTTCCAGCTTCGTTCAATAAAAGCCAGTCATCTTCGACGGCACTACTTGCTTCCTCTCTGACGCTCTGGCATAAGCGACTCGGACATTTAAATAATTCTGCTCTTGGTTCTGTTTTTTCTGAGAATTCTTCTTTGAATAATAATGACAAGTTCTCAACCTTCTGTGAGTCCTGTCGTTTGGGTAAACCAACTAAATTGCCTTTCTTTGCTTCTCAAAACATTGTTTCTCAGCCATTTGAATTAATACATTCTGATCTTTGGTCATCTCATGTTCAAAGTTTAAGTAGCATTCGTTATTATGTTTTGTTTTTGGATCATCACACTCATTATCTTTGGGTTTACCCTCTTCGCCGAAAAAGTGAAGTGTTTTCAAAGTTCTTACACTTCTGCTCCTATATTCAAACACAATTCAATTCTCAGATTAAATCGTTTCAGTGTGACAACGGAGGAGAATACAACAACAAAGAATTTCATGATTATTTTGATAAGAATGGAATTGCTGTTAGATTCTCCTGTCCACACACAAGTCAGCAGAATGGCAAATATGAATGAATGATCAGAACCATTAACAATGCTATCCGCTCGCTTCTCTTTCAAGCCAGGCTACCGCCTTCTTACTGGGTAGAAGCCTTACATGTCGCAGCTTATCTCCTGAATATCATTCCCTCTACTGCCATTAAGAATCAAATTCCTCATACGATGCTGTTTAAAAATCGCCCTAGTTATGAACATTTGAAGGTCTTTGGATGCTTATGTTTCCCAAATATAAATCATTCCAACCTTCATAAGCTTTCTCCAAGATCCACTCCTTGTTTATTTCTAGGATATCCATCAAAACACAGAGGTTACAGATGTCTAGACCTCAAAACAAATCGTATAATTATCTCTAGACATGTTCATTTTGTAGAGGACAAGTTTCATGCCGCAAACTCCAGCTCCACAAATACAGCTCCATATTTGTTCCTGGATCGTGATTCTGAACCTTCTGAGATCATGAAACAAATACTCCAATCGCCTATCACTCAAACTTCAGCTCCACAGGATACCATTCTCTCTGCTCCGGTACCTGCTCCAGCCATTCGCAATCCTCGGCCCATTTTATCAGCTCATGTTCCCCATACGATGACCACAAGGTCGAAAGATGGAATCCACAAACCAAAGAAAATCATTTCGCTTCTCACCACGTCACAATCGCCTCTGCCAAAAAACCATAATTTTGCTCTATCTGATTCCAATTGGAACCCAGCTATGACAGATGAAATTGATGCAATGATAAAGACAAAGACTTGGGATTTAGTGCCAAGACCTCCAAAGGTCAATATTGTGAGATCTATGTGGTTATTTAAGCATAAGTATGATGCTAATGGCTTACTTTCCAGGCATAAGGCTCGGTTAGTTACAAATGGGAAATCTCAGGAAGCAGGAGTTGATTTCACAGAGACTTTTAGTCCTGTTGTGAAACCTGCAACAATCTAAACTGTGCTTAACATTGGTATTGCGTTGAATTGGCCTATACATCAATTAGATGTTAAGAATGCTTTCTTGCAGGGAGATCTCCAGGAAACAGTCTATATGCATCAGCCTCCTGGTTTTGTCAACAAGGCTACACTTAATCATGTCTGCAAGCTCAACAAAGCCATCTATGGACTGAAACAGGCACCTCGTGCTTGGAACTCTCGCTCTGCACAATTTCTGAAAAGTCTCGGATTTATAACAAGCAAGGCTGATACATCACTCTTCATCCTTCAAAAGAGTGGCGAGTGTACTTATTTGTAGTTGTATGTCGATGACATAATTCTAACAGCTTCATCTCTGAGTTTTCTGCAGCAAATAATCACAAAGCTTAAGGCAGAATTCCCCATGACAGACTTGGGAAAGCTTCACCATTTTCTAGGAATCAAAGCAGATTACAATGCTGCCAGATTATTTTTGAGTCAGGATTTGTATGCCCAGAAAATAATCGAACGCGCAGGCATGCGAGAGTGCAAGCAGATCGCGACCCCTGTCGACTTAAAGTCGAAGCTTTCTGCTTCTGATGGTGATAAAATCAGTGACCCGACGTCATACAGATCACTCGCTGGTGCACTGCAGTACCTCACATTCACAAGGCCAGATATATCATACGCAGTACATCAAGCCTGTCTGTACATGCATGATCCCAGAGTCCCACATCTACAAGCCTTAAAGCGGATTATACGCTATGTCAAAGGGACAATGGGCCACGGTCTGCAGCTTTCGAAAGGTACTATTAACTGCTTAACTGCATACTCTGATGCAGATTGGGTTGGATGCCCGGATACAAGACGCTCTACTTCTGGATATTGTGTTTTCCTTCGACCAAACCTTGTCTCATGGTCAGCTAAAAGACAATCAACAGTATCCAGATCGAGTGCAGATGCTGAATACAAAGGAGTTGCAAATGATGTGTCTGAACTATGTTGGCTTTGCAACCTTATGCTCGAGTTACACAGACCTATACACAAAGCTTTCGTGGTCTACTGCGATAACATAAGCTCCGTTTACCTCTCCACTAATCATGTGAAGCATCAGAGAACAAAGCATATAGAGCTTGACATTCACTTTGTTCGTGAGAAAGTTGCAATTGGTGAAGTGAAGGTTATCCATGTTCCATTCTCCTTGCAGTATGCTGATATTTTTACGAAAGGGTTACCAGCGTCACTCTTCTATGAATTCAGGTCCAGCTTAACCGTCAGAAAACCCGACGGTTCAACTGTGGGAAGGTGATAGAATAAGGAATATTCTCTTGCAAAGTATATAATATTTTGTATAGCTTTTGAATAGATTTTCAGTTATGACCAACACCTACATTGGTGTTTCTGTTGTAACGATCGTTGGCTATTTAATGCCTTTGTTTATAATACAATCCTGAAGGGAATTCATTCTAATTTGAAGTAAGACACACTTAGAATATGCAAGCAAAACAAATACATACAAAAACGATATTTCAAATATTTGGTCGGATCATTACAATATATAAAAGTAATGTACGTGACAAACAAACATGTCACATGTGTAAACAAATAGCATAGCTGTATATATCCCATACTTTAATTTTCCATCCACCATGCTAACATTAATCCTTGATGGAGACATTTTTTAAGCACTTCAACTCGACACATTCGCCATTCACGATATAAGACGTTACATATCTTAATTAATTAGATAATCATATCTATACAGTATAACCCTCGCGGTATTTATAATTTTTAATATATATATATATATATTTAAAATTTCAACCATCAAATTATATGTTCTCTTTTCATCGATATTTCTTTACTCATTTGGTAAGAAAGGACGATGTTTTTTTATCACACATGATCACATCTAAAACAAGACAAAATGATGATACATGTGTTACATATATATGAAATTATAATAAATTAAAGAAACAAACCTACAGAAAGCGAATTCTGATGCGACCGTTCCCTTGGCCTGTCAAATATATCGTGACCATATCCCGACCCGGTTTCAGCTGTCCAAAACGAATCATAAAGAGCCACGTAACCTAGTTACAGCATACGTAAGCCATCTCCGTCACCGTGTGGACAACATGGGCCCTCGCTGCCGTCTCTTAACAAGACCAAAATTCATCGGCACACCAAAGGCTTATTTTCTCTGTTAAAACTCACGGTGGTTTTTACTTATTTAACTTAACGCCGTTAAAAACTTTTATTCTTCCTCCACGTATAAATACCCATATGAGCTCTTGTTTCGTTTCTTTCTCTTCGTCATAATTTATAGTCAAGACAAAAAAGTTGGAGCTCCGGTTTACTTTTTGGTTGACCCGACAACCCGAATTCTCTCCCCCTTTTCTTGGTTTTTTGAAATTAGTTTCGGCCGTTCTCATTTTTAAATTTCTTCTCTCCGGTAGGACATTATCTGTTCGAGAGATTCTGGGGGTTTGTTTGGTTCAGAGAGGTTCGCAGTGAGTTTTATTTCGTGAAGAGTGGGAAAATTATGTTGAGAATCAGATTCTATTTCGAACGAAGAAGACGATATTTTCAGGTCAGTATGAGTTTTGTTGTGAGAAATCGTCATTCCTCCTTTTAAAAGTTTTTATCTGAAAATGAGAAAACCAGAGAGATTCGTTGCTTTGTTTGTTTTTGGTATTTTCTCTGCTGTAGATGTGATTAAGAAAGAAACAGAGATTTGTCACTGTTTTTTCTCGATTGATCTTTTCAAACTTTTTTCTCGGAAGAATCAGAGAGTTTTTTTATGTGCGTGTGTGTATTGCTTTTACCTGCTTGCTGCATATTTTCCTCCACTGTCACTTGATTGATTTGATTTTGACAGATTCGATTCGTCACTTCTCTCTCTTTATTTTCTATATAAGTTTCTAAATTTTTCATAATTTTCGATTTCTCAATCCCGCTTTCTAAGCATCCAAACGGATCTCTTTTTTTTTCTCACTAAACCCAAATCAAAAAAAAAAAAAAAATTATACAGCTTTCAAGGAAATTTTGCTGTTTCTTCATTTCAATCGTTTCCCAGTATTTATTGTGTTTCCTGACTTTACTTTTGCTTTTTACTAAGCCATTAAAAAGCTAAATTCATCATCATCATCATCAATTGTCCTTTACTCACATTTATTACGGCTACTCTCTGTAACACTACTAATCCATTGATGGTCTATATATAGGCTTAGATACAGAACGAACCCCACTCGTGCCGGCGACGGATATAGACTCAACCTTAAAGAGGAAATAAAAACAGATATCCAAGCAAAGGTGAGTCGTATAAACTTAAAAACCCATTCAAATCAAAATTGAATGCACGATTTAGATATTCAAGAAAAGAAAGTAGTAGTTTTCTGGGGGTTAAGAATAATAATGGCTTTTGCTGCATCAGTTATTGTTTGCCTTTGCTTTTGATATCAAAACAAGAGTTTTTACTACGACACTCCATCTTTCTTCGCAATTCGTGATTTCTGCTGCAATCCTTTAACTTTTGTCTTGGAATATCTCTCGACACGCTTTAGATTGGTCCATCAAGCCCTAAATATAGAAACCAAACTCTTTTTCTTTTTACAGACACGTGACTCTCAACATTCCATTTTCTTGTTATCAATAATTTCCTTTTCGACTTGTGTTCATATTTTTTCCCACTCTTGAATGGTTGTGTTAAACACATATTATTATTGACTCGTGTTGTCAGTTTTCTTTTTTTTTTGTTGGTCACAAATAATACTATAATCGTAATTTTAAAAATTTCGGCCACTGCATGTCAAAAAAAAAAAAAAATTCGGCCACTGCAAAAAAAAAGAAAGGTTTTATTCTTCCATCTTTTGATATGTATTAGTTGAGGGGTGGGCATGGGCTCGTTGCTTCACAAGAAAGCACTATTTAGTTTTTAAAACCATTTTATCCCCCAAATTTTAAAGTGTAGACTAAAGAATAATTTTGTCTTCTTTTTTTCAACAACAATAATTTTGTCTCTATTACAACGTCTTCAAATTTATTAATTATAACATGTAAGTTATTCTACCATTTCAGGTGTTTGGATTTGCATTTTTAAAAAAATAGTATAAAATTTCACTGGGGGGTCCTATCCTCTGATCCCCAAGTTCTCTTTCTTGTTTGGTTCTAATATCTTTTCTTTAAGAAAGAAGAAAAGTGTTACTAACTTGTAGTTTTAAGTATCTTTCAACACTTTTGTCTCTGTGAAGATCACTCCACTTATTATAAACCTCCCGTAGCTTATATTATTATTATTTTATTGTGCTTCAGAAATAACCGAGGTAACACTCACGTCCAACCATGGTGGAATGTTTTTTTTCTGGAATTATAATACTGTTTTTTGCATTATTGATTCAATGGGTTAGTTCTAGAAATATTTAGCATGAGTTAAAATTAAAACTAAACCAACTCAACTTTATCAAGTCTCTATTTTCTTTTGAGTAGTTGTGTTTCTAACGAGAGTGAGAGAGAAATACGTCACAACTTTTGTCCTTTTGTTTTATGTCGCCAATTGGCATCCAAATTCCCCTTCCTATGTTTCTAACTAATGTATAAAATTCATTGTAGGACCATTCATAGTTTCCTAATCTTTATAAAATATACACCTTAGCTTTTTATTCAAATTAAATGTCTACTCTGATTACATAAGCTATATCTACCGTGTTTTATGTCGGAATGTGGATCCCTTTATTTTATACCTCTAATTTAATGTTTTTCTTTTCTTTTCTTTCAATTGAGGTTTGGTTGTGAAGTTTATTTAAGTAGACTCTGTTTTATACGATTTTATAGGGGTGAAAAGGCAAGGAGAGAACACAAAAAGAGGTAGAGATGTTTACTTGCATAGCTTGTACGAAAGCAGACGGAGGTGAAGAAGTCGCGCGTGGAGGCACAACTCCCAATACTAAAGAAGCTGTCAAAAGCCTAACCACCCAGGTCCTCTTCTCTCTTCTCTTCTTTCTTTTGTTGCTTTTACCTAATTGCCTTGCTAGTGAAACAAACCAAAGACACAGAACCCAATTAAACGTATCTCACACAAGATTAAAAAAAAAAAGCATCTCTTTAATGGTATATAAGATAACGTACGGTCCATAGATTGATTGATACTCGTTTCTTTATCTTTGAGATTTGTGTCCTGAAACTGATATTCATTAGTATAGTGGTTCACTGTTACTTATACAACTTCACTTGCTTGGAATCTTTCACCAATCTCTCTTTAATAGGTTATGTCAGTGTTTGTTTCCTATCTATGTGACTAGACATGAAAGTCAAACAACTACTGAAACAATTAAAATCCAGATTGCAAAATCTTTAATTTTGTTTAGGAGTATAGTGACTGGTTAAAGCTAAGAGGATGAATATTGCTAATGAAGATTGAAGACTGATCTAATTATACCTTTTCTCAAATAAGCTTTAGTGGATTCTTACCTAGACATGAAAAAAGGAAAAGAGTTTATTAAATCAAAAGGAAAAAAAAACAAAAGGAAGAGATGTCCGTTATGATTGTGTTCTGCGGACTAGTAGTTTCTTTTCTATATAATAATTTAAATTATGTTAGATATCATAGCTTTATTGTTGTTCTTTTAAGAATGATCATAGTAGTAGATCTCCTTTTCTACTCTGTTAGGGTAAAAAATATATTTCTCTTGACACATTTAGTCATGGCTAAAGGCCTGAAACTACATGTAATGTCAGTGGACCTGTTGTATTCAACATTATTGCGTTTTTGGGTATGCAGATTAAAGATATGGCTATTAAATTCTCTGGTGCTTATAAACAATGCAAGCCATGCACTGGTTCCACTACCAGCCCCATGAAGAAAGGACATAGACAGTTCCCAGATTATGACAATGCTTCTGAAGGTGTTCCGTACCCTTACATGGGTGGAAGCGCGGGTTCCACTCCTGCTTGGGACTTCACAAACTCCTCTCACCATCCAGCTGGACGGTCAGAGCCAAAATTCACTTCAATTTATGGAAATGATCGGGAATCTATCTCTGCTCAGTCTTGTGATGTGGTACTAGATGATGAAGAGCCTAAAGAGTGGATGGCTCAAGTAGAACCAGGTGTCCATATCACATTCGCTTCGCTTCCCAGTGGAGGAAATGATCTGAAACGTATCCGCTTTAGGTAATTGGACTACTCAAAACAACCTCTGTGACTGTGATTTCTTAAGTTTTCTAGATCAGTAAGTGGTGACTAGAACAGAACCTGCATGTCCTGTTTCGATATTTGTTTGGTTATAGTGTTGTTGTAGTACACTGCTAGATGTAATGTGTCAAGCGCTGTCGTTTAGTTGGAAGATACATTTCATGACACTGGAAGCTATATTTCTTGTTTTGAAAGCCGGGAGATGTTCGACAAGTGGCAAGCTCAACGGTGGTGGGGTGAGAATTATGACAAAATCGTTGAGCTTTACAATGTACAGAGATTTAATCGCCAAGCTCTACAAACGCCTGCAAGATCCGACGACCAGGTAAAACACAGAAGCAAACTCTTTTTATTTTTATTTTTTTATAACATTTGCCTGAAACCAAAGAATTACCTTTACTTAATCTAGTCTTGTTTAATTTTTTCAGTCACAGAGAGATTCAACTTACTCGAAGATGGAATCAGCGAGAGAGAGCAAAGACTGGACTCCAAGACACAACTTCAGACCTCCAGGAGTTAATGTTCCGCATCACTTTTATGGCGGCTCTAGCAACTATGGTCATGGAGGACTTGCAGTGGATGCAGCACGAACCACCACTTCTTCCAGAGATGAACCACCATCAATGAGCAACGCTAGTGAAATGCAGGCTGAGTGGATCGAAGAGGACGAGCCAGGCGTTTACATTACAATCAGACAATTACAAGATGGGACTAGAGAGCTACGTCGGGTCAGATTCAGGTATAACAAACATCCAAAATACTAAGCATTTTAGGATGAATCGTTTAGTGCTAAAACCCTATGATTACTCTGGTTTCCGGTTTCAAATATCGGTTACCACATGTTAAACATTTTGAAGCTCGTTAACTAACCGGAATTTATGTTTTTTTGTTTGGTTTAACCAACAGCCGGGAACGGTTTGGGGAAGTGCACGCAAAGACGTGGTGGGAGCAGAACAGAGAGAGAATACAAAACCAATACCTCTAGAAACAGAGAAATATGAGTCTCTTTCCGAAATCTTTAATCAATTTAACCTCCTCCACACAACAACACATCTATACACATTTTGCTGATCTTGTTTTCTTCTTAGCTTGAGATCTATACATAAGTCGTCAACTGTTTCGAATCATCATCGATAATTAAGCTAATTATATATTACCATCATCAACCGTTAAAACCTAAACAGCAAAATTGTGAACATCTATCTATATATAGTTAAGCGCTTGCACGGAAATATCTTTTCAAACCCAACCATGTTATATATTTTGGGGACAATGCCAAACAAATCTTGAACTTTGCAAAACTTGCTAAAACATACTCAAACTATTAAACTTCCTAATAAATACCTAAACTATTAAAGTTATAGTTGAACTGGCCAATTTCGCACTCCATTTAATAAGTTAACATACTGATTAGATGACATTTGGTCCGTCAATATGATACGAAGTCGTTTTGTCTTGATTTTGGTTTAGTGAAATTAATCAATTTGAAACCACTAAGCTATTGCTATTTCGTTGCTAATGTATACAAATATTCTAATAAACTGTCTTTATTTCTTATTTTCAATAAATTCCAAAATCCCCAAATCGACTTATAGAACCCTAATTTCCTGCACATACACATTTCCTCCATCTTTTGTCGATTTATTCTAAGAAGTTGTCTCTAACCTCGTTGCTCATAGTGTACATCGACATGTGGCCTTGCACCACAACAAACGGCGTTTTGTTTCTGACCACACACTCTAGATCTTGGTTTATGAATTCGTATTGAGTGCCTTCTTTAAGGAAATTTGTCTTTGTAGAGATGTAAAAGAAATGGACCGAACCCACATCATTAAAATAATAAAGATTTCTTGTCGGAGGAGGTTTAGTTCCCGTGGGTTCGGATGAATTCCCAAGCATGTTGAACTTCAAACTATAGAATATGTCTGTGCAAGAAATTATGGTAAATGGATTTGGGGATTTTGGAATTTATTGAGAATAAGAAATAAAGACAGTTTATTAGAATATGTCCGTGTACATTAGCAATGAAATAACAATAGCTCATTGGTTTCTAACGTATATCCATGATTTACAAGACTGGTTCAAACCAGCTTAACGTCAATGTTTTGTAGAAAGTCAACTAATATTTTGGGTATTTATTAGTAAATTTAGTAGTTTGGGTATTTTTTTGCCAGTTTTACAAAATTCATGATTTGTTTGACATTTTTCCCTATATGTTTTGCTCAACACTTGGTCGTTTTGAGTTGCGGAGCATTATTTCTTGGTGAAGACGTGAAACCCATATCGAGCATGGTTCTTTTTTAATTGTAAGAATCTGATATGAACCTTCGTTCACGTGAGACTGAAACTAAACGCTCAGTTTCCTCTTAGCCCTATTCTTTCTTCGAGACTAAGTTAATTCTTGGAAATTCCTTTTTCATTAATCAATTGAGACCGTTATATAGATCTTAATACAACTTAATCATAAGCCTTATGCAAAAAAAAAATGAAAACACTTTTAACATAGAAAGGGAAATATAAAAAACCTAATTCATATAGTAAAACACCAAAAATCATTAGTTAACATGCCCTAACAACCCCTAACCATGTTGATGACCTCGTATAACTACCCCCTCGATTCAGATTTTGTCCTCAAACTCCAGTTTCGGGTATTGATACACAAGAGTTTTAATTCTATCAAAGTACTGCAATACACAATAAATGTGTATGTAATGCATAAGGGTCAAATCAGGTAGAGGCCAAGGTTACACTATACTTATTTTTGATAAAAAGAAAAGCTAAGGCGTTGAATGTTTACGGTGGTCCAAGAAACGCTGTGTGTGGAATAATTGTGTGTCACCATTCAACAAATAAAATGAACAGAGTTTTATATTTAAAAAATATAATAAAAATTGTAGTCAACAGGTGCGGTTCAGCCAATTTCTGCTAAACACACTTAAAAGTCATAAGAAGAAGATTTGGTGTGGTTTGGTGATTTTTGATTTATTTTTACTTTTTTTTTTATCAGGAAGTCATCACTATTAATAGTTTTAATTATAAAAATAAATCAAATTTATTGAATTTATCAAAAATAAATCAAAATTATTCTAAATTGTTATAAAAATCTAAAAGTTCGATGTATTTCGGAAAATGTTGAAAAATTCCCAAATAGCTGAATTCCAAATAGGATCGAACCGAGAAAAATAAAAAACTTTTAATTAAGTCAAATTTGGTCGATTGTTTAAATCTTCGGTGAAAATTATGTAATTGATTGATTATGACTTACATGGAAATAAACATGACTTCGTTCTTCTGCTCTTTTTGCAAAAATATCAACAGATACATTTTTGATACAAAATATAATATAATTTAAAATCAAATAAACTCTATCTAAGTTTAAGTAAACAATCCATATTTGATCATATCTTTGTTCATATGATCATATCTTTAGTAATCCATGCAGTCAGATGCTCAGTTCTCCAAAACCTTTTGGTTTCTATTAATATGATTATGTAAAAAATCAAATAAATTAAAAATATATAATACAAATAAGTGTTGTTATTTTGTGTTAGAAAATAACGTAATGCGTTACATCTTTTATGATTTGTAATTAGAAATATAAAATATATTAATAAGTAGATTTTTTTAATAAAAACAATGATTAATATTTTAGTGGAATCACATTATTTTACCATTCTAACATTTATCTTATACCGCATAGTGCGTTTTTTCACCATTCAAACGTTGTCTCGTACCGCTTATTGCGCACTAACCGCACTTGTTCCACATAATGCGTATCTTTCATATAAACCGCAGTTAAACCATACCCCTCTTTAAATCCGCTTATTCCGCACCGCTCAATCCGCTTTCACCGTTCGAAGCCTAAGACAATGAAAATGATTTCTGATTGTAGTAGCAACGAAGAGAATGAGTAAAATCCGGTAAAAAGCAATAAAGAAAAGCGCCGGTCAAAGATTATTTAAGGAAAGAATCAACACAGTCTCAAACTGAAACAAAATTTATAGCTTACTAATCGTGCGCATACTACTTTGCCAAATAACCTAAATTACTTAATTGTCGTTAGACTTAGAAATTGCAAACAAACATTAACTGCACAAGTTTGATACGTTCACAAATTACAATAACATAATTTTCGTTAGTTAAGGACAATTTGCTAATCTATGTTCCAGCTGTCGTCGCGCTAAATAACATAAGATCTGAAAGTTAAGTAGATAATCGAGTTTCAACAATGAGTACAACAATAATTGTGATACATTCAACTGATTTTTTTTACTTATGCCTAATTCATTGATTCATGATTTTTTTTTTTGAAATCCTAAACCCAATTAAGAAACTATTGAGACATAGCCAAACAAATACAATAAGAAGGAGTGAAGTGCATTATTCTATTAAAGGAAATATAGTTCAAAAATCTTTTTAGTGTGGTGAGGACGAGATGTCTCTCCTAGAATCTTATAAACTATAGATGTTTCTCCTAGAATCTTATAAACTATCTCTCTCAAGTGTCTTGTTCTACAAAATAGAAAAGAAAATATAAAATTAGTATACGATGTGGTTTTAGACTGTTGAGATGTGTATTTATAAAGTCATTGGGTGAAATTAGAGAAACTTTGGATTTTCCCTTCTTTCTTTTCTTGCAGAACGGTCGATCTCGTTTGCTGGACCAGTTGCTCTGGCTAGGGTGATGGGAATTGGTCAATTTAACATCTCACAGCTTCTTTGGGCATCAAGTGATCAATCCTGATTCTCATGGCTGCTGGGAATCTTGGATCGACGAGACCCTCCCTCAATTGATAAAACTTGTCTAAAGTTTTCTTTGGGTGTGGGTCCCTCCCGTTTGGATCGGCCGGCCCACCCAAGTTCTATTTCACAAAATTACTAATTTTGCACTATTTGAAGTCCCTTTACTACAAATTTTCATGGAGTAATTCTTCATATTTGGTACGTGCGACCTTAACACCTTTTCATCCCTTGTGATTTTTAAGTCAGCCTGACTCAAACTCGAACTTTTGAACTTAGAAAGATAAATAGAAAAACTCTTAGAAAGAGAAAACTTAGAGAGATGTTTATATTGAAAATTGTTGGATGATTACAATTGAGAAACTCACCCCCTTCTATACAAATTATAAACCCAAATGACCGGTCGATGTTAAAATGATAACGATGTAGATTAATCTTTACCGGTGTTGGTGCAGACGTTTGGACTCGTTTGGGATGGGTGTTTACCCACACATGATTGTGTGTTTATTGATGTTGACTTCAAAGAAGTTGATTCTGACTTCATGATAGATGGGTGTCGACTGGCACATGGTTCATGTCGATCAACACATGACTCACTGGTCGACACCAAATCGAATGTATTGACCTCAGTCGATTTCAATCTGTCAAAAAATTAAAAAATATTGTCTGGTGAGTTGGTGTCGATCAACACTAGGGGGTGTCGATCGACACTGAGGATTGATACCAGTATTTACATATCGATCTCGGTTGATTTTGGTCCGTCAAAGCTAAAAAAAATTAGGAAAATCAATTGGTGTCGACAAACACCAGTCATGGGTGTCGATTGACACCCTATCTTTAGGTTCAAACACACGTCTATTTTGCACGATTTTCACAGCCTTTGCTCCAGTTTCTTGCTCATGATCTAGCTCATATTCAATCTGAAGCGAGATGACCTTGACATGTGCATTCTGAACCATCTCTGTTTGACACCTGATTAAATTGTAATCAATATGGCATTCATAATGTCAACTCTAGTGATATCCTCCAAGTTTCCATTAATATCATGATACATTGCATAGATCTTCCCACTGAGATCAACTATTAGCTTTTGTTGTCTTTGCGAATTTTTTGAATCATTGATTCAAGCTTGCTCTCATGGGCTAGTGGCAGAGGTGTTCTGTATGAAGTTGATCCATAGTTCCCGACACCACTTGTAACACCCGTATCCCGGGAACCGACCCTAGAAGGATCGGAGGATTGGGACATGGGACCAGAACGTGGAACCATCCATCTAAGGGGTCAAGAAGGAGTGTTCTAAGGTCAAGAATTGGCTAAAGTCTATAAGAAAGGAGCTCAATCAAGCTGGACAGAAAGTATTAAGCTCCAACGAGCTGAACCAAGAGTGTTCAGCTGAAACGAGCTGAACAGTCCAACTGGTCAGCTGGCTCAGCTGACAACCAGCTCAACTCAGCTGGTCCTAGTGTTCACCTCTTGGGTCAGCTGGTTAGCTAGTGACACAGCTGACTGGTTGGCGGTTACTAGCCAAGGGACACAAGTGGTTGGCAACCATTCACCAACCATTTGCACCCCTTTGCTTAGGGGTGGTTATGGGATTTTCGTTCCTATAAATACAAGAGGCCATGCACGAAATGGGGGATCCTGGACACCTTCTCCACGCCATTCTCAAGGCAAAAACACAGGAAAAATAACAGGAACAATCATGGAGAAATCGCCATGACTCTAGAGGAGAGAAAGGGCTTCATGGCCGGATTTCTTAAAGGATTGGCCGGCGGCTTCTAAGGCAGAAAGAGGAAGTGTTGTCAAGGGAATCAGGACATCTTTTACCCCTCTCTTCACACCACACACGCAGAGAAATGCACGAGTAATCTTCATGGGAAAACCGTGAAGATTCAATGGAAGAAAGAGGGAAAAGGCCGGCAATCATGAAGAGAGATGGCCGGCGGTTTAAGAGAGAAATAAGAGCGGTTTGTCCAGCCATTCTTACACCTTCTCCACACCCCAGTACACGCTTGAAAACACAGGAAAATCCCACCCACGATTCAAGGAATTCACAAGGCAAAGGGGCAAGATCAAGAAGGGTTTCCTGGCCGGTTTTACAAGGAATTGGACGGTCTAGGGAAAATAGTTTTGGGGCGGGATTCTGGAAGGAAAGACATGGTCTCTACACGCCAAAAACATCATAAAAATACCCAGAAGATGTAAGAGGAATCAGAGAGGATTCATGGAAGATCGAGAGCAATTTGGTCGGGAAAATCAAGTAGTGGGCCGGCGATTTGGAAGTGAAAGAGGGGCGGTTTAAGTTAGTGGTTCAAGAGAGGAATTTGATCAGAAACCATGGATCCAAACGCTTCAAAGGAACCGGGCAAGTCAACCGCGACCCCCAAGGTGCGTTCGTGACTCGCGGCCGATCATTGATCATGGCTTGGCCATGCGATCAATGGACTCACGGCCGAGCGATCATTTCTCTTCTACTTTGATCCGATTAGTATTTGATATTCTCGTTAGGGTGTATGCGGTTCAAAACCCCAAGTCTAACTGTCGCATTTGGCTAAGGCCGGTGGGGCAAGGCCGGGTGTGATCGTGGTCGCTTATGGATTTAACCGGGTCGGGTTGCGTGCGGTAAAACCGTACTATGGATCGGTGGGATCGCATGGACGGTCTAGCAGTCGCTGATCGCGGTTAAGGCTTGGGCAGATCGAGGATGAACGTGTACGAACGAACGGTTGCATCCGTTCGTGGATAGCGGTACGTGTGTCGCCTACATGGACGGCCGTATGAGATGGGAAACCGTTCTTACAGACGGACGTATGGATCAAACCGGACGACCTTATGGTCACAAGGCGCGCTACATACGGGCGATACCAGCGACCCGAAGAGATGCGACCGGACGGCCGCATTAGGGACGCTTAGCGTCCGTGGTTAGATACTTAAGGCAGGATGCCAAATGATGAACCAGCCGCGGCTATGATCTGGTAAAGGATGTAAACGGACATAGTTCTATCCGATGGCAATCTTAGTGGAATTAAGGCTTAATGGTACAATATGATTGTGATTAAGTTAAGGGAACTAATGAGTGTATAAATGGCATGTTAATATGCTGGATTATCTAACTAATCCTTGCCAAGGATTGTTTAAGTATTTTCGGATGCATGTATTTGTTGGAAAGTTTAGACTCTTGGTTCAATTCTCAGATTAGTTGAACCTACTAAACATGCATCAGATCTAGGTGATCTTATTTAGAAACATAGTTGATCTCACCTTTTACCTGTTTAGTTGCAGCGGAAAGATGAACAGGTCAGAGATCAGGGAGATTCACCGAGAGATGGATCCTCCAGAGGTTCACACACGCAATCACAGGAAACTGGTTGCTAGACCAAGCTGAGGAATGGCGCAGGGAGAGAGAGCAATTCGCGGCCAGGGTTAGGTCTATTAGGAGAAAGAGACTTGGCTTTTATTTATAAAAGCCTTCTCTTTCCCTTTTGGGCTTTTGGGCCCAAAACTCCAATCTGATTAAATCCCATGGATTTAATCAGGCCCGTTAGTCTCTCTTAGTACGACAAATGCCTAGCACTTTTATCGTACTTCTGCTAAGCCGTTCCTACTTTGTTTCCTGATAGCTTAAGCGTGTGACCCATATGGGATCATACAATAAAGGCAATAAGTCCAAGACTTATAGATCATGAGCGGACTCTAGCAAGCCATCATGACCCCCAGCATTGTATGACTTATGTCTGATCACTGACATACTCTTACTTTCTAGAGACAGTACAGAGATTGCTGGACACAATTCCAACAATCTCCCACTTGAACTGGAATCTCTGTATTCATAATCCCTTTCGTCTCAATATCTCGATTAGTCATAAGGCAAGATTAGTGTCATCCTTATAAAGTCTAATCTTGTTCATCGGACTCTGATTTGACACTGACAATCCAAACGACTCGGGACAATCCGTTTGAGCATGGCCATGCATTTTCCAGTATTCAAATCTCCGATTGGCCTAGAGATATTCACTCCATTTATATTGGAGGGACAAATTCCGTCTTGTTCCATCACTGTAAACTACTCATTTCATAATGTACCCAAACAAGGTCCTTATAACTATCGCAGAACGATAGCGTTAGACAATGATCAAAGTGCATCAGTCCATGTGCAGTCACATGCATGCGAACTCAGGTCTAAGGACTATACTCTATAGTCGTAGTAAGAATCTCTTATGACACAGATATAAATATCCTGAAGAGTTCTTATAAGCGGGTCTTGTCCGGTCGTATGTTCCCCAACATACACCTATGTACTGACTTTGATGCCGCGCATCTATGACACACTAAGACTTTGTCATAAGTCACGTACCAATCCAGTCTCACACGGTTGTTGGTGTTCCAATTTCAACAACCTTCGACTAGGGACAGGATGATATAAACCATCTATCAAATATAGGGTCTTATGACCAAGCTAAATGACTTTGATGACTCAAGATCAAGTCATTTACTTCGATGACCTATAAAATGGTTCATTTCATTTTGGAACGATTATTTCATCACAGTTAAAATAATCTTGAAATAATAATTTCATTAAACATCTTAAATGTTATTTTGAGAACATATCCAATAACTAAATAAAGCCCTTTAATAACTCCCACTGAAATTGAGACTTCATCTTAATTTCACTTATCCTACAGCAACAGTCCGCGACTCGCGCTTAGGCCTAAGGAGTGGCTTTGTTAATAGATTAGCAACGTTCTCATTCGTTGAAACTTGCTGATCTACTTAACATCTCTGTCATTTATCTTACGGAATAGGTTATACCTATCCTCAAAGTGTTTGGACCTCTGATGTGCAGCTAGTCTCATCTATGCTGGGAATCACATCAAGTTCAGTGACGAACTTTTCTTTCCAAACAACCTCTTTCGCCGCTTCCCAAGCTGCGAAACATTCAGTTTAAGTCATGGAGTCAGCAACAGTGCCGTGCACCGCCAGACAAACACAAGACATATCCGGACTGTGACCGGAAATCATCTTTGTCTGTTGGAAACTTGCCTTTTAGACTCTATCGACTTCTAACACCTCACTTTCTTCTTTACCTAAAGAACTTATCCTTAGTATTCTTCAAATACTTTAGAATATTCTTTACGGCAATCCAGTGATTCTTTGCTGGATTTGACTGGTCTTTACTTGTTTTGCTTAACATTAAAGCAATATCAAAACAAGTACGTGTCATGGCATACATGATAGATCCAATTGCCGTCGCAAATGAATCCTATCCATGCATTCAAGCTCAGCAGTTATCGTAGGACACTGCTTCTTGCTTAACGTATTGCCATGTGACATTGGCTTAAAAACCCTTCTTGGAGTGCTGAAAACGTGTAGGACTTTGTCAATTTAAGAATCCTGACTTTGTCCTACCAGCCCTTCTGGATCTCTATCTTTAGATCCAGAATCCAAGACTTTCAAAGGCTTTACCCATGTCAATCACTAAACCAACTCCCAAGCCAGTCCTTTACCGACTACAGCATTGGGACGTTATATCCGAGAATCAGTATGTCATCGACATACACTATGAGAAATGCAATATTGCTCCCACTAATCTATTAGTAAACGCACAGTTCCTCTTCGTTCCTGTTCAAGTCAGAACCTTGACTACTTCAACAAAACGAAGATTCCAACTCCGATATGTTTGCTTCCATCCATGAATGGATCGATGAAGCTAACTTACATAAAATGTAATTTTTCGGAGTCCGGGCTCACTTTCGCTTCTTTGAATTTCGCAGATTCATCGCTTTCAATGATCATCAGATCATGCGAACTTTCAATGATTATCATGTTCAACTAATGACGAGAAATCACTCTCGGATTAGTAACTGATTCATATCTGCGAACTTCAGGCTCCACAGGTGTAGATTCTACAGAAATCTGTAAATCCTTTCGCTGCTCTCCCTCAATAGGTTAAGCAGCTTCCTGTATCTCTCGAATTTCTTCGAGTTGTACTTTTACTCCCACTGTTCTTCTTTGAAAGTAACTTCCTTTCTTAGAAAACAGAATGGTCGTAAAAATACCTTTTACTCCCACTGTTCCTTTTGGAAGGTAATTTCCTTCTTAGAAAACAGAATGGTCGTAAAAGTACCGAGCCTTGGTTTCCCTAAGAAAACTTCGAGTTATGCTTTTACTCCCACTGTTCTTCTTTGAAAATAACTTCCCTTCTTAGAAAACAGATTGGACGTAAAAGTAACAAGCCTTAGTTTCTCTAGGACAACCAGCGAAGTAGCACAACTACAAATACTCAGTAAAGACAAATTTGGATCGATTCCAATCCACATTAACGTGGTGTCTTTCAACCGATATTTGTGGAACAATTTCAGCGTAAACTTAGATATTTTAGAGCGTTATTCTTAAATAATATCATGGAAGATTCGTGTGACTCATCTTTAATCATTTCTGATAAGATCTGATTCTTTCTCACAGAAACACCTCCAGGTTTTTCAGGAGAATTGAGCTGTGAAACGACTTCACACTCATTCAGATGATCACACCATCAATGACTTAAGTATTCTCACTCTGATTTAACTCAGAGTATTAATACTTCTGTCACTTAGGTTTTATACCTCATTCTGGAACTCTTTCGACCATGTCAAAGAATTCCGACTTGTGTCTCATCAAATGAACACAGTCTTACTCACTGAATTAATCAGTCAAGACAATGAAGTATAAGAAATTTTCTCTGGCATTTCTGCTCATCGGACCACATACATGAGTATGCTCAATCTCCAATAAGCCTTTGGGCCTTTCTCTAGCTCGGCTAAGATGGGCCCTTTGTCTTTAGGTCCAGTAAACAGAATTCAAGTCTCATAAGATATCGTATCAAATGAGCCCAACAGTCCATAACTATGGGATTTCTGAATCCGTCTTACTCTATGTGACCAAGACTTTTATACCAAGAAAATTCAGGTTTAATTCATCAGATTTAAACCAATTCGGTATTTATGTTATATTTAGGCACTCTTTGGTTTAAGATATAAAACCCATTCCTTGAATAGGGTGCTACAATTAATATTTCATTAAGATCAAAAGAACAAAACCTTGTCTTTTATCAAAATGAAAGACATTCAAATTCTTACAAGAAAATGAAAAACAACTCTGCTTAAAGCAGGTAGATTGTAGCAATTACTTAATACAAAACCAAGCCTTGAAGGTATCTACAAGTGAAAACCCTATGACTGAGGCAGCTTCCATAGCTCCTTCCAGACATGCAGTTCCACTTGCCCTTCCTTCAACGTTCTACTGTTGCTCAGGCTCTGCATATTACAACAAATATCAGTGCCACAACCAGTATCCAATATCTGCAAGGTAGAACTTGAAGTAATAACATGAATACCTGAGGAAGTAGTCACATACATTAACTTTAACTCCTCATCTTCTTCCATGAAATTTATGCAATCTCTCTTCCAATGCCCTATCTCTTTACAGTAGCAGCACTTACCAACGTAAGAGGTATCTGACTTGAGCTCAGAAGACACACGCTTGCCATGATTCAAAATCTGGACAACTTTGTCTTCACCCTTGTCAGTACTAGGTTTCATAAACCTACCCTTCACGTTTGGCTCAACCATCTTGAGCATATCATGCAGTTCAGTCAGCGTCTTCGTTAAGCCTTTCTTGATATAGTTCTTCCTGAACTTATAATAGCTTGACGGCAGTGACTGCAGAATGATCTCAGTTGCCAATTCTTGGCTAACTGGATAATCCAGTTTCCTCAGGTTATCGATATAACCTATCATTTTACTGACATGAGGACTCACCGGATTATCAATTGGTAGCTTGCAGCTAGTGAGAGACTTAACCAACTGGTATCTCTCCACTCTTATCTGCTCCTGAAATTTCAATTTCAGACTGCTGATCATCTCTATTGGCGACTCCATGTTCTCATATTGCTCCCGCAAGTCAGAGTCCATGGTAGCCAATATCAGACCACGCACATCTACCGCATCATTATAATGCTTATTCCAAGCATCATATACTGCATGGGAGGCATTGGACCCGATCCTTACGGGGAGAGCTCTCTCAAGAACATAGTCCTTTCTCTCCTGCCTGAGGACTAACCTCAGGTTCCGCGACCAAGTCAAGAAATTTGATCCGTTCAGCTTGTCCATCCCAAGGATAGACCGGATCGAGAAAGTGTTTAGATTGTTTGTGCTAGTCATAACTGAAATATAAGATAAAAGGATTTTAGTTATTATGTTCAATATGATTAATCTCGTATCAAATTTAATATGATTAATCACGCATTATATTCAATAACCTAAGTTACCCTCAATAGAATATAATGATTCCAAGATCCACATATAACTAAGATCAAAGTGGGCCACTGGCCGTCACCCAACCTTAGCTTATATCGGTAAGCCCTATATCGGCTAATTATATCCGTGATATAACTCTTGGTTGTGAATCTGGGCCCGAGGCCCAATCCACCCTGATGTCTCAAGGCCCGGGACTCCCGATGGCCTAGTCAAGAAAACCGGACTATACAGTCATGTAATCATTAATGTCTGGGACTCCCAATGACATTTATGAATCACAAACCGTCTTACCCACGCAAAAACAGACATCCTCACACTGTAAGGCCATGAATGCAATTGAATGGGCTTTGACAGCTGACATAGCCTGGACAAGACATCCAACGCTTGATATTGTTTGAGGTTCGTAGGTTTATTAAAATCATTCCCAAAATAGAAGATTACTATTTCGGGAAACTTTCTATTTATGGAAACCTACTATTTTTAGAAACTTTCTAAAATTGGAAACTTTCTAAAACCGGAAACTTTCTAACTTTAGAAACTTCTTTAAAATCCAAAACCCGCAAATTCAGAAAATTCTATTTTAAGAAACTTTCTAATTATAAAATTTCGGAAACTTTAATTTAAAACCGACTTTATAATTTTATAAAATAGTTTTAAATTAATCTGAAGAAAGACTCAATTAACTGGCCCAATTGTTTTAACTTCTTGGCCCGAGGCCCAAGAATTGGTCCATGTCCAAGACATGACCCAATTGTCCAATTAATTGACATAACCGGTCTGGTTCATTAAAACTGGTCTAACCAAGTTTCAATTACTACGATGACCACAATTGTCAACCGGTTATTTACTAAACCGGATTTTCTCAATTTATTTGGTCCAACCAAATCAAATTAGAAATCCTGGTTTAGGCACTAAATCCAATATTTCTTTCGACATTGGATTTCTTGTCCTGGTTTAACCAGACTTTAATAAAATTATTAAAATCTGTTTATTAAACCAGAACGTTGATTTTTAATTAAAATTTTAAACCGAACCGAACCGATTTGATCACGTGAACCGATCACGACCTAGTCGTGATCTTCACGCAATCAAACCCTAGCCGCCAACCCTAGCCAACTCGATCCGAGATCGTGATGGCCGCGTACGGGACAGGACACGGACGGCTCACCAGCGGGACGGGACGCGACGCTCGGCGATCGGGACATGCCGCGATCGAGGTGCAGTCCATCCGACGATCGGGACGAGATCGCGCAACGCGATCGTACGTCGATCCGTTCGTGCGTCCGTTCCGATCGTCGCGATCCGACCGTCTCAATCCCGACCGTCCGCCTGCGCCCGACCGTTCGACTCTCGGCCGTGATCTCTAACCGGCCAAGCCGGTTGATCACCTTTGGCCAATCAACAAAACCCGAGTCATATAGCTCGGTTTTGTGATTCAAGTGTTTGTTCAGGATTTTAATTCAGTTTCTTATGTGTTTTTCTTATCAGTAATGGATTCAAAACACATCTAAACAGATTAAACAACCTAAACATGAATCTAAAATAAGAAACCTAAGAACCAATGGCTCTGATACCACTGTTGGAAAGTTTAGACTCTTGGTTCAATTCTCAGATTAGTTGAACCTACTAAACATGCATCAGATCTAGGTGATCTTATTTAGAAACATAGTTGATCTCACCTTTTACCTGTTTAGTTGCAGCGGAAAGATGAACAGGTCAGAGATCAGGGAGATTCACCGAGAGATGGATCCTCCAGAGGTTCACACACGCAATCACAGGAAACTGGTTGCTAGACCAAGCTGAGGAATGGCGCAGGGAGAGAGAGCAATTCGCGGCCAGGGTTAGGTCTATTAGGAGAAAGAGACTTGGCTTTTATTTATAAAAGCCTTCTCTTTCCCTTTTGGGCTTTTGGGCCCAAAACTCCAATCTGATTAAATCCCATGGATTTAATCAGGCCCGTTAGTCTCTCTTAGTACGACAAATGCCTAGCACTTTTATCGTACTTCTGCTAAGCCGTTCCTACTTTGTTTCCTGCTAGCTTAAGCGTGTGACCCATATGGGATCATACAATAAAGGCAATAAGTCCAAGACTTATAGATCATGAGCGGACTCTAGCAAGCCATCATGACCCCCAGTATTATATGACTTATGTCTGATCATTGACATACTCTTACTTTCTAGAGACAGTACCGAGATTACTGGACACAATTCCAACACTAGCAATTCTGCATCTTGATTACTCCAACCGTTGCTCCGTTCCCAAGCTCAATACTGTTGGAATTGTGTCCAGCAATCTCTGTACTGTCTCTAGAAAGTAAGAGTATGTCAGTGATCAGACATAAGTCATACAATGCTGGGGGTCATGATGGCTTGCTAGAGTCCGCTCATGATCTATAAGTCTCGGACTTATTGCCTTTATTATATGATCCCATATGGGTCACACGCTTAAGCTAACAGGAAAATGTGTAGGAACGGTTTAGCAGAAGTACGGTAAAAGTGCTAGGCATTTGTCGTACTTGGAGAGAGATTAATGGGTCTGATTAAATCCAAGGGATTTAATCAGATTGGCATTTGGGCCCAAAAGCCCAAAAGGGAAAGAGAAGAGTTTTAATGAATTAAAAGCCAACTCTCTTTCTCCTCTAACCCTAACCCAGCCGCGAGCCTCTCTCCCTCTCTGCGCCTCCTCTCCTGCTCTGTCTAGCAGCCATTTCCTGTGAAGCGTGTGTGAGCCTTTGGAGGATCCATCTCTCGGTGGTTCTGCTGATCTCAAGCCATACCTTCTCTTTCCGCTGCACAAACAGGTATAAGGTGAGATCTGATATGTTTCTATTCAAGAGAACCTAGATCTGCATGTTTAGGTTGATATGAATCTAAGAATTGAATCAGGATCAACTAAACAATCCTTCAGTGGTATCAGAGCCAGGTTCTTAGGATTTCTTGTTTAGATTCATGTTTAGGTTGTTTAAATTGTTTAGAAGTGTTTTTGAATCAACTACTGATAAGATAAATCACTTAAGAAACAAGAATTGAACCCTAAACAAACATTTGAAATCGCAAACCAAGCTATATGACTTGGTAAGCGATCGGCCGGTTCGATCGACCGCAAAGCGAGCGTCGCATGGATCCGCAAGGATCGCATGGACTGCGTCGTCCGGTTGGATCGCTCGACCGTGAGGAGCAAGGCGCAAGGCTGATCGTGTCCTGCCGGTCCCGCTCGCGTGCGTTGCGTCCCGATCACTCGGCGATCGTGGAAGCAATCGACCCGAGCAATCCCGATCATTCCGGCAGCTTGCACGATCACGCCCGATCGCTGAAGCTTGGCGTGGGACGATCGCGGCTCTCCCGGCTGTACCATCCCGTCCCGATCACAGCTCATCCCGTCCCGATCGATCGTCAGCATCGCGTCTCGTCCCGAGCGTGAGCTGCGGCTGGACGATCGTTTCTTGGAAGAGAAGCTAGGTCACGACCATGATTGGTTCGTGACCAAATCGGTTCGGTTCGGTTTAAGGCTCGGTTTAAAACTTGATTAAAATTAATTCGTCCTGGTTTAATAAACAGATTTAATAATTTTATTAAGTCTGGTTAAACCGGGATAAGAAATCCAATGTCGAAAGAATTATTGGATTTTGTGCCTAAACCAGGATTTTCTAATTTGATTTGGTTGGACCAAATAAATTGAGAAAATCCGGTTTAGTAAATAACCGGTTGACAATTGTGGTCATCGTAGTAATTAAAATTTGGTTAGACCAATTTTAATGAACCAGACCGGTTATGTCATTTAATTGGACAATTGGGTCATGTCTTGGACATGGACCAATTCTTGGGCCTCGGGCCAAGAAGTTAAAACAATTGGGCCAATTATTTGAGTCTTTCTTCAGATTAATTTAAAATTTATTTTATAAAATTATAAAGTCGATTTTAAATTAAAGTTTCCGAAATTTTGAAATTAGAAAGTTTCTTAAAATAGAAGTTTCTGGATTTGCGGGTTTTGGATTTTAAGAAATTTCTAAAGTTAGAAAGTTTCCGTTTTTAGAAAGTTTTCAATTTTAGAAAGTTTCCAAAAATAGTAGGTTTCCAAAAATGGAAAGTTTCCCAAAATAGTAATCTTCTATTTTGGGAATGAATTTTAATAAACCTACAAACCTCAAATAATATCAAGCGTTGGATGTCTTGTCCATTCTATGTCAGCTGTCGAAGCCCATTCAATTGTATTCATGGCCTTACAGTGTGAGGGTGTCTACTTTTGCGTGGATAAGACGGTTTGTGATTCATAAATGTCATTGGGAGTCCCATACATTAATGATTACATGACTGTATAGTCTAGTTTTCTTGACTAGGCCATCGGGAGTCCCGAGCCTTGAGACATCAGAGTGGATTGGGCCTCGGGCCCAGATTCACAACCAAGAGTTATATCACGGATATAATTAGCCGACATAGGGCTTACCGATATAAGCTAAGGTTGGGTGACGGCCAGTGGCCCACTTTGATCTTAGTTATATGTGGATCTTGGAATCATTATATTCTATTGAGGGTAACTTAGGTTATTGAATATAATGCGTGATTAATCATATTAAATTTAATGCGAGATTAATCAAATTGAACATATTAACTAAAATCCTTTTATCTTAATTTTCAGTTATGACTAGCACAAACAATCAAAACACTTTCTCGATCCGGTCTGTCCTTAAGATGGACAAGCTGAACGGATCAAATTTCTTGACTTGGTCGCGGAACATGAGGCTAGTTCTCAGACAGGAGAGAAAGGACTATGTCCTTGAGAGAGCTCTCCCCGTGAGGATCGGGTCCAATGCTTCTCATGCAGTATATGATGCTTGGAATAAGCATTATAATGATGCGGTAGATGTGCGTGGTCTGATATTGGCTACCATGGACTCAGACTTGCGGAAGCAATATGAGAACATGGAGTCGCCATTAGAGATGATCAGCAGCCTGAAATTGGAATTTCAGGAGCAGATAAGAGTGGAGAGATACCGGTTGGTTAAGTCTCTCACTAGCTGCAAGCTACCAAATGATCATCCAGTGAGTCCTCATGTCAGTAAAATGATGGGTTACATTGATAACCTGAGGAAACTGGATTATCCAGTTAGCCAAGAATTGGCAACTGAGATCATTCTGCAGTCACTGCCGTCAAGCTATGATAAGTTCAGAAGGAACCATATCAAGAAAGGCTTAACGAAGACGCTGACTGAACTGCATGATATGCTCAAGACAGTTGAGCCAAACGTGAAGAGTACCCTGTACAATCTCATGAATGAGAAGGGTAGGTTTACTAAACCTAATGCTGACAAGGGTGAAGACAAAGTTGTCCAGATTTTGAATCATGGCAAGCGTGTGTCTTCTGAGCCCGAGTCAGATACCTCTTACGTTGGTAAGTGCTGCTACTGTAAGGAGACAGGGCATTGGAAGAGAGATTGCATTAAATTCATGGAAGATGATGAGGAGTTGAAGTTGATGTATGCAACTACTTCCTCAGGTATTCATGTTATTACTTCAAGTTCTACCTTAAAGGTATTGGATACTGGTTGTGGCACTGATATTTGTGATAATATGCAGAGCCCAAGCAACAGTAGAACGTTGAAGGAAGGGCAAGTGGAACTACATGTCTGGAAGGAGCTATGGATGCTGCCTCAGCCGTAGGGTTTTCACTTATAGATCCCTTTGAGGCTTGGTTTTGTATTAAGTAATTGCTACAATGTACCTGCTTTAAGCAGAGTTGTCTTTCATTTTCTTGTAAGAATTTGAATGTTTTTCATTTTGATAAAAGGCAAGTTTTTGTTCTTTTGATCTTAATGAAATATTAATTGTAGCACCCTATTCATGGAATGGGTTTTATATCTTAAACCAAAGAGTGCCTAAATGTAACATAAATACCGAATTGGTTTAAATATGATGAATTAAACCTGATTTTTCTTGGCATAAAAGTCTTGGTCACATAGAGTAAGTCGGATTCAGAAATCCCATAGTTATGGACTGTTGGGCTCATTTGATAAGATATCTTATGAGACTTGAATTCTGTTTACTGGACCAAAAGGTAAAGGGCCTATCTTAGCCGAGCTAGAGAAAGGCCCAAAGGCTTATTGGACCTGGAACATACTCATGTATGTGGCCCAATGAGCAGTAATGCCAGAGAAAATTTCCTGTACTTCATTGTCTCTACTGATTACTTCAGTAAGTGTGACTGTGTTCATTTGATGAGACACAAGTCGGAATTCTCTGACATGGTCGAAAGAGTTCCAGAATGAAGTATAGGATCTGAATGACAGAAGTATTAAGACTCTGGATTAGATCACGAGTAAGAATACTTAAGTCATTGATTATGTGATCATCTGAATGAGTGTGAAATCGTTTCACAGCTCATTTCTCCTGAAAAACCTGAAGGTGTTTCTGTGAGAAATAATCAGATCTTATTAGAAATGATTAAAGATGAGTCACACGAATCTTCCATGATATTCTTTAAGAATAACGCTCTAGAAATATCTAAGTTTACGCTGAAAAAGTTCCACCAATTTCAGTTGAAAGACACCACGTAAATGTGGATTGGAATCGATCCAAATTCGTCTTTACTGAGTATTTGTAGTTGAGCCACTTCGCTGGTTGTCCTAGGGAAACCAAGGCTTGTTACCTTTTACGTCCATTCTGTTTTCTAAGAAGGGAAGTTACTTTCCAAGAAGAACAGTGGGAGTAAAAGTGTAACTCGAAGAATTTCGAGAAATACAGGAGGCTGCTCAACCTGTTGAGGAAGAGCAGCGGATGGATTTACAGATTTCTGTAGAATCTACACCTGTAGAGCCTGAAGTTCGCAGATATAAATGAATCAGTTACTAATCCGAGAGTGATTTCTCGTCATTAGTTGAACCTGATAATCATTGAAAGTTCGCATGATCTGATGATCATTGAAAGCGACGAATCTGCGAAATTCAAAGAAGCGATAGTGAGCCCGGACTCTCCGAAAAATTACATTTTATGTAAGTTAGCTTCATCGATCCATTCATGGATGGAAGCAAACATATGGGAGTTGGAATCTTCGTTCTGTTGAAGTAGTCAAGGTTTTGACTTGAACAGGAACGAATTGGAACTGTGCGTTTACTAATAGATTAGTGGGAGCGATATTGCATTTCTCATATTGTATGTCGATGACATACTGATTCTCGGAAATGACGTCCCAATGCTGCAGTCGGTTAAGGACTGGCTTGGGAGTTGGTTCTAATGATTGACATGGGTAAAGCCACGTATGTTCTTGGATTTTGGATCTAAAGATAGAGATCCGAAAGAGCTGGTAGGACAAAGTCAGGATTCTTATCCCGACAAAGTCCTACACGTTTTCAGCATTCCAAGAAGGGTTTTATGCCAATGTCACATGGCATTACGTTAAGCAAGACACAGTGTCCTACGATAACTGCTGAGCTTAAATGCATGGATAAGATTCCATATGCGTCGGCAATTGGATCTATCATGTATGTCATGAAACGTACTTGTTTGATGTTGCTTTAATGTTAAGCAAGACAAGTAAAGACCAGTCAAATCCAGCAAAGAATCACTGGATTGCCGTAAAGAATGTCCTAAAGTATTTGAGGAATACTAAGGATAAGTTCTTGATTTACGGACAAAGTGAGGTGCTACAAGTCGATAGAGTCTGAAAGGCAAGTTTCCAACGGACAAAGATGATTTCCGGTCACAGTCCGGTTATATCTTGTGTCTGTCTGGCGGTGCAAGGCACTGTTGCTGACTCCATGACTTAAGCTGAACATTTCGCAGTTTTGAAAGCGGCGAAAGAGGTTGTTTGAAAGAAGAGTTCATCACTGAACTCGATGTGATTCCCAGCATAGATGAGACTTGCTGCACATCAGAGGTCCAAACACCTTGAGGATAGGTATAACCTATTCCGTGAGATAAATGACAGAGATGTTAAGTAGATCAGCAAGTTTCAACGAATGAGAACGTTGCTAATCTATTAACGAAGCCACTCCTTAGGCCTAAGCACGAGTCGCGGACTGTTGCTGTAGGATAAGTGAAATTAAGATGTAGTCTTAATTTCAGTGGGAGTTAATAAAGGGCTTTATTTAGTTATTTGATATGTTCTTGTAAAACATTTTATGTTTAATGAAATTATTATTTCAAGATTATTTTAACTGTGATGAAATAATCGTTCCAAAATGATATGAACCATTTTATAGGTCATCGAAGTAAGTGACTTGATCTTGAGTTATCAAAGTCATTTAGCTTGATCATGAGACCCTATATTTGATAGATGGTTTATATCATCCTGTCCCTAGTCGAAGGTTGTTGAAATTGGAACACCAACAACCGTGTGAGACTAGATTGGTATGTGACTTATGACAAAGTCTCAGTGTGTCATAGATGCGCGGCATCAAAGTCAGTACATAGGTGTATGTTGGGTACATACGACCGGACATGACCCGATTATAAGAACTCTTCAGGATATTTATATCTGTGTCATAAGAGATTCTTACTACGACTATAGAGTATAGTCCTTAGACTTGAGTTCGCATGCATGTGACTGCACATGGACTAATGCACTTTGATCATTGTCTAACGCTATCGTTCTGCGATAGTTATAAGGACCTTGTTTGGGTACATTATGAAATGAGTAGTTTACAGTGATGGAACAAGACGGAATTTGTCCCTCCAATATAAATGGAGTGAATATCTCTAGGCCAATCGGAGATTTGAATACTGGAAAATGCATGGCCATGCTCAAACGGACTGTCCCGAGTCGTTTGGATTGTCAGTATCGAATCAGAGTCCGATGAACAAGATTAGGCTTTATAAGGATGACACTAATCTTGCCTTATGACTAATCGAGATATTGTGACAAAAGGATTATGAATACAGAGATTCCAGTACAAGTGGGAGGTTGTTGGAATTGTGTCCAGTAATCTCGGTACTGTCTCTAGAAAGTAAGAGTATGTCAATGATCAGACATAAGTCATATAATACTGGGGGTCATGATGGCTTGCTAGAGTCCGCTCATGATCTATAAGTCTCGGACTTATTGCCTTTATTATATGATCCCATATGGGTCACACGCTTAAGCTAACAGGAAAATGTGTAGGAACGGTTTAGCAGAAGTACGGTAAAAGTGCTAGGCATTTGTCGTACTTGGAGAGAGATTAATGGGTCTGATTAAATCCAAGGGATTTAATCAGATTGGCATTTGGGCCCAAAAGCCCAAAAGGGAAAGAGAAGGGTTTTAATGAATTAAAAGCCAACTCTCTTTCTCCTCTAACCCTAACCCAGCCGCGAGCCTCTCTCCCTCTCTGCGCCTCCTCTCCTGCTCGGTCTAGCAGCCATTTCCTGTGAAGCGTGTGTGAGCCTTTGGAGGATCCATCTCTCGGTGGTTCTGCTGATCTCAAGCCATACCTTCTCTTTCCGCTGCACAAACAGGTATAAGGTGAGATCTGATATGTTTCTATTCAAGAGAACCTAGATCTGCATGTTTAGGTTGATATGAATCTAAGAATTGAATCAGGATCAACTAAACAATCCTTCAGCTAGATGGACGGTGAGCTGACCAAGATGGAAGCTCGAAGATCTCTCTTATATTTGGTCATGTGGGGACGGTTGGTTGAATGACTAGGTACAAGAGAGATATGTTCCAAGGGTTCAATAAACGGACGAGCTAAGCTGGACGTAGAACTAGCTTCTTAGCGACTTCACCTAAAAGGCTAAGGTACGAGTTCAAGTACTCAATCGATCTAAAAGATGATTAGAACTTAGTAAGAGAATGGAGTGAACTAAGTGAAAGGCTTAGGTTGTTAGAATGGTTAATTAGGATTGGAACCTCAAAAGAGTTTAAGGAAACTAAATAAGGTCGTAGGAAGTTCACAGATGGATCGTTCTTTAGAAGAACGATATAAAGGTTAAGTAAGGATTTACGCTGCGTATTGATTAAGTATGAAGGATCTAAGGCTAGAAGTCATAAGAAGATCCGAGGAATACTTGTCCTAGAAGGAAAAATTTAACTAGGACATAATTTAGGAAGGTTCAGGCCTGGTGGAAGCCTGATCACTGTAGTGCATCGACCGCGGCCTAGGAAGGCCGGGTCGGGGCGTTACACCACTGCTCTGAAATGGCTTATAGGCTGGATTATAAGTGAGACCAAGGGATTTTTGATTACCTGTAAAGGAACCTCTGTTGTTCTAAAATCCAGCTCCGTTGATGTAGTTCACATGTTCTTCGATAGCTTCAACTTCTAAAGCAAAATAGACTGATTTCTTTCCCAAAAGATGGCTATGGATGGAATTCAAGTTAGCACTAACTGCATAAATATCACAACTATCAATGTTTCCAGCTTGTCTCTGTCTCTCAAAATATGTATTCTTGGTACTATTGTTATAAGCCAAGTTCTCAATTAACTCATAACTTTTTTCAGGATACCTCGTGTTGAAGTTAACTTTTCGCATAAACTCCAGGTTCTTCGGATGTTTCAGGAGCTCACAACATCCAAAGCCATATGGTATCGCTAATCAACACCTCTAAAGAAGGTTTCCAGCAACTGAACCTCATTAGATTCATGATGAATACAATCTCTCTAGTAGGCCATGAATCTGACCCAAAGAGATTTTAAGGCTTATGTCTGACCCTGCCGGAATGTTGAAATATTGTTCCTCGGATCTTCGGACCTAGCATAATCATAGAAGTTGTAGTGAAATGCATTTTTGTTCTATTCCCAGGTTGTCAAAGATTCTGGTGGTAGTTGCTTCAACCAGAAAGCCGATTCCCCCACCCCCAACAAGAGAGTGTGGGAAGAGCTGCAAAAGAGATAGATGTTGGAGACTCCATCCTACTTCATGCTAGTAACTAGATCCTCAAACCTCTCAATATAGTCCATAGGATGCACATGTGACAGTCCATGCAAGGGATGCTGCCCAACCAAAGTGTAGTAGGAAGTTTTTAGATCAAAATCATGCCTCTCAAAAGTGGGAAGTCGAATCGTATATTTGTTCGTGCAAGACATATCATACTTGTTGTAAGCAGCAAGGGTGCGATCGCGACCACCTGCTTCTGCTACAGGGTCAGCTGCCGATCTCTTGCACATAAAGTGACTTGTACATCAATGAGGTTTCTTTCCCCGTCAAGTCTCCGTTGTATTTGTGACCCTCTTGGTCTTGTAGATCACCAGCTTCATCATGAGTGAGAATCACTATTTTCACCATCTCTGTTGGTTTCACCTCAAACACCAAATAAGATGGAAGAAATATAACAAAAATAAAATAAAATGCCTAGTCGAAACTCTACTACTCAAATCTATTGGCACTCAAAAAGACCCATATCAACGACTCCAAAAACTTGATAGATCTAAGTTTTATCCTATGGATCTAACTGCAAGTGCATAATAAATAAATTGTAGTATATAAGGTATCGACAAAGAGGATCAAGAGTGCGCAACAGATTATTCGATTCAAGTTAAGATAGACTATATGAAAGTAATGAAAGCAAGCCAGTAATCAAACGAGAGTGTGTAAATGATGGGAAAAGTGTGAGATTCATGAAACTTTCAGGAAATCAGGAATGCAAATCAAATCAATAGTCATGATTCAAATCAATGTTTTAGAACTCGAAACACATATATAACGATTGTCGTTGCGGAAACTATCTATGTCTAATAACCTAAAAAACAAAGTTATTTGCGATTTCTTAATTATAAACATGTATTTTTATCATGTTTTATCTATTCACACCCTAAACTACTTTGCGAAAATGCAATTTGCTCACCCTAGTTCTTTATAGCTAATTAACCAACTTTTTGCGAGAATCAACCTAATATCAATCAAGGATTAATAACAACATAAGATTAAGAACTAAAACTTATGAATCATTAACTAAATTAATCAACCTAACAATCCCCAATCCCTGAAATCTCTAACGAGAAACTCTAAACCTAACTAGTAAACAACACATACATAATAATTGAAACATAAATCATTATAAGAAGAGATTTCATATAAAAATCAATGAAATAAAAACTTGGGTTTGAAATTTCTGGAGATCGGTGATATATCATGGTTTTTAGGATTTTTGACTATATGTCTTTGTTATCGAGTCTTTCAATATGTTTTGGAGTCTTTTCAGGTGTTTTACAGGTTTAAAGACATTTGGAGCTTAATTGGACGTTTTGGAGGCATTTGGAGCAATTTTGCACTACTTAGAGATTTCACAGAGTTCGCTGGCTGCGTTTTCACCTTGCATCGATCGACACAGTATGTACGAGGCAAGGTGATTCGAGAATTCTGCGCACAAAAATCTGCATTTTTGGATAAATTACAGGTTTTGCCCATAAGTTTCCCAGACTTACAAAAAGGCCCAAAACGTGTTTTAACTTATATATTAGGGGTTTAAGCCATTGTTTAGGCTACGCATTATTTTACATTCAGAGAGATTTAGAGAGATTTTTGGGGCTGGTCTTGTACTCGACAGAGAAGAGATTTTGAACCCCTGTTTCTTTACTTCTTTTACGATATTTGATTTGCTATTATTCATCATGTCTATTGTTATGATTTCCATGTCTGAGTAGTTTACCTTTTAGGTTTAGGGATTCTCATTAGGGATTTCATGGAATATTAGGTTGATCAATCTTTAGGGATTCATACTTTCTAGTTCTTCATCTAGGGTTGTTCTTAATTCTTAATTTGAACTAGCTCCCCATATTTATGATGTTAGGTTGATTTCCGAAACGACAGTTGGTTAATTAACTAGAAAGAACCTAGATGAGCAATTAAACTATTCGCAAAGAAATTTGGCTTAGGGAAATTGTGAACAAAAGAACCTGAGATTAATGCATGTTTATGATCTCTAGAACTCGCAACGAAAGTTGGTTTTCTAGGTTGCTAGACATAGATAATACTCACAACGAAAGTTGGTTTCTTATGCTTCTGTAATTCTAGTTCTAGAACAGTTCTTAATTAGATCCCGATTGATTGATTAGCCTGTATTCCTGATTTCCTGAGAACTCCCTTGACCTGACACTTCGTTAATTGATCACTGATAGGTGTATAGTTTTCCCTATTCTACTGCAAGTGCACAGTTAATGCAATCGTAGTATATAAGGTATCGAATCCCACAAGGACTCTCAGTCACACAATAGATTATTAGTAGTTCAGATTAAATTAAGCGAAGCAGATGTGAAAACAGTAAACGAAATAGCAAGTAAATCAAGTGAGTTTGTAAGCAAGAAGGCGAAGCGTTAGGTTCCAGGAGTTCTCAGGAAATCAGGAACGCAAGCAATCAATCTATCTAGATCTAATCAATAACTGTTCTAGAACTCAAACACGGATATAGAATTAACCAAATTCCTTTGCGATAATTCTCTAAGTCTAAGTGCAGCAAACCAAACTTTCGTTTGCGAGAACTAACAGATTAAACTAGCATTAATTCCAAGTTTGATATGTTCACAATTAACCTGAACCAAACTTTCGTTTGCGAATAGTTTAATTGCTTATCTAAGTTCTTTCTAGTTAAATTAACCAACTTCCGCTGAATTAATCAACCTAACATCTTAACTCTGATTAGCTACTTCAGATTTAGCATTAAGAACAACTTAGATAAAGAACTAGCAGATACGAATCTCTACAGATTAATTAAACCATAATTCTCTGAAATCCTTAATGAGAATCCTTCAACCTAACAGGTGATCTACTCAGACATATTCATCGAGACAGAAGATATCATAAGTAGAAAACCAAATATCATATAATCAAATAAGAACTGGGGTTCAAAATCAAGTCTCTTTCGAGAACAAAACCAGCCCCCAAAATCTCCTAAGAGAATAAAACTTAGTTCTGAAGCATTAGCCTAAACAATGGCTCAAAAACTCTATTTATAACCTAAAACACGAATTGGGGCTTCTTTGTAAATATCAGGAACTTCTGGGCAGAATTGCAATGTCATCATTCTTCATCAAACCGTCGTTTGGCCCATCTCGCTGGTGCATCGATCGATGCCATAAGTGTGACGATCGTTGCAGCTCGGAAATATCAACAGTGAACTTTATCTCTCGGCCAAATACTCCAATTAGCTCCAGAAAGTGCCAAAATCACCAAATTGTTGGATCCCTATGGATCTAGGGTTTGTTATATTGAAATTTAGAACCAACCTCGTTCTTACCTTTGGCAACGGAAGAAGATGGTGAACGAGATCAGTGGAGCAACGCAACGCTTTGCCTCTACCAGATACACACGCACGCTCGCTGGAAACGGGATGCTAGTGCCGGATCAATGGGGATCGATGGTGTCTGGTGTGTCAAGTGTTTCTGTCAAGAAAACTGGACGGCTCTTTGTTTAGGTCGAAACTAATCAGCTTTTATTCGACCTAAACGCGCTTAACGGGCCAGACTCAATTAAGCCATAACCCGAAAAGCCTGTTCGGAAAATCCGAACTGTGTCGACCGACACACAAGCTGTGTCGATCGACACAACACCATTATATCGATTCTTATGTGTATTTCAATACACATAATATGATCATTGAAACAATGATCATTTCCATGTCGTAGCTTCCAGTTCGCTTAGGTGTGTGACCCTATAGGATCATACAATACTGGCAGTAAGCCCACGACTTACAGAATGCAAGAGGCTTCTAGCAAAGCATTGCAAACGCCCAGTATTATACGAATGTCTGATCTCGACACACAACTATCACATGAGTGAGTACAAGTGTGATTTCATGACACTATCCCAACAATCTCCCACTTGTACTGGAATCATCAATTCCTATAATCCTTTTGTCTCTATATCTCGATTTGGCATAAGGCAAGATCCGTGTCATCCTTATTTAGCCAACATCGTGTTTATCGAACTCCTGATCTCATACTGAACATTACAAACAACTGAACTACAGTTCGTTTGAGTGCGGCCACACATTCTCTCAGTATTCAATCTTCGATAGGCCCTGAGATATTTATCTCCCGTTTTTCAGGAGGGACAAATTCCATCTTGTTCCATCCCTGTTTCAACGCACACTTCATGATAAACTTGAACAGTGTCGTTATAGCCGCCAGTTACGGATCGACGTTTGACAAAGTCAAAATGTACCAATTCATATGCAAGAAAGCATGATGAACTCAGGTCTTAGGACTATACTCTATAGTCGTAATGAGAACCTCTTATGACACAGATATTACTATCTTGTAGACTTCTCATTAGCGGGTCATGTCCGATCATATGTCCACTGACATATATCTATGTGACTGACTGCGATAATCATATCATTGGCTCCATGAAACTTAGCCAACAGTCACCTCACAATCTAGTCTCTAACGGTTGTCAGTGTCCTGATTCTACAACCTTGACTAGGGACAAAATAATTTATTAACTTATAGGGTTTCATGATCAAGTTCTCAACTTGATGACCTATAATATGTCATAAACTTATTTTGGGACCATTATTTAGATCACAATAAATAATGCTGAAATCAAATTTCATTAAACACTTCTAAAAGAATGTTTACAAGGGCGTCTTATTATAACTAAAACAAAATCCAAAACTCCCACTAGAATCAAGATTACATCTTAAGATCTCTAATGCCTACAGCAGTCGTATGACTCTCATGCTTAGGCCTTGGGAGTGACTTGGTTAGAGGATCAGCGACATTCTCGTTTGTCGGAACTCGGCTGATCTTCACATCACCTCTATTGACAATATCACGAATCAGATGATATTTCCTCTCAACGTGTTTGGACTTCTGGTGTGACCTGGGTTCTTTCGCCTGAGCAATGGCTCCATTGTTATCGCAAAACAAAGCCACTGGCTCCAAGATACTAGGAACCACACTAAGTTCAGTCATGAACTTCTTGATCCAAACAGCTTCCTATGCCGCTTCTGAAGCAGCAACATATTCAGCTTCCGTTGTGGAGTCAGCTACGGTATTCTGCTTAGATCTCTTCCAGCTCACCGCACCGCCATTTAGACAGAAGACATATCCAGACTGTGATCGGAAATCGTCTCTGTCCGTCTGAAAACTCGCATCGGTGAATCCATTCACCACAAGTTCATCACTATCTCCATACAAAAGGAACTTATCCTTAGTATGTCTCAAATACTTGAGAATATTCTTGACAGCTGTCCAGTGAGCTTCACCTGGATCAGATTGGTATCTACTCGTCATGCTTAATGCGTAAGCTATATCTGGACGAGTGCAGAGCATGGCATACATAATAGATCCTATTGCAGAGGCATAAGGAATCCTATTCATGCGTTCTCGCTCAGCAGGTGTCGCCGGACACTGCTTCTTGCAGAGACTCTTGCCATGAGACATTGGTATGAAGCCCTTCTTGGAATCGTGCATCCTGAATCTGTGCAACACCTTATCAATATAAGTGTCTTGGCACAATCCAATCAGCCTGTTAGTTCTATCTCTGTAGATTCTGATTCCAAGAATGTATGCGGCTTCTCCCATGTCTTTCATGGAAAAACAACTTCCTAGCCAAGTCTTAATAGACTGAAGCAACGGAACGTCATTACCGAGGAGGAGTATGTCATCGACATACAGTACAAGAAATGCAATTTTGCTCCCACTTGTCTTCTTGTATACACATGATTCTTCTTCGTTCTTGATGAAACCGAATTGTTTTACTGCTTCATCAAAACGAAGATTCCAACTCCGTGATGCTTGCTTCAACCCATAAATGGATTTATGAAGCTTGCATACCTTCTTAGCATTTTTAGGATCGACAAAACCTTCAGGTTGTGTCATGTACACATCCTCTTCCAGAATTCCATTCAGGAATGCGGTTTTGACATCCATTTGCCAAATCTCATAGTCATAATGAGCAGCAATCGCTAGAAGAATCCGAATAGATTTAAGCATAGCGACTGGGGAATAGGTTTCATCATAGTCAATACCATGAATTTGTTTGAAACCTTTAGCCACCAACCTTGCTTTGTAAATCTGTACATTGCCATCCACGTCAATCTTCTTCTTGAAGATCCATTTACACTCAATGGCTTTTACACCATTAGGTAAATCGACCAAGGACCATACTTGGTTTTCTGATATGGATGTCATTTCGGATTTAGAGGCTCCAAGCCACTTTTCGGAGTCTGGGCCCATCATTGCTTTCGCAAAGGTCGCTGGTTCGTCACCTTCAATGATCATCAGATCATTTGAATTGGTTACGAGAAATCCATAGTATCTCTCGGGTTCGTGACGGATCCTTCCGGATCTGCGAACTTCAGGCTCCACAGGCGCCGGTTCCACAGAACTTTGTGGTTCCAACTGCTGCCCCTCCTCAACAGGTTGAGCAGTATCCTGTGCATCTAGAATTTCTTCAAGATGTACTTTACTCCCACTGTTTTTCTTAGAGAGGAACTCCCTCTCAAGAAAAGAACAGTCCCGAGCAACAAATACTTTGTTCTCTGATTGGTTGTAAAAGTAGTATGCCTTGGTTTCTCTAGGATAACCAACGAAGTAGCATTTATCTGATTTGGGTGCAAGCTTGTCGGAGATTAAACGTTTGACATAAGCCTCGCAACCCCAAATCCTTAGGAAAGACAGACTAGGAACGTTCCCAGTCCACAGTTCATGTGGTGTCTTTTCTACTGATTTAGATGGCACTCTATTCAGTGTAAACGCAGACGTTTCTAGAGCATATCCCCAAAAGGATAGTGGAAGATTAGAATGACTCATCATAGACCGAACCATATCCAATAAAGTTCGATTTCTCCTCTCCGACACTCCATTCCATTGGGGTGTACCAGGAGGAGTGAGTTGTGAAACGATTCCACACTCGCTCAGATAGTCGCTGAATTCTTGGCTCAAGTATTCTCCTCCGCGATCCGATCGCAGAATCTTAATACTCTTGCCAAGTTGATTCTGTACTTCATTCTTGAATTCCTTGAATCTATCAAAGGATTCTGACTTGTGTCTCATCAAATAGACATAGCCATACCTACTGAAGTCATCAGTAAAGGTAATGAAGTACTTAAAGTTTCCTCTGGCAGCAGTACTCATTGGTCCACATACATCAGTATGAACAAGGCCCAATAAATCACTGGCCCTTTCATTTGGTTTGTTGAAAGGGGCTCTAGCCATTTTGCCCACCAAACAAGACTCGCATTTCTCACATGATTCAAAATCAAATGAGCCCAGAAGCCCATTTCGATGGAGCCTCTGGATGCGTTTCTCATTGATATGGCCCAAACGACAATGCCATAAGAAAGTCGGGTTTTCGTCATTGGACTTAAACCTCTTTGTATTTATGTTAAAGACATGCATTTCTTGGTTTAATATATATAACCCATTATCTAATGGGGCGCTACCATAATAATTACCATCACGATTAAAAGAACAAACTTTATTCTTAACAGCAAAATCAAAACCTTCCAAATCCAAAACGGAAACTGAAATTATGTTTCTGCTAATCGCAGGTACATAGTAGCAATTATTCAAAATTAAAACCATGCCCGAAGGTAAAGACAACTCGTAGGTGCCTACGGCCAGTGCAGCAACCTTAGCTCCATTCCCGACTCGTAGCTCTACTTGTCCTTTCTTCAGCGTCCTACTGTTTCTTAGTGCCTGCACATCAGTACAAATATGAGCACCGCAGCCGGTATCCAATACCCACGAAGTAGGACTAGAAGACATAACATTAAGTTCGATAACATAAATACCTGAGTCAGACGCATCATACGTCTTCTTCAGCTTCTTGTAATCTTCCATGAACTTCTTGCAGTCTTTCTTCCAATGCCCCAACTGCTTGCAGTAGTTGCACTTATCCTCAGGAGAAGGACCGGATTTGGGCTTCGGCTTGGGCTTGTCCTGACTTTCAGCCTGGACAACCTGGGCCTTACCCTTACCCTTCTTAGGTTTCTCAAACCTTTTACCCCCTTGTACCATCAGGACATTGGGAGTAGCCTTCTTGAGATTCGGTTCTGCTGTCTTCAGCATACCGTGCAACTCAGTCAATGTCTTAGTCATGTTTTGCATATTGTAGTTCATGATGAACTGATCAAAACATGACGGCAAAGACTGCAGAATCATGTCAGTGGCCAGCTCCTGGCTAATGGCACAGTCCAGTTTCCCCAGGTTATCAATGTAACCCATCATTTTAAGGACATGAGGACTTACTGGACTGTCCTTAGCCAGCTTGCAATCCATGAGAGATTTAACCGTCTGGTATCTCTCTGTGCGAGCTTGCTCCTGAAACAAAGCTTTCAGGCTGTTAATCATCTCAATGGGTGACAATACGTTCTCATATTGCTTCTGCAGCTCAGAGTTCATGGTCACCAGCATTAGACAAGTAACATCTTTGACATCCGCTGAATGCTTATCCCAAGCATTCTTTTCTGTCTGCGGAGCATTGGAACGTGGCCTCTCGGTGAGAACTCTTTCAAGGACATATTCCTTGTTCTCTTGCCTGAGAACTATCCTCAGGTTCCGATACCATTCCAAGAAATTAGATCCATTTAACTTGTCCTTCTCAAGGACGGATCTTAGTGAGAAAGTGTTGATGTGATTTGAGACAGACATAGCTGTAATTCAAAAGAGGTAAATTTTAGTTATAAAGCTCAAGAAATGAGAATTCTTATCCAATAAGAAAAACTCGCATTGTATTCAAAACTATGTTTCCTCAGATGAATACAATGAGCCAAGATCCTCAGATTGCTAAAATTCGAGTGGGCGACTTGCCGTTACTCAAGGTTTAGTTATCTAGGTAAGCAAATCATCGCTAATTGTACTCAGTACAACTCTTGGTCGTGAATAAGACAAACTATGTCCAATCCACTCTGATGTCTCTGGGCCCAGAACTTCTGACAGCCCAGTCAAGTATAACCAATCTTTTATCTGTCTTGTGATCACTGACAGTTGCACTGCAAGTCTGTCATTGACCACCTGCCTTACCCATGTTGCAGTGGATATCAAGGACTCCAAGATATCCAACAAACGACACGAGTCTTGACAGTAGACAAGATCGGGTAAGACATCAAGATCACTTGATATTTAGTTGAGGAAAAGAACTAATCTTATCTTGATTTATATATACTATATATATCAAAATTAATAACTTTTAATAAAAACATTTAGTTTTATTAAGTTTAGATTCATCTAATACTTTTAGGATTAAATTATTCTGGTTCATGCAAATTAGTGGTCAAGCCAACAAGTCTGCGGATGTTGTGTCGATCGACGCCAACCATTGGCATCGATCGATGCAACTCTATTTAAACCGTTCTTCGATAACCGGTCAAACCGGATCGAATTTACTTAACCGATTCAATCCAATTGAACCAGTTCGGTTTAATGGTCCATGTCGATCGTCACACACTGTGTGTCGATCGATATGACCAGACCAGAATCAATTTTGGTTAATAAAATTAACCGAGCGAGATAACTAGTTCAATCCAATTAAACCGATCTATCTAATTGTATTGCCTGTGTCGACCGACACACCCAGTGTATCGATCGACGCAGCACGATTACGGGTACTCGATCTCAGATCGAGACCCTAAAGATTATTTGCGGATTTTCGTTTTGTATCGACCGACACACGCTTTGTGTCGATCGATACTGTGCGACAAACCCTAAATTTTATTCGCGAGTTTTCGCTCTGTGTCGATCGACACATGCTTTGTGTCGATCGACACCCTGCGACAAACCCTAAAATTTTTATATTTTGCGCCGCGGCGTGTCGACCGACACACGCTTTGTGTCGATCGACACAGTGCGATTTCAGCAATACCATCGTTTTCAACAGAGACAAAAATCCGAGATTTAATCAATGAAAAACGATTTCAACAAGTAATATACAGATCAACAACATCAAGTTTCGATTTTATATCACCATTTTCAATAGCTAAACCCTAAGCATGCTCTGATACCACTGTTGGATCCCTATGGATCTAGGGTTTGTTATATTGAAATTTAGAACCAACCTCGTTCTTACCTTTGGCAGCGGAAGAAGATGGTGAACGAGATCAGTGGAGCAACGCAACGCTTTTCCTCTACCAGATACACACGCACGCTCGCTGGAAACGGGATGCTAGTGCCGGATCAATGGGGATCGATGGTGTCTGGTGTGTCAAGTGTTTCTGTCAAGAAAACTGGACGGCTCTTTGTTTAGGTCGAAACTAATCAGCTTTTATTCGAACTAAACGCGCTTAACGGGCCAGACTCAATTAAGCCATAAACCGAAAAGCCTGTTCGGAAAATCCGAACTGTGTCGACCGACACACAAGCTGTGTCGATCGACACAACACCATTATATCGATTCTTATGTGTATTTCAATACACATAATATGATCATTGCAACAATGATCATTCCCATGTCGTAGCTTCCAGTTCGCTTAGGTGTGTGACCCTATAGGATCATACAATACTGGCAGTAAGCCCACGACTTACAGAATGCAAGAGGCTTCTAGCAAAGCATTGCAAACGCCCAGTATTATACGAATGTCTGATCTCGACACACAACTATCACAGGAGTGAGTACAAGTGTGATTTCAGGACACTATCCCAACACAAATATGCTCCAAATGTGCTTGTACCTAATAAATACCTGAAAAGACTCTAAAACATAGTAAAAGACTCGATAAATAACACATATACCATGGTTAAAATCCCTAAAATCCATGGTATATCAATCACACACCGTTTGATTTACTTTTTCGAATTATTTACTGCTTATTCTCTGTTGTTGCTTAGCTTAATTCGACCCTCTATAATCTATCACAAGATTCTTGATTCTTTGTGGATTCGACCCCTATATACTACTAGTCACGTCTGTGCACTTGCAGTGTAACTCTGGGGATTAAACTCTGAGCATATCAAGTTTTTGGCGCCGTTGCCGGGGACTCTTTTGAGTCTTCGATAGATTTGAGTTAGAATTTAGACTAGGCTTTTCGTTTTTATTTTACTAATTTATTTTCGGTTTTCTCTGTTTTTGCAGTTCAGGTTCGACAGAATCGTCCTGCATCGAGCGATACCTACTTGGAATCGATCGACACCCTCTCACGATCAGCTTCGATCGACGCACTGCTGGCTTCGGTCGACACACTTGCGTGAACGAGATAGTTTATGCCTGATCGCACACTAAGGAGTAATCCGGACAAGAAGCTCGTGAATCTCAGACTTGAGGAGCTTGCGAAGCTAGAGAGAGAGAGAACAGGAAAGCTCAGAAACCGGTCAAGATGGCAAACATGAATGATGCGCCTTTGATTTTGATTCAAGATGCAGAAGGTGTTCTGAGGGATTTGAAGAACAATCCTTATAATACTCAGGGACAGAGGATTGGTGCTGAAGGGAATGTGATTGTTCATGAGATCATTCAGCCTGAACAAAATGAAGAAGCTCAAGGTGGAGGAGCAGATGGACAAGAGAATCCACGAGATGAAGAGGCACCTAGAGCACCAGAGCCTCATGTTAGGAGGACAATAGCTGATTACAACATGCCTGATGAGTTCTATGTTAATAGGTCTTCGATTGTACCTCCTGCGTTTCCGTGGAATGACTTCGAGCTGAAGACTTCATACTATACACTTGTGGGACAGCATCTCTTCTGTGGACTCCCACATGAGCAGCCTATGGATTACATAGAGGACTTTGAGTCATTAGTCACTGGGATGAAGCATAATGGAGTGAGTTATGACTACTTACACTGCAAGCTTTTTCCTCACTCTCTTGGAGGAGAAGCTGCTAATTGGCTGAAGCAGATTCCACCTGGGACTCTGACTACTTGGGATGCAGTGAAGAAGAAGTTTCTGCGAGATTTCTATGATGATGCTAGATCCGATCAGCTTAGACAAGATCTCTTGACTTTCAAGCAGGGATCTACAGAGCCTCTGAAAACAGCTTGGGTGAGATTCATGATGTACCAGAGAGATTGCCCTCATCATGGTTTCTCTGAGGTTCAGCTGTTGGACATTTTCTTCAGAGGAGTTGATTTGTGGTATCGCTCTAGATGCTGCAAGTAATGGGAACTTCAACAATAAGTCTCCAGAGAAGCTAAGGAGCTGATTGAGAACTTGATATCTAGTAATAGTGTCAAGAATGCTGATATGGAGAGGCAGAAATCAGGTGGGAAAGCTGATAGCTCGCAGATAGCTGAAATGAGGAGCAAGATTGATTCTGTTCATAGCATATTACTTGGGAAGAAGCTGGATGTTCAGGGGATTGAGGACGTTAATTACATAGCTGGATCTGGATTTCATTGTCAGAGATATGGAAATCAGCAGGGACAGACTTTTGGTTTCACACTAAAGTCTGCATTTCAGAGACCCTACCACCAGAATAGCTCATTCCCCAGAGAATATGACTCTTCTTCATATCAGACTCCTCCTCCACAAAATGAGCAATCTGATAAGATGATGGGTCTGTTTGAACAACTCTTGGAAGGACAGCAAAAGAGTACAATGGACTTCAATGGAAAGATAAATGCTCTGGACATGGATCTGAATGGGAAGATTGAGTCTCTGAGCACTCATGTGAAGAAGCTAGATGATCAGGTTCGACAGACTACTGGAGCAGCGCAAAGACAAAATGGAGCTGAGAGAACTGAGCAGAAGCAATATGTCAATGCTGTGAATGTAGGAGATGAAGTTGATTTGACAAATGAGGAATAAGACATTATTGCTGATTTTCTCGATGGATTGTCTCTGTCGTCACAGAGCATCGATCGACACACTCCAAGTGTCGATCGATGCAACCCTGATATGAAGGATGAATATGATTTGGATCGCCCTGTGTCGATCGACACTCCCCATCGACACTGAACGCATACGAGTCCATAAACCTGCAACTGTCCCTGAACGAGTCTTTAAAACTTCTTTGCCCTATCCTAAGGCTCCTACGAGGTCCAAACAGGAGCTAGACGAAGCTAATTGCAATGCAGTGATGGAAAAGAAGCTGATTCAGATCCCAGAGAAGCTTCCAAACCCAAGAGTCTTTGTGCTAGACTGTTCCATCTTTAAGGACAACTTCAAGTGTTCTCTGTGTGATCTATGATCTCGTGTGAATCTCATGCCATACTCCGTGGCTATGATATTGGTACTGATGGATTTCAACCTACTAGGATCTCTCTTATCCTAGATGATCGATCGAAGAGGTTTCCAGAAGGAGTTCTTAAGGACATTCCTATCAGAGTTGGAAACTACTTAATTCCAACAGATTTTGTGGTGCTGAAGTATAATGTTGAGCCAGATGATCATATTCTGCTTGGTAGATCCTTCTTAGCTACAATTAGAGCAGTGATTGATGTGAGACGCGGTAAGATTGATCTCCACCTGGGAGATAAGCCTTTGCAGTTCAAGATAGATAAGATGCAGAGATCCACCATTGATGGACAAAGCTTCAGTGTTGAGGTGGAACCAGAGATTCAGATTGGAGAAGTGAAGATGGCTGTTCATCCTGAATTTGCTCTAACATATTCAGTGCCTGCAACTGCTCATAAGCAGAAAGATCCAGACATCTCATTTCCACCAAAACAAAGGAATAATTCCACTAAACTTAAACCTCCTAATCCATCAGCTGTGAATGCAAGAAAACGCAGTATTCCACCCACGCTTCGCTCCCACCCTGGTTCCATTCGCTCATTCCTTGGGAGATCTCATGATCCGACTGCTTATACACCACCTTGGATAAGGAGACATTCACAGAGACACTCATTGTCTCTGTTGAACCCACCATAACTCCGATTCTCCTTCCCATAGTCAAGCTAATGACTTAAAACAAGCGCTGAGTGGGAGGAAACCCACTACTAGGTCTGTTCTTTCTTTTATTTTTTGTTTTGATTTTGGTTACTTTGATTTTTCTTCTTTTTGTGTGTTCAAAGGCGTGAGAACATGTCTTTATCGCCCTGCATCGATCGACACGGTCCTGTGTGTCGATCGACGCAGAGGTATTTCACGGGTTACTTTTGTCATATCAAATGCGGTTTAGGCATCGATTATTCTCATAACCGCGAGCAAACACGATTTGCGTCGATCGATGCGGTCCTGAGCATCGATCTATGCAAGCCGATGACATGTAAGTTTTTCTAACTTTTTGGAATCTATTCATTCTGATTTTTGTTCTCACCGAGCCCAAGATTCTATAACACTGCGACAATGTTGTTTAAGTGTGGGGGAGGTAGCTACAGACGCACCGTTTTCTGTTTTCCTAGAGTCAATCCAATATGTTTTATTGAGTCAAAATTGAGTAGGAAACAATGACTTTTTGAGGAGATCACTACACTTGCAGGAACTTAAGTGACCATTGGATGAGTTTGCAGATGATCTCTGACTATTAGAAAACCCAATGCAGATCAGCCTCCATATCACTTCAGGTATTCAGAGAATCCATTACTGTCTTCGCACTTAACTTGACTTAATTTTTCTCACCTAGGGGCTTGGTATACTTTGAGTCGGACTCCTCTGTTAGTCCCGACACAGCTTGTAAACTGTTCAAGTATGGTTCCCTTCTCCCCTTCCTTAAGTAAAAAGGAAAGAGAGATAAACTGCGGATGAGCTAGTGGCTCCGAAGTGATCATGGGAGTGGTTGAGACCCCTATTACCTCCTATGCATTCATAGAATGTGTCCAAAGTACACCGCAATGCGGGAAGAGCACTTATAGAAAAAATAAAATGATACCCAGTGGAGAAAAATCAGTGCTAAGGAAGGAAAAGGAGAAGAAAGGAACTAGAAAATGATAGTATGGTGGTCAGGTGCTAACAGAGTAAGATTCCATGTGTTCTTTGATCGATACTCCGTAGGTGACACCGCACTTATTAGTTTATAGAAGTCAATATGGTGAATTTGAATGCTCTGAATGTGATTGTGGAGTTTACTTGGGACAGTTGCTAAGTGTGGGGGAAGTATATGTTGGTCTTCATGTCTGCAAGTTCATTTTTCATGTGGCTTACTAAAGGGAATCTGAGTATGGTGCTCCTACGATGAAACGGGTTTCTGGAGTTTTCAAACTTCTTCTCCGGATCTTGGTTTTTTGTTTGCTTGAGGGCAAACAAAGGCTAAGTGTGGGGGAGTTGAAATATCATGGTTTTTAGGACTTTTGACTATATGTCTTTGTTATCGAGTCTTTCAATATGTTTTAAAGTCTTTTCAGGTGTTTTACAGGTTTAAAGACATTTGGAGCTTAATTGGACGTTTTGGAGGCATTTGGAGCAATTCTGCACTACTTAGAGATTTTACAGAGTTCACTGGCTGCGTTTTCACCTTGCATTGATCGACACAGTATGTGCGACGCAGGGTGATTCCAGAATTCTGCGCACAAAAATCTGCATTTTTAGAGAAATTATAATTTTTGCCCAGAAGTTTTCCAGACTTACAAAAAGGCCCAAAACGTGTTTTAACTTATATAATAGGGTTTTAAGCCATTGTTTAGGCTACGCATTATTTTACATTCAGAGAGATTTAGAGAGCTTTTTGGGGCTGGTCTTGTACTCGACAGAGAAGAGATTTTGGACCCCTATTTCTTTACTTTTTTTTTTTTTAATGATATTTGGTTTTCTATTCATCATGTCTATTGTTATGATTGCCATGTCTAAGTAGTTTACCTGTTAGGTTTAGGGATTCTCATTAGGGATTTCATGTAATAGTAGGTTGATCAATCTTTAGGGATTAATACTTTCTAGCTCTTCATTTAGGGTTATTCTTAATACTTAATATGAATTAGCTACCCAAATTTATGATGTTAGGTTGATTTCTGAAGCGACAGTTGGTTAAATAACTAGAAAGAAACTAAATGAGCAATTGAACTATTCGCAAAGAAATTTGGTTTAGGGAAATTGTGAACAAAAGAATATGAGATTAATGCATGTTTAGCATCTCTAGAACTCGCAACGAAAGTTGGTTTGCTAGGTTGCTAGACATAGATAATACTCGTAATGAAAGTTGGTTTCTTATGCTTCTGTTATTCTAGTTCTAGAACAGTTCTTAATTAGATCCCGATTGATTGATTAGACTGTATTCCTGATTTCCTGAGAACTCCCTTGATCTGACGCTTCGTTAATTGATCACACACCGTTTGATTTACTTTTTCGCATTATTTACTGCTTATTCTCTGCTGGTGCTTAGCTTAATTCGACCCTCTATAATCTATTGCAAGATTCTTGAGTCTCTGTGGATTCGACCCCTATATACTACTAGTCACGCTTGTGCACTTGCAGTGTAACTCTAGGGATTAAACTCTGAGCATATCAATCGGCCTCAAATCTATGCTACATAATCTCTCTGAAAGTAAAATCAAGTGTAGCCTAAAAATGACTTGAAAACATAATAAATAGTATAAAACAATATTTGGGGCTTCTTTTAAATGTGAGAAACTTCTGGACTTTTTTGAAATTCTCAAAACTTCATAAAAATTTGCAGAAACTTTGGGAAAATACTTTTGTTGACCGACACCACCTATGGAATTAAGCAGTGAACTCTGAAATATGTTATCTTCTCTAAATTGGCTTCAGATGCTCTCAAATCTTCATATTAGCTCAACCTCATACCTAAACCCATAAAGACTCGAAAAGACTCAAAAAACATAAAATACTCAATAACAAAGACCTATATCATGGTTAAAATTTCATAAAAATCATGATAAATCATTATCTCATACATAATTATCTATAGTCTCGGTCGAGCTTGGCTCTGATACCATTTTTCATAGTCTAATTCTTTTGAATTATATGTACGGCCTTAACACCTTTTCACCCCTCGTGATTGCTAAGTCAAACTAACTAAAATTCGAACTTTAAAACTTAGAAAGATAAATAGAAACACTCTTATAGAGGGAAAACTGTGCAATCATACTCCACTACCCCAACATCAATATTACATTCCGACACCATAATCCACTATCTCATCCACTGTCTAAAATCTTATAGAAACCTTTTAGATATTTACATTTACGTAAGTAAAAGTACTTAATAATTACTTTGTGGATTTACTCTCTCGGTTAGGTGTTGGGATTATGTCCTGAAATCACATTGTACTCACTCTAGAGATAGTTGTATTGTCGAGATCGGACAATTCATGTGATACTGGGTAGTCATAATGTTTTGCTAGAAACCGCTTATGACAAATGAGTTGTAACTCATTTCCAGTATCGTGTGAACCTACAGGGTCACACACCTAAGAAAGTTGGACATAGTTCATAAGGGATTGATCATTGGCATATGGTCTGGTCGATGTGTATTGGATACACATCGAATATGAGTTTTAATGAGGTGTGTCGATCGACACCATTGGGTGCGTCGGTCGACACAAGATGTGTGTCGATCGACACCACTAAATGTGTCGGTCGACACAAGGCCGAAACCGAAACTGATTTTTCGGTTTACGTCGAGGTCGTATATAAGTGATCTTATAATTCGACCTAGTACAAGACTGAGACGTGCGCCACCCTAGAGAGTGTTTTCTCAGAGAGAAAACACAGAAACCTCGGAAACTCAGTTCCCAGGAGATCCGAGCCCCGGTACTAGCATCCCGGTGGATTCCAGCTTGTGTGCGTGTGGACTGCAGTAGAGGCGCATCATCTGAGGCGCTCCAGAGATCTCGTTTATCTGACCATCTTCCGCTGCTAATTGATAGGTGTAGTTTTAACCCTATTCTAACTGCAAGTGCACAATGATGTAGTTGTAGTATTTAGGGTATCGAATCCACATGGACTCCGGTCAACGATAGATAAGAACAGAAAAGATTAAACTAGGAGAAAGCAGAGGTGATTAAACTAAAAGCAGAGCAGAAAAGTAAATAGCAGGCGAGTTGTAAGCAAGGAAGCGAAGCGTTAAGTCTAGGGAGTTCTCAGGAAATCAGGAACGCAAGCAATCAATCAATCTGGATCTAATCAGAAACTATTCTAGAACTCAAAACACGGATATAGAACTAACCAAATTTCTTTGCGATAATTCTCTAAGTCTAAGTGCAGCTAACCAAACTTTCGTTTGCGAGAACTAACAGATTAAACCAGCATTAATTCCAAGTTTGATATGTTCACAATTAAACTAATCCAAACTTTCGTTTGCGAGAAGTTTAATTGCTTATCTAGGTTCTTTCTAGTTAAATTAACCAACTTTCGTTGCATCAATCAACCTAACATCAATAATCTAAGTGGCCAGTTCAGATTAAGCATTAAGAACAACTTAGATAAGGAACTAGCAGATATGAATCCCTACAGATTAATTAAACTATAATTCTCTGAAATCCCTAATGAGAATCCCTAAACTTAACAGGTAATCTACTCAGACATGTTCATCGAAACAGAAGATATCATAAGTAGAAAACCAAATATCATAAAACAGAATAATCAACAGGGGTTCGAAATCAAGTCTCTTTCGAGAACAAGATCAGCCCCTAAGGCTCTCTGAAAATAAAATAAAACTTAAGAAAAGCGTTTGTAAAAGCGTAGCCTAAACAATGGCTTAAAAAGTCTTATATAATGGTCTAAAGTCGGCTGGGGGCCTTTTTGCAAGTCTGGGAAGTTTCTGGGCAAAAACTGTAATTTCTGGAAAATGCAGATTTTTGGGCTCAGAACTGCAACGACAGTTGCACAGACTGCAACGATCGTTGCACTGCGAAAACGCAGCCAGTGAACTCTGTGAAATCTCTAAATAGTGCAGAATTGCTCCAAATGCTCCCAAAACGTCCAATTAGGCTCCAGATGTCCTTAAACCTGTAAAACACCTGAAAAGACTCCAAAACACAAAGAAAGACTAGATAATAAAGACATATACCATGGTTAAAATCCCTAAAATCCATGGTATATCAACTCCCCCACACTTAGCTCTTACTTGCCCTCAAGCAAGTAAAGAACTAAAACATGGTGAAGAGGTTTGAAAACTCTTCAGAAACTCATTTCATCCTAGAAGCTACAACACTCAGATTCCCCTTAGTAAACCACTGCAAGAATCAATCACAGGATATCAAGACCAACATATACTTCCCCCACACTTAGCAACTGTCCTAAGTAAACTCCACAATCACATTCAAGCATTCAAATTCTCCCTACTGACTTCTGCAAGTATTTAAGTGCGGTCTCACCTAAGGAGTATCGATCAAAGGGCACATGGATTCTTACCTTATCAGCTCTAGACCACCATACTATCTTTCTCTAGTCCCTTTCTTCTCTTTCCCTTCCTTAACAACTGATTTTTTCCCCACTGGGTATCATTTTATTTTATTTTATCAGTGTTCTTCCCGTTATGGGGTGTACTTTGGACACATTCCATGGATGCATAAGAGATAATAGTGTTTGCTACTATTCCCATGACCACTTCGGAGTTACTAACTCATCCTCAGTTTATTATCTTTTTTTTTATTTTATGGAAGGGGAGAAGGGAACCAAATAGGATAGGTTGACATGCTGTGTCAGAACTAACAAGGGAATCCGACACAAAGTATACCAAGCCCTTAGGTGAGAAATCTAAGTCAGTATTAAGGTTGAAGTCAGTAAAAGGATCCTCTGATACCTGAAGTGATATGGGTGTTCCCAGTAGGTTGATCCGTGTCTGAGTTTTCTAATAGTCAGAGATAGATCCTGCAACTTCATCCCAATGGTTACTTAAGTTCCTGCAAGTGCTGTAAAGACTTCTCAAAAAATCATAGTTTCTTACTTAAACAATTTTGACTCAATAAAACAAAATTTTTAAAAATGGACTGACTCTTAAGAAAACAGAAAGATAGACGTCAGTAGCACCTCCCCCACACTTAAGACACACTGTCCCCAGTAGTGTCAAGCGAAGGATTGGTAAAAAGAAATAAAAATTGAAAGTTGAAATTATGTCTGTCGGGTTTTACCTCTGTCGCACAAGCATCGATCGTTGCACTAGGTGCATCGACCGTTGCTCGGCGATTTTCGTGTATGGTCGATCGTTGCTAGGATTGCAACGATCGCTGCAATGCGATTCCGATCGGATTGTGACGATCGATACAGAAGTGCATCGATCGACGCACTGCAATTTATCCGAGACCTGCAAACATAAACTCACCAAAAACAAAAGCAAAAACGTAAAATCCTAACAAAAACACCAAAAATTAAGTAGAAAAACACCAGTACCTAATGGTGGGTTGCCTCCCACCCAGCGCTTGTTTTTAGTCATTAGCTTGACTATTGGAAGAGATTTGATTCAAGGAGGTTTTAACAGAGACTTTGAGTGTCTCTGTGAATATCTCTTCATCTAAGGAGGTGTATAGGCTTTCAGATCATGAGGCTTTCCAAGGAATGAATAAACAGCATCAGGGCGGGAGCGAATCTTGGGTGGTACACTGCGTTTTCCTGCATCCAAAACAATATGGTCAGGAGGTTTAATCTTAGGTGATTTATATCTTACCTTTGGTCTAGATCTGATGTTTGAGACTTTCTGCTTATGAGCAGTTGCAGGTACTGAAGATGTTAGAGCAGGTTCAAGAGGAACCGCCATCTTCTTTTTTCCACTATCAGATACTGTAGTTCCACCAATCTGAACTTCTTCTTTCAGATGACCATCAGTGGAGATCATCTTCTTTGCACGAACTCGCGAAGTTTTAACTGGTGGTGTTTTATTCACCTTCTTATCCATCACTTTCATGCAGTTAGCCACTTCTAGCTCTTGTTTGGAAGGTTTAGGAACCTTAGGATATGGCACAGGGGGCTTATACACTCGTTCTGGTACTGTTGCAGGTTTCTGGTCATGTCTGCGTTCTGTGTCGATCGTTCCATGATATGTGTCGATCGATGCAAGGCGATTCTGTTCGTCGCAAGATCTCGAAATTGCCGTCAGAACGGCGTGTCGATCGACACTAAGGGGGTGTCGATCGATGCATGTATCAGACAGACAATATTCATCCAGAAAATCCGAGATTATGCTCTCTTCTTCACCTAGCAACTCAATCTCATCCCCTAAGGTCACAGCTTTGATGTGCAGCTTCCGTTCAGCTCTCTTAGCTTCATTATGCCTTTGCATTGTTTCAGCTGTTTGAACTCGGACATCTAGCTTCTTCATATGTGTGCTCAAGTATTCAAACTTCTCATTCAGATCTTCATGCAATGCATCCATCCTTGAGTTGAAGGACACTGTGATCTGTTGTTCTCTCTCAAGAAACTGTTCCATCATAGCTTCTAATCTGCTCTTATGTGTAGGTGCAGGCGGTACTTGGTAAGAAGAAATACCATAGTTCCTCGAGAAGGTATTACCCTGTTGCTGGAAAGGTCCCTGAAAAGCTGATTCCTGACTGTAGAATTCATTCCCTCCAACGCAGTTGATAGCTTCTTGCGCATACTTTCCAAGTAGAAGGCTATGCAGATAGTCAACTTTACTCTTCAACCCAGCTATCTGTGAATTATCAATCCCTGGACTAAAGAAATCATACATCTTCCTACGATATGTGTCGATCGATGCAATGGAAGCGTCGATCGATGCAAGCACGATGATGTGACGATCGACACACAAGACCGTGTCGATCGATGCAGTGCGATTACAGGCGTACCTGAAACGCAAGAACAGAAAAGAAAAAACATTAGTAGCAAAAAAAATAAAAACGAAAAACCTAGTCTAAACCCTATGTTCAAATCTATCGAAGACTTAAAAGAGTCCCCGGCAACGGCGCCAAAAACTTGATAGGTGTAGTTTTAACCCTATTCTAACTGCAAGTGCACAGTGATGTAGTTGTAGTACTTAGGGTATCGAATCCACAGGGACTCCGGTCAACGATAGATAAGAACAGAAAAGATTAAACTAGGAGAAAGCAGAGGTGATTAAACTAAAAGCAGAGCAGAAAAGTAAATAGCAGGCGAGTTGTAAGCAAGGAAGCGAAGCGTTAAGTCTAGGGAGTTCTCAGGAAATCAGGAACGCAAGCAATCAATCAATCTGGATCTAATCAGAAACTATTCTAGAACTCAAAACACGGATATAGAACTAACCAAATTTCTTTGCGATAATTCTCTAAGTCTAAGTGCAGCTAACCAAACTTTCGTTTGCGAGAACTAACAGATTAAACCAGCATTAATTCCAAGTTTGATATGTTCACAATTAAACTAATCCAAACTTTCGTTTGCGAGAAGTTTAATTGCTTATCTAGGTTCTTTCTAGTTAAATTAACCAACTTTCGTTGCATCTCTTTCGAGAACAAGATCAGCCCCTAAGGCTCTCTGAAAATAAAATAAACTTAAGAAAAGCGTTTGTAAAAGCGTAGCCTAAACAATGGCTTAAAAACTCTTATATAATGGTCTAAAGTCGGCTGGGGGCCTTTTTGCAAGTCTGGGAAGTTTCTGGGCAAAAACTGTAATTTCTGTAAAATGCAGATTTTTGGGCTCAGAACTGCAACGACAGTTGCACAGACTGCAACGATCGTTGCACTGCGAAAACGCAGCCAGTGAACTCTGTGAAATCTCTAAATAGTGCAGAATTGCTCCAAATGCTCCCAAAACGTCCAATTAGGCTCCAGATGTCCTTAAACCTGTAAAACACCTGAAAAGACTCCAAAACACATAGAAAGACTAGATAATAAAGACATATACCATGGTTAAAATCCCTAAAATCCATGGTATATCACTAATCTCCAGGTAAACAGAGATCATATCCTTGATTCAATTAACTAGACCCTAGATCCTAGGCTATCTGGAATCTGACAGCAATTCTGAATCCGGTAGAATTGGCTCGAAGTTCTAACAGTGGTATCAGAGCCTTAGGGTTTTATCATTGAATCAGACCTGTTTATTGAATTTGATGATTTAGATTCGCAAACTAGGCTGTTTGGTTAGAACAGGTCAGATCGATTTCGATCAAGATCCAGTCTGTGTTTTCGCACAGTGTCGATCGACACACTAGGTGTGTCGGTCGACACAGAACAGCGAAATCGACAGATTTGGCGGCTAGGGTTTTTCGCGAAGAAAAACCGAAAGCCTACTGTGTCGATCGACACAGGTTGAGTGTCGGTCGACACAGAACAGATTCGGTCCAGTGTCGATCGACACAGGTTAGTGTCGGTCGACACATACCTAGCGAATGGTTAATTGGTTCAATTGGATTGGACCGGTTATCATGCTTGGTTAAGTCCGAATAGATCGGTTTAAATTGGATGAATTGGTTCAATTGGATTGAACTGATTATCTCAATTAGCAAGAACCGATGGGTTGAATCGGTTTGATTGGATAAGTCGACTCAATTGAATTGGATCGGTTATCGCAATTAGTTGAAACTGATTAAAACTGTTTAAATTGGATGAATTGGTTCAATTGGATTGAACTGATCATCGCAATTAGTATAAACCAATTTGAATGGTTAAGATCAGTTTGATCAGATAAGTCGGTTCAATTGGATTGAACCGGTTATCAAAACTGTCTTCGGTTAAGGTCTGTGTCGACCGTCACACACGGGTTGTGTCGATCAACATGACCGGTTCGATGAACCGGGTTAATTGGATTAACCGGTTATCAAAGTCCGGTTTTGTTTGGTGGTGTCGATCGACAGACATAGTCTGCGTCGATCGATACAGTATTCGAAATTCCGGTTATTGAACCTTGAATTTGCAGAAACCAAACTAGACTTAAACCTTGATCAAAGCTTAGCTTCAATATGGTCAACTGTCAAGACTCATTTCGTTGTGTGATGGTCTAGCCAAGAGCTTGGTGTCCACAATTAGGTGAGTAAGGCAGGTTATTATGTTGATGGACTTGCGGTGCTTGACATCAACAATTACATGACATGATGGATTGATTAGCTATTTCAGAGTTTAGTTTCCTCAACTAAATATCAAGTGACCTTGATGTCTTGCCCAATTTTGTCTGCTGTGAAAAACTTGTTTCGTTTGTTGGATAGTCTTGGAGTCCTTGGTATCCACTGCAACATGAGTAAGGCAGGTGGTCATTGACAGACTTGCAGTGCGACTGTCATATGATCACGAGACAGAAGAAATTGGTTTTACTTGACTGGGCTATCAGAAGTTCTGGGTCCAGAGACATCAGAGTGGATTAGACATAGTTTGTCACATCCACAACCAAGAGTTGTACTGGGTACAATTAGCAATGATTTGCTTACCTAGATAACTAAAGTTTGAGTAACGGCGAGTCGCCCACTCGAATTTTGTAATCTGAGGATCTTGGTTCATTATATTCATAGAGGAAACATTGTTTGAATATAATGCGAGTTTTCTTATTAGATAAGATTTCTCATCATATACATAACTAAATCTTTGTTTTTCTTGGATTTCAGCTTATGTCTATGACTACTTTCTCGTTGCGATCCGTCCTTGAGAAGGACAAGTTAAATGGATCCAACTTCCTGGATTGGTATCGGAATCTGAGATTCATTCTTAAGCAGGAGAGCAAGGACTATGTCCTTGAAAAGGCTCTTCCAGAAAGGCTTGGGACCAATCGCTCGCATGCAGCATATAATGCTTGGAATAAGCATTATATTGATGTGGTAGATGTGCGTGGTCTGATATTGGCTACCATGAACTCGGACTTGAAAAGTCAATACGAGAACGTGGAGTCGCCAATACAGATGATCACCAGCCTGAAACTGAAGTTTCAGGATCTGGCACGAGTTGAGAGATTCCAGACGGTGAAGTCTCTCACTGAGTGCAAGCTACCAGAGGATGCTCCAGTAAGTCCTCATGTCATTAAAATGATGGGTTACATTGATAACCTGGGGAAACTGGAATGTCCTGTCAGCTTAGAGTTGGCCACTGACATCATTCTGCAGTCACTGCCGTCAAGCTATGATAAGTTCATTAAGAACTATATCAATAAAGGCTTGACGAAGACGTTGACTGAGCTGCATGGCATGCTCAAAACAGCAGAGCAAGACATCATAAAGGGTAAAAGATTTGAGAAATCTTGTGTTGACAAGGGTAGAGGCAGGGCCGTCCAGATTTGGAATCAGGACAAGCCTGTGTCATCTTATAAGCCCAAGTCAGGCCCATCTGGTGTTAGAAAATGCTTCTAGTGCGATGAGTCAGGGCATTGGAAGAGAGATTGCATTAAATTCTTGGAAGATTCACAAGAGATGAAGGAGATGTATGGTACTTCTTCTTCAGGTATTGTGTTATTAATTCAAGTTCTACGTATGTATTGGATACTAGTTGTGGTACTGATATTTTTGAAATATGCAGGACCTAAGCGACAGTAGAACGTTGAAGAAAGGACAAGTGGAACTGCGTGTCTGGTATGAAGCAATGGTTGCTGCATGAGCCGTAGAGATTCTCCACTTGTAGGAGCCTTTCATACTTGGTTTTAGAAATTAAGTAATTGCTACTATGTATCTGCCTTGTGCAGAAATGTCTTTCATCTTCTTGTAAAGAATTTGGATGTTTTTCATTTTGATAAAAGACAAGTTTTGTTCTTTAGATCTTAATGAAATATCATATGGTAGCACCCCGTTTGGAATGGGTTTTATATCTTAAACCAGCGAAAGTTATAATATAACACAAATACTAAAAGTTTAAGTCTGATGACTCGAACTCGACTTTTCCTTGGCATAGTCGTTTAACCACAAAGAGTGAAGCGAATTCAGAAGTTCCATAGTTTTGGACTCATTTGATTATAAATCATTTGAGATATGAATTCTGTTCACTGGACCAAATGACTAAGGCCCCTTTAGCAGAGCTAAAAGAAACGGGCCAGAGGCTTATTGGGCCTTACACATACTAATGTATGCGGCCCGATGAGCATTAGTGCCAAAGGAAATCTTATGTACTTCATTTCTTTATTGATGGCATCAATAAGTATGGCTGTGTTCATTTGATGAGACACGAGCAGGAATCCCTTGAGGAGTTCCAAGATGAAGTGTAGAACCAATTTGACAGAAGTATTGAGATCCTCGATTGAATCGCGAAGGAAAATACTTGAGTCAAGAATTGGGTGATCATCTGACAGAATGAATCGGATCTTATTAGATATGCTCCGATTAATGATGGGTCACAGGAATCTTCCATGATCATTTAAGAATACATTCTAAAATGTCTATGTTTACGCTAAATAAGTTTCTATCAGAATCAGTGAAAAACACCACATTGGATGTGGACTAGGTGATTTCTAAATTTGTTTTTCTGATTAATTGGGATTGCAAGGTTTGTGTAAGACAGTAGTCAACAAACAAACTTGAACCCATATCTGATAAATTCTACCTCGCTGGTTGTCCTAAGGAAACCAAGGCTTGCTACTTTTGCAACCAATCCGAGGACAAAGTATTGTTGATCGGAACTGTGTATTTTGAGAAAGATCGTACTTTCAAAAGAAACAGTGGGAGTAAAAGTACACATCGAAGAAATTCGATAAACACAGGAGGCTGCTCAACCTGTTGAGGGAAAGAAGCGGTGAGATCTACAAAGTGCTGTAGGATCTACACCTGTGGAGCCTAAAATTCTCAGATCCGAAAGGATCTGTCACTAACTCGAGAGTGATTTCTCGTAGCCAATTGTCGTGATCTATTGATCATTGAAAAGTGACGAGCATGCGAAATTCAAAGAAGCGATGGTGAGCCCCAAGTCCGAAAATTGGCTGGGTATGCATGTTAGCTTCACCGATCCATTTCTGGATTGAAGCAAACATCTTGGAGTTGGAATCAACATTCTGATAATATGGTCAAAAGTTTTTGACTTGATCAGAAAGAAAAGAAACCATGCGTTTACAAAAAGACTAGTGGGAGCGTAATTGCACTTCTCACACTGTATGTGGATAACATACTTAATCTCAGAAATGACGTTCCGACACTAAAGTCTTGTCAAGATTTGGGTCGGAGGTCAAATGTATCGATGGACATGGGAGAAGGCCGTAAAAGTTCTTGGAATAAGGATCCATTGGAATGGATCAGAAAGGCTAATTGGATTGTGTCAAAATCCTTATGTTGATAAGGTATTGGACAGTTCCAATATGCATGATTCCAAGAATGGCTTCATACCAAAGGCCTTATGGCAACAATATTAGCAAGATGAAGTGTTCTTAATGAGATATATATTTACAATTTTTGAAAATATGTCGACTTCATTTATTAACAAGTGTAACGAAAATATTTTAAGATGAATAAAATATTAGTCATTTAGTTGACTTATCCTTATATTTAGCACTCTTCGGTAGTTTCAAATCAAGGACTCGACAAATAAGAATTTTGGATAATTGACTCAATATTAATGAGTGTGATTACTAATGCTGCTGCAATAGAATCCATCATAAATGCCATATTTGCGCTCGTCTAGATGCAGCTTATGCATAAAGCATGACGAGAAAATACCAATATATTCCGGTAATAGTCACTGAACAGTTACCAGAAATATCCCAAGTGTTTGAGAAACACTAAAGATAGGTTCGTGGTGAACTAAGGAAGTGACGAACCAGTTGAAAGTAGTTAGACAGACAAAGACGATTCTCGGTTCCCACCTGGTTATGTCTCTTTGTCTAGACAGCGGTGCTATCTGTTGGAAAGACTCCAAGCAGTGGACCGTAGAATAGTGCTTTTATCTGAATGGCGGTGTGGTTTGTTGGAATTATTTCAAGCAATAACACCGCAGTCTCTCCCACAACCTAAGCACGAAATTTATTCTGTTGCTGTAGGTATAAGATATCTGAAGAGATGATCTTGATTCTAGTAGGAGTTATTTTAGTTATGTTGTGATCTTTACATAGACATGCTATGGTAGTATTTATGTAAGTCAAACTGACATCGGCATTATTTAATTATTGGATAATTAAATAATGGTCCCAAAGTATTTTATGTTCATCTTATAGGTCATCAAGTTGATGACTTGATTATGAAACCCTATAAGTAAAGATGACATAAATTATGATTGTCCCTAGTCAAGGTTGTTAAAATGGGACACTAACAACCGCGCGAGACTAGCATGTGAGGTGACTGTTGGACTAAGTTTCATGGAGTCAATGATATGATTATCACAGTCAGTCACATAGATATATGTTGGTGAACATATGATCGGACATGACCCGCTTAATGAGAAATCCACAGGATAGTTATATCAGTGTCATGGGATTTTCTCATTACGACTATAGAGTATAGTCCTTAGACCTGAGTTCATCATGCTTTCTAGCATATGAATTGGTGCGTTTTGACCTTGTCAAACGTCGTTCCGTAACTGGCGGCTATAACGGCATTGCTTAGGCGTATCATGAAGTATGTGTAGAAACATGGATGGAACAAGATGGGATTTGTCCCTCCCATATAACGGGAGATAAATATCTCAGGGCCCATCGAAGATTTGATACTGAGAAAATGCATGGCCGTGCTCAAACGAGGTGATTGTCAGTCGTTTGTTTTATCAGTATAGATCAGGAGTTCGATGAACATGATGTTGGCTATAATAAGGATGACACAGTCTCTTGCCTTATGCCATATCGAGATATAGAGACGAAGGGATTATAGGAATAGGTGATTCCAGTACAAGTGGGAGATTGTTGGGATTATGTCCTGAAATCACATTGTACTCACTCTAGAGATAGTTGTATTGTCGAGATCGGACAATTCATGTGATACTGGGTAGTCATAATGTTTTGCTAGAAACCGCTTATGACAAATGAGTTGTAACTCATTTCCAGTATCGTGTGAACCTACAGGGTCACACACCTAAGCAAGTTGGACATAGTTCATAAGGGATTGATCATTGGCATATGGTCTGGTCGATGTGTATTGGATACACATCGAATATGAGTTTTAATGAGGTGTGTCGATCGACACCATTGGGTGCGTCGGTCGACAAAAGATGTGTGTCGATCGACACCACTAAGTGTGTCGGTCGACACAAGGCCGAAACTGAAACTGATGTTTCGGTTTACGTCGAGGTCGTATATAAGTGATCTTATAATTCGACCTAGTACAAGACTGAGACGTGCACCGCCCTAGAGAGTGTTTTCTCAGAGAGAAAACACAGAAACCTCGGAAACTCAGTTCCCAGGAGATCCGAGCCCCGATACTAGCATCCCGGCGGATTCCAGCTTGTGTGCGTGTGGACTGCAGTAGAGGCGCAGCATCTGAGGCGCTCCAGAGATCTCGTTTATCTGACCATCTTCCGCTGCTAATCTCCAGGTAAACAGAGATCAGATCCTTGATTCAATTAACTAGACCCTAGATCCTAGGCTATCTGGAACCTGACAGCAATTCTGAATCCGGTAGAATTGGCTCGAAGTTCCAACATTAGGCTCATTCCGTATATTTATAAGTTATATGTATTGGGCTGAAAATGGGCCGTGACAAAATGCTCAAATTCACATCATAAACCGCTTTTGACCTCAAATGACTCGAAACAGGCTAAAATAAAGACTCGTAAACATATAAAAACAAGATTTATAATGTGGTCAACACACAGCTTATCAACTCTCGCAGACTTAGTCTTTTGCTTTTCCTCAAGCCAAAAACAAAGTACCAGAAAGAGGTTTGAAAACATAGCAACTCTCATAACCTACAGGCCACATAAGACAAAGTATGAGCAACACATCTCTACTAAAATCCCACCAAAGTCTTCTAAACCCTAATCCATACTTAAGCTCAAAAACAAATCAAAGCCTTGAATTCCTAATTATCAACTCCCTAAGTTCATTAAGTGTTATCTTCTCACTACAAGTGTAATTCAGGGCTGACAATGCTAGTAATAAAATGATGTATAGGATGTAAGAAATCAAACAAAATGGCAATAAATAAATGATGCATTAAATTGCACAACTCATAATCACTCTCTTCCGTTCGAATCATGATTCTGTTTTATGATTCCTTCTTCAATGCTAATGAGACATGAGACTTTTTGTTCCTCTCTTTCTAGTCGATTTTCCCTACTTACCTAGTATATCATTTTATGTTTTTAATCAACCCGATTTTTTAAAGAGAGGAATATATATAGAACCTAATGTATCTCATATAACAAAAAATTGAAGCTGAAAAGGGTAATCTTTTTGTGGAAATATACTTTTACACTGAGTATGTTGTATGCATTCACATACTTCTTTCTGACAATTGCAACTAGAGTAATAGAGAGTTGCGTCAATCATTTTATCTTCAATCCTTTTTGCACATATTTACACATAAGAAACTCAAACAAGAGTGTATACATTCTAAAAGAGATATGGGTTAAGGACTTAAGGTAAGTACTAGGTAAAAGTGAGCTAGCCATTTAGTACAAAAGAGTTGTAAAAAGGTAAAATTGTCCTCAATGCACGTTTGTTTCCCTAAACTAACACCTATAGTGAGAAAATTATGCAAAATAAATCCATATAAGATCAGAGTTATTGGCATTCCAACCAAATCTCATTTGTCTGAATTTATTTGAATGGGGACGATACAAAAATGGTGTGCTCTAGCATTTCCGTTTACAAAAATTTCTGCAAAAATTGTCACTAGAAAAATAATTAAAAGCACACATGGTTAAGAGCATTACAAGACTTGTTCCTTATTCCTGAAAAGCTTTGACCACATAAAACCACAAACTTACTCAAAACAAAGCAAAACAAATTGAGAAAAGATGTTAGTAACACCAAACACCCTCCCAAAATCTTACTTCACACCAACCCGGTGTGAGCATAAGCCAAGAGACATGTTTTTTATTTTCCTCACATGAGTTCGGGATTAATCGATCTCGATGTGGAATCAGGCGATTTTGTGATAGGACTGATCGATCATGTGACAGGACTGATCATTATGATGCTCAAAGTGAATTTGAAAAATCTTGGTAATCATGATAGATGAGATCGATCAACCCAAAAAATGGGATCAGCAGGCTTCAGTTGATCTCTCTTGAGCGACTGCTCCATTTTAGACCAGTCGCTCCTAGCATTTTTTTTCCAGAAGAACAAAGACAACATGAGACATAGAAAAAAAAACCAAAAGCTAAATGCAAAAAGGAAGAAAATGAAGGAAGAGTATGTACACTTACTAGTGAGTTTCCTCCCACCAAACACTTGTTTTTAGTCATTAGTTTGACTTAGATGCTCGGGTTTCAGTTATGTGGAATGTTAGGAATTACTTCAAAATAAGCTCCATAGTTAAACATTATCACATTCATGATTTTTCTCAACATATCATTCACAACATATTTGCCCTTCTCTTTCAACTCTGGAGAGAGAATAACTCTAACTTTAGAGAAATACTCCGAGGTACCTTTGTACTTCGCCTTATACTCAATCTTATCTCCTTCACATCCTTGAAGGATCATATTCATATTCGGACCACTCTCGATCCTTTCCAACTTCTCTTTTCCCTTCTCCTCCGCTTCATCAATAAGTTTCTTGGTAATAGTTTGAAGATCTCTATCCAGGACTTTCTTGACATCAATCTTATTAACATACTCTTTCTCAAAATTAGTTATCAGCTTCTCTATTGACCACTGAGATACAAGATGCATGTTTGATGGCTTCATTAGTAGACATGACTTTGTAGAAATTTTTGTTGTTGATTATACGGATGGAGACTCTATTATTGAACAAATCGACAATAGCACCCACTACAAACATGAATGGTCTTCTAGAACCAGAGGCATATCATATCATTTTTTCTCATCTCCACAACCTGAATATTGGTATCCATTAAACTCTCCCCCACCTTAATTCTTAAATCTCGAATGATACCATATGGAGTTATGGTGGAAGAATTCGCAATCGTAAAAGACATCTCAATATGTTCCATACAAATTATTCTCAACTTTTCTGCAATTTCTTTTAACACGAAATTCACACTAGACCCTTAGTCACATAAAGACTCTTCAAAGTCGATTCATGCAATGGTGAATGTAATAACAAACTTTACAAGGTCTCCAGCCATATGATAATGCCTCAGTGGTGATGTACTCTTTGCTTCATAATTTTCTCTCTCCATAATCTCTTATTCAGTATTCCTATAGTTCTCAAGAAACCTGATAATAAGCAACTTTTCCATGATTTTTCAAAAGAGAATTCATGAGGAATATTTCTCACCATATTTTTAAAACCAGCCAGCTTCTCTGGGCTAATGAGTTTTCTAAATTGTATAGATATAATTGGATAAGGAAAATTAGGAACATATGATAGTGGCTCCATATACATTTCTTCATCATCCTTAGCCTATGTGTTTGCAGCTGATTCTACATCTTTCGCACCTCCCATACACTTCTTGGTGATTGATGTACCCGAGCTCAAATGTATTTTTCAGAAAGATTAAAGGTTTGTGATTGTAATTATCTCTAAGAAATCCGCCTCTTCTAATTGTATATGCAGCCATGGAAAATTCATAAGAAGAAGGGTTATACAAAAGATTTCTCATTCTTTTTTTTTTTTAATGAAAGATCCAAGTGAGGATTTTTTAATAAAATATTGGTTTAGAGAATTGCTTAAAGAGGAAAGTAAGATTGATGACAAAGAAGAATCATACGATATAGTTAAGAATAAAAAAGAGGAGGAGAATGAACAAAAAGGATGTACCCAACTACATGTAGTTTAGCTCTCTTGTAAACAACATGAACTTTTAAAAGTCTTACTGTTTTCCTTTCCTCCAATATATTGCGTTTACACTCGTCTCATTTACATACGTCGCAATGTCATTGATACATGGTTGGATTATATTGCAGGTTGATTGTGTGGTGGAGGGTTGACGTGTATTTTATGGTAGTGAATTGTTAATTCGCAAATTCATTCATTTAACATATTAATTTGGAGAAAACCCTAGTTTTTAACTAGAGTAAGAAAACAATAAATATATGGACATACATAATAAGGGTATCAGAAAATATTTAATATTTAAAAGTTAATCCTTTTTTTTTTTTTTTTTTTTTTTTTTGTCTGCAACTGCTTGTATTAAGGAAAAAGTGAGTTACAACCATGCTAGTACAACCATTTTATCATGAAAGAGGAGCAAGCTAGCCTTGCTGCCTTAGCTAACTGATCTGGTAGGACGTTGGCTGGGCGCTTGATATGATGAAAGGCGTATGATGGATCAGAAAGCTTTTGGACGTCCTGAAGGTAGTGAGCTATAGCCGAGGGTGAATGAGCACCAGGCAGTTTCATTAGTGGCTGAAAGAGGGCCGAGGAGTCTCCGAAGAAACTAACCTGTCTATAACCCAACCTTTTGAGATTAAGGACTGACTCCCGCAGAGCTAAAGCTTCGGCTTCTAAACTTGTAGAAATAGGATCTATGGATGCCGATGCTTGGAGAATATATTCACCCTGAGCTGTGTGAAGAGTCCATGCTATACCGCCACGAGAGGTGGGGCTAGTCCAAGATGCATCCGTGCAGCAACAGTAAGAAACTGACCTTTGAAGAACCTCTGAAAACGTAGACGGAATGGATGGGCCTAATGAGTCGCTTTGCTGATTGTTGTGGTTAGACGCACCGAGTGCCTCGTGCCACAGTTGGAAATCTGAGATGGCCGAGGATAAAATATCAGTTAAGTGCCATCGTTTGTTCTGGTAAAGCAAGTCGTTACGAGCTTTCCAGAGCTTCCATCCGATGAAAGGGAACAAGAACTTGCGATGAAGAGCCTGAGGCTCTGCTGCCATCGCGGCTGAAAAGAAAGAAAGAACCGAGGAATTTGGATTGACCCGTTCCCGCGAGAGATCAAGCGAAACCAGGTCCCAAATCTCGCAGGCAAAGCGACATTGGAACAAAAGATGCTGAGTAGTTTCCAGATGGTCTCCACAGAACATACAAACCGGAGAGACAGGGATATGGCGATGAGCCAAAGCTGCTGACACAGGAAGAGAGTTGTGAAGTACACGCCACCAAAAGTGTTGCAGTTTGGGAGGGAGTTGAAAGCTCCAGAGGCGTTTACAGAGGTGGGACCTCAACTGTGCAGTAGGATCTGGTGGAAGGGAGGGCTTAGTGAGCTGGTGGTAGCCGGATTTCACTGTATATTCGCCGGATGATGTAAAGATCCAGAATGGTCGATCCGGGATTGGGACCACAGGCCGGCGGATACTAGAAACCAAAAGATGGTCCATCGGGTGCAGGAATAAACGAATGTAATCAGGATGCCAAGTCCCAGAACCAGGCGTGAAGAGAGAGGCCACCGGAAGATCTTGGGGAAAAGTATGGGGCCAAGGCGTAGCGGGGCGAGGTGGGCTATCAATCCAAGGATCTGACCAGATACGAATAGATTCTCCATTACCAACTTGCCAGCGTAGACCCTGTTGAAGAAGGGAATTACCCTGAAGGATACTTCGCCAAGCATGGCTCGGACGCGAGCCCAATGATGCTTCCAGGAGAGATGTATGACGGAAGTACTTAGCCTTGAAAACCTGAGCCAACAGAGAGGAGGGAGAGGTGAGGATGCGCCAGCTTTGCTTAGCAAGCAGAGCAATGTTGAACTTATAGAGATCTTTCAAGCCCATGCCTCCATATTGCTTGAGCATAGTCATAGAGTCCCAAGAGACCCAGTGCAACTTGCATTTATCCAACGAGTGGGACCACCAAAAAGAACGCATTAGCCTATTGAGAGTTAAGTGAAGCTTTTTGGGAAGTAGAAAACACGACATACAATAGGTAGGCATAGCCGTGATGACGGATTTAAGCAGAACCTCTCTTCCGGCAGGGGATAAAAACTTAGTGGTCCAATTCTCTAGCTTATGTTGAACGCGCTGCACAATGTAAGCAAAAATATCACACTTGTTACGGCCTATCCCTTCTGGCAAACCAAGGTAACGGCCAAATCCATCAATGCGAGAGATTCCAGTCAGACTTGAAATGGATGCTTGGACATCTTGAGAGACTCCCTTACCAAACAGAATGGCAGATTTAGAGAAGTTGACAAACTGTCCTGAAGCCAGAGAATAAGCTTGAAGTTGCTGAAGTAGATTTTGGCAGTCAACTACAGAGGCTTTGCAGAACAAAAGGGAGTCGTCCGCGAAGAGTAAATGAGAGAAAGAAGGACCCCCTTGGCTGGCCTTAAAAGGGTGGATCATGTGAGATGAAGAAGCCGCAGTAAGGAGAGTAGAAAGCCCATGTGTGCACAAAAGGTATAGATAGGGGGACAATGGATCCCCCTGACGAATGCCACGAGCTGGGAGAAGAGGAGCACCCGGAGTACCATTGAGCAAAACGGAATAGGATACCGAGGTGATACAACTCATAACCCAGGAGCACCAGAGATCAGAGAATCCTAGTTTACGCATTACCCCTTCCAGATAAGCCCAGTCCAGTGTATCAAAGGCTTTGGTAATGTCTAGCTTCAAAGCCATAAAGGGGGATTTAATCCTACGGGTGCGGAGAGAATGGAGAAGCTCGTGAGCAATTAAAACATTGTCAGTAATGTAACGACCTGGAATAAAGGCAGACTGATAAGGAGAAATAATATCATGAAGATAAGGCTTTAACCGTTCTGCCATGATCTTAGAGATAAGCTTATAGGCTACGTTACATAAGCTTATAGGTCGGAAGTCCTTGACTTGAGTAGGAGAGGGGAGCTTGGGAAGTAAACAGACCTGAGTGAGATTAAGATCCGGAGGCATTTGACCAGTCGTGAAGAAATGGTGAATATACTTAAACACACTAGACTTGATAACCGACCAGTGGTGCTGATAAAAGCCTGCAGTAAAGCCATCAGAACCAGGTGACTTGTCCTCATGCATCATTTTGAGGGCTTGGGAAATCTCATCCTCGGAGACTGGCTTAGTGAGCATAGAGTTCATGCTGTCCGAAACCCGGGGTTGGATATGCTGTAATACTGGAAGTAAAGAAGACTGCCGAGTGGAGCTATAAAGGCCAGTGAAGTACTGGTGAAGAACATGATGAAGTTCAGCATCGGAAGAGCAAATATTACCTTTTGCATCTTCAAGCGCCGAGATATGATTCACACATCGACGTTGCTTAGTGACAGAGTGGAAAAACTTGGTGTTCTTATCACCAGCCTGAAGCCAGAGCAGTCGACTTTTAAGGCGCCAGTAATCTTCTTCAAGCTTATATTCTGATTGTAACTTCAATTTCAAGTCAGAGATTAGCCCAAAATTCATAGGGGAGTTCAAATACACCTGATGAAGAGATGCTTGAAGCTGCTTAATTTGTCGTTGAGATTGAGAGGTATTGAGATGTTTCCATTGAGATAGACTAATGCGGCAAAACTTAAGAGCTTCAGCAAACCTATGAGGAGGCAGATTCTGACATTTAGACTGCCAAGTGGAAGCCACCAGTTGAGAAATTTCATCAATGTGCTTCCATCTGTTATCATACCGGAACTGCTTAAGATAGTGACCCCGAGATGCTTCAGTATTAATGAGAAGGGGACGATGATCGGAGCCAATCCACTGCAAGAGTTGAGCCCACGCATGGGGATATTGATCGTGCCACTCTGGATTAGCAAGCGTTCTGTCTAACTTAGAACGAATCATACCTGAGGCCCTATTACCCATCCAAGAGAATTTACCACCAAAAGTAGAGAGCTCATGCAAGTTACCACTATGCAACATACGTCTAAACCGAGAGAAATGCCATTCAGGTTTGGTAACTCCCCCAAGTTGGTCTGAGTTATCATAAATATCATTGAGATCCCCCAAAAGAAGAAGTGGCTTACTAGAAGAAGGACTTGCGTGCAAGAGAGATGAGAGGAAGTCCCATTGCCTTTGACGCAGATGCCTCTGAGGATGGCCATACACATAGTACATATTTAAAAGTTAATCCGCCGTAGGGCTGGGTGAGTGAATGTACGAACAAAAGAAAAATATGTTTTCCTAATTTGAACTATATCTTAAATTTTATAAACATATGAAAATGTTTAATTGATTTTTAGTTAAAAATACTAACTTAATTTGTTGCTTTTTATTACATATTATAAAATTTATTACTTATAGATATAAGATTATCACGAAAAAATAATTGTTATATGTGTTTTATTTTGGTTTTTACCTTGATTTTAACAATGTGTAAAGGAAATATTCCTTTAGAAATGCGACTGACATTCGAAACGCATATCAAAAAATTATATTCTTATCATAGATGTTTTTTTGTAATGTTTTGTAAAGTCTTTTATTTTTATTCATTTTTCTTAAAAGTATTGGTTTAGTCAAAAATTATTTTAATATAATTTGCGTAAACATTTAATTACTTTCTTGGATCGTTTATTGTTGTAGAAATTATCACATATACATATTCAATGATTAAACTTATTTTTTAGAAAACTTGAATGTAAAGAGAAAAAAAAAAGAAATGATTTATATATTTTGTTGTTTTAATTATTGATTAATTTCTAATTAACTCTTTAGTTTGGTGTTATGCGTAAAATTTGTAAATAGATTGAAGTTTTAAAACCTAAAATAGTTACTAAAATATTTTTAAAATTAGTAATCATAAACCATAATATATTTGAACTTTTAAAAATGTTAATTTAGTTTATATAAATTACTGTGTATGTATTTTTATTAAGTTTTGATATTATAAAATATTTATTTTGTATTATTAACTTATTATTATGTTAGCTATGGTTTCTTAATAATAAATAACTCTATATATATTATGACATGTTAAATTATTTTTGAAAATATATAATATTTACTAATAGTTTAAATAGATAACATATATTTACCAAATATAAGTCTTCCACGGATAATATTAATTGTGAAACTATAATACATAATATATATTAGTAATAAAAATACTTAATCTATTATTATTTCAATAAAATATGTTGTTTTCTTAGGTTCACAATATAAAATATAAGAAATGACTTTTCATATTCTTTCTATTAAATCTTATATATATATTTAAAATTAAATATTAAAATTTTGTGGCATATTCGAATTTTTAACTCGGAGAGTTATAAATCTTTAACTTTGATTTCGGCAATATATAGAAGGATGTCATAATATGAACCGCATTTGGTGCTATATATAATATAATAATTCTTGTTTGGAAAATATATCGTTTTTTCAAAAAAAACTACCTATATATAAATCATGATTGTTTATTATTATTATATTTTAAAGCCGAATAACTTGCCATATTGTGTAGAAAACTCACATTTTCGATGAAATTTAACTATTTTCAAATGTAAATAATAGTTCTTTTACTAACTAGTAAAAAATAAACATATGTATTGATCATCCTATATATAATGACTGAAACTTACTGAATTGTATTAATTTTTTTTCTTTCTCATATTGTTATGAGTATTCATTTAAAGTTTTAACACAAAGGTTTCTGTTAGGAAAAAACTCATCAAGTAAATTCTTTTATTTTTGCATGCCACTTTTGTTTTTGGCCTTCCCTCTACTTTTGCTCACACATTCGGCTCTTATATCATCACTAAACAACCTTCAATGCTCCTTCCATCACTCTCCCGCCAAAGTTTGTTATTCCATCTAGACCTCTCCTTCTTTTCTCTTCACCTTTACCATCTTCACATTTAAAAACTTTATCTCTCTCACTTGGTAACTCATCTTCGTTTCCGTCTCAGCCTAATTATATTCCGCCATCAGGGGATCCCCTTCTCTTAGGCGAAGCCCTTTAATTTTCTCTATGAATATCAAATCTTTTTTTGGAATGTCTGTAGATTAAATGACTCGGACAAGCACAAACCCCTCGGTAATTGGCTTAGTATTAATCAGCCAACTTTTGATGCCATTATAGTGTCACATATTAAAGTACCCATGTTGAATAATATTATGTCCTCTTGCTGCTCTGGATGGAAGTATATTTCTAATCACTCTCTAATCCTGATGGAAGAATCATACAGATTTGGCAGCATCCTGCAGTAGTCACTGTGATCCGCCAGTCTAGACAATCAATCACTTGTGAAGTGGTTCTTCAAGTTCACATATTCTTTTGTACTACAGCCTATGCCTCTAATTTTGGTACAGAAAGAAGTGATCTTTGTGTAGAATTGATTGACATTCAAGCTTGTCTCTCGCTAGACTCAGCCCGTGGTACTTATGTGGAGATTTCAATCAAATTGCCCATCCTTCTGAACACTCAAATATCTCAGTTAATCACCTAACTTCAGATATGATTGAGTTTCGAGATAGTTTACTGCAATTGGGAGTTTTTGACCTGCGTTTCCAAGGGTTGTTCAACACATGGTCGAATAATCAACCTCTAACTGACTGTAAAGAAATTGGATTGCTTCTAGTCAACCAGAATTGGATCGCTGCCCACCCTAACAGCCAAGCAAACTTCCTTCCCATTGACTTCTCTGACCACTCACCATGCATCCTTAAACTAGCCATTGTCCTACCCCAAGATGGTACTAAACCCTTCAAATTCCTAAATTACCTTACCAAACACTCAAACTTTCTCACCATGGTTGAGGAGTCTTGGACAAGAGCCGGAAACTTAGCTACTTGTCTCTCGGAACTTTGCTGGAAACTTAAATCACTAAAGAGTTCTCTTCACAAATTTAATAGAGAGAGTTTTTCTAATATTCAAGAGAGAGTGGTTATTGCTAATGGTTTGTTTAAATTTGCGCAAGTACAAGCCTTAAATCAGCCAGCGGAGGAAAATTTTGAGAAAAAAGAACTTCACACCTAGACATTTCTTCGATCTATTAAGGAAGCTTACTTCTGACATAAATCGAGAATCAACTGGTTGGCAGAAGGGAATCGGAACACTTTTATTTTTACAGAGTTGCAGTTGTGAGAGCAGCTTTCAACGCTATTCTTTACTTCATGCTTCCCTCAGTTGATTTGGTTGTTGATGAGGAGGAAATGAGCTTACTGGCTATCAACCATTTCAAGAACATTCTGGCCCCTGATTTTCTCCCTCCCTCAGGCACTTATGTATCTTGGTTTTAGTGTCTTCTGCCGTTTCATTTCTCTTCCTCGCAAGCTTGCCTTAATGTCATCTATGCACTCTGTGGAGATCATTGCTAAAAATTTGCTGAAACTTAACCCCAGTAAGGATTCATGCCCGGATGGTCTATCTTCCGGATTTTTGAAAGCTACTTGGAACCTTAAGGGAAAAGAGGTGGTTGTTCCTCTGGAACAATTATTCATTTCGGGCTTCCTTCCATCGGCCGCCAACGCTACCATTCTTTCAATTGTTCCTAAGAGACCAGGCGCTTCTTCAGTTAGTGACTATAGGCCTATCTCCCGTTGCTCAACTATCTACAAAGATATATCTAAGATCCTAGTGTCCAACATCAAGCCAATTCTGTCGGAGTTTATACTACCAAATCAAATCGTTTTTCTTCAAGGGAGGCTGTTAGTGGAAAATACAATTCTACCAACTGAAATCATCAATGACTATAACAAATGGAAAAGACCAAAGAGAATTGCGATCAAGATCTATATTGCAAATGCCTTTGACACAATTAGTTGGGACTTCATTCTCAATTGTTTGGCTGGTATCAACGTCCCATATAACTATCTAGTTTGACTTAGAGCTTGTATTTAAACTACAAACTTCACGGTAGGATAAAATGGAAATGTTCATGGGTATTTTAAAGGGAAGCATGGACTTAGGAAAGGTGATCCCCTATCACCTTACATGTTTGTCATTGCAATGAACTGTCTCTCCATGTTACTCAACAAAGGTGCATAGGAAGGGCAATTTAGCTACCACCAGAAATGTAAAGATGCAAAGCTGACACATCTTTGTTTTACGGACGACTTGTTAATCTTCACAGATGGTTCACTAAATCTGTTCAAAAAGTCCTCCTTATTCTTCAGCAATTCAGTATCACTTGGGCCTGTCCGTAAGTCTCCAAAAACAACTTTCTTCTCTTCAAGTATCAATGCTTCAGAAGTTGATTCCATTAAGGCAAGTACTGGACTTTCTCACGGTATATTGCATATTTGTTATCTAGGGGTGCCATTGTGTTCCAAAAAACTATCTATGTTAAACTGCGAACTTCTACTCCAAAGTGTGAAAGAAAAGATGAATACATGGACTACATGATCGCTCTCGTTTGTTGGCCGTTTGTTACTGATAAATACTATAATTGCAAGGATAACAAACTTTTGGTGTGGCACTTTTTTTATCCCAAAGGCCTGCATAAAAAAGATCAATACATTATGTGGTACTTTCCTATGAAGGGTAATACAGACGCGAAAAACTCAGCTCGGGTTGCTTGGGATACTTGTACCTTATCAAATGAAGAGGGTAGACTTGGATGTAGGGATCTAGCAAGTTGGAATAAGGCTTGCTTGCTCAAGCTGAATTGGTTTCTTTTTAGTAACTCGGGCTCCATTTGGGTAGCTTGGTTTACAAAAGTGGTGCTCCTTGGATTGATCAGTAACTTCTGGACAGTGAAAGAAAAGCCAAAAAAATTCTTGGTTAGCAAACAAACTACTGAAGCAAATATCTCTAGTCTATGATTTGATCAGAATCAAGATTGGCGGTTGACGCTACTTACATCTTGTGCAATCAATCTTATGAATCTCGGAATCATCTTCTATTTGACTGCTCTTTCAGTTGAAAAGTATGGAAATGGACAGATTTCCGATGTAGATTCTCCCCTCCCATATCATGGACTGTTCTGCTTCCGTACATGCAAACATTCATGCGTATGTGCATTTGAAGGGCTAGTTGATTTTGGGATGGCAATGTGTTATCAATTCTATCTGAACTGAAAGGAATGCAAGGATCCACCGAAATACTTATAGGTCTGTCGACTCGATTCTTTCTTTGATCGACACCACTATCATGAACATATGCGGTAGCCCGCGTGAGTAGAACCCAAGTCCATGTTGATGCTACAACAATGGTTCTCAACCTCCCGATCAGAAATATCTATTTCGCCGGTGTTAAGCTTCCCAACCATAACTACTCCCGATTCTCTGCCATCGGTTCTTTCTTCATCGTTAACAAATCTAGCAAGTTAGAAATTGAGATATTTATCTTTTGGGCTAATCTTCATTTGGGTTTTTAATATATAAGTTGGGCTAACTATAATATTCGGGTTTGTCCTATAAACACTAAGGCCTTAGTAGGCTGTATTATCTTTTTGTTATGCTTTAATTTGAAAAATTCTAGTTCAAAAAAAGAAAAAAAAACTTATAAACAAATGCAGGTCAAACCCATCAAACTATGAAGGATATATGGTTGATCTGCTTCAAAAAACGGAACATCAGGTGGATTGAGATGTGAGTTTTGAAGAAGCAAGATGCAACCATGGTGCCGCGGAAATAGCAAATAGCGTTACCTCTGAGAGTCGCCTGCAGTCTTATGTGGCTTAAGGACCTCCCTACCGTAGTGTAGTACGTTCTGTTTTGTCCTTTACTTTCTTTTACACTCTGTGTTGTAATAGAGCGAGTAGGAGAACTGACCAGTTTTTGGCTCGGTTTAAGCTTTGTTTCGAAACTTGGATTTTGGATTCGTTATTTGCTTATTGAAAGAGTACTTTTTCAGTGGAAAAAAAAACCCCATCAATCTGTAGTTAACTGCGATATAATCATGATCGTGTATAGGTCATTAGGTTGAACAATCTGTGTAAACAGTAGGGTGTCAGATTTACCTAAAATATTTCCAACATTAACCTGTATGTGTATAAGAGACAACATTATTCTGTGTAAATGATAGGGTGTCAGATTTTACCTAAATAAAATGGATGGAAGAAGTCGAAACTTAATTAATATAGATTATAGACGGTTATAAAGAGTTTGTCCCTTCATCTCCAACAGTTGGTCTCACAGGATTTGGAGTAAAACAATCTATTATAACCAGTACGACAATGCAATTACAATAATATATGTTAATAGAAGAACACTTAAATAATTGAGATTAAGCTCTGAAAATAAGGAGCTACCGATATCACAGGTTCAGCATCGAAGCACAGGGAGTATGATCTCGTTTCCAAGTCATATATCACAAGATTTGGGTTATCATCATGCTCATCAAAAAACAACAGCTTCCTGTTCTTCAGAAAGGCGAGCGGACAAGCTACTGGCCACATATCATCGCTTAGCAAGCCATCAGGAGAAGAAGATAGATCTAATGAACACATCTTCTCCCAGGTCATGTCTGAACAATTTAATGTCCATATATCTTGTGCTGGCCACTTCTTTTCCGATACACACAGACGATTATTCAGATTGCACATGATGATCCGGCTTTCATCGTCTTGATTAGTAATTGGAGATTCTGAAATCTCTTGAAATATCTCGGTGTGGCAATCGAAAGTTATTACTTTTATTTCGGTATTGCCCTTGAAGATGAACCAATGAAGTGATCCATCTACGTATACAGGATTTTGATCACCAAGAACCCGGTAGGGAGAAGATTCCACATACCTCCAAGTATTGATGTTAAAATCAAAAAATTCACAAGTAGTAGAACCTTCTAGGTTTAGTTCTAAGGAATTATACAACCAAACCAACTTGTATGTTTTTGTGCATGTGTCTTTCCCAAAGCCTAACAAGTTGGGTTCGTAGTCATAGTACCTTTCAAAAAGAAGTGCTTGAAGACTTGCCTGAGGGACTTCTCGCATCCATTTTGTGCTTGGATTGACCACAAATATATATCTACGAAATTCGTAGATGCACACGAGGCCGTCACAGCTTCTGGATACATCATCAAAAGAGAGTTGGAGACTAAACTCCGGCTCAGCATCATGATCAAGGTCTTGATCATCAATCAAATCGGGAGGGCCCAACACCAATGTCCTAATCATTAACCCTTCATTGTATAGAAGATCATCATCATCATCATCTTGATCATCGATAAGAAGGAAATCTGGCTCTCGTAATTGCCGACGGATCATGTGTCTCTCTTTGAAATATTGAGATTCAATCGTTCTTTTCCATGTCTTCGAGACTGATTTGAATCTGAGTAAAGATTTCACCGGGAGCCTCTCAAGAATCTCTTCTACCAGATCTTGCTCTATACTCATACTCGATGTTAAAGTAGCTTTTTTTTTCTCTAGGAGTAAAGTTTCGTACTTGAGGGAAAAGGTTGCATGCACACTCAGTTATTTATACCGCAACAACTGAGTTAATGTAACATGCTGTATTGGGATAATGTTATTTTCCACTTATTTATTTGAAATGACACGCTTTTCTTGTTTTCAATAGTTTGTTTCATTTATTTATGTTTTTTCTTTACTAGTTGGCTTTCTTTTAAACCTTTAAGACCTGTTAGATGTAAATTATATGTTGAATACATTAAAATTATACCAAGAAAAGAGTTTTCTATTGATTTGGTGTAATCATTTTTGCTAATATAACTTAATTTCTAGTCAACAAATACTTTGCCTTATGTCTCTCTCGTGGATATGTTAATTAATATTTAAAATATATTTATATATACTTAACTAAGACACTAATTTTAAGATATCAATACATCCATTGTACTTATATGTATTGATAGTTTTAATAATTAACTTAGCTTTAAAATATTTTGATTAATAATAAAAGTTAAAAATAGATTTTAAGAAAATATTACATATATACTTATGATTAAAAATTGGATTTATTTATCACAATATTTTAGCAGTATTTTTATTTTAGTAATAGATTTTGTTTAATGTGGTAAATATTCATACTAGGGGTTGTTTCGTGCCCCACACGAAATATAAAATACTAAAAATAAAATGTTTTTACCTCATGTCTTACTCGTCTATAATTCATCCTATAATTTTTAATATTTTAGATTTATAGAGATATTAGAATGTTTTTACAGTAAATCTTTTATAATATCCTACACCGTAAATACATATTAGTGTTTTTCTCGTATGGAACACAAAATATTTTGTTTTATGTGATAAATATACATATTAGGGTTTTTCTCGTGTGATACACAAAATATTTTGTTTTATGCGGTAAATATATATCAGGGTTTCTCTCGTATGACATATAAAATATAATTTTTACGTGGTAAATATATATAAACTAGGTGATTGCCCCACACCTTATATGGAGTGCTAGAAAATATTTAAATTAAGTTTTTATAATTAAATAATTAATAATTAATATTTAAATTTAAATTAAACATGTTCCATTTTGTTTTGGGTTGGCTTGTATATATTTTTTATTAATTTATTTTTATGAAATAATATAAAATTATAATTCATAACTCGTAAAATAATAAAATGTTTTTTTATTTTATTAGAAAATAAGATATATAATAAGTTTCATTAACGACCTATTTTTGTGGGTTTCATTTATGTTTTTTATTGGAAAAACGTATGTACATATTCTTAAATACTAAACGCTAAAACATTTTCAAGTAGATGAAAAAATAAACCATTAAACCAAAATATGTTTGACACATACTAAATTAAATATCTTCCAGGACAAGTATTCACTCATGAGTAATTATATGAACAAGATATATATATATATATATATAAAGTGAAATATTCATAGATATTCATATATATAAATACACATATATATATATTTTTTTTAAAGTTAAATATGTCTTAGTATATATTTGCATATAAAGAAAATAACCACCCGTTCAATCTATAGTTTCCCGTGAAGATGAAGAAAATATCTGTCCCAACAATTCTATATTTATAGCATATATGGATGGTAAGCAGATGTTTTCCAAATTTCGAACACTTCTTTATTTTGAACTTCTATTAAGATGGACTTGACATGCATTAATAAAAAATAGTTACCGTGTAAAATAAAAAAATATTTTTACAGTTATTAAATAAATAGCTTATAAATAGCTATTGTTATTTTCGTAATATATGTAAATATATGCATAAATTATTATATTTATGTGAATCAATTTTAGTTACTTATAGATGTGATACGATGGATATCTCGAATGGGGTTAAAAAAATTCTATAAAATATTTTTATAATAATCTATACTATTAGATAAAGTGAAATTTGCATATAATATATTTGTGTAAAATTCAGTTGCATGGGGTTAACAAAGTGAGAATTAGTTTCATGGGGTTAACAAATTTATATAAATTTTTTTTATAATAATCTATAATATTAGATAAAGTAAACTTTTCATATAATATATTTGATAAAAATATTTCAAAATTTTAAATATATATTTCTTAAAGTAAAATTATAGATGTTCGTATATATCTACATATATAGTCAATTTATCTATATAGGAAAAATAAATAAATATATATATATATATTATCTAAGTATATTTTATTACTATTTAAATTAGTAACATAATAGATATATTTATTAACTGACATATATACATATATTTTTATATATATATATATTTATTTAATATATTCATTTGTATATATCTATATCTATAAAGTTAATTATGTTAACTAGTTAATATGTAAGTCTTTATTAAGGAACACATATGTATATATCGACATATCACATAAGAATAAAAATAAAAATTTGTATCATATATGTGCAATTTTTTTTTATAATCTACATATATAAAGTTAATTAATTAATTGTGTTTAATTAATTAACTATTATGTAAGTCTTAATTAATGAACACACATGTAGATATATATATATCTCTTAAGAATCAAAATAAAGTTTGTTTTTATTATATGTGCAATTGATTTTGTTTAATAAATTTATTAAAAATAATTACAAAATTCTAATATGAGAGTTAATGAAAAAACTATTTTCCTTCAAAATGACTTCCCAAATAATAGTACCTTTTTTTTTTGACAACAAAAGAAAATAAAAGAACACTAATCGCCTATCATCCATGTCGGTGGTTCCGGTCCGATATGTGTGCTTAGTGACTGCCTGAGACGCGCACTTCGTGCTAATCTATCTGCTGTCTTGTTTTGAGTACGAGAGATATGTTTGAGCTCAAATGTTGTGAAAAACATCCTCCTTTTGTCATATTCTTCAGTGTACACTTCAAAAGCTGGTCAATTCTCCGGCTCAGACACTATCTTGATCACTTCTGAACAATCTGTCGCAAAAGTTATATGTCGTTGATCGAAGAACATCATGCTTTCCATAGTCCAAAGAAGCGCCTCAAACTCCGCGTGTAGCGGTGAGAGGCTCGGTATACTATTTGTAGCACCCATCAATATATTTACTCCTCCTTCGTAGGAACTATACCAACCTTTACCCGTAAATAGATCCCCCTCTTTCCAAGATCCGTCCATAAAGCACCATTGTCCTCTTTGTTCCTCCGTAGTTGTGGTGGCACCTTGATTTTCCTTATACCGTGTAATTTTATTAGCTATATCCGTCTGGGCCCCTTCCCAAGATAAATATTCCGATTATGCTAGTCTCAGCGTTTCATTTGGATCACGGTCTATCTGGTTATACACCATATCATTACGACTTTTCCAAATGTACCATAAGATCCAAAGAAATTGGTCATTTATTTCCTGTGGTGGGAGCCTCCAAAATAAGTGATCCATATTCGTAAAGAGCGCCTCTGTGGGAAAGTATAAGGGATTAGTAGCAATTCGTGACAATGCCCATGTTTGAAGAGCCGATGGGCATTCAAACAAGACATGATTTATTGTCTCCTCAGCACCGCATCTGACACAGTATGTATCACATTTGATTCCCCTTGATTTTAGCTTCGTGGTTACAGCCAGGCATCCTGATACTATATGCCATATAAAATGTCTTAATTTTGGCAAACAATTTAATTTCCATGAATGTGATTGTAACCCCTTAATATCCGGACCTAATATTTGAATTTGATTACCCATATCCGGAAATTCTCTCTCTATTAGATACCTCGATTTTACCGAATAACGCCCCGATTTTTAAAATGCCATCCACAATATAATAGTACCTTAAAATAATATTTTTAATAAGAAAGATTACTAGGTCTTACTTGATAAGATCTACATGAGTATTGTTTTATTAATAAAATATATATTAAAATAGAGTCATAATCTTTTACCTAAAAATGTTTTATAATCAAGATTTTCTGCTTTTTATGTAAAAATTTACATTAATGTATTATTTCGTGTAGTGAATTGATATTATATTACTAAAAAACTGTTACATATTGTTAGTATATATCAACTGCGGGATTGAGGTGAATATACGTGTAGCCGAATGACATTTTAATTGGTATTACTAGAGGCAGAGTGTTAAAATAGGAATGGTGGTTTTAATGTCAATCGTGATTTCTCAAAGAATAGGCTTACACTGTAAGAAGGGTTGATCGAATTGGATCAAGAGGGCAGCTTTCTCCAACCTCCTTTACCACTCAATGCAACTCTATTGTTGTTGTTTTTTGCTTAATATCATTTCTTCCACTTTAGACTCCAGATTTTTTTTTTCTTTTTTAACAAAATACAAAAAGAACATAATTCTTGACGAATGTTAAAACTCTAGAGATTATTTCTGATATATCTTCATTTTACATGATTTTTATATGGTATTAATTGTAACATCCGCCTCCCGGTTAAACTGGAGACGCGGCATTAGGACACCCGTGGCGTCCATTTCGGTCCAACTGGAATGTCACTCAACTTGTCCCAGAACCCGGCGCTCTCTTCGGATTCAGATACACCAATGTCATCACCCGATCGAATCGATCCCGCATCCGGACCTGCAAGAAAACGGGGACAGGGGAAAAGGGAAAAGGAGGTATGAGCAATTGTTTCAAATAGAATTACCCAGTGAGGGGCGGATTTAGGGAACCCGCGATCCCAGCTTACACTACTCAATTACGAATCACAAGTCCTAGGCTAATACCACTTTGCAAACATCACCCGAAGGCTTTCATCACGCAACCTATGTCCCAATGGACTTCTACCTAATGAAGCACAAACAAATCGACCAAAGAGTGCATTAAAATATACATCCCCCGGAGCCCGCCATTGGCCCCGGTGCCCAACTCCAACTCCAACTCCAACTCACACTCGGGGAGCTCGCAGAAACCCCCCTTACGACGATTCAAGGGTTGCGTACCAAAACTCGTTATACGCAAGCCGTCACCAAACACCCTTTTGGGGGCCCTACCACAGTTCTAAGCAATACATGTCCATCACGCACAATCAACGTTTTCAGTTTAAGCGATAACCTAGTCGTTCTACGTTTAACAATCAATCACATAGTGCACATTACTAATCCTAAACTACTTAGGAAAGACAATATTAACGAAGGGCTATCGTCCGGAATGGAACAGGGCAAGCGAAGATAGAACCGAGAACCTCACCTTAGCCAAAGAAGGGCATTTTCGTAATTTAGGGACTTTATGAGACCAAACGGACGATAGATCTGGAAAGAGGGCGAAAAAAGAAGCGGTTTAGGCTTTTGAATCTCTCAAATAGGGTTTAAGACGGGCTAGTTATGATCGAAAGAAGTTGAAGGTTCAAATCATAAACCAAATCAAACCGAATTTAAATCGAATTGGAATTGGTTTGGATTAAACCGAAAATTGAAATTGATTTAGGGAAAACCAACTAACCGAATCGAATTGAAATCGAACCAAAGGAAAACCGAAATCAAAATTGGATTAGGTAAACCTGATTAAACCGAACGAAATTGATTTAACCCGAAATCAAATTGATTTGGAAATTAAACCGAACCGGACCAACCTAACCGGACCGGCGGTCAACAGTCGGCGGCGGCTCCGGCGGCGGCGCTCCGGCGGATCTCTGGCGACGGACGGCAGTTCCGGTCGGCGGTGGCAGCGGCGCGTGGCGGCGGCGAGCGGCTCCGGCGCGTCCGCTCCTCCGACGCGCGTGGATCTCACGCGCCCGGCTCCTCTCCGGCGCGTGGGGCGCGTGCGTGAGGCGGCGCGTCGGGGTCGGCTCAGCGGCTCCTGCTTCGTCTCGGTGAGGCGGTCACGGTTGTATGCTCGGTTTCTCGGGATTCAGGGTAGTTTTTAAAAACCGAAAAGAATAAAACGTTTTTGATTCGAAAAGCCTAGATCTACTGGTTCGGGAGTTACCTGGATCAAGGAAAAGCTCGGAAAACGCGAATAGTGACTCCTAGGGCTTCGAACTGCTCCACACACCGACAGGGCTTCACAGCAGAAAGAGAAATAGGTTTTTGAGAGAGGAGGAGGCTCATATTTATAGGGAGAGGCTAGGGTTTTCAAAAAGGAAAATGGGATTTTGGTGGTTTGGGCTTGGGCTTTCTATTTCTTTAAAAAAAATTTGGGTTACTGGATTTGGGCCATTACAATTCCCCCCCCCCCCCCTTGAAAAGAATTTGTCCCGAATTCTGAACGACTCGGTTTCCCGGTCGCTACAGAACTCAAGGGCTCTATCAATACGAGATGCTGAAATGGCTACGGAACGTCCGAACGGAAAGGCACGAATGAATAAAATAATGAATAAATGAACCAACGGCATAGGGTTACAAGGTCTGAACGAATAGAATAAAGAATAAGCTGACTACGCGAAAACCGCGGAAAAACGAAAGAAACTCAACACCAACACCAACTAAATAAATAAATAATTCGCCCTACTCCTAACAACTCCTAGGTCCCCTGACTCTAGCCACTCGACGATCCTGGGGTCCGGTACTCGAGATCCTGGTCGCCATGGTATAACTGGCCTGTCTCGCCTCCATCCTCTGACGGGTCTGAATCTGGCTCTGAATCTGTGATGGTGATCACGGGTGGTACTGCTGCCTGCTCCTGACTCGGTGCAGCCTGCTGCTGATCAAATCCCTCCGGTCCTTGCTCCGGAATGTTCAGCTGCTCATCCAACCAGATATAGCCGCGGTCATCCTGCCTCTGTTGTATCCTCTGCTCTCGCTCCCGCTCCCAATCAGCCTGCTGTTGGGCCCGCTCTACCCCTTTCTGCTCAAACCTCTCTCGGATCCTTCCTATGGCGGACCTCTGCTCTCTCAGCCAGTCATGATCTGCAATCTCCTGCTCTCGCCTCAAACGCAGATCCTTATCCCAAGTGGCTTGCTGCTCAGCCATTACATGTCGTCGAATGTCCACATCTCTGCGAGGCCTCTCTCTCATCTGCTGTCGATATGCTGGATCCCTATGGTTCCTCTCCACAGCCTCTGCATACCTAGAAGCCATCGCAACCAGGCCGTACTCTCCGTACTCACTCCCATCTGTCATCCCCTGACGGATCTCTGATAGGTCTGTAAGTTTTATCCTATTCTACTGCAAGTGCACAGTTAATGTAATTATAGTATAAAAGGTATCGAATTCACAGAGACTCTAGATTCTTACGATAGATTATAGAATGTCAGGTTAAGCTAGGTAGCAATAGAGAAAGCAGTAAATCAAACAGCAGAAAAGTAAATAGATCGGTTTGTAAGCAAGAAGCGAAGGCGTCAGGTCAAGGGAGTTCTCAGGAAATCATGAACACATGCAATCAATCAATCGGGATCTAATTAAGAACTGTTCTAGACTTGGAATCATGGAAGTATAAGAAGCCAACTTTCGTTGCGAATCCTATCTATGTCTAACAACCTAGCAAGCCAACTTTCGTTGCGAATTCTAGAGTTCTAAACAAGCATTAATCTCAAGTTCTTTCGTTCACAATTCCTCTAAACCAAATTTCTTTGCGAGTAGATCAAATTGCTCATCTAGGTTCTTTCTAGCTAATTAACCACCTGTCGTTGTGGAAATCAACCTAACATCATAAATCTGGGTAGCTAATTCAGATTAAGCATTAAGAACAACCCTAGATGAAGAACTAACAGTTATGAATCCCTACAGATTGATCAACCTATAATTCCATGAAATCCCTAATGAGAATCCCTAAACCTAACAGGTAAACTACTCAGACATGATCATCGAAACAGAAGACATCATGAATAGAAAACCAATTAGCATATAATAAAATAAAGAACTGGGGTTCGAAATCCTCTCTCTTTCAAGAACAAGATCAGCCCCTAACTCTCTCTGAATGTAAAATAAAGCGTAGCCTAAACAATGGCTTAAAACCCTAATATATAAGTCTAAACACGTTTTTGGGCCTTTTTGCAAGTCTGGGAAGTTTTTGGGCCAAAACTGTAATTCTCCAAAATGCAGATTTTTGGGCGCAGAACCCTGGTATCACCTTGCATCGACCGATGCACATACTGCATCGACCGATGCCGGGCGATTTCGCAGCCAGTGAACTCTGTGAAACCTCTAAACAGTGCAGAAATGCTCTCAATGCTCCCAGAACGTCCAATTAGGCTCCAAATGTCCTTAAACCTGTAAAACATCTGAAAAGACTCCAAAACATACTAAAAGACTCGATAATAAAGACATATATCATGGTCGAAAGTCCTAAAAACCATGATATATCAACTCCCCCACACTTAGCTTTTGCTTGCCCTCAAGCAAATAGAAAATCAAGATCAAGAAAATAAGTTTGAATACTTCAGAAACTCGTATCATCGTAGAAGCACCACACTCAGATTCGCCTTAGTAAGCCACATGAAAATGAACCTGCAGATATCAAAACCAACATATACTTCCCCCCACACTTAGAAACTGTCCTGAGTAAACTCTACAATCACATTCAAAGCATCCATATTCACCATACTGACTTCTATAGGCTATTAAGTGCAGTCTCACCTATGGGGTATCGATCAAAGAACACATGGATTCTTACTTTGTTAGCATATGACCACTCAACTGTTGCTTCTGGTTCCTTTCTTCTCTTTTCCCTTCCTTAGCACTGATTTTTCCCCACTGGGTATTATTTTATTTTTTCTATCAGTGCTCTTCCCTTACAGGGGCATACTTTGGATATGTTTCCATGGATGCACAGGAGGTAATAGGGGTCTCTGTGACTGTCTCTTCATCCAAGGTGGCGTATAAGCATTCAGATCATGAGATCTCCCAAGGAACGAAGGAGTAGAACCAGGGCGGGAGCGAAGCTTGGGTGGGATTCTGCGTTTTCCTGCATTCAAAACTGAGGGATTAGGAGGTTTAAGTTTAGAAGTTTTATGCCTTACCTTTGGTGGAGATGAGATGTCTGGAGCTTTCTGCTTATGAGCAGTTGTAGGCACTGAAGATGTTAGAGCAAGTTCAGAATGAACTGCCATCTTCTCACCTCAATACTGAATCTCTGTCCATCAATGGTGGCTCTCTGCTTCCTGTCCATCTTGAACTGCAATGGCTTATCTCCTAGTTGGAGATCAATCAGACCACGTCTCACATCTATCACAGCTCCCGCAGTAGCTAAAATTGATCTTCCAAGCAGCAAAGGATCATCTGGCTCAACATTGTACTTCAGCACTACAAAGTCTGTTGGAATTAAGTAGTTTCCAACTCTGATAGGTACATCCTCAAGAACACCTTCGGGGTACCTCTTTGATAGATCAGCTAGGATAAGAGAGATCCTAGTAGGCTGAAATTCCATAAGTCCTAATCTCTTAGCCACAGAGTATGGCATGAGATTCACACCAGATCCTAAATCACACATAAAATGCTTGAATCTGCCCTTACTCCTGGGTCTGGAAGCTTCTCTGAAATCTGAATCAGCTGCTTTTCCATCACTTTCATGCAATTAGCTTCGTATAGCTCCTGTTTGGACAGCTTAGGAGGCTTAGAATGTGGTAATTGAGGCTCAAAGACTCGTTCTGAGACTATTGCAGAGTTCTGGTCCCGTCTGCGATCTGTGTCGATCGATGCACGTTGTGTGTCGATCGACACAAGGCGATTTCGAGCAATTTCATCAGACATGTCGGGACTGTGTCGATCGATGCAAGAGTTGTGTCGATCGATGCTTGTCTCAGACATACAAAATTCATCCAGAAAATCCGAGATTATGCTCTCTTCTTCTCCTAGCAAGTCAATCCCATCTCTTGTGATCACAACATTGACGTGTTGCCTCTGTTCAGCTTTTACAGCTTCATTCTGCCTCTGTATTGCTCCAGCTGTCTGTTGAACTTGGACATCTAGCTTCTTCACATGTGTGCTCAAAGATTCAAACTTCCCATTCAGATCTTCATACAATGCATCTATCTTTGAGTTGTAGGACACAGTGATCTGTTGTTGTCCCTCAAGAAACTGCTCCATCATGGCTTCCGATCTGCTCTTATGTGTAGGTGCAGGCGGTGCTTGGTAAGAAGAAACACCATAGTTCCTTGAGAAGGAGTTACTATGTTGGTGGAAGGGTTCCTGGAAAGCAGATTTCTGACTGTAGAATCCATTTCCATCAGCTCAGTCGATAGCTTCTTGCGCATATATTCCAAGTAGAAGACTATGTAGAGAGTCAACTTTGTTCTTGAGCCCAGCTATCTGTGAACTGTCAATCCCTGAGCTGAAAATATCATTCCGACACATCGTATAGGAATTTCTAGCAGTTCTAACAGTCTTCTTCGTGATTCCGCGAAATGTGTCGACCGATGCAAGAAGAGCGTCGTATAGGAATTTCTAGCAGTTCTAATCAGGATTAGCAACCCTAGTCTGAATTCCGAGCCTAGGATCTAAGGTTCATGTAATTGAATCTAACAGATCTCGAAGTTACCTGATGAATATGCAACGGAAGTGTTAGCAGATAATCGAGATCACGAAGCGCCTCAAATGCTGCGCCTCTACTGGTATCCACACGCACACAAACTGGACCACAGGGATGCTAGTGCCTTACAGAGATCTAATCTCCAAAGAGGTGTTTTTCTGTGTTCTGGTGGCTGTGAATTAGGTTAGGCGCGAGTTTAGGTCGACCATATATCTTATATATGTCGGCTTAAACCACAACGGAATTAACCAACGATTAAATCGAATTAATCTGATTAATCCGCGAGTGCATCGATCGATGCAATATCTGCAACGATCGATGCTCCCCAGAACATTGATATCGAATGCATATCACATATGCATTTACTGGATCATTACATTAATGATCAACCTCGTCTTTAACGCCCAGTTTGCTTAGGTGTGTGACCCTGTAGGATCATATAACACTAGCAACGAGTTCTCAACTCATTGATCATAAGTGGCTTCTAGCAAAGCGTTATGACTACCTAGTGTTATGTGATTGTCTCATCTCGACTATACGACTTTCACTTAGAGCAAGTACAATAGATTTCAGGACATTCCCAACAATCTCCCACTTGTACTGGAATCATCTATTCCTTTAATCCCTTTGTAGCTATATCTCAATCTAGCATAAGGCAAGCACTGTGTCATCCTTATTCAACCAGATTACATTTATCGAATCCCGATTTGTACTGATGAAAAACAAACGACTGACAATCACCTCGTTTGAGCGCGGCCACGCATTTCCAGTATCAAATCTTCGATAGGCCCAGAGATATTTAACTCCTGTTATATAGGAGGTACAAATCCCATCTTGTTCCATCCATGTCTCTCTTATATCTCATGATCCGCCTAATCAGTGTCTTTATGATCACCAGTTACGGCTGACGTTTGACAAAGTCAAGACGAACCAATCCATATAGGAGAGGACATGATGAACTCAGGTCTAAGGACTACTCTCTTTAGTCGTAATGAGAAACTCTTATGACACTCATATAACATCTTGTAGAGTTCTCATTAACGGGTCAAGTCCGATCATGTGTTCTCTAACACATATCTATGTGATTGACTTTAATACACTTATTAATGACTCCATGAAACATGGTCATCAGTCACCTCACATACTAGTCTCACGTGGTTGTTAATGTCCCACGTTAACAACCTCGACCAGGGACCATTTATAATTTATGTCATTTGTTTCTTATAGGGTTTCATGATCAAGTCACATACTTGATAACCTATAAAATGTCATAAATTACTTTGGGACATTATATATATTTAATTAACACAATTAAATAATGCTGAAACAATTTCATTAAAATAACATAACTATTATGTCTTTGTTAACATCATATCATAACTAAAACAAATACAACTCCCACTGAAATCAAGATCATATCTTAAGAAATCTAATGCCTACAGCAGTTGTATGAAACTCATGCTTAGGCCTTGGGAGGGGCTTGGTCAGTGGATCAGCAACATTCTCATCCGTAGGGACTCTGCTGATCTTCACATCTCCTCTATTTACAATATCACGGATAAGGTGATATCGCCTTTCTATGTGTTTGGATTTCTGGTGTGATCTAGGTTCCTTTGCTTGCGCAATGGCTCCATTGTTGTCACAATACAAAGCCACTGGCTCAGAAATGCTAGGAATCACACCAAGTTCAGTGATGAACTTCTTGATCCAAACAGCCTCCTTTGCCGCTTCAGAAGCAGCGAGGTACTCAGCTTCAGTTGTGGAATCTGCTACAGTGTCCTGCTTGGAACTCTTCCAGCTTACTGCACCGCCATTCAGGCAGAAGATGTAACCAGATTGCGATCGGAAATCATCTTGGTCTGTCTGAAAACTTGCGTCTGTGTAACCACTTACTACCAGCTCATCACTTCCTCCATACACCAAGAATTTATCCTTAGTATTTCTCAAATACTTCAGAATATTATTGACTGCTGTCCAGTGACTTTCACCTGGATCCGATTGGTATCTACTCGTCATGCTTAAAGCACAAGCAACATCTGGACGAGTACAGAGCATGGCATACATGATGGATCCCAACGCCGAGGCGTAGGGAATCCGACTCATGCGATCTCGCTCAGCAGGTGTCTCAGGACACTGCTTCTTGCTGAGACTTATGCCATAAGACATTGGTATGAAGCCCTTCTTGGAATCTTGCATTCTGAACCTGTGTAAGACCTTATCGATATAAGTGTCTTGACACAGTCCAATTAACTTGTTTAATCTATCTCTATAGATTCTTATTCCAAGAATATACGCGGCTTCACCCATGTCTTTCATTGAAAAACAACTTCCGAGCCAAGTCTTAACAGACTGTAACAACGGAACGTCATTTCCGAGAAGGAGTATGTCATCTACATACAACACGAGAAATGCAACTGCGCTCCCACTAGTCTTCTTGTAAACACATGGTTCTTCTTCGCTTCTGATGAAATCAAACTTTTTGACTGCTTCATCAAAACGAAGATTCCAACTCCGTGATGCTTGCTTCAATCCATAAATGGATCGATGAAGTTTGCATACTTTCCTAGCTGCATTTGGATCGATGAAACCTTCGGGTTGTGTCATGTACACATCCTCTTCCAGAATTCCATTAAGGAAAGCTGTTTTCACGTCCATCTGCCAGATCTCATAATCATAATGAGCAGCTGTTGCTAGGAGAATCCGAATGGATTTAAGCATGGCGACAGGTGAATAGGTTTCTTCATAGTCAATACCATGAATTTGTTTGAAACCTTTTGCCACTAGCCTTGCTTTATATATCTGAATATTTCCATCCACATCAATTTTCTTCTTGAAAATTCATTTACACTCAATGGGTCTTGCACCATCGGGTAAATCAACCAAAGTCCATACTTGGTTCTGTGACATGGATCCCATTTCGGATTCAGCGGGTTTCAGCCACTTTTCGGAGTCAGGGCTCATCATTGCTTCTTCGAAATTTGCTGGCTCGTCACTGTCAATGATTAACAAGTCATGACAATTGGTTACGAGAAATCCATATCTCTCGGGTTCGTGACGGATCCTTTCGGATCGGCGAATTTCAGGCTCCACAGGCGCGGGTTCTACAACTCTTTGTAGATCCAACTGTTGCTCTTCCTCTACAGGTTGAGCATTTTCCTGCGGTTCTCGAACTTCTTCGAGTTGTACTTTACTCCCACTGTTTCTCTTGGAAAGAAACTCTCTCTCAAGAAAAACGCAGTTCCGAGCAACAAACACTTTGTTCTCGGATTGGTTGTAAAAGTAGTATGCCTTGGTTTCCTTAGAATAACCAACGAAGTAGCATTTGTCTGATTTGGGTTCGAGCTTATCTGTAATTAATCGCTTAACATAAGCTTCACAACCCCCAAATCTTCAGGAAAGACACACTCGGAACATTTCCAGTCCACATCTCATGTGGTGTCTTTGCAACTGATTTTGACGGAACCCTATTAAGTGTAAACGCAGACGTTTCTAGAGCGTATCCCCAAAAGGATAATGGAAGAGTTGAGAGACTCATCATTGACCGAACCATATCTAATAAAGTCCGATTTCTCCTCTCAGACACGCCATTCCATTGTGGTGTTCCAGGAGGAGTGAGTTGTGAAACAATTCCACAATCTCTCAAATGATCACTGAATTCTTGGCTTAAGTATTCTCCTCCACGATCTGATCGAAGAGCCTTAATACTTTTGCCAAGTTGATTTTGTACTTCATTTTGGAATTCTTTGAACTTTTCAAAAGATTCCGACTTATGTCTCATTAAATAGACATAGCCATACCTGCTGAAATCATCAGTGAAGGTAATGAAGTATCGAAAATTTCCTCTAGCACTTGTGCTCATTGGGCCGCATACATCTGTATGTATAAGGCCCAATAGGTCACTGGCCCTTTCATTTTGTTTGTTGAAAGGCGCCTTTGCCATTTTGCCTAGTAAACAAGACTCACATTTCTCACATGATTCATAATCAAATGAGCCCAAAAGCCCATCACTATGGAGCTTTTGAATCCGTTTCTCGTTTATATGGCCCAAACGACAATGCCAAAGAAAAGTCTGATTCGTGTCATTTGATTTGAATCTCTTGGTGTTAATGTTATAGATTGGTGCAGTTTGGTTTAAAACATAAAGCCCATTCTCTAATGGGCTGCTACCATAAAATATATCATTGTAATCAAAAGAACAACATTTATTCTTAATTGAAAACTGATATCCTTCCACGTCCAAAATAGGAATGGAAATAATATTTCTGCTTATAGCAGGTACATAGTAGCAATTATTAAGCTTTAAAACCAAACCAGAAGGTAAAGACAAGTTATATGTTCCTACGGCTAATGCAGCAACTCTTGCTCCATTCTCCACGCGCAGGTCCACTTGTCCCTTTTCCAACTTCCTACTATTGCTTAGGCCCTGCATATTTGTACAAATATGAGCACCACAGCCTGTATCCAATACCCAAGAAGTAGAACCAGAAGTAGTAACATTTACTTCTATAACATAAATACCTGAAGATGAAGTCTCGAAAGTCTTCTTCTTCTTCTTCTTCTCTTCCAAGAATTTGTTGCAATTTCTCTTCCAATGCCCAAGCTCTTTACAGTAATGGCACTTATCAGTCTCAGATGGGCCCGGCTTGGGCTTTGGGGCTGGCGCCGGCGTGTCCTGGTTCTCAACCGGGACTGCCTTGCCCTTTCCCTTACCTTTGCCAAGTTTCTTAAACTTCTTACCCCCTTGTACCATAAGTACATTAGGAGTGCCCTTCTTGATATTTGGCTCAGCTGTCTTGAGCATGCCATGCAGCTCAGTCAATGTCTTTGTCAAGTTATTCAAGTTATAGTTCATAACAAACTGATCATAACTTGACAGCAGTGACTGCAGAATGATGTCAGTAGCCAACTCTTGGCTAATGGGACAATCCAGCTTCCCCAGGTTATCAATATAACCCATCATCTTAATGACATGAGGACTGACTGGACTGTCCTTTGGTAGCTTGCATTCAATGAGAGATTTAACCGTCTGGTATCTCTCAGTTCGTGCTTGCTCCTGAAACATACTTTTCAGGCTAGTGATCATCTCCACGGGCGACTCCACGTTCTCGTATTGCTTCTGCAAATCCGAGTTCATGGTAGCCAACATGAGACAATTCACATCGACCACATCATTAGAATGCTTATCCCAAGCATTCCTTTCTGCATGTGGAGCATTGGCTCTCGGTTTTTCAGGGAGAACATTTTCAAGGACATAGTCCCGCTTCTCCTGCTTGAGAACAATTCTCAAGTTCCGATACCATTCGATAAAATTCGATCCATTTAACTTGTCCTTCTCAAGGACGGATCGCAGGGAGAAAGAATTGTTATGAGTAGCAGTCATAGCTGAGAATCATAGAAAAGATAAGGTTTAGTTATGATGTTCAAGAAATGAGAAGTCTTAACTTTTAAGAAAACTCGTATTATATTCAATCAATGCTTCCTCAGATGAATATAATGATCCAAGACCCATATTTTACTAAACTCAAGTGAGCCACTGGCTATCACTCAACTTTAGCTATTTAGGTAAGCAACAACCTTGCTAGTTATATCCAATATAACTCTTGGTTGTGGACTGACATCTTATGTCTAATCCACCTGATGTCTCTGAGCCCAAAACGATTTTGATGGCCCAGTCAAGTAAACCAATCTCTTCAGTCACGTAATTGTCGATGTCTTGCACTGCAAGTCCATCAACACGATTACCTCTGCCTTACTCATGAAATTGTGGACATCTTGCACTGCAAGTCTATCACACAACTAAATGGGTCTTGACAGTTGACAAGATTGGAAAGACATCAAGTACACTTGATATTTGGTTGAGGAACAGAACTATTTAAAACGTTCAGTTTTACTATGTTTTAATTCTAATAATTAATCCGCGATGACCGATCAATCCAATTGATCCGGTTTTGAATACCGGTCAGTGTCGATCGATGCTACGTTAGCATCGGTCGATGCCAACCTTATCAAGTCAATCGCCATTAAACCATTCACAGTGTTCAACCATCTTTAACCAAGCTCGATAACCGGTCCAATCGAATTGAACCGATTCATCAATCTCGCGAGGTTTGTGTCGATCGATGCAACGCTTGTGTCGATCGACACTAGGCGAAAACTAAGATTTATTCGGGTTTTCGCCCTGCATCGATCGATGCCGGATTGGCATCGATCGACACCATGCGAGAAAACCCTTAAACGTTTTCGATCAGAACCCTAAACTAGGTTTTCAGGAAAACGAATTTTAGCAAGTTTGTATCAACTATACACAGATTCAGATTCAACCAATCTAATAAACATGCTACTGATTCAATGGAACCCTAAAGCTCTGATACTACTATAGGAATTTCTTGCAGTTCTAATCAGGATTAGCAACCCTAGTCTGAATTCCGAGCCTAGGATCTAAGGTTCATGTAATTGAATCTAAAAGATCTCGAAGTTACCTGATGAATATGCAGCGGAAGTGTTAGCAGATAATCGAGATCACGAAGCACCTCAAATGCTGCGCCTCTACTTGTATCCACACGCACACAAACTGGACCACAGGGATGCTAGTGCCTTACAGAGATCTAATCTCCAGAGAGGTGTTTTTCTGTGTTCTGGTGGCTGTGAATTAGGTTAGTCGCGAGTTTAGGTCGACCATATATCTTATATATGTCGGCTTAAACCACAACGGAATTAACCAACGATTAAACCGAATTAATCTGATTAATCCGCGAGTGCATCGATCGATGCAATATCTGCAACGATCGATGCTCCCCAGAACATTGATATCGAATGCATATCACATATGCATTTACTGGATCATTACATTAATGATCAACCTCGTCTTTAACGCCCAATTTGCTTAGGTGTATGACCCTGTAGGATCATATAACACTAGCAACGAGTTCTCAACTCATTGATCATAAGTGGCTTCTAGCAAAGCGTTATGACTACCTAGTGTTATGTGATAGTCTCATCTCGACTATACGACTTTCACTTAGAGCAAGTACAATAGATTTCAGGACATTCCCAACACGTCGATCGATGCAATGCGAAATCTATGTCGATCGACACCCAGGACCGTGTCGATCGATGCAAGCCGATTTTGTCGAACCTGACCTGCAAAACAGAGAAAAACAGAAAAATAAATCAGTAAAATAAAAACGAAAAACCTAGTCTAAACTCTAAATTCAAATCTATTGAAGACTCAAAAGAGTCCTCGGCAACGGCACCAAAAACTTGATAGGTCTGTAAGTTTTATCCTATTCTACTGCAAGTGCACAGTTAATGCAATTATAGTATAAAAGGTATCGAATCCACAGAGACTCTAGATTCTTACGATAGATTATAGAATGTTAGGTTAAGCTAGGTACCAATAGAGAAAGCAGTAAATCAAACAGCAGAAAAGTAAATAGATCGGTTTGTAAGCAAGAAGCGAAGGCGTCAGGTCAAGGGAGTTCTCAGGAAATCATGAACACAGGAAATCAATCAATCGGGATCTAATTAAGAACTGTTCTAGAACTGGAATCACAGAAGTATAAGAAGCCAACTTTCGTTGCGAATTCTATCTATGTCTAACAACCTAGCAAGCCAACTTTCGTTGCGAATTCTAGAGTTCTAAACAAGCATTAATCTCAAGTTCTTTCGTTCACAATTCCTCTAAACCAAATTTCTTTGCGAGTAGACCAAATTGCTCATCTAGGTTCTTTCTAGCTAATTAACCAATTGTCGTTGTGGAAATCAACCTAACATCATAAATCTGGGTAACTAATTCAGATTAAGCATTAAGAACAACCCTAGATGAAGAACTAACAAATATGAATCCCTACAGATTGATCAACCTATAATTCCATGAAATCCCTAATGAGAATCCTTAAACCTAACAGGTAAACTACTCAGACATGATCATCGAAACAGAAGACATCATGAATAGAAAACCAAATAGCATATAATAAAATAAAGAACTGGGGTTCGAAATCCTCTCTCTTTCAAGAACAAGATCAGCCCCTAACTCTCTCTGAATGTAAATTAAAGCGTAGCCTAAACAATGGATTTAAACCCTAATATATAAGTCTAAACACGTTTTTGGGCCTTTTTGCAAGTCTGGGAAGTTTATGGGCCAAAACTGTAATTTCTCCAAAATGCAGATTTTTGGGCACAGAACCTTGGAATCACCTTGCATCGACCGATGCAGGGGGGTTTCGCAGCCAGTGAACTCTGTGAAACCTCTAAACAGTGCATAAATTCTCTCAATGCTCCGAGAACGTCCAATTAGGCTCCAAATGTCCTTAAACCTGTAAAACACCTGAAAAGACTCCAAAACATACTAAAAGACTCGATAATAAAGACATATATCATGGTCGAAAGTCCTAAAAACTATGATATATCAACTCCCCCACACTTAGCTTTTTCTTGCCCTCAAGCAAACATAAAATCAAGATCAGGAAAAGAAGTTTGAAAACTTCAGAAACTCGTTTCATCGTAGAAGCACCACACTCAGATTCGCGTTAGTAAGCCACATGAAAATGAACCTGCAGATATCAAGACCAACATATACTTCCCCCACACTTAGAAACTGTCCTGAGTAAACTCTACAATCACATTCAAAGCATCCAAATTCACCATACTGACTTCTATATGCTATTAAGTGCGGTATCGATCAAAGAACACATGGATTCTTACTTTGTTAGCATCTGACCACTCAGCTGTTGCTTCTGGTTCCTTTCTTCTCTTTTCCCTTCCTTAGCACTGATTTTTCTCCACTGGGTATTATTTTATTTTTTCTATCAGTTCTCTTCCCTTACTGGGGAATACTTTGGACATGTTTCCATGGATGCACAGGAGGTAATAGGGGTCTCTACCACTCCCGCGACCACTTCGAAGCTACTAGCTTATCCTCAGTTTATATCTTTTTTTTTTACTTTCAAAGAATGAGAGAAGGGAACCATAATCAGATATGTTTACAAGCTGTGCCAGAACCAACAGAGGAATCCGACTCAAAGTATACCAAGCCCATAGGAGAAAAAATTAAGTCAAGTTAAAGGTGAAGTCAAGTAATGGATTCTCTGAATACCTGGAGTGATATGGGTGTCCTCAGTAGGCTGGTCTGTGTTGGGTTTTCTAATAGTCATAGATCATTTGCAGCTCATCCAATGGTCACTTAAGTTCCTGCAAGTGTGGTAATCTCCTCAAAAAGTCCTTGTTTCCTACTCGGTTTGACTCAATAAAACAAATTTGGACTGACTCTAAGAAAACAAAAGCGTGCGTCAATAGCTACCTCCCCCACACTTGAAACACACTGTCCCCAGTAGTGTCAAGCTCAGAATTGGCGAGAAAAATCAGAATTAAGAGACTCTGAAAAGAGTCAGAACACTTACCTGTCGTCGGCCTGCGTCGATCGATGCCACTAAGGTGTCGATCGATGCAAGGCAATTATGCTCACAGTTAAGTAGATAACCGGTGTCTGTACCGCAATTGAATTGACAAACCGTAAATCGCAACTGTGTTGACCGATGCACTATGTGTGTTGATCGATGCAGTGCGATTCTGCATGTTTCTCTCGGCTTTGAACACACAAAAGCAGAAAATCAAAAACACCAAATTAAAAACGAAAAATGAAAACGAAAACGAACCTAACAGTGGGTTTCCTCCCACTCAGCGCTTGTTTAAAGTCAATAGCTTGACTATGGAAAGGAGATCGGACTTATGGGGGATCCAACAGATTTGGAGTGTCTCTGTGACTGTCTCTTCATCCAAGGTGGCGTATAAGCATTCAGATCATGAGATCTCCCAAGGAACGAAGGAGTAGAACCAGGACGGGAGCGAAGCTTGGGTGGGATTCTGCGTTTTCCTGCATTCAAAACTGAGGGATTAGGAGGTTTAAGTTTAGAAGTTTTATGCCTTACCTTTGGTGGAGATGAGATGTCTGGAGCTTTCTGCTTATGAGCAGTTGTAGGCACTGAAGATGTTAGAGCAAGTTCAGAATGAACTGCCATCTTCTCACCTCAACACTGAATCTCTGTCCATCAATGGTGGCTCTCTACTTCATGTCCATCTTGAACTGCAATGGCTTATCTCCCAGTTGGATATCAATCAGACCACGTCTCACATCTATCACAGCTCCCGCAGCATCTAAAAATGATCTTCCAAGCAGCAAAGGATCATCTGGCTCAACATTGTACTTCAGCACTACAAAGTCTGTTGGAATTAAGTAGTTTCCAACTCTGATAGGTACATCCTCAAGAACACCTTCGGGGTACCTCTTTGATAGATCAGCTAGGATAAGAGAGATCCTAGTAGGCTGAAATTCCATAAGTCCTAATCTCTTAGCCACAGAGTATGGCATGAGATTCACACCAGATCCTAAATCACACATAAAATGCTTGAATCTGCCCTTAGAGACGAAACAGTCAAGAACAAAGACTCCTGGGTCTGGAAGCTTCTCTGAAATCTGAATCAGCTGCTTTTCCATCACTTTCATGGAATTAGCTTCGTATAGCTCCTGTTTGGACAGCTTAGGAGGCTTAGAATGTGGTAATTGAGGCTCAAAGACTCGTTCTGAGACTATTGCAGAGTTCTGGTCCCGTCTGCGATCTTTGTCGATCGATGCACGTTGTGTGTCGATCGACACAAGGCGATTTCGAGCAATTTCATCAGACATGTCGGGACTGTGTCGATCGATGCAAGAGTTGTGTCGATCGATGCTTGTCTCAGACAGACAAAATTCATCCAGAAAATCCGAGATTATGCTCTCTTCTTCTCCTAGCAAGTCAATCCCATCTCTTGTGATCACAACATTGACGTGTTGCCTCTGTTCAGCTTTTACAGCTTCATTCTGCCTCTGTATTGCTCCAGCTTTCTGTTGAACTTGGACATCTAGCTTCTTCACATGTGTGCTCAAATATTCAAACTTCCCATTCAGATCTTCATACAATGCATCTATCTTTGAGTTGTAGGACACAGTGATTTGTTGTTGTCCCTCAAGAAACTGCTCCATCATGGCTTCCAATCTGCTCTTATGTGTAGGTGCAGGCGGTGCTTGGTAAGAAGAAACACCATAGTTCCTTGAGAAGGAGTTACTATGTTGGTGGAAGGGTTCCTGGAAAGCAGATTTCTGACTGTAGAATCCATTCCCATCAGCGCAGTCGATAGCTTCTTGCGCATATATTCCAAGTAGAAGACTATGTAGAGAGTCAACTTTGTTCTTGAGCCCAGCTATCTGTGAACTGTCAATCCCTGAGCTGAAAATATCATTCCGACACATCGTCCTTACGGATCTCTTAGTCTTCTTCGTGATTCCGGGAAATGTGTCGACCGATGCAAGAAGAGCGTCGATCGATGCAATGCGAAATCAATGTCGATCGACACCCAGGACCGTGTCGATCGATGCAAGCCAATTTTGTCGAACCTGACCTGCAAAACAGAGAAAAACAGAAAAATAAATCAGTAAAATAAAAACGAAAAACCTAGTCTAAACTCTAAATTCAAATCTATCGAAGACTCAAAAGAGTCCCCGGCAACGGCACCAAAAACTTGATAGGTCTGTAAGTTTTATCCTATTCTACTACAAGTGCACAGTTAATGCAATTATAGTATAAAAGGTATCGAATCCACAGAGACTCTAGATTCTTACGATAGATTATAGAATGTCAGGTTAAGCTAGGTACCAATAGAGAAAGCAGTAAATCAAACAGCAGAAAAGTAAATAGATCGGTTTGTAAGCAAGAAGCGAAGGCGTCAGGTCAAGGGAGTTCTCAGGAAATCATGAACACAGAAAATCAATCAATCGGGATCTAATTAAGAACTGTTCTAGAACTGGAATCATGGAAGTATAAGAAGCCAACTTTCGTTGCGAATTCTATCTATGTCTAACAACCTAGCAAGCCAACTTTCGTTGCGAATTCTAGAGTTCTAAACAAGCATTAATCTCAAGTTCTTTCGTTCACAATTCCTCTAAACCAAATTTCTTTGTGAGTAGACCAAATTGCTCATCTAGGTTCTTTCTAGCTAATTAACCAACTGCCGTTGTGGAAATCAACCTAACATCATAAATCTGGGTAACTAATTCAGATTAAGCATTAAGAACAACCCTAGATGAAGAACTAACAAATATGAATCCCTACAGATTGATCAACCTATAATTCCATGAAATCCCTAATGAGAATCCTTAAACCTAACAGGTAAACTACTCAGACATGATCATCGAAACAGAAGACATCATGAATAGAAAACCAAATAGCATATAATAAAATAAAGAACTGGGGTTCGAAATCCTCTCTCTTTCAAGAACAAGATCAGCCCCTAACTCTCTCTGAATGTAAATTAAAGCGTAGCCTAAACAATGGCTTTAAACCCTAATATATAAGTCTAAACACGTTTTTGGGCCTTTTTGCAAGTCTGGGAAGTTTATGGGCCAAAACTGTAATTTCTCCAAAATACAGATTTTTGGGCACAGAACCCTGGAATCACCTTGCATCGACCGATGCAGGGGGATTTCGCAGCCAGTGAACTCTGTGAAACCTCTAAACAGTGCATAAATGCTCTCAATGCTCCGAGAACGTCCAATTAGGCTCCAAATGTCCTTAAACCTGTAAAACACCTGAAAAGACTCCAAAACATACTAAAAGACTCGATAATAAAGACATATATCATGGTCGAAAGTCCTAAAAACTATGATATATCAACTCCCCCACACTTAGCTTTTTCTTGCCCTCAAGCAAACATAAAATCAAGGTCAGGAAAAGAAGTTTGAAAACTTCAGAAACTCGTTTCATCGTAGAAGCACCACACTCAGATTCGCCTTAGTAAGCCACATGAAAATGAACCTGCATATATCAAGACCAACATATACTTCCCCCACACTTAGAAACTGTCCTGAGTAAACTCTACAATCACATTCAAAGCATCCAAATTCACCATACTGACTTCTATAAGCTATTAAGTGCGGTCTCACCTATGGGGTATCGATCAAAGAACACATGGATTCTTACTTTGTTAGCATCTGACCACTCAGCTGTTGCTTCTGGTTCCTTTCTTCTCTTTTCCCTTCCTTAGCACTGATTTTTCTCCACTGGGTATTATTTTATTTTTTCTATCAGTGCTCTTCCCTTACTGGGGCATACTTTGGACATGTTTCCATGGATGCACAGGAGGTGATAGGGGTCTCTACCACTCCCGCGACCACTTCGAAGCTACTAGCTTATCCTCAGTTTATCTCTTTTTTTTTTTACTTTCAAAGAAGGAGAGAAGGGAACCATAATCAGATATGTTTACAAGCTGTGCCAGAACCAACAGAGGAATCCGACTCAAAGTATACCAAGCCCATAGGAGAAAAAATTAAGTCAAGTTAAAGGTGAAGTCAAGTAATGGATTCTCTGAATACCTGGAGTGATATGGGTGTCCTCAGTAGGCTGGTTTGTGTTGGGTTTTCTAATAGTCATAGATCATTTGCAGCTCATCCAATGGTCACTTAAGTTCCTGCAAGTGTGGTAATCTCCTCAAAAAGTCCTTGTTTCCTACTCGGTTTGACTCAATAAATCAAATTTGGACTGACTCTAAGAAAACAAAAGCGTGCGTCAGTAGCTACCTCCCCCACACTTGAAACACACTGTCCCCAGTAGTGTCAAGCTCAGGATTGGCGAGAAAAATCAAAATTAAGAGAATCCGAAAAGAGTCAGAACACTTACCTGTCGTCGGCCTGCTTCGATCGATGCCACTAGGGTGTCGATCGATGCAAGGTGATTATGCTCACAGTTAAGTAGATAACCGGTGTCTGTACCGCAATTGAATTGGCAAACCGTAAATCGCAACAATGTCGACCGATGCACTTTGTGTGTCGATCGATGCAGTGCGATTCTGCCTGTTTCTCTCGGCTTTGAACACACAAAAGCAGAAAATCAAAAACACCAAATTAAAAACGAAAAATGAAAACGAAAACGAACCTAACAGTGGGTTTCCTCCCACTCAGCGCTTGTTTAAAGTCAATAGCTTGACTATGGAAAGGTGATCGGACTTATGGGGGATCCAACAGAGACTTGGAGTGTCTCTGTGAATGTCTCTTCATCCAAGGTGGCGTATAAGCATTCAGATCATTAGATCTCCCAAGGAACGAAGGGGTAGAACCAGGGCGGGAGCGAAGCTTGGGTGGGATTCTGCGTTTTCCTGCATTCAAAACTGAGGGATTAGGAGGTTTAAGTTTAGAAGTTTTATGCCTTACCTTTGGTGGAGATGAGATGTATGGAGCTTTCTGCTTATGAGCAGTTGTAGGCACTGAAGATGTTAGAGCAAGTTCAGAATGAACTGCCATATTCTCACATCAATACTGAATCTCTGTCCATCAATGGTGGCTCTCTGCTTCCTGTCCATCTTGAACTGCAATGGATTATCTCCCAGTTGGAGATCAATCAGACCACATCTCACATCTATCACAGCTCCCGCAGTAGCTAAAAATGATATTCCAAGCAGCAAAGGATCATCTGGCTCAACATTGTACTTCAGCACTACAAAGTCTGTTGGAATTAAGTAGTTTACAACTCTGATAGGTACATCCTCAAGAACACCTTCGGGGTACCTCTTTGATAGATCAGCTAGAATAAGAGAGATCCTAGTAGGCTGAAATTCCATAAGTCCTAATCTCTTAGCCACAGAGTATGGCATGAGATTCACACCAGATCCTAAATCACACATAGAATGCTTGAATATGCCCTTAGATATGAAACAGTCAAGAACAAAGATTCCTAGGTCTAGAAGCTTCTCTGAAATCTGAATCAGCTGCTTTTCCATCACTTTCATCCAATTAGCTTCGTATAGCTCCTGTTTGGACAGATTAGGAGGCTTAGAATGTGGTAATTGAGGCTCAAAGACTCGTTCTGAGACTATTGCAGAGTTCTGGTCCCGTCTGCGATCTGTGTCGATCGATGCACGTTGTGTGTCGATCGACACAAGGCGATTTCGAGAAATTTCATCAGACGTGTCGCGACTGTGTTGATCGATGCAAGAGTTGTGTCGAATGATGCTTGTCTCAGACAGACAAAATTCATCCCGAAAATCTGAGATTATGCTCTCTTCTTCTCCTAGCAAGTCAATCCCATCTCTTGTGATCACAACATTGACGTGTTGCCTCTGTTCAGATTTTACAGCTTTATTCTGCCTTTGTATTGCTCCAGATGTCTGTTGAACTTGGACATCTAGCTTCTTCACATGTGTGCTCAAAGATTCAAACTTCCCATTCAGATCTTCATACCATGCATCTATCTTTGAGTTGTAGGACACAAATATCTGTTGTTGTCCCTCAAGAAACTGCTCCATCATGGCTTCCAATATGCTCTTATGTGTAGGTGCAAGCGGTGCTTGGTAAGAAGAAACACCATAGTTCCTTGAGAAGGACTTACTATGTTGGTGGAAGGGTTCCTGGAAAGCAGATTTCTGACTGTAGAATCCATTCCCATCAGCGCAGTCGATAGCTTCTTGCGCATATATTCCAAGTAGAAGACTATGTGGAGAGTCAACTTTGTTCTTCAGCCCAACTATCTGTGAACTGTCAATCCCTGAGCTGAAAATATCATTCCGACATATCGTCCTTACGGATCTCTTAGTCTTCTTAGTGATTCCGCGAAATGTGTCGACTGATGCAAGAAGAGCGTCGATCGATGCAATGCGAAATCTATGTCGATCGACACACAGGACCGTGTCGATCGATGCAAGCCGATTTTGTCGAACCTGCCTGCAAAACAGAGAAAAACAGAAAAATAAATCAGTAAAATAAAAACGAAAAACCTAGTCTAAACTCTAAGTTCAAATCTATCGAAGACTCAAAAGAGTCCCCGGCAACGGCGCCAAAAACTTGATAGGTCTGTAAGTTTTATCCTATTCTTCTGCAAGTGCACATTTAATGCAATTATAGTATAAAAGGTATCGAATCCACAGAGACTCTAGATTCTTACGATAGATTATAGAATGTCAGGTTAAGCTAGGTAGCAATAGAGAAAGCAGTAAATCAAACAGCAGAAAAGTAAATAGATCGGTTTGTAAGCAAGAAGCGAAGGCGTCAGGTCAAGGGAGTTCTCAGGATATCATGAACACATGCAATCAATCAATCGAGATCTAATTGAGAACTGTTCTAGAACTGGAATCACGGAAGTATAAGAAGCCAACTTTCGTTGCGAATCCTATATATGTCTAACAACCTAGCAAGCCAACTTTCGTTGCGAATTCTAGAGTTCTAAACAAGCATTAATATCAAGTTCTTTCGTTCACAATTCCTCTAAACCAAATTTCTTTGCGAGTAGATCAAATTGCTCATCTACACTACAAAAAAGTCTTCATTCATAGCATATAAGCATAGCACGGTTTACTGATCTGCTATCGTAGATATTTATGACAATTCCAAACTATAAGATAGCATTGGACTAATGCTATAATAGAGTTTCCATAAGTGGGAATAAAAATTTAGGTGAACCGTCAAACACTTAGTGAAATTTTTTGTCGTAAATTATCCCATTTCATTTTTCCTCTTCTGTTTCATTTTCCCTCTGCGTTTCCCAGCTCCAATCTCATTTTTTTAAAGTTGTTAAGAGACCAAAAAAAATCTTTGACCAAAAAAATAAAACATACATATCTCTCGAGACCCTCTTCTCCTCTTCTCGTCAGATATGCTCCTCCACCGTCGCCGTTCTAATCTCTACCTTCTCCGCCGGTATGGATGAGGCCGAGGCTAAGGCAGCCGAGTCCGATTCCAAAGGGGCTGACTCGAAATCTTCATCAGCGATTGTGCCCAGTAACCCTAGACCCGGAGATTGTTTAACGGTTAGCTCAATTGTACTCAAGCTCATTTTTTTTTGGTTCCCTGGGAAATGCATAAGGTTATGGCTTTTATTGGATCGTTGGCAAATCAACTGTCTAGTGAAAATCTCATTCTTGTTGAAATGGTTTTAAAGTTGCAAACTTCAGCTATATTCCATGGTCTAGAATGTGTGTTTGTAATTGTAATGACTCAAGTGCATGTTGCTTACTTGCTTATGAGATGCTTTTATCTTTCTTCAATTAGTGGAGAAATTTAAAGCTTCCACGGTGGTTTTGTATTGCTTATAGCAAATTTCAATCTGGATTCAAGCAAAGCTAGTGGCTTTTGTGAGCATTATACATTTGAATCATTACCATTTCAGCGGATTTATGTTTCTATTTTGTCGTTGCAGGTTCTAGCATTGCCTATGCCACATAGGCCCCTTTTACTGAGGATTCCAGCGTCTCCGATCTCTTTTCATCCGCTCCAGCTCTCCAGGGTAACCTCGGAATCTTGTCTCCTGATCAGGTTTGTGTTTTCATTGTGTTATGTTCTGTGTCTGGACTTGTTATTGCATTGCGATCCTTATACTGATCTAGTTCTGTGGCAGATCGAATTGGCAAAGATCCTTTTAGAGAATGGTCAGAGTCATCTCTTCCTGCATTGGTCTGAACCAGGCGTCTCTGACAAAGAGAAACTAGAATTTTTCGATCAGGTTTTTTTTTGTTTTGTTTTTCGTTGGTAAAATTTATCAATGAGGAATTCAATTTATTATTGACCACAACTCAGTTTTTTTTCATCTAATAACTTAATATCCTTTGGAAACAATTGCATTTTAGATTGATCGCTTGAATTCAAGCTATCCAGGAGGCTTAGCACCATACATTAAGACTGCAAAAGAGCTTCTAGCTGATTCTAAATTAGGGAAGAACCCATATGATGGTTTCTCTCCTTCTGTAAGTGACAAATCTTTTTGTTATGAAATAGAAAAGTTGTAATGGTTAGTGTTTTTGACGAAAGATTATTGTGGTCTTGCAGGTTCCTTCAGGTGAAAATCTTACTTTTGGTAATGACAACTTCATTGAACTGGAGAAAAGAGGTGTCATCGAAGCTAGGAAAGCTGCTTTTGTTCTAGTTGCTGGTGGGCTTGGTGAGCGTCTTGGTTACAATGGAATCAAGGTAAATATGGAGCAAGGCTCACTGACTTAAATCAATATTCATTGACAGGATACATATCTATATATATGAGATTACTTCTTTTACAACTTGTTTGATGAATCCATGCTTTTTGAGCTCTAGTATTATATGTAATACTTTCCATCAATATTGCAATGTGGCATAGTGAAACATAGGAACATAACACATGGACTTGCGGGTTTGAGATATATCTCTAGACATACTTGATCCAATTATGAATCCATTTCTTAGGTGGCACTTCCAAGGGAGACAACTACAGGGACATGCTTTTTGCAGCACTACATTGAATCTATATTGGCTATCCAAGAGGTTAGCCACAAGGTCGCTTCTGGTATGTTTCTAACTTTTTTTGACACGATTTTATCATGTTATGCATATCCATTTTCCTCGTGTAGGATATTTGGCATCTTACATTCAACTTAAGTGACAAAAATTAAGTACATATTCACATCTCTCATCTCGGTACATTTCACAGATGGAAGTCAGACAGATATTCCTTTCATTATCATGACATCTGATGATACACATTCACGTACACAAGATCTGTTAGAGTTGAACTCTTATTTTGGGATGAAACCGACACAAGTACATGTCTTAAAACAGGTAAATGGTCAACTACTGAGAGATCTTTGGTCAACTACAGGCGGCTTACTAAGGCAACATGTTGGAGAGGCTACTGAACTTCACAAAACATCATCTCTTTTTTTTTTTTAGTTGTCAGACTTTTCTGGAGCCTCTTTAGGTTTTACTTATGCATAAACACGTTTTTGTGACACACTTCTTTAAGTTTCTAAATTCTAAGAATGGTGTTTTTTGGTTATGTGTTCTTGTTTCTATATGCTTCTTTCATTTTCAAGATTTTGAATTTTTAATTTCTCAATTGTGTTTGTAAAAGTTTAAAATTCACACTTGTAAAATATTATAAAACAAGTTTAAGATTAAGGGTATTAAAGGATAAGGGTTTAAGATTTAGAGTTTAGGGTATTGAATGTAAGAGTTTATGAGTTATTAAGTCTCACAAAGTTTCCAATCCCAAAACCCTAAACTCCAAATAAATATCAAAACCCTAAACTATAAAACGAAATATAATTACTATTATATATCTATAATTAAGATTTTGATACCTTAAACCCTAAACATATATTACAATGTCTTAAACCCTATCCTAAACCCTAAATCTATATTCTAATACCTCAAACCCTAAACCCCAATCCAACCAAACCTAAATCATATCATAAATTATAATAACAAAAGGATCACTCAAGAAAAAACAAACCAACTAAATACTATATTGTGAATTCTAATCTCACATATTAACTTAACATAGATAATAGCATAAATTTAGAGTTTAATATTTAGGAATATAGAGTTTCAGATTACAAACATGTAATCCAAAAATAATTGTTAAGTCTTTCATATATAAAAAAAAATTCCAATTAATTTTAAATTCAAAGTCACAAATATTTTATTGAAGATTTAGGATACTGAAGATAACAAATAAAACACTATAAAATACTATCTCATAATATTATAAGTTTTGGCGATTTTTAGTAGTATAATCTAAAAAATAAAATTTCCAATTAATATAAAAGATAAAGTCTTACAAACACATTGTATATGGTTTAGGGTATTGGAGGGTTAGGTTTTAGAGTTAGGATATTGATAATTATGTTTTCATCCTAAATTCTAAAACCTTAACTTTCTACCATAAACACTAACCTTAAACCTTAACTCTTAACTCATTTCTAAATCAAAACTTAATTATCAAATCCTAAATTATGAACTATAATCCTTAATTTGTATTTTCAAATCCGGATCGGTTTTCTATATCGGGTTTTGTATTTCCAGAATTAGCTTAAGGGTTTGTGATTTAGGATATATGGTTTAAGGTTTGGTGTATAGGCTTGGATTTTGATTTAGGGTTTTAAAAAAACCAATTTGTTTATAATCAAGAATTTAAACAAAAAACTAATTTATTTTAATCATGAATTTAAAAAAACTAATTTAAATAATGATTTTTTTTAAAACATGAAACTATTTTATTTTCTTTGCCCAAAAAAAGAAACTATTTTATTTTCAATACATATAATTTGACAAAAAAACATGATTTTTTTTTTAACTCTTTCGTCTCTTGTTTTATTAAAACCAGCCCAAAAGGCTAACGATGATGATACATGAAATCCTGTCCCAAATCCATTTACACTCTGATAAAGTTAACCCCAAACATAAGACCCAATATACTGATCTTAAGTCTAAAACAGAGGCCACGTGTAGGAAGAAACACGTGAAAGCAGGGATTGTTGCCACGATGACACCAGACAAACCACGTGTGACGCTCGTCCCACCACCGGATTTCAAGACGAGCTTCACCGGAAACTCCTCTTTCAACGACCGCCGATGCAAATCCCAATTCTTCACTGCATGACCGCCATAAACTCAGAACATAGCTCCAGCAAGAGCAAATCATCTCGATTCATCATCCATAAAGGTAGCTTTTCCTCTGACCTAAGAAGGCCCTCCGCCAATAGACGGCATGTTACGGCAAAGATATTACCCCATCATGTAGGGTGAAAAAGCTGACGGAAAAGCTGAGGATTGGAGGAGTTGCATATCGGGATTAGAAGTAAAGCTTGAAAAGGAGAAAGCGCAAATCGAATTTACTGAAAGTAAATCCGAAATTTATTATCCAATTGGAGAGAATCCAATCGGAAAACACAAAGAAAACAAAACAAGCAAGATATAATACACAAAGAAATTTAAGGAAGAAAAGATATCCGATCACATGATCGGAGAAGATCGCCTTTCTCTCTGTGAAAGATTGAAGAGGACAAAAAAACATGATTAGTCCGCCAATTTTTTGTTTTAAAATTTGGCTAGCCCGCCTAAAATTTCCCAAATCCCTAATTTGTCCTCCCACAAGCACAAGTCAGACAGTCATCAGTCTAAATCTCAGAGGTGCCTGACTTTCTCTCGACTACACAATTTGAAGAAACTTCTCCCTACTTTTCGACACAATGGTTCTTGAGGTGATTTTCGAATTTCATCTGCTTTCGATTTGAGTATTTCGGGTTCTTCCTCGACCTCCTTGTTCGATTTGAATATTTTCGGGCTCTTCCTCGAATTTCATCTTGCTGATTTATGCGTAGGCGACTATGATATGCATCGATAACTCCGAGTGGATGCGAAACGGAGATTACTCTCCCTCTAGGTTACAGGCTCAGACGAAAGCTGTCAATCTTCTATGCGGTGCGCAAACCCAGGTAAAATTGAACTCTGGATTCGATTAGGGTTTTGGGATTGTGAATTCAAAGACGGTAAACACGTAATAAAGAAGCTGAGACTTGGATTAGATTCCAAATTGGCAAAACAATGATTAAGAAATAGATGAAAACCAATAAAACTAAAGATGCACATGTGCACGTATATGTTCTGACATAGCCCAAGGAAATTGATAGTTTTGTTGTGTTCAGTGTGTATTTACCATTTATAACTAAAATTTATCATTTAGTTTTGTGTGGATACATTCGATTGCTTGATCTTTCTATATATTTGTGAGTATACAGTATTATAGTGCGATGCCGTGTGTCTAATCTGAACAGTACTGTGCAAATCACTCTATATTCAAAGATCCTCCGTATTGCAATTGCAGTTGAATCCGGAGAACACTGTCGGAACGGGTTTGATCAAGGAAGAGGACGAGGCAAGCATTAGCGAGGAACTGAAGTGGCGGAGCAAGATACTCCATGCGGTGGCTCAACAGAGAGAAAGCCTCTTCACTTGGTTTCTCGAATCGCTTATGCTGCCGATTGTTATGTTAGCCGCCATGGTAATTTGCTTAAGCTTCTCACATCATCTCTCTACTATGTCGCAGATGTAACTTAAATTGGTCTTCTGATTTTTCTTCTCTGTCTTGCTATTTTCACAGGTGAAGTATTCGCAAGAAACTGACAATTAAACCAAGTGTAAAGCTCCAACTTTCTCAGTAGGCCTGGTTCTTTGGTTGCTAGTACTTGGGTTGCAATGATGTTCTTTGGTTGCTGGTGCTTGGGCTGCATTGGTTGATTATGTTTGCTTTGTTGTTTCCCAGGCTATCTATAAAACACAAGCACGATAATGGAAGCACAAAGAGACTAGAGGAAGGGTTCGTGCAAAAGTAATCTTCGTGGCTATATGTGCAAATCACTTAAATTTCAAGTGGTGTGATGTGGCTCAGGTGAACTTATATCTACTGGCTTGGATAAGACGATCAAATTCTGGGATACACGACAAGGATAAAGTCTTCTGCTTTCGACTGATGCTGGTGCAGCAGTGAGATGCATCACTGTGTCTGGAAACAACTTAGTTGTTTGCGTTGAAGCGCCAATGCATATATATGATTTGCGTAACTTATATATATGTATTGTATTTTTTGTATTAGGAGTTATATTTATAGTTATAAATTAAAAATTGTATTTATAATTTTATGATAAATTATGTAATTTGAATTTTTTTTATAAATTTAATTTTATTATTAATTTTCAGTAATTAGAAAATATGCAAAATATCAAAAAACAATCCTAATATTAATATATGCATTGGCGCTGTCAGAGCGTTTGTGGAAACACTATCTATTACATACCATAGCTTGTATCGTGTGCTATGAATGTTGATTTTTCTTGTAGTGCTAGGTTCTTTCTAGCTAATTAACCAACTGTCGTTGTGGAAATCAACCTAACATCATAAATCTGGGTAGCTAATTCAGATTAAGCATTACGAACAACCCTAGATGAAGAACTAACAGATATGAATCCCCTACAGATTGATCAACCTATAATTCCATGAAATCCCTAATGAGAATCCCTAAACCTAACAGGTAAACTACTCAGACATGATCATCGAAACAGAAGACATCATGAATAGAAAACCAAATAGCATATAATAAAATAAAGAACTGGGGTTCGAAATCCTCTCTCTTTCAAGAACAAGATAAGCCCCTAACTCTCTCTGAATGGCTTAAAACCCTAATATATAAGTCTAAACACGTTTTTGGGCCTTTTTGCAAGTCTGGGAAGTTTTTGGGCCAAAACTGTAATTTCTCCAAAATGCAGATTTTTGTTCGCAGAACCCTGGAATCAACTTGAATCGACCGATGCAAATACTGCATCAACCGATGCAGGGGGGTTTCGCAGCCAGTGAACTCTGTGAAACATTAAACAGTGCATAAATGCTCTCAATGCTCCGAGAACGTCCAATTAGGCTCCAAATGTCCTTAAACCTGTAAAACACCTGAAAAGACTCCAAAACATACTAAAATATTCGATAATAAAGACATATATCATGGTCGAAAGTCCTAAAAACCATGATATATCAATCTCCGGTGATATGGATCGGAAATCTGGGATAGGTGCAGCCAGCTCTGAAAATGAATGCCTCCAGGTAATCCTGCACGCTCATGCCTGCCATCTGAAATGGTCGGGGAACGTCCCGAGGGGGTGCCTGCGCCGATGGCCTCGCGGTGGATGTTCCCGGGGTGTCGTCTGCCTGCGGTATCGCCTCTGGTCCAAAGTCCGGGAAAGCCGGGTCACGCTGGGCTGAAGGTCGCACAGTCATGAAGCACACATGGGCTGGTGGATCCGAATGACTCTCCTCCACTACATGCTCCTTCCCTGCCCTCTTCGCTCTGGGTGTCTCTACCTGGTCCACAGGTGCTGCCGGGGCAACGATGGGCGTCTTCCGTGGTCGACCCCTGACTCTCACTGGTCTCGTAAAGGCCCCAACTGATGGAAACACAAGCCTACCTCTAGGGTGCGGGGTGGGTGGTCGGACGGATCCAGAGGTCGCGGTTGGGTCCCAATCGTGAGTCATCTCCTCTGGTGCGGTGGTGCACTCTTTATGGTTGAGGCACGGCTGCGTAGAACACTGGTGGGGCTAGGTGCGTACTCGGACCCAAAATCGGTGCTCGAATCAGAAGACATCCTGCATAAGAAGATACTATAAAAGGTCACCACATGAGATAATCAGTAACGTATATTGGTGTTTGAAAAAGTTTTCAAAATGTATCCGTTTATAAAAAGTTTCGCAAACGCTTTTGAAAAAGATTGAAATCAGAGATTTGGGAAAACAACGAAAGCTGATTTCCAGGATAGGACTGGGAGATCTTAACCTAGGCTCTGATACCAAATTGTAACACCCGCCTCCCGGTTAAACCGGAGACGCGGCATTAGGACACCCGTGGAGCCCATTTCGGTCCAACCGGGATGTCACTCAACTTGTCCCAGGACCCGGCACTCTCTTTGGATTCAAATAAACCAATGTAATCACCCGATCGAATCAAAGCCTACTCAATTACGAATCACAAGTCCTAGGCTAATACCCCCTTGCAAACATCACCCGAAGGCTTTGATCACGCAACCTATGTCCCAATGGACTTCTACCTAATGAAGCACAAACAAATAGACCAAAGAGTGCATTAAAATAAACAGCCCACGGAGCCCGCCATTGGACCCGGTGCCCAACTCCAACTCACACTCGGGGAGCTCGCCGAAATCCCCCTTATGACGATTCAAGGGTTGCGTACCAAAAATCGTTATACGCAAGCCGTCACCAAACACCCTTTCGGGGGCCCTACCACAGTTCTAACCAATACATGTCCATCATGCACAATCAACGTTTTCAGTTTAAGCGATAACCTAGCCGTTTTACTTTCAACAATCAATCACATAGTGCACATTACTAATCTTTAACTACTTAGGAAAGACAATATTAACGAAGGACTATCGTCCGGAATGGAACATGGCAAGCGAAGATAGAACCAAAAACCTCACCTTAGCCAAAGAAGGGCATTTTCGTAATTTAGGGACTTCATGAGACCGAAGGGACGACAGATCTGGAAAGAGGGCAAAAAAGAAGCGGTTTAGGCTTTTGAATCTCTCAAATCAGGTTTAAGACGGGTTAGTTATGATCGAAAGAAGTTGAAGGTTCAAATCATAAACCAAATCAAACCGAATTGAAATCGAATTGGAATTGGTTTGGATTAAACCGGAAATTTAAATTGATTTAGGGAAAACCAACTAAACCGAATCGAATTGAAATCAAACCAAAGGAAAACCGAAATCGAAATTGGATCAGGTAAACCGGATTAAACCGAACGAAATTGATCTAACCCGAAATCAAATTGATTTGGAAATTAAACCGAACCGGACCAACCTAACCGGACCAGCGGTCAACGGCGGCAGTCAACGGTCGGCGGCGGCGGCTCCGGCGACTTTTCCGGCGGATCTCCGGCGACGGACGGCGGCTCCGGTGGGCGGTGGCGGCGGCGCGTGACGGCGGCGGCGGCGAGCGGCTCCGGTGGTCGGCGCGTGGCTCCGGCGCGTCGGCTCCTCCGGCGCGCATGGATCTTACTCGCCCGGCTCCTTTCCGGCGCGTGCGGGCGCGTGCGGCGGCACGTCGGGGTCGACTCGGCGGCTCCGGTTTCGTCTCGGCGAGGCGGTCACGGTGGTATGCTCGGTTTCTCATGATTCGGGGTAGTTTTTAAAAAGCGAAAAGAATAAAACGTTTTTGATTCGAAAAGCCTAGATCTACTGGTTTGGAAATTACCTGGATCAAGGGAAAGCTCGGAAAACGCGAATAGTGATTCCTAGGGCTTCGAACTGCTCCACACACCGACAGAGCTTCGCAGCAAAAAGAGAAATAAGTTTTTGAGAGAGGAGGGGACTCATATTTATAAGGAGAGGCTAGGGTTTTCAAAAAGGAAAATAGGTTTTTGATGGTTTGGGCTTGGACTTTCTATTTCTTTAAAAAAAATTTGGATTACTGGATTTGGGCTATTACATTAATACTTATTCAAATGTTTTGACGCGGTTTATGATGTTAAATGTAGTTTTCTTATATTTGTAATCTTGCTAGTCTAAATAGATTGAAATCATAATAAAAATGCAAAGTAGATTTAAAGAAAGCCAAATTAGCATCCATGCATGTTTTCAAGTCGTGACCATCGACCAATTTTTTAAGTCTGTTATAGTTGGACTTCTCCAACTGAACAAAGTCATCCGTTTTTTAATCTTACACTGATTTTACCACACTGATTTCAGCTTTGACTACTGTTTTATTCTTCTTTCTTCTAACAGGTGAAGCACGCACCTTCAAGTCACACCTCGTCGAGACTTACGTATAGTTGTTCTGATGAGCTTTTATTTCTGCGATTTAGAGAGACTTTTTACTTCTAATTTCATCCTTCTTTGCGGCTTCTCTGATGAATAGTCCATATTCATTAGCTACATTGGTGACTTAAGGTAAAATCTCATAACCTGAATCGTCTCCTTTGTTGCGGTCTTTTCTGATTCACACCGGTAAACACTCTTGTCCTGTATCGCTTTCATTATTCCTCGTCTCTCATAAGACAGACCCTTCTTCGGACTGCTGGGATGGCACTTTAGCCATCCTTTTTTTCCGAAGCTTCAACAGATCTCCTAGAATTCGGATCCTGAATCTCGCATGTAGTCTTGTTGGTGTGACCACCTTCGACCAGCTTAACATATTTTGGGTCTCGTCCTTCTCCCCGGGTCTACAAAGAAACAAACATTATTTAAAAAATATATGACTAAAATATTGAAAAATAAACTTATAAAATTACAAAGTAATTTTCCAATGCAAAGTGGATCCTGCGTTATGGGTAGCAATCCCGGCACCACCTCTTTGGCTCTTATGATTTTTCGATTTCGTTAAAGAAGTCGCTTATGTAGCTGACTACGACCAATGATTAAAGAATCCAGTCTAGACATCCAGCACTGGTCCCTTGGCTACATCTTACGCCACCCATTTCTGCTTCCACTCGTTGACAGTGTGAGAATAATGCAAACTCGTCTTCCTATGGAACTTCTTCTCGACAAGTTTAATATACTTTGATTCCCACGTATACTCTTGCTACAAAAAAAACTGTTTGTTATTAAGAAAAAAAATCGAAAGATAGTGTAAGAAGATGCGTACCGAAAACTGGCGGAACCAGTTATGTCTATCCGACAATAGCATGTCGGTGTACGTCGGATACGCGTATGCAAGAATACATGTTCTATGAGAATATATGGGATGCTATGTAGTTTAAAAGATGTTTACAATATGTCCTAGTTATTTTTGGATCGGTTGTTTCTGATTTTGAAATCCTAAACCCTAAACCCTTGGTTTTCTGTTGGTAATTTTCGACGGAATATCGAAGACTTTTATCTATCAGTCGGTACTCTGTCGAAAATTGTGCAGACTTTTCTTTCCCTCTGTTTCCTGTTGGGATTTATATAGGATAAAATAAAACTTCCCTCTTTACGTGGTTCGAATCATGGCACAAAGATGTAAATTCAAGGGATGGAAACAATTAAGTTGAGTATTACGTTAACGTTTTACTTATATTAATATATTGATATTCTAATAGTTTTTGATTTAAAAAATCTTTGAAAAAAATAATTTAAAATATAACAAAAAATCTAAAATTTAAAATGTTTTCTTAAAAAAAATTTTGAAAATTTTTGTAATCTAAATTTAATCTTCGTCACTTTTTGAATCGTATTCGAATGAAAATGAATCGGCCTCGTCATCAAATTTACCCCTCTTTTTTTTCATAAATTGAATGAAAAATGGTGTTTCCAAAGTGAGTAAAATCAACGAATAGATAAACTTCAAGGGATTCTTCTATTGAAAGAGTGTTTACATTATGAGGCACCTTCCCATACAAATATTACAAGATGAGGCACCTATGCTACTGTACACATTTTGGAACCCAATAAAGCCCAAGTTACCCTTTAAATGTGTGTGTGTTTTGGTTAGTATTATGAGTGTTTATGTTAACTAAAATCAAAAGTGTAATGACATTTCTATCTCTCTTTCTCTCACATTTTTTTTTTCAAATCTAGTTGTTTTTTACCCTTTGATTTCTCTTTGAGTTGTTTTTTCAAAAACGCAAATTTATTTTTTGGCACTATAAATTATAGTTTTTTTTTTCTCTCTACATTAGATACCCATTTTGATATATTTTAGATAATTGTAGGTCAAATCTTATGTAAAATGTTAGTATGAATGGTATAATTAAATAGTGTCAACAAACAAATGTACATAGAAATGGTGGGAAAATAGTATATGAGAAATCATACAACGAAAGAGTGTCCACGTACAAATGTACACAAACATGTTGAAATAAACATATAAATTTATATATATAATGTGAAAATAACGATTATTTCGTGGATATAGAAACAATTATAAATGGTAGATAGAATATAGTGGATAGAGTATTGATGATACTAAATGTGAGTTGTATTATAGACAGTACTGACGTGAATATTTGTTAATTGTTGACACTATTAATTTAATTTTAGTGGGTGTACACAATGCAATCATAATTAGAATAGAATTAGGCGAAGTGTACATGACTATGATTAAATTCTAAACATCTATACAATAGCTTTGACCTGATGATAGATAAAAATAATTTGTGTACGAAGTTATGATCAAGTTATATACTTTCTATTAAAAATGGCGTGAACATGATTTAATGTACACATATAATGTCCACGAAATTTATTAAGGTTTAGGATTTGTGTTTAGGGTATAGAGTTAATGTTTAGAGTTTTAAAATATAGTGTTTATGATTAAAAATTAAAACTTTAGGGTTTAGAGTATAGAGTTAAGGTTTTAGAGTTTAAAAATGTAGTGTTTATGATTAAAGAATAAAAATTTGGGTTTAGGGTTTTTGTTTAGGGTATAGAGTTAAGGTTTCAAAGTTTTAAAATATAGTGTTTATGATTAAATATTAAAACCTTAGAGTTTAGGTATAGAGTTAAAGTTTTAGAGTTTAAAAATGTAGTGTTTATGATTAAAGAATAAAAATTTGGGGTTAGAGTTTTTGTTTAGGGTATAGAGTTAAGGTTTCAAAGTTTTAAAATATAGTGTTTATGATTACAGATTAAAACTTTAGGGTTTAGGGTATCGAGTTAAAGTTTTAGAGTTTAAAAATATAGTGTTTATGATTAAAGAATAAAAATTTAGGTTTAGGGTTTGTGTGTAGGGAATAGAGTTAAGGTTTTAGAGTTTTAAAATGTAGTGTTTATGATTAAAGATTAAAACTTTAGGGTTTAGGGTATAGAGTTAAGGTTGTAGAGTTTAAAATGTAGTGTTTATGATTAAAGAATAAAAATTTGGGTTTAGGGTTTGTGTTTAGGGTATAGAATTAAGGTTTTAGAATTTTAAATGTAGTGTTTATGATTAAAGATTAAAACTTTTGGGTTTAGGGTATAGATTTAAGGTTTTAGAGTTTAAAAATGTAGTGTTTATGATTAAAGATTAAAATTTTAGGGTTTATGGTTTGTGTTTAGGGTATAGAGTTATTTTTTTAGAGTTTAGGGCTTAGGGTTAGAAGCGTAGGATTTAAATCCTTAAGGTTTATGTTTGTGGTTTAGAATTCAAGGTTTAAAGTTTAAGATTTAGAAAATAATTATAAATTAATTCAAAAATTAAAAATTTCTATATAATTAAATACTCATTAATTTATATAAAATATTATATTTTTTTGTTAATATTGAAGGGAAAAAAACTTATGTTGTTAGAGAAAAAAGAAAGTTGGAGGGAACAAAGTAGAGAGGGGGAAACTAAAAAATAAGAGAGGGAAACTAAAAAAAAATAAAGGAGGGAAATAGAATTCTGGCGCTCATTTTCTGCGTCAGTTATAGATAGCGTTTCTTGTCAACCCGAGTCAACATAGCATTTCCATTTTTGTAAACGCTATCTAAAATACATGAATATATTAACCATAGCATAAACACTAAAAACGCTATCTGCAACTGCTTTTAATACTCGAATTTCTTGTAGTGAATAATATATCGAGAATAGCGTATCCACCAATTTTAGTGTACATATAATTTAGAGAAATTGGGTTGTATGACTATTAATGGGACCAAAATTAGGGAAATAAAAAGTAACTTTTTGAGGTGATGGAAAGGTCGAAATTGCCCATCATCAACATCTCGGATACACTCTTGACAATAGACTATAACACTCACAACTTTACCTTTAGGTCTGACATTGTACTATTCTATGTCATTTTTGGTTATTATATATTAGTCACAACTTAAGTTACAATCTCAACCATTCATTAGTTTATAACCTAATTAATGTGTACCTTCTTCTTTGTTCCCTCAACCCACGCTCACCACAGAAGAACCGTCATCTCTTTCGTTCAACCCATTGATTTCCATTCTCCATTTCTTTCCCAAATCTCTTGAGTTTCAAGCCGATTCTCTCTATCATCATCAGCCATGGCCTCGCAGCTAGCCTTCTCCTTCTCTAAGCATCTGGTTTAGGAGGGACGCCATGGCGGAGGAGGTGTTGCACATCGGAATAAGCAGAACCCGTCAGTATGGCGGAGGAAACGCTGCACAGATTTCTCAGATTCATATCAAATCCACCCTCGCTACGCTGTTCGTCACTCCGCCGTTCATCAGACTCCTCCGTCCGTCACCGTGCCGTTCGTCAACTCACCGTCTGTAAAAATTCGCGGTGGTATAAACACTCGCCGTCCGTAAAAGTTGATTTCTAGAAGCAATGGAGCTACTTTTATATATTTTAATTATTTTTTTTTAGTTTCTTATTGTATAATTAGTTAATTGGCTACTTTATTTAGACTATTTTATATTAAAAAAGTAAATGACTACTTTGTATAGACTATTTTATAAAATAGTCAACTACTTATTTATTACGTAAAAACACCACATATAAAGAATAATTAACTATTTTATATAAAACATAAGTAAATGACTACTTTGTATATACTATTTTATATTAAAGAAATAAATGACTACTTTGTATAGACTCTTTACAAAATAGTCAACTATTTTTTTGTTACGTAAAAAAACCCACATATATAGAATACTATTTTGTATAGACTATTTTGTATAGTCAACTACTTATTTATTACGTAAAAAATAGTTAACTATTTTGTATAAAACATAAGTAAATGACTACTTTGTATAGACTATTTTATATTAAAGAAGTAAATGACTACTTTGTATAGACTATTTTATAAAATAGTCAACTACGTATTTATTACGTAAAAACACCACAACTATTTTTGTACAAAGTAAATGACTACTTTTTATAGACTATTTTATATTAAAGAAGTAAATGACTACTTTGTATAGACTATTTTATAAAATAGTCAACTATTTATTTATTACGTAAAAACACCACATATAAAGAATAGTTAACTACTTTGTATAAACTATTTTACAAATAGTTAACTACTTATAGTTGACTATAAAGTTTAGACTATTTTACAGAATAGTTGACTACTCATTATGTAAACACACCACTAAATCTAAAAGTAAATTATATTTATTCTAATCCCATATTATTAGTTAGTTTTTTTTATAAATGTAGTTGACTATTACGTCTAGTAGTTAACTATATATGTTATAAAAAGTAGTTGACTATCTTTTCAAAGTATTCAATGTAAATTATAAAATAGTTGAAAAAATAGTTGGTTTTATATATCCAGTATTCGAATACAATATAAAGTAGACAACTATTCTGGTCGAAACAGATAAAAATACCTGTCACTTTCCATCGGTACTTTATATTTCAAAAAATATTATTTTTTTTGCATGTCTGAAAAGTGTTTTTTGCAGGTCTGAAAAGCTGTATCATAGACCTAAAAAGAGCAAGGGTAAAATTGTCCAACTTTGTGTGTCATTTTAGTTGTGTTCTACCATAAACCTAATTTCAAATAAAAACTTTTCATAAACCTAATTTTTGGTCCAAAACATAATATTGATGCAAATAACCCTATAATTTAGTGTACACAAAAACAATCGAATACATGATGTCTATACATGTGTACATCATGTATACACAAGGAAAACTCCCAATTGAACACTAATAATAATTCAAAGACAAAAGATGGAACTTTGGATTAATCAAATACATGCGTACACATGTGTACATCATACGAAGCTTCTCAACCTCAGATTTTATCCTCGCCGTTGCAACACCAACTTCGTTCAACAAATACCGGATCTGAGAATCTTCAAGAAGACCTATAATCAGCTGATCTACAGCCAAATGTGTGTCACCACGAGACTTCTGTGCAGCTTAAGCTCGACGTATCACTTTAATAAGACTAGAACTCGCGGGAATATCACCTGGTGGAGGAGATTGCGAGGGAAGCTTCTTCAATGCTTGATTGATCACTCTTTCAGCGGACTGAGCAGCGTTTTCTCCGCCGGCACTAGATATTGCTTGAGGATATATTCCGGGCGGGATCGGAGATCAAAGCACCTGCTAAATGCAGAGGAGTGATTTGAGCATGTCCTGCGTTTACAGCTAGCTCATGAGCAGCAGTGATTGTCTTGTTTGTCTTGTGAGTGAATTTCCAAGGATTCATTCTCAATTAACCTTTGTAATCCCTGGAAAAAAACAACCTTAACTCATGTGTACATCATAGATACACAACGAAAATTCTACAAAAGATGGATCGATCTGTAGCATAGAAGCAGAATCAAAACGTTTGACACTAAAGTAACACTTAAAAAGAGATAAATCGATTATACAACTAATCTACCACATAGAAGCAGAATAAAAAATTCGAACACAGAGAGAAAGGGGGTAGATTGGAGAATGAAAACATTGGAGGTACCACGATAATGATTCCAGGAACCCCTCTTTGAGCTCGTTGGGGAAGAAGGGACTGACCTTGAACCCGAAGAAGTCTTGAGCTTCCCCAAAGATTCTTTCTTTACATCCAAAAGCAAGCCAAATTAAGCAGATTTATGTTAGGTATAAACCCGTGACAAGCAGAAAAAGACAAGAGAGTGAGGTGAGAATAGCATAATAAGATGAGAGAGAGAGATAATACTGAAGATTACTGTTCATTCCTAAGATAAGGATCCCACTAACTGGGTATTCAAGTTTAAATACACTTCCTCATAAGGTTTAATAACTTAAACGACAACGTACAACCCAATACGAAAGAGAGAATTATTCAAATAGTAGATAAGACCCCCTTCTCAAGTGGAGGTTATCTCTCTCGATTCCTTTCCAGACTCACTTAGCCACTTTCATCACTCTTCTTCTCCCATTTGCGATTAGCTCCTCTTCTCTCACTTCTCTTCATCTTCCTCATCAAAGCTAAAGGACCTCTTAACCTATCAATACTTCCCCCAAGAGAAACAACCTTGTCCTCAAGGTTAAGGTGAGGAAAGTGTTTAAACAGCACTTTCACAGGTTCCCACGTTGCTTCATACGATGGTAAGCCCACCCATTGAACAAGTGCCTCGGTTCTCAACCCATTCTCAGACTGAGCTAACTCAAAGAAAGATGGTGGAAATATCTTCTCTAAATTGCATAAGATATTAGGAATGTTTTCCTTGAAATTTCTTATGTCGTCAACTGTAAGTGACCTCGTGCATAAATCCTTGGAAAAAGCACCAACCGTGGTGATTGCTTTAATTTTGGAAGGAGATGAGCAAATGCAAACGGTAAAAGTCGCTACATCACAATATGACAATCATGACTCTTCATTCCCAAAACTTTCATTCTCTTGTGTCAACACAGTTACGAAAGTTTGAATTGTATTCGTCAGGAAATTTAACTCGTTGCATAATCCAATAAAAGAACTCTTCCCTCGAAAGCTTGCCTAACCAATACATTGGAATTGGACATTTACCATTCTTATGAACATGAAGCTCACTACGATAACAAATTTATGGCAAATCAAGCATAAACTTCAAATTTTCTTGTCTTCCCTTGCACATTTAGAATAATGTTCATGATGTTATCAAAAGTTATTCTCAACATGCATGACATCAATATTATACCTTAGTAGTTGGTCCTTCCAATTTTCAAATCCCAAAAATGATTTGCTTGTGCCAGTTGTGGGCTAAACCAGCATGATTAGTTCGTTCTTCAACCGGAAGCATCAGTCCTTTATTGACAACACGAACATGCTAACCTCTCATGAGTTATCCATCCATATAACATACTATAAGCCGAGAAATTGTGAATAGTCCACATTAGTATATACCGCATCTGAAAATTTTGCTTGCACGAGATATCAAATGCTTCGACACCAGGATTTCATAACATTTGCAACTCATATATCAATGGCTGAAGGAATACATCAAGTGATCTTTTGGGATGCTCTGGTCCCGGAACGAGTACGAAGAGGAACATAACTCTCGACGCATGCACGTAGATGGTGGTAGATTATAAGGAGTCAAAATCACTGGCCACAACGAATATTATCTCCCATGCCTTCCAAATGGATTGAAACCATATGTACATAATCCGAGGAACACATTAAGTGGCTCATAAGAAAAATCCAGATATACTTAATGAAAATGTCGCCACGCCTCAACATCTGAAGGATATGAAATCTCTTCTCCTCTTCTATGCTCGGTAAGCCATCTAATTTCCCGTGTGGTTCGTTTAGATTCAACCTATCGGTTAACATCAAATACCACATATGTTTGAATGTAACTTTAACCCTTCCTATTGTGTCATGATAGCGCGGCTTCTCACAAAATTTACATTGTAGATGATATTTATCATCTCGCCAATATAACATACAATTGTCGATGCACACATCTATTATCTCGTATCGCAATCCAAGCTAATGAACAATTTTTAGAGCTCGTAGTATGAATATAGCGAACGATTATCTTTAGGAATAATATGTTTCACAAAATCGCATCCACACATTTCTCCGCCTATTTTTAGTATGTCTTTATGCCCATTAATCTAGTAGCAAATGATAGTGTTGAATCACCCTCTTTGCAACCTTCGTAAAGTAGCCTGCTGCATATAACACACAAAAAAATCTCCTAACTTTTAAATTAGGTTCATCTACCCTAGGAATTTGATATTCACATACTTCCTGAATATTCTTTTTGATATGCATCATTAATTATATGAACGGTACCTTCATCAAAATCTACTTTCGCGTTATAAGGTTCTCTACTACTATTTCCATAATCCGATATTTATTCATGAAGATACAAAATCTTATAACCTGCCATAAACCTCGATGAATACAAGTGATGTCATACTTCCTCAATCCTAGCATTTTTAACATTCCGGCACTGAGTACATGGAAATTTTAACTTACCAGTTTTTCCGTATGTGGTTGAGTACATGCTACCGTCATGAATTCCATTATACCGAGGACGTATTCGGTGTACAATAAGTTCATCGCCAAATCAACCCTTTGACCGTCCATCCACGATCTGTAATAATTGGAAGAAGACATTTTTTGTAACAAAAACATATTAGTGTAAATGTGTGTGTGTGTGTGTGTGTGTGTGTGTGTGAGAGAGAGAGAGAGAGAGAGAGAGAGAGAGAGAGAGAGAGAGAGAGAGAGAGAGAGAGAGAGAGAGAGAGAGAGAGAGAGAGAGATTGGTGTGGATGAGAAGTGATGAACTGTTTAATATTTATAGACGACTGACCGACAAAAACCGATGGATTACCAACGGATATAGTCAATATTTGTTGGTAATCCTTCGCTTAGTGATCGGCCCTACAAAAACTTTAACGACTACATTGGACCAAATAAAAGCGACAGATTATCGACGGATTCTCATTATGTAGGAAATGATCAAAGAAAATTTGACAGGAATATTACCGACGAGAATCCGCCGGTTTTTTGTCCGGAAATATATCCGTCGCTAGTGGGCATTATTTCTTGTAGTGTTAGTAACTGTTCCTTGAGGATATTACAACCCAAGATTCTATTTTCAGAAATTACCTATTCCCTATCTTTGTAGAACTGAACCATGACTTTTATAACATCCCATAAGAAATTAGATTCGAACTCATTTCCAGCATGCATTTAAAATCCTTGAGTATCACTTCAGAACTATTTTCATTTTGAATCCAAATATTTCCCATTCGTTTGATGTTACCATAAGTATTATGATCCATTAAAAATATACCACCATCTTACTCGTTGAAGTCAAACAAGACTTCCTTGTCTTGTGTAATGTGGTATGAAGAACCCGAGTCCGTAAACTAATTATTTATCGTGTCTTGACTACTGACAGTCAACACTATAGGTTGTTTGGACTTTATTATAATATCCGTAGAATCTTCATGTTTCTTTCTTTCAAGAAATTCCCTTTCTCAAGTGACCTTCATCTCCAAAAATGAAACATTCACTCTTGTTGTTTATGTTGAATCTAAGTATAAACTGTGATCTGTTGTCTCTTGATTTTGATCTTCCTTTATCATATATGTTGTTGAACTGATATTGTGACCTTCCACTCGCTTCAACACACAAGCTTCAGAGTTGGACTTAGATCTATCCAAAAGACCTTTCTTTTTTAGTTTAATCTCTTTTGAGTAGGTTGTTGTGGTTACTTCATAAACTGTTAGTGTCTCCTTTTATGTACCGTATTTTAGGGTGCAAACGAATGGTTCGTAAGGAGGTGGTATGATTGTGTGAATTCGAATACTAACTTAAGAAAACCGTCAGGTTATCTTCAGTGTTTTTTTCTTTCATTCATATTGTAGCTTGCAAATTGTTGCAAAAGATAGATTATATTTGGTAATGACTTCGTTTGGTGATTTCTTTCTAGGGCTTTCTACATACTATAGGCTGTGGGTTAATGCATCCATTTTCTCAATATTTTATCGCTGAGACAAGTTCCGAGTAAGTTCTTTACCCTTGTTTCTCTAGCTACTTTATGTGGATCAATAACCAGCTCATCTTCTTCTTGTAGTTTTTCCGAATTTGTAAATAAGTTTGCTCCATCGTCAAGAACTGATGCTATTCTTTGACTATTTTTCGTAATACCATGTCTCATAAAATGGTCAACGGACAACTTAAAAAGTTAATCGAGGGCATTTTTGTTATTTTGAAGAGCTAAAAGACCCACTTCTTACCTACATCACACATTAATAAAAAAACAAATATTTTTTTTTTGTGTGAATTAGGTTGAAATGATGAAAGATAAATTGATTTTTCTTTTTATTTTAATATTTTATTCTTAAAAATTGACTTTTTAGTGGGAAATAGACTATCCTAACAAACCGATAGACTTAAACTTTATTCCTACATGACCTGATCAATTCGATCAGACACTTTTTCATTTTTCTTCGTTGAACTAACAAACTTTGATTAGATTTACTTAAGCTATATAAGAAAAATAAAAATTACTAGGGGCACAGGACCCGTACGTTTAGGCATTGTGTCCTCCCTTAGGTATTTCTTAACCGAAGATGAGCTGATTTGGTCAAGTTTTCCAACCCAAATTGTTAAGCAGCAAAAATAGAGCAACATAGTAGGGTTCTCAGTGAAATGTTTGATTCGCCTAAGTCTTGGTCGAGTATAAAACTGTAGAACCAAAAATTACAGCACTACGTTAAAAGCGATTTAACCACGAATAAAATAAAAGCGTTAAGGAAACGATATCAAAACAATCGGACAGAAGGAGTAGAAATCAGAATATATGGATGCGAGATTTGATCTCTTTCCTTAACTCAAAGAATCACCCGTAGTGTGACAGGTTAAATCAAGATTCATGAGTCCCAGGATACAACCATATGAAACCGTATCGCAACACTCGATATCGGCTCTGTCGAACATATGAACTACGATACTCTCGAAATTAGACACTAACCTAAAACAGAAGAGAATTGAAGGAACTTCTGTTTGTGTTTTTCTCTGTGTGATTTTCGTTGTGGATGCACTACAAGAGAGGCTTAGGGGTCCTTTATATAGGATTCACAAGTTTCCACAAAATAGAAATTTACTTATCTAGCAAGTTTTCACAAAATGGAAATTTACTTGTCTAGCAAGTTTACACAAACTGGAAATTTTACTTATCTAACAAGTTTCCACAAATTGGAAATTTACTTGTCTAGCAAGTTTCCACAAATTGGAAAATTTCCCTTCCATATCATTATGGGCTTAACACATCTTTTCACACAAACACTTTTTAATAAAGCCCATGTCTTAACATGTCTTTATTAAATAATTGTTCCAACAATCCCCCACATGAATAGAAATGACTCTAAACATATGTAGATGCAACTATCTAGACAGACTCAGTGAACTACATAGACTTGACTAGACTAGACTTCACTAGACTAGACAGACTTTCGAGAGTATACGAAAATGTAACTGCATCTGATAGGTACCATTTTTCAGCCTTGAACCAATCATTTTTGATATATGTCGGGTTTACTCGGCCAGGAGGTGAACGCGATGTCTTGAACCACCCGGACTTTGGTGTAAACCGAGACAACATATATCACACAGCTACATCTTCTCGTAGAACTATGTTCTCTATTGTGTTCATTGTGGCCTTGAACATGCCTGGTATTCGTGAGTGAAGTTGGAGAGTATAGCCTTACATTCATTCTCCTAGAAACGGCCCCATTTCACACTCACTAGGTGATCTGCCATCAGCTTTCTTTCCAGAAGTATCCGTCTGTACTCCACTATTACAAAGCTATGGAATCATTAAAAGCCAACGCTTAACCTCATCACACACATAGCACTATTTATCATCCAAGGAACTGGGCAGAGTTATAGTGCTCAATCCTGAATCAGTTCAATTTTGTTTTCCCTTTGAACCTAGATCTTGGGATCTCCAGTCACATAGGTGGGGTGTCCATCAAACGTCATCTTTGTTCATAGGCTTTAAACCCATTCCTTTTGATGATTTCACAATTTGATCTCTCAGCAAGATTTTTGTGAACGGATCCGCTAAATTATCAGCCGACTTGATGTAATATATCGTTCTTACACCACTTGAGATCAAATATCTAATGGTCTTATGTCGTCTTCGTATATGACGAGATTTGCCATTGTATAGATTACCCAGTGCCCGTGAGATAGCCGACTGACTATCACAGTGTACGCGTAGTGCTGGCACTGGTTTTTCCCACATCGGGATATCTTCCATAAAGTTCCAAAGCCATTCTGCTTCCTCTTCTGCTTTGTCTAAAGCTATGAACACTGACTCCATGGTTGATCGGACCATGAGTGTTTGCTTGGAAGATTTCAAGGATACTGCTGCACCAGCAAGAGTGAATACATATCCACTCATAGATTTGGAGTTTCTTGAATCTGAAATCCAATTAGCATCATTGTACCCTTCTAGTACTGCTGGTTCTTTTCAAAATGAAGCCCATAACTCTTAGTATTTCTCAAAATACTTTAGTTATGACTTTCCAATGAGTATGACATGGATTACTCGTGTAGCGACATAGTACATTAGACTCCCGATCACTCTTGCATACTCCACCTGTGACACAGGTTCACTTGAATTATTTGTAAAATGAAGTTGAGGGTCAACTGGAGTTTTTGCTATCCCGTTTGAGTAGTTCTTAAACCGCTCTAGGATCTGTTCATCATAATGATCTTGGGATAGGATTATTCCTTCAGAATTTCTTAATTCCCAGAATTACATCTGCTAGTCCCAAGTCTTTCATATCAAACTTCCCACTAAGTATGTTCTTAGTTTGTTTGATGATATCCCTACTGCTTCCCATGATGAGCATGTCATCGACGTATAAACATAGCAAAACGTATCCAAGAGGAGTACTTTTGATGTATATACACTTATCACATTTATTAGTGTGAAAGCCATTTGACATCATTACATTGTCAAACTTTTCGTGCCATGACTTCACAAGTCTACACACTTTCTTCTCTTGCCCAGGAGCGGCATAACCCTCAGGTTGATTCATGTAGATTTCTTCTTCTAAATCTCCATTTAGGAAAGCAGTTTTTACATCCATTTGATGGATTTCGAGATGCTGTAATTCCAATCAGCATACGAATCGAAGTTATTCTCGTTACCGGAGAATAGGTGTCAAAGTAATCCAACCCTTCCTTTTGTCGGAATCCTTGCACCACAAGTCTAGCCTTGTACTTGTCTATGGATCCATCTAATTTCAACTTCGTAGTGAAGATCCATTTGCACCCAAGTGGTTTGCACCATTGCGGTAAATCAACCAACTCCCATGTATGATTTTCTATAATGGAATTGATTTCACTGTTTGCAGCCTCTTTCCATGAAGGTGCATCAGGTGTAGACATGGCTTCACTGAAAGTTCTTGGCCCATTTTCTTTTAGAAATGCCGTTATGAACTCCGAGCCGAATGTCTTTTCTTTACGAGCTCTCTTGCTTCGTCTAAGTTCAATTTCTTCTGCAACTTCGTTTGTAGAAGTGCCAGAAGTGCTTGCCTCATTGCTAGCATCTCGTTCATCACGAGTTCTCTTAGGATTTCCCTTATCCCTGCATGGAAACACATATTCGAAGAAGGAAACGTTCCTTGACTCCATTGTCGTGTTCACATGGATATCTGGTATATCTGACTTACATACCAGAAAACGATAGACAATGCTATTATGTGCATATCCGATGAATATGCAGTCTACCATCTTAGGTCCAATGGTGACCTTTTCGGGAGTGGTACTGCTACTTTTTCCAGGCACCCCCACACTTTCAGGTATTTGTACGAAGGTACTTTACCTTTCCAAAGTTCTTATGGAGTTTTTCCAGTCACTTTGTGTGGTATTATATCATGTAAGCAACGCTTCCCCCCACATGTTCTGGGCTAACCCAGATTCCTGAAATATTGTATTCATCATCTCTTTAAGAGTTCGGTTCTTTTGTTCCGCAACTCCATTAGACTCTGGTGAGTAAGGAGTGATTGTTTTGATGAATGATACCATGTTCTCTACTGAACGCATCGAAAGGTTCATTGTATTAACCTCCTCGATCACTTCTAACCATTTTGATAGTTTTATCAAGTTAGTTTTCAACTTAGAGCTTGTACTCTTTTAACTTGTCCAAGGCTTCATCTTTACTTCGTAATAGATACACATAGAAGTATCTAGTGCAATCATCTATGAAAGTTACGAAGTACTTTTTTTTCCACCTCTAGTTTGCACAAGTTTTAAACCTAGAGGTTCAGTTGTTCTTATTACGCTCGGTCATGGCGTTTTTGTGAGTTTGGCTTGGAAACAAACTTCACATTTTCTTATCTTGCTTTTAGGAATCAAGTTCATGTTCATCAATCTACTCATAGACTTGATGTTAACATGTCCTAAACGTTCGTGCCAAATATTAAATGACTCCGCAACATAAGCAACTTATTTATTAATGTCACCTTGGTTGGTTACATTAATATTAAGTACGACTGTCTCAAAATTAATTTGGACCAGTCCGTCCTTAACAAAAACATTATTCTTTGTCAATACAAACTAATCAGCTTCGAGATTGTCAGTAAATTCATGCATACTTAGCACTGTGCTATAAATCAGATTTTCCGCAAATATGACACATGCTTGACATTGGTGAGAGTGAGCTTCATCACCACTTCACCACAACCTGCAGCTTTTGAAAGTGCATTTTTCCATGAACAACTTCTCGTTATTCTATGATAGGTGGGAAACATTCCCTTATCAACATATATGAACCGTCACACCGGTATCATACTTCCACTCATGTGGGTTATGCTCAACCATATTGACTTCAGAGATAACACCACACGTGTCTATCTTGATCAAATTGGCTTGAGCCATCTCTTGGCTTTGCAACGAGTTAGCATTATGACTCGCCTTGTCACATTTGTGACGTTTTCTCAAGAACTTCATATAAGTTCATAAGACACATGGGATAACAAGTGGCTGACCTTTTCCAAACAGCAATTTGGAGTATCGACTCACTAGATCTGTTGCCAATCACATAGGTGTGGTTAGGTATATTGAAATTCGAGTCCATTAACGAGAACAAAATTGAATTAATATACTAACCAAAACACCAAACACATCACTTTACTTGTGATTTACTAGTGATTAAGCACTTTAACCAATGCAAAGACAACTATAAGACAATTTTATCCATTAGATTAAATTGCCTTATTGTTGAAGATTATCCAGTTCGTGGAATAATCGTAAGCAAATTAGTTCAATTGGTCCACTCACCAATTAACCAAAATCTTTAAACCAAAGAGAATCAGACTAAACCAAATAATCTAGTCTCTCTCATAAACGATTATATCGTTGACTTATTTAAGGTTTTCGAAACCCTAATCAGTACCGTTTTAATTAATAGATAATTAAACAGAAAGAGAATTCGATCAAAATCCGAATACACTCTTTGCTTCGATATGGAATTTAAATCGCAATTTAGATAACCAATATCGAACCGATTAGAACCGCTAAGAGCGCGTTCTCAACATCGAATCTCCGCAGAGCATTCGTCAAAGCGTTTAAAACGCGTTTGATAATCGAGTTTATTTTTCAATAAACTGCGATTCTAACGATAATATACCGTTCATAAATCGCAGTGAAAAAGTTTATTGATCGCAATCAATAAACTTGTGTGAAACGCATAAAGTAATCACGAAGATCGCTACGAAACGATTCGCGATGTACGCTGCATTTTTCCTTCAAGACCGTTTTGAAAACAGGTTTTAATCCGCCTCTACATTAACGAATCCTTGCTAAAACAGCGTTGATAACGTTCTTAGTATCATAAGCGGAAGAGAAATCGTTTGAAAAACGTTTATTTACTCGCGATTAAAATCCGTTTAATGTTCATATAACAGAAACGGATTTCTTTGAGTTAAGATTGTAGAACCAAAAATTACAGCACTACGTTAAAAGCGATTTAACCACGAATAAAATAAAAGCGTTAAGGAAACGATATCAAAACAATCGGACAGAAGGAGTAGAAATCAGAATATATGGAGGCGAGATTTGATCTCTTTCCTTAACTCAAAGAATCACCCGTAGTGTGACAGGTTAAATCAAGATTCATGAGTCCCAGGATACAACCATATGAAACCGTATCGCAACACTCGATATCGGCTCTGTCGAACATATGAACTACGATATTCTCGAAATTAGACACTAACCTAAAACAGAAGAGAATTGAAGGAACTTCTGTTTGTGTTTTTCTCTGTGTGATTTTCGTTGTGGATGCTCTACAAGAGAGGCTTAGGGGTCCTTTATATAGGATTCACAAGTTTCCACAAAATAGAAATTTACTTGTCTAGTAAGTTTTCACAAAATGGAAATTTACTTGTTTAGCAAGTTTACACAAACTGGAAATTTTACTTATCTAGTAAGTTTCCACAAATTGAAAATTTACTTGTCTAGCAAGTTTTCATAAATTAGAAAATTTCTCTTCCATATCATTATGGATTTAACACATTTCTTTTCACACAAACACTTTTTAATAAAACTCATGTCTTAACATGTCTTTATTAAATAATTGTTCCAACAAAAACAGCTGCATGTGAAGATGAACGCTATCCACTTCTATTGTTGAGCTCAAGCTCGAGCATTCTCCGTTAAAGCCTATGATCATATAGTAAATTAACATGTGCAGATCCTGAAGAGAAAATTACCTTATAGTTCTATATGTGTTTTGTGTGTTTGATTCTTTTGTATTTTATTTTGCTTTAACAAAAAAAGAAATTGAACGAGAGTAAACAAGAGAGAAAGACAGAATCGCGAGCTAAAAGAAGGAATAATTGAGAGAGATCGCTTTAGTATTGACAACAAACAAGAATTCTACACAAATCGAATTATTTTTGTCTCATATCCAAATTTTGGTTCTAAACTCTTTGCTTGCCATAGGATTTAAAAATTTGCAATTTTTTTTTGTTTTAGGCGAAATTACTCTCTTCTATTTTAACAAGTGACAAAGCAAAACTCTTTTATTTGATAAGATTTGACCATTTGCAAATAACTATATTGTTTTAGGCGCAATTTACATTGCTTCTAATTTAACAAGTTTACAAAACAAACCCCTTTTTTTTAACATAATATGTTAATTTTGACGGTATTCTGGGATTTATAGGATTTGACCTTTTTGTTTTAGAAGCACATTTTTTTTTTGAATTAATGTAAAATTTTATTCAACAAAAAAAAAAACATTTTACAAGAGTTTGCTTATATTATCCATTACATTTTTGAACTTTCAATCATAAAAAGACTTATTTGTGCTTATGGTGGTCTTGATAAAAACCATCTCACCATGGCTCCAGCATTGCAAGTGTCCCCCTGTTTTCGAAGCGAGGTGATTTTGTTACAGACTCCTCTATCTATAATTTTGATCATGGCTTTGGCTGATTTCTTTCTCTCCCCATGGATTCTGTCATTGTGTTCCCTCCATATAAGATATAGAGTTTGTTGAAACACATACCTTAGGAGAAAAGTGTCTAGCTTAGGTAGAGGTGAGTTTGTAATGATCCCAAGCTGAGTATCCCAATCTCTTGAATATTTGGTCATAGAGATGCCTTTCGAAACATTCTTCCAAATCTCCTCTGAATATGTACACTGAAAAAATAGATGATTTCTGCTTTCTTCTCCCTTATATAATACACAGCTTAATCTTTCTCCCTTGTCCTACTTCTTTGTTCGATCTCCAGTTGCCAATCGGTTTTTCACAGCCAGCAATGTCATGAAGGAGAATTTCGGCGTTGAATGACTGAACCAAATACCCTTTGACCAAGCTTCTGTTGGATACTCTGTTCTGATTTGTCTCCATGTTTCCTTTGTGACAAACCTTTGCTTGTATTTTCCTTCTGAACTTCGCCATAGATTGATGTCCTCTCTATTTGTTCTTTGCTTTGAACATTTATCCAATGCATCTTCAATTTTACAGAGAGTCTCCGTGCGATGTCCTCTCCATATTGCCTTTTTATTTTAGGAGCATATTTTTATCAAATGATTCATTCATCATTTGCCTTGGAATTTCAGAATACACGAAAGTAGAAACAGAGAAAACATAAATACGTAAAGATATTATAGTTAAGAGCAGAGCGATAGAGAATGTAAAAAGAAAAAAACACACAAAACAACAAGAAAGATATCAAAATTTCAACCCGAAAGGATGTTGTTACGGAAATTCGATCTAGTAATAAAATCCGGGCAACGATCTGAAATGTTCAAACTATGAGGTGAGAGATAAATTTTAAGTGAGGTTGAAACTGTTCTTTATTGATCTTAAGGCCGAAGCCGAGCTATGAACAGGATGGTATGAGGTGGGAGTCCGTCAAATGACGTGCTCCCTAAATATTGCTTGAGGTCGGAGCTTTATAGAAGTAGCTCGACACTGTCGCAAGTTATAATGTCTCTAAAATGAAGAGTGAAGGGTTCTATTTATAGCGCTTAGATGCTGACTTCCTTTTGGGCCATTGACTCCTTAGCGAGTTTGTCTTCTTTGGCCGAAGTGAATGTATCCCATTTAACAAGATTTCCAATGGGCTTTGGATGGGTGCTAAACCCATATCCATCAGTTAGTCCTCCCCTAGTTCGTCGAGCCGCGGTCCTGGTCAGGGTCGGCGGATTCCTTCGAGTATCTAAGTCAGGCGGAAATCTTGTTAGGTCTCTTTGCTTCAATCGATCCTTTTTGCGCAGTCGGGCTCTATTTCGTTTTTTTAGGGAAGCGAAAAGGCATGATTTTGAGAAGCGCAACTCTTCATGTCTTTGTAGGGAAAAGAATAAACCTTCCTTTTGGTACTTAAGAACCAGCCCTTTCGACTTCCGCTGCTTCTCCTGGATGATTACAAGTTCTCCTTTGCATCTGTTTTCGCGAATTGCCATTTTCAATTCCTTTCCCTTTCCTTGCTCGTTAGTTGCTGAAAGAGGGGCGTGTTTTGTCTCGCAACAAAAGCGCATCTTTCTTTCTCTAGGATTTTCTCGGGGCCTTCGTTCGAGATTTTTCTTTTATCTCATCTTCTTTTTTTTGTTTGAAGTTTTTAAGGAACGAGTTGGAGGGAGGCTGTGTTGCCGGATTATATCAAGAGGGTCCTTGCTTCTGCTGTGAATAGCCCTCCGGTTCGTGATTCGATTGAGAGTGTATGCGATGTCCAGTTGGCCGTGTAGTCGACCGAGAGGCCGTTGGTGCTTCCGTGTCAGACTGAGGGAGGAGAGGTGGTTCATATGGGAGGTCAGATTGCTGATATTGCCACATTCGATGATGAGGGAGGCAGGACTGGTGGTGAAGAAGGTGACGCTGGTGTCGAAAGAAGCGATGTTGATGTTGAAATGGATTTCTCTCCTGCTGAAAGAAACAATATTGGTGTTGAGAAGGAGTTTTCTCCTGTTGAAAGAAGCGAAATTGGTGTTGAGAAGGAGCTGTCTCCCGATGACACTGGTTCTTTTGAGGAAGCGAGCGATGATTCTGGTTCTGGCGGGGATGACGGTCGCTCAAATAGAAAAATGCGTATATCAGAAGTTGACGATGTTTCCGCTGATGAGCTGGATTTTTTTGGAAGTTATGTTGATCCGGACGTTCGGATGGTTCTTGATCGCACCGTGAAGCGTCAGGCGAGAAGGTCGTCAACATGAGGTGGTCCGATTGTGATTGATAGCTCGAAGGTGGCGAAGGGTTTGAAGTCTTTAGATGGCTCGTTCCATTTTCGTCATAATGTCCTTGACTTGATCATCCGTGATAAGCTTTCTTGTATGAATCTCTTCCGTCATTTGACGTTGGACCCCCGTCCTAATTTGGTTCCTACTGACCAGTTGTTCGAACCCAAGGTCCAGCAGTCCATGAGTCAACATTTCGAGATGGTGAGCGTCTTTGTTGACTTATTCCTTACGGCTTACGGGGGCGCTATTTCTTATGCCTTTGCGTTTCTTTTGGTTTTGCCAGGCTTTTGCCAATCTTAACTATATAAGGGAGTCCTAAGCGACGGAGCTCAGAGCGGCCAAGACCAGAGAGGAGGAACTTGAGAAGAAAGTTGCGAGTTTGCGACAGTCCTTGCAAGGACTCGAGGGTGTTGAGAGGAAGCTTGTTGAGGTTGAGATTTCGAATGTCGAACTCAGGGCTCAGATCTTGGTCTTGAGAAGGAAAGGTGGGAATCTGAGGATGGAAGTATGATTAGTTCTCTGAAGGCCGAGGTCGAGTCTCTTAAGTCCGAGCGTGACCGGCTGCGTTCTTCAAGTGAAGAAGCTGTCCTTTTAGAAAGGCTGAGGATGTACGAGAAGGCTTCTGAATGTCTTTACAAGATCAGTGTGGAGAGGAACAATGACATCTTGGCGACGAACAAATTGTTTTAGTTGCATCAGGCTGTCTCCGTTCCTGGCGCTTTTCGACTTCTTGTCTAGGAAAGTTTCGAGATTCCTCCTGCTCGTCTTGAGTAGCTTAAAGAGTATGATACTCGTTTGCAAACAGAACTGCACGCCCTGCCTGTTCCGGAGCTTGAGAGGGGTGATTTCTTTATGACTCCTCTTAGTGATCATGGGTACGACGATGTGTACTCCGAGGAGTTGGTTAACTGTCCTGAGGGATCAAACACCATGCTTGTTACTCACGAGGTGGCTTCTGATCTGCGAGCTTTGGGGATCTCCAAATGATTTTAGTACCTCGTGTTTTTGTTGTAAGTGTATTTGCCAATTTGTTTGGTTTTTGGATTTTCTTCTTTCTTGGCTTAAAGTATTCTCCTCTTCTTCTGCTTTTTGTAGTAAACGGAAAAAGGAAAAGATCCGAGCTTGATACATTTCTCGTTGTTTTCGGCTTTTTGTGAGTTGCGTGATGTCCTTGTATCCGGGGTTTTTGACGATCCCATGTGACTTCGCGAGGTGCTTCCTCAGTTTTTTTTTTTTTGACGAGGTGCGGCGAAGGTGAGGTCGCCTGTTTTTTTGCTGACTCTGCTCTTTCTTTTCTCCTTTGGCGAAGGTATCTGCAGAAGCGTAATGGCTGGAGCGGATGTCGTGCTTATTCTTGTTGGGTGGTTCAGGGTGCGAGCCTTGGGTTTTGTCTTCACCGGTGTTGGCTCTTGATTTGCTTTACTTCCCGTCTTTCCCCCTTCTTGTTTTGTGCGGAGTTGCTCTTTGCCTTGGTTTTTGCGGGCGTTCATTTGTGATTATGTTCGTAATGCGGGCAGGGTCGAGCTTGTCGCTGGCCCAACTTTTCTCCTTCTTTTTGTGCTTTGTTGTTGTTTTTTTTGGTTTAATGGTGGGGTTCGAGTTTTGCGAAAGCTGGTAAGGGCAAGTTTAGTTTTTGGCTTGCCCTGTTTGTAGTTTAGTTTTTTAATTACGAAGCTGTGTTCGCCTTACATATAAATGTTTGTGGGTGCGGGTTTGGGCCCGGCTTATCCTGTCATTTGTTAAGTTTAGGTGCGAGTACTTGCTCGACTTAGCCTGTGAAGTCTTTGAATTGGGTTATGCGAAGGAGGTTCGGCTTATTCAACCTATCCTAAAGGCTTGTGCGGGTTTGGCCCCGACTTGGGTGTTGTCGAAACTGACAACGTGGCGCGATGCCACTGCGTCTTGGGACACGTTTTAGTTATATTGATTATTTGGCCAGAATGTCGATGTTAAATAGTTCGGGCAGTCCGAGTATGTTCCTGATAGAAAACATGCTTAGTCTTTGAAGTAGAAAGGTGACTGGGCCTCGTAGAGGCTGCCTACGTACTCTCGAACGAGAGATCAAGTCGTGCATAGTTCTTTTGTTGTTACAATTTGTTTTTTTTTTGTGCGATATATATGTATGTAAGAAAGATAGCGGGTCTTATCTATGAGCTAGGACCTTGAATTGTGGCTTACTTTGGGGTCGTTTCCCTATGTGGTTGCTTCGGACTTTTTGTGTCGTTTAGGGCTGCTGGTGTTTTGTTTTTGTTTACAAGGTCGGCTTTCGGCTTCCTCTGTTCTCCCCAGATCGTGTAGGTTCCTCCTGAGGTCGGGAATTCTATGCATTGGTGGTAAGTCGAGGTGACTGCTTTCATCACATGAATCCATGGGGTTCCTAGGATTTCATCGTAGGTCGCTGGTCGGTCTAGGACAAGGAAGGTTGTAATATGGGTGGCCTGCCCGACATGTACCGGCAATCGGATTGTTCCAATTACTGTTGTCATTTCGCTGCTGAAGCTGGTGAGCGTTCGTTTTCGCCTTCTTACCATGTACCTGTCAAGCTTCATTTCGTGCAAAGTTCTTTTGAAGATGAGATTGATCAATCTTCCGGTGTTGATCAGGGTCTTGGCGTCTCCATGCTTATCTATCCTAATCTTGATGACGAGCAGGTCGTCGTTTGGCCTGCCTGGTCTTTCTTCATTCTCCGTGGTGAAGGAAACTTTGTCCCCGTTATTCATTTTGCTGACGTGGTTTCTTTCTCGTTCCAGTTCCACGCCTATTTCCTGATTGAAGATCTTTGTAGGGCCTGTTGAGCCGTCGTAACCGGGAAATTCTCCCAATATCATGTTGATGCGTTTTCTAGGTGGGGGTGTTCCTGCTTCCCGTCGCCTTGAACTCGCTTTTGGGACTCTGCGTCGGTGTTATCCTGATCAGCTCGCTGTACGCCTCCAGACCTTTTTGAAGGAATTTCTAGCAGTTCCTAATCCAATTAGGCTGCCCTAGTCTGAATTCCAAACCTAGGATCTAGGGTTCATATAATCGAATCAATGGGATCTCGAGATTACCTGTTGATTAGCAGCAGAAGGTTTGCAAGTAATCGAGATCTCGAAGCACCTCAAATGTTGTGCCTCTACTGGTATCCACACGCACACAAACTGAACAGGAGGGATGCTAGTGCCTTTAGAGATCAGATCTCTCAAGAGGTTTCTGTTTCTTTTCTGGTGGCTGTGAATTAGGTTAGTCGTGTGTAAAGGTCGACCATATATCTTATATATGTCGACTTATACCACGACCGAATTAACCAACGATTAAACCGAAGTTAATCTGGTCATTCGCGATCTGTGTCGACCGACACACTTACTGTGTCGATCGACACTGCCCCAGAAACTCGGTATTGAATGCATATCTAATATGCATTCACCAGATCATTACATTAATGATCAACCTCATATACTACGTCCAGTTTGCTTAGGTGTGTGACCCTGTAGGATCATATAACACTAGCAATGAGTTCTAAACTCATTGATCATAAGTAGCTTCTAGCAAAGCATTATGACTGCCCAGTGTCATATGATTGTCTCATCTCGACAATACGACTTTCACTTAGAGTAAGTACAATAGATTTCAGGACATTCCCAACAATCTCCCACTTGTACTGGAATCATCTATTCCTTTAATTCCTTTGTAGCTATATCTCGATCTGGCATAAGGCAAGAACTGTGTCATCCTTATTAAGCTAGATCATGTTTATCGAACTCTGATTTATACTGATAAAACAAACGACTGACAATCACCTCGTTGAGCGCGGCCACGCATTTCCAGTATCAAATCTTCGATAGGCCCAGAGATATTTAACTCCTGTTATATAGGAGGTACAAATCCCATCTTGTTCCATCCATACCCCTTTCATATCTCATGATACGCCTAATCAGTGTCTTTATAATCACCAGTTACGGCTGACGTTTGACAAAGTCAAGACGGACCAATCCATATGCAAGAAATAATGATGAACTCAGGTCTAAGGACTATACTCTATAGTCGTAATGAGAAACTCTTATGACACTCATATAACATCTTGTAGAGTTCTCATTAATGGGTCAAGTCCGATCATGTGTTCTCCAACACATATCTATGTGATTGACTTTAATACTCTTATTAATGACTCCATGAAACTTAGTCATCAGTCACCTCACAGACTAGTCTCACGCGGTTGTTAATGTCCCAATTTAACAACCTCGACCAGGGACCAACATAATTTATGACATTTATTGCTTATAGGGTTTCATGATCAAGTCACGTACTTGATGACCTATAATGTTGTCATGAATTACTTTGGGACTATTATTTAATAACACAATTAAATAATGATGAAACAAATTTCATTAAAATAACATAACCATTATGTTTTATGAGCATCATGACATAACTAAAAACCAAATATAACTCCCACTGAAATCAAGATCATATCTTAAGAAATCTAATGCCTATAGCAGCAGTATGAATCTCATGCTTAGGCCTTGGGAGAGGCTTGGTCAGTGGATCAGCAACATTCTCATCCGTCGGGACTCTGCTGATCTTCACATCTCCTCTATTAATAATATCACGGATAAGGTGATATCTCCTTTCTATATGTTTGGATTTCTGGTGTGATCTAGGTTCCTTTGCTTGCGCAATGGCTCCATTGTTGTCACAATACAAAGCCACTGGCTCAGAAATACTAGGAACCACATCAAGTTCAGTGATGAACTTCTTGATCCAAACAGCCTCCTTTGCCGCTTCCGAAGCAGCGAGGTACTCAGCTTCAGTCGTGGAATCTGCTACAGTGTCATGCTTGGAACTCTTCCAGCTGACTGCACCGCCATTCAGACAAAAGATGTAACCAGATTGCGATCGGAAATCGTCTTTGTCCGTCTGAAAACTTGCGTCTGTGTAACCACTTACTACCAGCTCATCACTTCCTCCGTACACCAAGAATTTATCCTTAGTATTTCTCAAATACTTCAGAATATTCTTGACAGCTGTCCAGTGACTTTCACCTGGATCAAATTGGTATCTACTCGTCATGCTTAAAGCACAAGCAACATCTGGACGAGTACAGAGCATGGCATACATGATGGATCCTAATGCGGAAGCATAAGGAATCCGACTCATGTGTTCTCACTCAGCAGGTGTCGCAGAACACTGCTTCTTGCTGAGACTACTGCCATAAGACATCGGTATGAAGCCCTTCTTGGAATCATGCATTCTGAACCTGTGTAAGACTTTATCGATATAAGTATCTTGACACAGTCCAATTAACTTGTTTAATCTATCTCTATAGATTCTTATTCCAAGAATGTACGCGGCTTCTCCCATGTCTTTCATTGAAAAACAACTTCCGAGCCAAGTCTTAACAGACTGTAACTACGGAACATCATTTCCGAGAAGAAGTATGTCATCTACATACAATACGAGAAATGCAAATGCGCTCCCACTAGTCTTCTTGTAAACACACGGTTCCTCTTCGTTCCTGATGAAGTCAAACTTTTTGACTGCTTCATCAAAATGAAGATTCCAACTCCGAGATGCTTGCTTCAATCCATAAATAGACCGATGAAGCTTGCATACCTTCCTAGCAGCATTAGGATCGATGAAACCTTCGGGCTGTGTCATGTACACATCCTCTTCCAGGATTCCATTAAGGAATGTTGTTTTCACGTCCATCTGCCAGATCTCATAATCATAATGAGTGGCTGTTGCTAGGAGAATCCGAATGGATTTAAGCATAGCGACAGGGGAATAGGTTTCTTCATAGTCAATACCATGAATTTGTTTGAAACCTTTTGCCACCAGCCTTGCTTTATATATCTGAACATTTCCATCCACATCAATTTTGCTTCTTGAAAATCCATTTACACTCAATGGGTCTTGCACCATCGGGTAAATCAACCAAAGTCCATACTTGGTTATGTGACATGGATCCCATTTCGGATTCAGCGGCTTTCAGCCACTTTTCGGAGTCAGGGCTCATCATCGCTTCTTCAAAATTCGCAGGCTCGTCACTGTCAATGATCAACAAATCATGACAATTAGTTACGAGAAATCCATATCTCTCGGGTTCGTGACGGATCCTTTCGGACCTGCGAATTTCAGGCTCCACAGGCGTAGTTTCTACAACTCTTTGTAGATCCAACTGTTGCTCTTCCTCAACGGGTTGAGCATTTTCCTGTGGTTCTCGAACTTCTTCGAGTTGTACTTTACTCCCACTGTTTCTCTTGGAAAGAAACTCTCTCTCAAGAAAGACGCAGTTCCGAGCAACAAACACTTTGTTCTCGGATTGGTTGTAAAAGTAGTATGCCTTGGTTTCCTTAAGATAACCAACGAAGTAGCATTTATCAGATTTGGGTTCGAGCTTATCTGTAATTAACCGCTTAACATAAGCTTCACAACCCCAAATCTTCAGGAAAGACAAACTCGGAACATTTCCAGTCTACATCTCATGTGGTGTCTTTGCAACTGATTTTGACGGAACCCTATTAAGTGTAAACGCTGACGTTTCTAGAGCGTATCCCAAAAGGATAATGGAAGAGATGAGAGACTCATCATTGATCGAACCATATCTAATAAAGTCCGATTCCTCCTCTCGGACACTCCATTCAATTGTGGTGTTCCAGGAGGAGTGAGTTGCGAAACAATTCCACAATCTCTCAAATGATCACTGAATTCTTGGCTTAAGTATTCTCCTCCACGATCTGATCGAAGAGCCTTAATACTTTTGCCAAGTTGATTTTGTACTTCATTTTGGAACTCTTTGAACCTTTCAAAAGATTCCGACTTATGTCTCATTAAATAGACATAGCCATATGATAGGTCGAGTTTTAATCCCTATACTAACTGCAAGTGCACAGTGATGTAGTTGTAGTACTTAGGGTATCGAATCCACAGGGACTCTGGTCAACGATAGATAAAAACAGAAGTGATTAAACTAGGAGAAAGCAAAGATGATTAAACTAAAAGCGAAGCAGAAAAGTAAATCAGTAGCAGGCGAGTTTTGTGAGCAAGGAAGCGAAGCGTTAGGTTTCAGGAGTTCTCAGGAAATCAGGAACGCAAGCAATCAATCTATCTAGATCTAATCAATAACTGTTCTAGAACTCAAACACGAAAATAGAATTAACCAAATCTCTTTGCGAAAACTCTCTAAGTCTAAGTGCAGTAATCCAAATCTCTTTGCAATTACTAACAGATTAAACTAGCATTAATGATCAGGTTTGATATGTTCACAATTCCCCTAAACCAAATCTCTTTGCGAGTAGATCAAATTGCTCATCTAGGTTCTTTCTAGCTAATTAACCAACTCTCGTTGTATCAATCAACCTAACATCATAATTCTGATTAGCTACTTCAGATTAAGCATTAAGAACAACCTAAACAAAGAACTAGCAGATATGAATCCCTACAGATTAATTAAACTATAGTTCCATGAAATCCCTAATGAGAATCCTTCAACCTAACAGGTAAACTACTCAGACATATTCATCGAAACAGAAAACATCTTAAGTAGAAAACCAAATATCATAAAACAGAATAATCAACAGGGGTTCGAAATCAAGTCTCTTTCGAGAACAGGATCAGCCCCTAAGGCTCTCTGAAATAAAATAAAACTAAAGTAAAGCGTAGCCTAAACAATGGCTTAAAAACCCTAATATAATGGTCTAAAGTCGGCTGGGGCCTTTTTGCAAGTCTGGAAAGTTTCTGGGCAAAAACTGTAAAATCTCCAAAATGCAGATTTTTGGGCGCAGGAATTTCGTCCTGTAGTGGTGTCGACCGACACAGAAGTTGTGTCGATCGACACAGTGTAAAAACGGACCTAGTGACTCTGTGAAATCCATATAAGCTGCCAAATAACTCCAAAAGCTCCCAGAATCTTCAAATAAGCTCCAAACCTGATTAAACCTGTAAAAGACTCTAAAAGAACACAAAAGACACTAAAAACACATTGATATCATGGTATAAAATGGGTAAAAACCATGATATATCAACTCCCCCACACTTAGCTCTTGCTTGTCCTCAAGCAAGTAAAGAACCAAAGTATAAGAGAAGAAGTTTGAAAACACAGAAACTCATTTCGTCTTAGGAACTTTCACAATCACATTCACTTAGTAAGCCACTGAAAACTTTCCTACAGAACTCAAGACCACAATATACTTCCCCCACACTTAGCAACTGTCCCAAGTAAACTCCACAATCACATTCAAGCATTCAAATTCACCCTACTGACTTCTGCAAGTATTTAAGTGCGGTCTCACCTAAGGAGTATCGATCAAAGGGCACATGGGTTCTTACCTTACCAGCTCTAGACCACCATACTATCTTTCTCTAGTCCCTTTCTTCTCTTTCCCTTCCTTAACAACTGATTTTTCCCCACTGGGTATCATTTTATTTTTTTTATCAGTGTTCTTCCCATTAAGGGGTGTACTTTGGACACATTCCATGGATCACATGAGAGAAAATAGTGTTTGCTACCATTCCCATGACCACTTCGGAGTTACTAACTCATCCGCAGTTTATTATTATTTTTTTTTTTTACTTTATGGAAGGGGAGAAGGGAACTAAATAGGATAGGTTGACAGGCTGTGTCAGAACTAACAAGGGAATCCGACACAAAGTATACCAAGCCCTTAGGTGAGAAAATCTAAGTCAGTATTAAGGTGAAGTCAGTAAAAGGATCCTCTGATACCTGAAGTGATGTGGGTGTCCTCAGTAGGTTGATCCGTGTCTGAGTTTTCTAACAGTCATAGAGGCTCTGCAAGTCTGTCCAATGGTCACTTAGTTCCTGTTCAAGCGAAAAGTTTCCTCGAAAAATCATAGTTTCATACAAGTTTTGACTCAATAAAACAAATTTCGAAAAACTAAGAAAACAAAAGCGTGCGTCAGTAGCTTCCTCCCCCACACTTAAACTACACTGTCCCCAGTGTAATCAAAGTATGAGCTCGGTGAAAGAAATAATCAAATTGAAGAACAAACCGAAAAGTTGCAGATTACTTACCTTTCGTCGCCCTGTGTCGATCGATGCCACAAGGGTGTCGATCGATGCAAGGCGAATATGCTCGCGGTTATTGAGATAACCGGTGTCTGAATCGCAATCAAATTGGCTAACCGTAAATCGCAACTGCATCGACCGATGCACAATGTGTGTCGGTCGATGCAATGCGATTTTTCATGTATCTCTCGGCTCTGAACACACTTAAACAGAAAAATTAAAAATACCAAAACCAAAACGAAAATTGAAAAACAAAAACGAACCTAACAGTGGGTTGCCTCCCACTCAGCGCTTGTTTTTAGTCAGTAGCTTGACTATGGGAAGAGATTAGATTCATGGGGGTTTCAACAGAGACTTTGAATATCTCTGTGAATATCTCTTCATCCAAGGAGGTGTATAGGCAATATGATCATGAGGCTTCCCAAGGAAAGAGAAATCAGAATCAGGGCGGGAGCGAATCTTGGGTGGTGCACTGCGTTTTCCTGCATTCAAAACAATGTGATCAGAAGGTTTAAGCTTAGGTGATTTGTACCTTACCTTTGATGTATATCTGATGTCTGGAGCTTTCTGCTTATGAGCAGTTGTAGGTGCTGAAGATGTTATAGCAGGTTCAAGAGGAACTGCCATCTTCTTCTTTCCACTATCAGATACTTTAGTTCCACCAATCTTAACTTCTTCTTTCAGATGACCATCAGTGGAGATCATCTTCTTTGCATGAACTCGCAAAGTTTCAACTGTTGGTGTTTCATTCACCTTCTTATCTATCACTTTTATGCAGTTAGCCACTCCTATCTCTTGTTTGGAGGGTTTGGGAACCTTAGGATACGGCACAGGGGGCTCGTAGGCTCGTTCTGGTACTGTTGCAGGTTTCTGGTCATGTGTGCGTTCTGTGTCGATCGTTGCATAATGTGTGTCGATCGATGCAAGGCGATTCTGTTTCTCGAAAGAACTCGAAATTGCCGTCAGAACGGCGTGTCGACCGACACATAGGGGGTGTCGATCGATGCATGTATCAGGCAGACAATATTCATCCAGAAAATCCGAGATTATGCTCTCTTCTTCACCTAGCAACTCAATCTCATCCCCTAAGGTCACAGCTTTGATGGATCTGTACTGTTCAGCTCTTCTAGCTTCATTTTGCCTTTGTATTGCTCCAGCTGTCTGCTGAACTTGGACATCTAGCTTCTTCAAATGTGTGCTCAAGTATGCAAGCTTCCCACTCAGATTTTCATGTATAGCTTCCAGTTTCTTGTCGAAGTCCACAGCAAACTTGGTCTGATTCTCCAGCAGCTGCTCCATCATGGCTTCCATCTTTCTCTCAAAAGCACTAGCAGCGGGAGGTGTCTGATAAGAATTACCTTGCTGATCTCCATACCTGTTTCCTTGAAACCCAGAACCATTTATGTAGTTTCTCTCCTCTTCCTGTCTTTCCAATAACTGCTCCATCATAGTTTCCATCCTAGTCTCAAAAGCAGTGGCTGCAGGAGGTTCTTGCCCATACTTTTCAAGTATAAGACTGTGCAGATAGTCGAGTTTACTCTTCAACCCAGCTATCTGTGATCTGTTAATCCCTGGACTGAAGAAATCACACATCTTTCTTAGGATATGTGTCGATCGATGCAGGAGAAGCGTCGATCGATGCAAGCGCGATGATGTGTCGATCGACACACAGGACCGTGTCGATCGATGCAAGGCGATTACAGGCGTACCTGAAACGCAAGAACAGAAAAAGAAAAAAAAATTAGTAACAAAAAGGAAAAACGAAAAACCTAGTCTAAACCCTAAGTTCAAATCTATCGAGGACTCAAAAGAGTCCCCGGCAACGGCGCCAAAAACTTGATAGGTCGAGTTTTAATCCCTATACTAACTGCAAGTGCACAGTGATGTAGTTGTAGTACTTAGGGTATCGAATCCACAGGGACTCTGGTCAACGATAGATAAAAACAGAAGTGATTAAACTAGGAGAAAGCAAAGATGATTAAACTAAAAGCGAAGCAGAAAAGTAAATCAGTAGCAGGCGAGTTTTGTGAGCAAGGAAGCGAAGCGTTAGGTTTCAGGAGTTCTCAGGAAATCAGGAACGCAAGCAATCAATCTATCTAGATCTAATCAATAACTGTTCTAGAACTCAAACACGGAAATAGAATTAACCAAATCTCTTTGCGAAAACTCTCTAAGTCTAAGTGCAGTAATCCAAATCTCTTTGCAATTACTAACAGATTAAACTAGCATTAATGATCAGGTTTGATATGTTCACAATTCCCCTAAACCAAATCTCTTTGCGAGTAGATCAAATTGCTCATCTAGGTTCTTTCTAGCTAATTAACCAACTCTCGTTGTATCAATCAACCTAACATCATAATTCTGATTAGCTACTTCAGATTAAGCATTAAGAACAACCTAAACAAAGAACTAGCAGATATGAATCCCTACAGATTAATTAAACTATAGTTCCATGAAATCCCTAATGAGAATCCTTCAACCTAACAGGTAAACTACTCAGACATATTCATCGAAACAGAAAACATCTTAAGTAGAAAACCAAATATCATAAAACAGAATAATCAACAGGGGTTCGAAATCAAGTCTCTTTCGAGAACAGGATCAGCCCCTAAGGCTCTCTGAAATAAAATAAAACTAAAGTAAAGCGTAGCCTAAACAATGGCTTAAAAACCCTAATATAATGGTCTAAAGTCGGCTGGGGCCTTTTTGCAAGTCTGGAAAGTTTCTGGGCAAAAACTGTAAAATCTCCAAAATGCAGATTTTTGGGCGCAGGAATTTCGTCCTGTAGTGGTGTCGACCGACACAGAAGTTGTGTCGATCGACACAGTGTAAAAACGGACCCAGTGACTCTGTGAAATCCATATAAGCTGCCAAATAACTCCAAAAGCTCCCAGAATCTCCAAATAAGCTCCAAACCTGATTAAACCTGTAAAAAACTCTAAAAGAACACAAAAGACACTAAAAACACATTGATATCATGGTATAAAATGGGTAAAAACCATGATATATCACCATACCTGCTGAAATCATCAGTGAAGGTAATGAAGTATCGAAAATTTCCTCTGGCACTTGTGCTCATTGGGCCGCACACATCAGTATGTATAAGGCCCAATAGGTCACTGGCCCTTTCATTTTGTTTGTTGAAAGGGGCCTTGGTCATTTTGCCCAGTAAACAAGATTCACATTTCTCACATGATTCATAATCAAATGAGCCCAGAAGCCCATCACTATGGAGCTTTTGAATCTGTTTCTCGTTTATGTGGCCCAAATGACAATGCCATAGAAAAGTCTGATTCGTGTCATTTGATTTGAATCTCTTGGTGTTAATGTTATAGATTGGTGTGCTTTGGTTTAGAACATAAAGCCCATTCTCTAATGGGCTGCTACCATAAAATATATCATTGTAATCAAAAGAACAACATTTATTCTTAATTGAAAACTGATATCCTTCCATATCCAAAACAGGAATAGAAATAATATTTCTGCTCATAGCAGATACATAGTAGCAGTTCTTAAGTTCTAAAACATGCCATAAAGGAAAAACAAATGAAATACTCCTACGGCTAATGCAGCAACTCTTTTTTCCATTTCACACGCGTAGGTCCACTTGTCCTTTCTCCTTAGTCCTACTGTTGCTCAGGCCCTGCATATTTTCACAAAATATGAGCACCACAACCGGTATCCAATACCCAATAAGTAGAACCATAAGAAGTAACATTTACTTCTATAACATAAATACCTGAAGAAGAAGTCTCGTACGTCTTCTTCATCTTCTCATAATCTTCCAGGAATTTCTTGCAATTTCTTTTCAAATGCCCATAACCTTTACAATAAAGGCACTTATCATCTTTAGAAGGACCAGGTTTAACCTTAGGAGCATGGTTAGACTCGCTTGGATTCACAATCGAACTCGTCTTGCTATCACCTTTGTTCTTACCAAGTTTCTTAAACTTCTTACCCTTTTGTACCATAAGGACATTTGGGGTGTCCTTCTTGATGTTAGGTTCAACAGTCTTTAGCATCCCATGCAATTCAGCCAACGTCTTCGTCAAGTTGTTCATGTTATAGTTCATAACAAATTGATCATAGCTTGACGGCAGTGACTGCAAAATGATGTCAGTAGCCAACTCTTGGCTAATGGGACAATCCAGTTTACCCAGGTTATCAATATAACCCATCATCTTAATGACATGAGGACTAACTGGTTCGTCCTTTGGTAGCTTGCACTCAATCAGAGACTTAACCGTCTGGTATCTTTGAGTTCGTGCCTGCTCCTGAAACATGTTTTTCAGGCCATTGATCATCTCTATTAGCGACTCCACGTACTCATATTGCTTTTGCAAGTCCGAATTCATGGTAGCCAACATGAGACAACACACATCGACCACATCATTTGAATGCTTATCCCAAGCATCCTTATCTGACTGCCAGGCATTTACTCGGTACTTCTTGGGGAAAACTTTCTCAAGGACATAGTCCTTTTTCTCCTGTTTGAGAATAATTCTCAAGTTCCGATACCATTCGAGAAAATTCGATCCATTTAACTTGTCCTTCTGAAGGACGGATCGCAGGGAGAAAGTGTTATTATGAGTGTTAGTCATAGCTGAGATCAAAGAAAGGAAAAAGGTTTAGTTATGATGTTCAAGAAATGAGAATTCTTAACTATTAAGAAAACTCGCATTATATTCAAACAATGTTTCCTCAAATGAATATAATGATCCCAGACCCTTACTTCACTAAACTTGAGTGAGCCACTGGCTATCACCCAATTTTAGCTATCAAGGTAAGAAACAACTTTGCTAGTTATATCCAATATAACTCTTGGTTGCGGATTGACATCTCATGTCCAATCCACCTGATGTCTCTGAGCCCAAAACAATTTTGATGGCCCAGTCAAGTAAACCAATCTCTTAAGTCATGTAATTGTTGATGCCTTGCACTGCAAAACCATCAACACGATTACCTCCTGTCTTACTCATGTAATCGTGGACATCTCGCACTGCAAGTCTATCGCACAATGAAATGAGTCTTGACAGTTGACAAGATTGGAAAGACATCAAGGATCACTTGATATTTGGTTGAGGAACGGAACCATTTAAAACGTTCAGTTTTATTATGTTTTAATTCTTCTAATTAAATTGGTTCATTTTGGTTTGGTTCTATGATTTCAGGTTCAATAACCTAAACCATCGGATCTTGTGTCGACTGACACTACTTTAGTGTCGATCGATGCAGATTAACCAAAACCAATTTGCGAAAACCGATCATTCCAATTGATCCGGTTTTATGATAACCGGCCAGTGTCGATCGACACTACATTAGCGTCGGTCGATGCTAACCTTATCATATTAATCGCTTTAAACCGTTTTGCAGTTTAACCAATTTAAACCAAGCTCGATGATCTCCTGATTGCGAGGTCTGTGTCGACCGACACAACTCTTGTGTCGATCGTCACAGTTAGGTTAAACTTGTTTCTTATTCGGGTTATCCGGTGTCGAACAGTGCGATAAGCCCTAATCGTTTTCAAGCAAAAACCTAAAACTAGATTACTTTCATGAAAACGAGTTTTAGCATGCTTGTATCAACTATACAGAGATTCAGATTCAACTAATCTAATCAACATGCTACTGATTCAATAGAACCCTAAGCATCTGATAACACTGAAGGAATTTCTAGCAGTTCCTAATCCAATTAGGCAGCCCTAGTCTTAATTCCAAGCCTAGGATCTAGGGTTCATATAATCGAATCAATGGGATCTCGAGATTACCTGTTGATTAGCAGCGGAAGGTTTGCAAGTAATCGAGATCTCAAAGCACCTCAAATGTTGTGCCTCTACTGGTATCCACACGCACACAAACTGAACAGGAGGGATGCTAGTGCCTTTAGAGATCAGATCTCTCAAGAGGTTTCTGTTTCTTTACTGGTGGCTGTGAATTAGGTTAGTCGTGTGTAAAAGTCGACCATATATCTTATATATGTCGACTTATACCACGACCGAATTAACCAACGATTAAACCGAAGTTAATCCGGTCATTCGCGATCTGTGTCGACCGACACACTTACTGTGTCGATCGACACTGCCCCAGAAACTCGGTATTGAATGCATATCAAATATGCATTGACCAGATCATTACATTAATGATCAACCTCATATACTACGTCCAGTTTGCTTAGGTGTGTGACCCTGTAGGATCATATAACACTAGCAATGAGTTCTAAACTCATTGATCATAAGTGGCTTCTAGCAAAGCATTATGACTGCCCAGTGTCATATGATTGTCTCATCTCGACAATATGACTTTCACTTAGAGTAAGTACAATAGATTTCAGGACATTCCCAACACTTTTGTTCCTTCCTCTTACGAGTCGGACTCGGCCGTTGTCATCCCTTGTCATATTTTTGAGAGGCATCGTTTGTATGTTTCGATTCGTTATGTTCGTATCTCCCTTTTGGTATTCTCCGAGGAGGAGGTTTTGCAGGTGACAGCATTCGTTAGTGTCGTGCCCTGACCTCTAATGGTATGTGCAGAAAGGTATGACCTTATCGCTGGTGTTCACGCCTTTGTTTTTAGCGCGGTTTTGCGGGTTGCCTGGCAGGTCGTGCTCGCTAGCGAAGTAAGCCGTTGTCTTCTTGCCTTCCCTCTTTGATTTTTTTGTACTCTTGATTGTAGTGTTGACGCGGTTCAATGTATTCCTGCGTCGAATCCTTCCCTTTAGCGGGGTTTGCTGTCCCAAAATTTTTGGCGAGTAGTTCCCTTTCCTACTCTATTTCGATGAAGATGGCGGCTCGATGGAGGGTGTCTTCAAGGCTTTGTCATTTATTCAGGGCTAGTTCGCTACGAAATGGTGATTTGTACGAGAGTTCGTTTCGCAGCACTGGTAGTCCCTTGCTGTCGGTCACCGAGATTTTTGAAACAAGGGCTTTGAATCTATTGATGTACGACCTTAGGGGTTCGTTTAGTCCTTGGCTGATCGCCCAAAAGTCGGCGCTTGATGCCCCTTCTTGGATGAACATTGAGTAGTGTTTGATAAAAGTGGTCGTTAGCTGTTGATAGCTGTTAATGAAGTGTGCCTCCAGTCGCGAGAACCATTTGAGGTTGGCGCCGCTGAGGTTTTCGACGAAGAGCTGGCAAAAGCCAGCATCGCGCTCCTCAGGAGAGAACTGGGCTCGTCCCATTGCAATGCTGAAAGATGTTATGTATTGCCGCGGATCTGAGCTGCCGTCGTAGGTAGGTAATTTGATATTTCCTGGTCGTCAGGACTCTGTCAATCTCGGGGGCCGAGCTAGTTGCCTTGTGGACTCTTGACGTCATGCTGTCTAGTTGCGCCTTCAGAAGCTCGATCTCGCTGCCTCTGCCCGGTTCCTCTCCATATTGCGTTAGCTCGATGGACTGTGTTTGATTTGCTTCATATTCATGTGTCGGTGTCAGCCGGGGTATGGTTGGCCGTTCGCCAGGTCCGATGGTTGTGTTCAGGAAGGTATCAGCGAGAATTTCCAGTCTTCAAGATGCATGATGTTCGGCTGTTCGAAGGTTGTCGATTTGCTCGTGGCATACTTATTGGGCGTTCCCGAGTATCTCGAAGCGGTCATTGTTGCATCGTGTCAGCTCGTCAATCTGCGTCATCAAGATCCTTATGAAAGAAGAGACATCCTGCCGGTTTTGAGCGGGGGCTTCCGCGATGATTGTTGTTGGCTCGACGCCTTCGTGTGTGTTCATTGTTCTGGTTTGGTTGATTGGGCGGTTGACCGTCGACACCTTCGCGAGCCAGTGCAGTGTTGGGCCCGGTGTTTTTTGGGGGACCTGAGGGAACACGAGTGTTCGGGTTCGGGTATGAGGAGCTGGTTGGTAGGGGTGGTAAGTTCGTCTGTTTGCCCGAGTTCAAGGAATTCGAGCTCGGCGGCTGGTCCGTCTTTTTCTCCGAGCTACCTCTGGCTAAAAGAGGTCCTGTCATCTCGGCATCGCCTCAGAGTGTAGAAAAGTTTCTCGGTCCCCACAGACGGCGCCAATTATTGTTACGGAAATTCGATCTAGTAATAAAAGCCAGGCTACGATCTGAAATGTCCGAACTACGAAATGAGAGATAAACTTTAAGTAAGCTTGAAACTGTTCTTTATTGATGTTAAGATCGAAGCCGATCTATGAACAGGATGGTATGAGGTGGGAGTCCATCAAATGACGTGCTCCCTAAATATTTCTTGAGGTCGGAGTTTTATAGAAATAGCTCGGCACTCTCGCAAGTTACAATGTCTCTAGAATAAAGAGGGAAGTGTCCTATTTGTAGCGCTTGGATGCTGACTTCGTTTTGGGCCATTAACTTCTTAGCAGACTTGTCTTCTTGGACCGATGTGAATGTGGCCCATTAAACAAGATTTCCAATGGGTTTTGGATGGGTGCTAAACCCATATCCAACAAAGGAGATGACATCATTGTCTCTGTATCTTTCTTATTCATGTACTGGTAACCACACCGTTAACTGGTGCTCCTGAGAAATTACTACCGTCCGTTGGTGCTCCGGAGACATCGTGACCGTTCGTTTGTTTGACTTAGTTAGTGATCGGAAGCTCTTGAGCTCTCATCCAATAGATTCAATACGTCTTTACTTTTTCCCCACACAACACTATATAGTCCAATGACAATGCCCCTATTATACTGCACATTTACAACAACACCCTACAAAACGTTAATCACTTTGTTAAATAAATTTAAGCATAAAGAAAGAAATGTTAATTACCGTCCGAGATGGATATTTTCAGCCAAAACAAGGGCACCGAGGAAAGCTGTAATGACCATACACATAGGACTAAACGACGTCGTAACGTGGCCACGTTACTTAATCACAATGCTTTGTATGCAATAAGCAATGCCCGAACAAACCACTCCCTAAACATATCACACATAGTAGTCATAAGTTTTAGTTCGTAAAGAGAACATTCAGGGCTAGGATCAGTGACGCTTTCCTCAATTCTTGGTCCTCTTGTGAGAGAGCATATACCGATACTGATAAATGATTGGAGAGTAGTTGATGATATATCATGGTTTTTACCCATTTTAGACCATGATATAGTTGTGTTTTAGTGTCTTTTGTCTTTGTTTAGAGTCTTTTACAGGTTTAATCAAGTTTGGAGCTAATTGGAGATATTTGGAGCATTTTGGGACTTTTAGGACGTTTTGGCCGAGAGATTTACTCACTGTCCGATTTATTGATCATGCATCGACCGACACACCTTGTGCATCGGTCGACACACTAGCGAGATGGGCCGTACGCGTCGGTTTAACAAGTTATGAAGATTTGCAAAGAGACCCAGAATAGTTCCAGTATTTACACAGAAGCTCCATCCGAGATTATGCCTATATATACTAGTTTTTGGTGTTTATTTTACGAACGCTTTACATTAGGCTTTGATACTAATAGCTAAGAGATTTCTAGAGCTTTTGGGGCTGATCTATTTTCTGTATTCACTTATTTTGGAGAAGATTTCGAACCCCTTTATCTATTTAATTTCTTATATGCAATCTATTATTTCTTTGATTATGTTTTCATTAATCATGTCTGAGTAGATCCATAGTTGAGTTTAGGGTTTCTCACATAGGATTTCATGACTTGCTAGACTTGTTCAAATTCAGTTAAGGATTCATAACTATATATGTTCTTCAATTTAATTGTGCTTAAAGCTAGTTCTAACCTGATCAATTAGAATCTAGATCTTAGGTTGCTAAATACGTCACAGAAGTGGGGTTTAGGAATCTGAACTAATTAAATTGGGCAATTAAACTTTGCGCAAACGGAAGTTTGGTTTAGGATAATTGTGAACATATCAAACTTGGGATTAATGCTAGTTTAATCTGTTAGTTCTCGCAAACGAAAGTTTGGTTTGCTGCACTTAGGCTTAGAGAATTATCGCAAAGGAATTTGGTTAATTCTATATCTGTGTTTTGAGTTCTAGAACTGTGCTTAATTAGATCCTTGCTGAATGAACTGTCTGCTTGTCTGATTTCCTGAGAATACCCTAGGCTTGACGCTTTTAGTTTATTGCTTCACAACCGTTAATCTCTGCTACTGTTTACTTTCTTGCTTCGCAATTTATTTACTTCACCATCTGCTTATTTCTAGTTTAATCTCTACGTTTCTGTTTCTATTGAGACCAAGTGTCACTGTGGATTCGATAGCCCTATATACTACTTTGACATTGCTGTTCACTTGCAGTTTAGAATACGGTAAAACTTAGAAGCCTATCAAGTTTTTGGCGCCGTTGCCGGGGACTCTTTGAGTCTTCGATAGCTTAGAGTTTAGGGTTTTACTAGGATTTTTTGTTTTCTTTTCGTTTTTGCTTTTTTTATTTTTATTTTTTCTGATTTATTTTTCTGTTTTCTCTGATTTCGCATTGCGTCGATCGACGCCCTGCTTGCATCGATCGACACATTTCGCAGAATCACCAAGAAGACTAAGAGATCATCAGGACGATGTGTCGGAATGATATTTTCAGCTCATGGATTGACAGTTCACAGATAGCTGGGTTGAAGAACCAAGTTGACTCTCTGCATAGTCTTCTACTTGGAAAGTATGCACAAGAAGCTAACCATTGCGTTGAAGGAACTGGATTCTATAGTCACAGATCTGCTTTTCAGAAACCCTTTACAAGGAGTTGTAGTGTTTCTTCTTACCAAGCACCGCCTGCACCTACAGCTCATGAGAGCAGAATAGAAATCATGATTGAGCAGTATCTTGAGAGACAACAACAGATTGATATGTCCTTCAACTCAAAGATTGATGCGTTGATTGAAGATTTGAGTGAGAAGTTCGAATCTCTGAGCACACATATGGAGGAGCTGGATATCAAAATTGAACGAGCAGATGCAGAAATAGAGAGGCGGAATGAAGCTAAGAGAGCTGAACAGAAGCTGCACATCAATGCTGTGAACATAAGGGATGAGATTGACTTGCTGGAAGAAGAAGAGAGCATAATCTCGGATTTTCTGGATGAATATTGTCTGCCTGATATATGCATCGATCGACACCCCCTCAGTGACGATCGACACGCCATTCTGACGGCAATTTCGAGTTCTTTCGAGAAACAAAATCGCCTTGCATCGATCGACACACATCATGCAACGATCGACACAGAACGCAGACATGTCCAGAAACCTGCAACAGTGCCAGAACGAGCCTACAGGCCCCCAGTGCCATATCCTAAGGTTCCTAAACCTTCCAGACAAGAGCTAGAAGTGGCTAACTGCATGAAAGTGATGGATAAGAAGGTGAATGAAATACCACCAGTTGAAACTTCGCGAGTTCATGAAAAGAAGGTGATCTCCACTGATGGTCATCTGAAAGAAGAAGTTTAGATTGGTGGAACTACAGTAGCTAATAGTGGAGAAAAGAAGATGGCGGTTCCTCATGAACCTGCTCTAATATCTTCAGTACCTGCAACTGCTCATAAGCAGAAAGCTCCAGACATCAGATATACATCAAAGGTAAGGTACAAATCACATAAGCTTAAACCTTCTGACCACATTATTTTGAATGCAGGAAAACGCAGTAGACCGCCCAAGCTTCACTCCCGCCCTGATTCTGATTACTCATTCCTTGGAAGATCTCATGATCTGAATGCTTATACGCCACCTTGGATGAGGAGACATTCACAGAGACACTCAAAGTCTCTGTTGAAACCGCCATGAGTCCGATCCCTTTTTGATAGGTCAAGCTATTGACCTTAAACAAGCGCTGGGTGGGAGGCAACCCACCATTAGGTACTGGTGTTTTTCTACTTAATTTTTGGTGTTTTTGTTAGGATTTTACGTTTGTTTTTGTTTCTGGTGAGTTTATGTTTGCAGGTCTCGGTTAAATCGCAGTGCAACGATCGACGCACTTCTGTGTCGATCGTCACAACACGAAAGGAATCGCATTGCAGCGATCGTTGCGGTCCTGAGCAACGATCGACTATACACGAAAATCGCCAAGTAACGGTCGATGCACTTAGTGCAACGGTCGATGCATGAGCGACAGAGGTAACCCGACAGACATAATTTCACCTTTTCAATTTTTATTTTCTTTTTACCGATCCTTCGCTAGACACTACTGGGGACAGTGTGTCTTAAGTGTGGGGGAGGTGCTACTGACTTTCGTTTTCTGTTTTCTTAAGAGTCAGTCCATTTTTCAAAAAAATTTGTTTTATTGAGTCAAAATTGTTTAAGTAAGAAACTATGATTTTCTGAGAAGATTTACAAGACTTGCAGGAACTTAAGTCACCATTGGGATGAAGTTGCAGGATCTATCTATGACTATTAGAAAACCCCATCACTGATCAACCTACTGGGAACACCCACATCACTTCAGGTATCAGAGGATCCTTTTACTGACTTCAACCTTAATACTGACTTAGATTTCTCACCTAAGGGCTTGGTATAATTTGTGTCGGATTCCCTTGTTAGTTCTGACACAGCCTGTCAACCTATCCTATTTAGTTCCCTTCTCCCCTTCTATAAAGTAAAAAAAAATAATAATAAACTGAGGATGAGTTAGTAACTCCGAAGTGGTCATGGGAATAGTAGAAAACACTATTATCTCTCATGTGATCCATGGAATGTGTCCAAAGTACACCCCATAACGGGAAGAACACTGATAAAATAAAATAAAATGATACCCATTGGGGAAAAATCAGTTGTTAAAGAAGGGAAAGAGAAGAAAGGGACTAGAGAAAGATAGTATGGTGGTCTAGAGCTGATAAGGTAAGAATCCATGTGCCCTTTGATCGATAATCCTTAGGTGAGACCGCACTTAAATACTTGCAGAAGTCAGTAGGGAGAATTTGAATGCTTGAATGTGATTGTGGAGTTTACCTAGGACAGTTGCTAAGTGTGGGGGAAGTACCTTGTGGTCTTGATATCCTGTGATTGATTCTTGCAGTGGTTTACTAAGGGGAATCTGAGTATTGTAGCTTCTAGGATGAAATGAGTTTCTGAAGAGTTTTCAAACCTCTTCACCATGTTTTAGTTCTATGTTTTGCTTGAGGGCAAGCAAAGGCTAAGTGTGGGGGAGTTGATATATCATGGTTTTTACCCATTTTAGACCATGATATAGTTGTGTTTTAGTGTCTTTTGTCTTTGTTTAGAGTCTTTTACAGGTTTAATCAAGTTTGGAGCTAATTGGAGATATTTGGAGCATTTTGGGACTTTTGGGACGTTTTGGCCGAGAGATTTACTCACTGTCCGATTTATTGATCATGCATCGACCGACACACCTTGTGCATCGGTCGACACACTAGCGAGATGGGCCGTACGCGTCGGTTTAACAAGTTATGAAGATTTGCAAAGAGACCCAGAATAGTTCCAGTATTTACACAGAAGCCCCATCCGAGATTATGCCTATATATACTAGTTTTTGGTGTTTATTTTACGAACGCTTTACATTAGGCTTTGATACTAATAGCTAAGAGATTTCTAGAGCTTTTGGGGCTGATCTATTTCATGTATTCACTTATTTTGGAGAAGATTTCGAACCCCTTTATCTATTTAATTTCTTATATGCAATCTATTATTTCTTTGATTATGTTTTCATTAACCATGTCTGAGTAGATCCATAGTTGAGTTTAAGGTTTCTCACATAGGATTTCATGACTTGCTAGACTTGTTCAAATTCAGTTAAGGATTCATAACTATATCTGTTCTTCAATTTAATTGTGCTTAAAGCTAGTTCTAACCTGATCAATTAGAATCTAGATCTTAGGTTGCTAAATACGTCACGGAAGTGGGGTTTAGGAATCTGAACTAATTAAATTGGGCAATTAAACTTTGCGCAAACGGAAGTTTGGTTTAGGATAATTGTGAACATATCAAACTTGGGATTAATGCTAGTTTAATCTGTTAGTTCTCGCAAACGAAAGTTTGGTTTGCTGCACTTAGGCTTAGAGAATTATCGCAAAGGAATTTGGTTAATTCTATATCTGTGTTTTGAGTTCTAGAACTGTGCTTAATTAGATCCTTGCTGAATGAACTGTCTGCTTGTCTGATTTCCTGAGAATACCCTAGGCTTGACGCTTTTAGTTTATTGCTTCACAACCGTTAATCTCTGCTACTGTTTACTTTCTTGCTTCGCAATTTATTTACTTCACCATCTGCTTATTTCTAGTTTAATCTCTACGTTTCTGTTTCTATTGAGACCAAGTGTCCCTGTGGATTCGATAGCCCTATATACTACTTTGACATTGCTGTTCACTTGCAGTTTAGAATACGGTAAAACTTAGAAGCCTATCAAGTTTTTGGCGCCGTTGCCGGGGACTCTTTGAGTCTTCGATAGCTTAGAGTTTAGGGTTTTACTAGGATTTTTTGTTTTCTTTTCGTTTTTGCTTTTTTTTATTTTTATTTTTGCTGATTTATTTTTCTGTTTTCTCTGATTTCGCATTGCGTCGATCGACGCCCTGCTTGCATCGATCGACACATTTCGCAGAATCACCAAGAAGACTAAGAGATCATCAGGACGATGTGTCGGAATGATATTTTCAGCTCATGGATTGACAGTTCACAGATAGCTGGGTTGAAGAACCAAGTTGACTCTCTGCATAGTCTTCTACTTGGAAAGTATGCACAAGAAGCTAACCATTGCGTTGAAGGAACTGGATTCTATAGTCACAGATCTGCTTTTCAGAAACCCTTTACAAGGAGTTGTAGTGTTTCTTCTTACCAAGCACCGCCTGCACCTACAGCTCATGAGAGCAGAATAGAAATCGTGATTGAGCAGTATCTTGAGAGACAACAACAGATTGATATGTCCTTCAACTCAAAGATTGATGCGTTGATTGAAGATTTGAGTGAGAAGTTCGAATCTCTGAGCACACATATGGAGGAGCTGGATATCAAAATTGAACGAGCAGATGCAGAAATAGAGAGGCGGAATGAAGCTAAGAGAGCTGAACAGAAGCTGCACATCAATGATGTGAACATAAGGGATGAGATTGACTTGCTGGAAGAAGAAGAGAGCATAATCTCGGATTTTCTGGAGGAATATTGTCTGCCTGATATATGCATCGATCGACACCCCCTCAGTGACGATCGACACGCCATTCTGACGGCAATTTCGAGTTCTTTCGAGAAACAAAATCGCCTTGCATCGATCGACACACATCATGCAACGATCGACACAGAACGCAGACATGTCCAGAAACCTGCAACAGTGCCAGAACGAGCCTACAGGCCCCCAGTGCCATATCCTAAGGTTCCTAAACCTTCCAGACAAGAGCTAGAAGTGGCTAACTGCATGAAAGTGATGGATAAGAAGGTGAATGAAATACCACCAGTTGAAACTTCGCGAGTTCATGAAAAGAAGGTGATCTCCACTGATGGTCATCTGAAAGAAGAAGTTCAGATTGGTGGAACTACAGTATCTAATAGTGGAGAAAAGAAGATGGCGGTTCCTCATGAACCTGCTCTAATATCTTCAGTACCTGCAACTGCTCATAAGCAGAAAGCTCCAGACATCAGATATACATCAAAGGTAAGGTACAAATCACATAAGCTTAAACCTTCTGACCACATTATTTTGAATGCAGGAAAACGCAGTAGACCGCCCAAGCTTCACTCCCGCCCTGATTCTGATTACTCATTCCTTGGAAGATCTCATGATCTGAATGCTTATACGCCACCTTGGATGAGGAGACATTCACAGAGACACTCAAAGTCTCTGTTGAAACCGCCATGAGTCCGATCCCTTTTTGATAGGTCAAGCTATTGACCTTAAACAAGCGCTGGGTGGGAGGCAACCCACCATTAGGTACTGGTGTTTTTCTACTTAATTTTTGGTGTTTTTGTTAGGATTTTACGTTTGTTTTTGTTTCTGGTGAGTTTATGTTTGCAGGTCTCGGTTAAATCGCAGTGCAACGATCGACGCACTTCTGTGTCGATCGTCACAACACGAAGGGAATCGCATTGCAGCGATCGTTGCGGTCCTGAGCAACGATCGAATATACACGAAAATCGCCAAGTAACGGTCGATGCACTTAGTGCAACGGTCGATGCATGAGCGACAGAGGTAACCCGACAGACATAATTTCACCTTTTCAATTTTTATTTTCTTTTTACCGATCCTTCGCTAGACACTACTGGGGACAGTGTGTCTTAAGTGTGGGGGAGGTGCTACTGACTTTCGTTTTCTGTTTTCTTAAGAGTCAGTCCATTTTTCAAAAAATTTTGTTTTATTGAGTCAAAATTGTTTAAGTAAGAAACTATGATTTTCTGAGAAGATTTACAAGACTTGCAGGAACTTAAGTCACCATTGGGATGAAGTTGCAGGATCTATCTATGACTATTAGAAAACCCCATCACAGATCAACCTACTGGGAACACCCACATCACTTCAGGTATCATAGGATCCTTTTACTGACTTCAACCTTAATACTGACTTAGATTTCTCACCTAAGGGCTTGGTATAATTTGTGTCGGATTCCCTTGTTAGTTCTGACACAGCCTGTCAACCTATCCTATTTAGTTCCCTTCTCCCCTTCTATAAAGTAAAAAAAAATAATAATAAACTGAGGATGAGTTAGTAACTCCGAAGTGGTCATGGAAATAGTAGCAAACACTATTATCTCTCATGTGATCCATGGAATGTGTCCAAAGTACACCCCATAACGGGAAGAACACTGATAAAAAAAAATAAAATGATACCCAATGGGGAAAAATCAGTTGTTAAAGAAGGGAAAGAGAAGAAAGGGACTAGAGAAAGATAGTATGGTGGTCTAGAGCTGATAAGGTAAGAATCCATGTGCCCTTTGATCGATAATCCTTAGGTGAGACCGCACTTAAATACTTGCAGAAGTCAGTAGGGAGAATTTGAATGCTTGAATGTGATTGTGGAGTTTACCTAGGACAGTTGCTAAGTGTGGGGGAAGTACCTTGTGGTCTTGATATCCTGTGATTGATTCTTGCAGTGGTTTACTAAGGGGAATATGAGTATTGTAGCTTCTAGGATGAAATGAGTTTCTGAAGAGTTTTCAAACCTCTTCACCATGTTTTAGTTCTATGTTTTGCTTGAGGGCAAGCAAAGGCTAAGTGTGGGGGAGTTGATATATCATGGTTTTTACCCATTTTAGACCATGATATAGTTGTGTTTTAGTGTCTTTTGTCTTTGTTTAGAGTCTTTTACAGGTTTAATCAAGTTTGGAGCTAATTGGAGATATTTGGAGCATTTTGGGACTTTTGGGACGTTTTGGCCGAGAGATTTACTCACTGTCCGATTTATTGATCATGCATCGACCGACACACCTTGTGCATCGGTCGACACACTAGCGAGATGGGCCGTACGCGTCGGTTTAACAAGTTATGAAGATTTGCAAAGAGACCCAGAATAGTTCCAGTATTTACACAGAAGCCCCATCCGAGATTATGCCTATATATACTAGTTTTTGGTGTTTATTTTACGAACGCTTTACATTAGGCTTTGATACTAATAGCTAAGAGATTTCTAGAGCTTTTGGGGCTGATCTATTTCATGTATTCGCTTATTTTGGAGAAGATTTCGAACCCCTTTATCTATTTAATTTCTTATATGCAATCTATTATTTCTTTGATTATGTTTTCATTAATCATGTCTGAGTAGATCCATAGTTGAGTTTAAGGTTTCTCACATAGGATTTCATGACTTGCTAGACTTGTTCAAATTCAGTTAAGGATTCATAACTATATATGTTCTTCAATTTAATTGTGCTTAAAGCTAGTTCTAACCTGATCAATTAGAATCTAGATCTTAGGTTGCTAAATACGTCACGGAAGTGGGGTTTAGGAATCTGAACTAATTAAATTGGGCAATTAAACTTTGCGCAAACGGAAGTTTGGTTTAGGATAATTGTGAACATATCAAACTTGGGATTAATGCTAGTTTAATCTGTTAGTTCTCGCAAACGAAAGTTTGGTTTGCTGCACTTAGGCTTAGAGAATTATCGCAAAGGAATTTGGTTAATTCTATATCTGTGTTTTGAGTTCTAGAACTGTGCTTAATTAGATCCTTGCTGAATGAACTGTCTGCTTGTCTGATTTCCTGAGAATACCCTAGGCTTGACGCTTTTAGTTTATTGCTTCACAACCGTTAATCTCTGCTACTGTTTACTTTCTTGCTTCGCAATTTATTTACTTCACCATCTGCTTATTTCTAGTTTAATCTCTACGTTTCTGTTTCTATTGAGACCAAGTGTCCCTGTGGATTCGATAGCCCTATATACTACTTTGACATTGCTGTTCACTTGCAGTTTAGAATACGGTAAAACTTAGAAGCCTATCAGTTGACGCTGCAAATAAGGATACAATGTAGGATTTAATTAAGGTACTTATTTAGTCTTGTGTTTACGTAACTCAGCGGATTGATTTTTAGTATATAACATTGAATTTTTTTCTTTATAGGCAAGCTTTAATTTCTAAGAAAGTTTGCATATAGATGTTGTTTCCAAAAAGATGTGTACTATCTCGAGGGCTTCAAAATCTAGACTTGTTTTTAAACTTCGGATAGTAAAGAGTGCAACTGAGAAACTGAAGTTAAACCAAGCAACATTCAGTCGCTTGCATCTTGGAACAATTGGGTGAAGAATAGGACTTCCATAACTTTCTAGTTTTTGTAGAGTTATGTTTTCTATTGTAATAGTTTCGCTTGTTGATGATTGCGGACTATGTCAATGAGTAGTTTCCATATTGCAGTCAAAAAGTGAGAAGTATAGGGATCTAAGGAATGTATCATCTTTCAATGGAAATGATACGTGTCTTCTTTCTTGTATCTCATTTTTGAATTTTATAAAGGTATAACAGTTAAACCATGTTTAGCTTGTAGAAAAGAAGATCACTAACCCGAAGATGGCGAGTAGAAGCAAGGTCTAGTTGGCAGCACACACACACACTCTGATGGAAGACCTGTGAAGAAGGAATTTTCAGATTTGATTGTAAGAATTCATCACTTAATGATTCAGTTTTTACTTTAAAATCTTAGATCATGTCGTTCAACATGTTTTCTAATATTTTTATAGGAGAGGATACAATCAGTTGATAGTCAGATGGACTCCACATCAAACGAAAAGATAATAGAAGATGTTGTCAGCCAAGATATGGAAGAGTTAGTGGAATGGGAAAGGGGGTTAGTCTGACCAAGTTAGATTATCTTAATGCTAGGGACTCACATGTTCAGAAGCTTGAAGCTTCACAAGCAGAAATGAAGAACCAAATCGGAGAATTGAAGAATCAAGTTTGTGCTTTAACTGACAAGAAAGTAAGTTTCATTCCTGTATTTGTTGATGGCCAATGAATTAAGATTTGTAGCCTAATTTTTCTTTCTTCGTGTTAGTCATCAGGTGTAGATGTGGATGCTCAATCTAATGTTTCGAAAAAAATAGTGGACCGATTAAGTGTAAGATACTGGATTGGTTTTTGTCAACAAATGTTGTTGTTGGGGAAGGAGAATACTGCTCGGCGGAACCAACCTATAAAATTGGTCAACTTTCAATCGGTCCTAATACGGCGGATGTTATTGTGAAATATGCTACAAGCCCATATGCATATATTCGGAGGCCTACCATATCAATTTGTTAACTTGGTGAAGTTATTGGGACAAAAATTCTTTGGCCAGTTGACAGGGTGGTTTTAGACTAACCTGATTGCAGCTCGGCTGCGGTTAAGCCTGTAGGATCGACTGTAAATTTTAAGTTGTTTCTAATTATTAACTGATAATAATTTGCAACAACAATATTGAGATAACTTATATATATACGCATCACTTTTTAAGCTTCTTCTGATCAAACGAAATGCAACATATATGCTTAGAATGGTAGTGGAATTGTTGATGAGGGCATCATTTGTTCACTAGACCCAAATGAAGGTCAACCAAATTCCTCTATGTCCTAATGCTGCGATTATGAAGGTTGAGAAAGTAATTGATCATGAAGCTTTTTTTGTAGAGACCAAGGTGTGAAATGGAAGTAATGGATGAAGCTCTAAATATGACCCTCGCATGGCCACTAGATAAGATTGTTTTCATCAGTATAATGTAAGATTCACCTAAAACATCACCTGGGGTAAATTCTAATCGTACTTTTTTTTTTTTGATTTTCTCATGTTTTTATCATACAATTTTTTATGTTCATTGATACTTGATGTGTTGTACATTTATATGATTGCAGCGGTTCAGGGAAAACTGTTGCAAAGGGTCGTGTTCTCTCTACTGATCCGGCTGATCGAGTTCACTTCATCCATTTAGGACCTAATGCTTCGAAGATAATGGTAGAGAAGTCAAAGATTGGAGATGATCAAGTGTGGAGAACAAATTCAGAAATCTAATGTATTGGTGATGATAGAGGTAGTGCGGTTGTGTGGTCTAATGACAAACTGGAATTGTTGTGATGCATAAACTTGTTTAGTACTTTTGTTGATTGGAACATATTTATATTTCTTAGTCTTGTGTTTATTGTCGTACGAATTTGTAATACATTTATTTTTTGCGGTTCTAATGATATTACAGGTTTATCATATTTCTTAGGATTTCCAGGTTTCAAATTATCATATAAAAATTTTATTAGCTAGATTTGAAAATATCAAAAATATTGCAGTATATTTGATCACAAAACAAATTCTATTATAATTTATAAGATAGCAATAAAATAGTGCTATGAATAAAAAATGTATAACGCAAAATATCTGCAATTAAAATTAAATATATTGCATTCTTCAAAGTGCTATATTAAGTACGCGTTATTATTGCATTTCAAAAAAGCTCTATAGAAAGTGCGATTTTTTTAATGACGGAAGCATATACAGTGTTTGTTAAAGCGCTATCGTTTATCAAATATATCGGACATCGAGCGCTACAGATATCCATTTTTCTTGTAGTGATTTGGTTCATTATAACCCTGTTACATTCTGGTTTGTGGTTACCATTGTTTGAGCGATGTTGGCCCCTTTTGTTATTATGATCGTTGGTGGGTATTGAGCTTTGAAGCTAATTGGTTCATGCTTGATATAATCATTATCTGGTCGAACTGTTTTTGTGAGGTTATGAATATAGCATCGAGCCGGGCTTGATCAATGTTTCACTACAAATGCCAATTTTGTTTGATTGATCCCTCCACCATGTTTGATTCATCTATAATCTCACAACATTTGTACCATTTGTGTTTCAGTATCACAACATGATATAGATTGGGGACTATATATCCATATGAATCGATGCAAAATAGATTTCTAACTACAATTTGAGATATCCTCCAATGTGTGGCAGTATTAAATTCCTTATACTTGGTTTCTTATGTTGTTTTACAAAGACATATAACTAACATTTGTTTCCTTTCATTTTCTAGATTGTATTGGCTCAGTGTTCAATGCAAAGGGTGTGATGTAGTTCCCAAACTGTCGCGCAACAAAAAAATCTGCCATATAGCTACGACTTATCCACGACAAGTTGTGGCTAAATTTTACAAGCCACGAATAGCCAAGAAATTTGCATTGTGGCTATTCGAAGAAACTTAGCCACAAATAGCAACAAAAAGTCGTGGCTAAATTTAACCATGACCACCCACGAAAATAAGACGTAGGCAAATTAGACAAAAAATAAAATCATAGCTATACGTAGAAAATTAGCCACGAATAATCAAAAATTCTCCTTAGAAGAGTTTATCTATGATAAGCCATGAAAGGCGCAAATAAGACACGAGTGGCGCAGATAAAGCCACAAAATGTTTTGTTGCTATCTGTAGCAATGAATGTCGATTTGTGGCTATAAATAGCTAATGACTTTTATCTTTTCCAAGTTTCATGAGTTAAATAGTTGATTGGAAATGTCTAATCCAATTGTTTTCATGACAGAGCATATATTCGATATTGCCATCAGTTATATCAAGCATTCCGAGTTGTCAAATCCTTTATTTGGTGGAGCCACAGACAGTTTCATGACTATTGTAGCTATTTTGAATAGCCACAAACAGATTTGTGGCTATTAGTAGCTAAATTTATAGCCACTAACGGGTTTGTGGCTATCCGTAGCTACGCATAGTAAAAACATGTACCTTCAGCTTTCACTTGTGATGTGTAGTCACTCTCAAGATTGATGTGTAGTCAGAAGAATCTATTCTCTGTAGCCATGAACTGATTTGTGGCTATCCGCAGCTGTGGTGATGTTATAAATTACGAGCAAATGTTTTCATTTTGGAGAACAAAGTTTCCAAGATCACAATCACATATTTTTTTTTTAATTCACGGAAGAGGATGTACAAACATTTAAAAAGTTCCGATCATAGTGTTTCTAAGAAGTTTAGTGAGGGAGTAAATCTTTTCATTTATTTTGCTTGTAATCAAGCTTCTTTTCTATAAAGCTTCTTTTCTATAGGTCGGGAATTTGTTTTTTCCGTGTAAGAAGTCCGCGATGTTAAAACTGATGAATCACCTGATGATGAAAGGTTTTACCGAGAATTAGTATGTGTGGACATTTCATGGAGAGAGTTGTCAATATGACGGAAAAGCATCAACAAGTCAGCATGCGACAAAACAAGAAGTCTGGACTGATTATCCAAATCAAAGTTCTGATCGATCAAGTACAGATCCCACTTAATATATCAACATGTTACCTGACGACGTCGAGAATTTCTAAGAACCAATATACGTGGAAAATCATGATGCCATTTTCGAAGCGTTAGAATCTGTAAATCAACCGTTGATGGTTGAGCTGATGGAATTTCTAAATTGTATCTGACCTCAAAAGTATTGAATTGAAAGAGCTATTACAATTATTAATTTATATATATATATATATATATAATAGAACATGAAATATTATTCTTGTATTTAGGATTATTTTATATTCTTGTATTTATGATTGGTGTGCTGATAAAATTTCTAAATTTTGTCTTCCAAGGTGTTGAATTGGAAGAGCAATTACAATATCCCGGAGGAATGCGTAGACGACATTGCTCAAACCTTCAAAATTGTTCTACCATCGCCTAACAATGCTCCTAAATCATATTACAATACGAAGAAGTTTGCATGGTCTCTTGGATTGCCATGTCATAAGATTAATGTGTGTGAGGACAAGTGTATGCATTTTTGGAAGGGCGCGGATCGTGATTTGTTACAATGTCGGTTTTGTGAAAAATATCAGCACAAACAAATTGTTGGTCGATCGGGGAAGAAGATTTCAAAGAAAAGGATGTTTTATTTTCCAGTTGCCGACCGGTTGAAGAGATTGTACCAATCAAATACGACTGCTTCACAAATGAGATGGCATGCTGAACATGTTTTTCCCGAAGGAAAAATGCATCATCAGTCAGATGGAAAAGCATGAAAACATTTTAATGATGTATATCTTGTATTTTCTTCTGAGAGTAGCAATGTTTATCTTGGTTTATCAAATGATGGATTTAATCCAATTGGTATAAGCAAGCAGTCATATTCGGTTTAGCCCATCATAGTGACACCATACAATTTACCCTCCGGGATATGCATGAAAGGAAATATTTCTCTCTCTATATTAGTTCCAGGGAAAAACCATCCAAAAAGAGCTTGGATATTTTCTGCAACCGTTGATTGAAGATTTAAAATGCTTATGGAGTGATGGTGTGGCAACTCGGGTAAAAGAGTAATTGAACAAACATTGAAAAAGCCTATCAGATATGGAAGGAGGATCTTTCAAGAGAAACAATCACTTCTTTTGACTATGATTGGGCCCGAAAGAAGCAAAAGCCCATCCCGAAAGGTTGCTTACGATGTGTCCCAAGGAAATATTCACAATGAGAGAGCTGCATTGATACGGAAAATTAGCGATTTTACAACTTACGAAATGCTATTAGGATGAATGACACATGGGCGGCTGGCTTATCCATATTGTATGGATGAGACAAATTTGTTTTGGTTGCCAAATGGAAGAAGCATAGTTGGTTTGATTACCACATAATATTTTTGCCAGAAGATCATCCTTACAGACTGAATGTTAGAGCTTTCAGGAAGAACAAAGATGTTCATGATGATCCACCGCCATCAGTGAGGATATTTTACATGAAAGGATCAACAACATAGAAAGTATGTATAAAATGGTTGATTGTGGAGGCAAAGAACATGACAATCATTCTCGAACAATTGATCCATATGGTGTCGACCAAAATTGGGTGGAAAATAATATCTTTTGGGAGTTGTCGCACTAGGAGGGTTTACTTCTTCGACACAACCTCGATTTCATGCATATTGAGCAAAATTTCTTTGAAAATCTCATCAATATGTTGCTCAATTTTCCGGAGAAGACAAAGGATAGCATACAATCAAGGTTGGATCTCCCGGCATTTTGCAGAAGATCAGACTTAGAGGTTCACTACAAGAAATCTGGGTCATAGCTACGGATTGTTTCGTAGCTATGGCCCAAAATCCGTAGCTAATTTTCAATTAGCTGCGGATAGCTACGAACGCTATCCCCGCTTAAACGCTCGTAGCAAATGAAAATACGTAGCTATCCGCAGCAAGCTTTCTGCGGAATAGCTACGAACAATTCCGTAGCTATTTGCTACGAATAGCTATGATCTGTGTTGGTAGCTAGATTAGTTACAACTTACAACTAGCTACGATTATTGTCGTAGCTATTTCATATCCATTTAAAAAAAAAAAATACAAAAATAAACAAAACAAGAAATTATTTTATTTAAATTAATATTTATAATAAATAAAATTACATTAAATAATTAATCTTAAAACAAAAACAAAAACAAAATCACGAAAACAAAAATCCTCTTCGGCCGTGGACCACCGCTCACCACCGTCGTCTTCTTCCCGCTCACTATCGTCATCTTCTTCCCACCACTTTCGTCCGGCTGCGGAGTCTCTTCGTCTCTCTGCTGCCCACACCATCTCCTCTCTCTGCCGGAAATCGGAGCAGAGCTTTCGCCGAATCTTCGTCTGCAATGATTCTCCATCGCCGGATCTTCGTCTTCGAGAAGCGCGCAATCTCTGACGGCTCATCTTTTTCGATTCCCCATCGCCGGATCTTCGTCATCGAGAGGCGAGTGATTCAAAGGCTCTGACGGCTCAGCTTTGCCACTGTCACAGATCTCTGCATCTGCTGCCGTGAACACCACCGTCCCTCTCTTGCCTTTGCTGCTTCTCCATTTCCACAAAGACTCACGTGACGACGTCTTCTGAAGCAACGGCAGCGGAAAGAGTTAGGCTGCGACGGAGGAAATCTGAGGACCTAAGAACTTGGGAGGATGAGGCTGCGTGGGAACATGCGAAGAAGAGATTGATTCTTTGATTTCCTTCAGTTTTTGGATACAGAAAATAATGGTGAAAATGGGTTGACGGCTCTCGTGAGTTGTGAGTGAAGGAAGACTTATTAATTAGGTTAAAAAAATGAATGGTCAAGATTAAGAGTCGGTAATCCATATAAATATCGTATTTATAGTACTTATTTTTTATGAATGTATTTCAAAGAAACTTAATTCTCATTAATTTTTGATTTTATTTATGTATTAATTTAATAATTTTGTTCTATAACCTTTTTATTTATATCTTGAGTTTAGTTATAGTTTAAACTAATTTTCAATATTATTTTTATCCAAACCAAATGAAAACATAATTTTTTTAAAAATTGGAGATTGAGCAAAACCGAATTAAACAAAAATAATTAGTTTTCAGTTTAAGTTTCAAAAAATAAAAAAGTTAAACCAAACAATGACGATTTATACCAAACCAAACTAAATTTATCAAAAAAAAAGTTAAACCAAACAATGCCGATTTATACCAAACCAAACCAAATTTATATTAAAATTTTGAACCGAACGATCTGAAGTAACCAAATTTAACCAAAATTAGAAAGTTACCGAATCAAACCAAATTAATTTGAAATAACCAAATTTATTCAAATTTTTCAAATTAACCTAATTTACCCAAATAAATCAAAATTAATCAAAATTTTGTTAAAAACCGCACTTGTCCCGAAATCTGAACCATTCATCTGTTTTAATCAATGGTTAAGAAGAGTGATCCATGAGAAACAATCTTAGCCAATAGAAATTTTTTGATTATACTTAATATATAATAACCAAAAACTGATTTAAAAATAACAAAATGAATAAATTTAATTTTTAATTTAAGTTTATAAGAATTTTAGTTTTAAAAGTGTTAAATTTTAGTTATTAGTATATATACAATAATTAAAAGGATAATTTTAAGACTTGTAGTTTATGATTAATATTATAAATTAGTAGATTTTCAAAACAAAATCTTAAATTAAGAGTTAGGGTTTAAATTTTTAATTTGTTTTATTTGAACTATATATTTAAATGTTTAAATATTAATTTTATGTATATATAATTTATTTTTATATATTGATTTTATAGTTTATGATTGAGATTGATGTTTAGAGTATTATTATGGTTTAGGGTATATGGTTTTAAGGGTTGGTTGTAAAGTTATATATAAGAATGTTTAAAAATAATAGATTTGAAAAATGTATAAATGTTATAGTAATTGAAATTTTGTTAATTAGAATTTTATTTATAGTTTTAGTGTTTGTTTAGGGTTTAGGGTTAGGGTTTAGAGTTTTTAGTTTGTTTTATGTAAACTATATATGTAAAATTTTAAATATTTTTATGTATATATATTATATATATAATTAGTTTTCAAATTTGAATTTATAGTTTATGATTGAGATTAATGTTTAGAGTATGGTTATTATTTAGGGTATAGGGTTTTAAATGTTGTGTTTAGGGTTTTAAATTTATAAATAATAGATTTATAATATATTTTTTATTTATAAGTGTTAAAACTTAGTTTGGATATATTATACTAATTATAATTTTATTAGTTAGAGTTTTAGGGTTTGTTTAGGATTTAGGGTTTCAATAGCTACGGATATATTCGTAGCTATTCGTAGCTATACAATATATATAACTGTGAATAGCTACGACAAATGACATAGCTAATCGTAGTTATTATTTGCTACGACTTATTCGTAGCTATTCGTAGTTATGTAGCTACGGATAGATACGACCCGTATCCGTAGCTAAAATGGCTATGAATAGCTACGGATAGCTACGACCTTGCTGCGATTTGAATTCGTAGCTAATCCGTAGCAATCCGTAGCTGAAAAAATTAGCTACGGAAAAATCCGTAGCTAAACACAGTTTTTCTTGTAGTGGTTCCTGAGATGGAAATAATCTATTCCAATCTTTAGATTGTCAAAGAGAGGGAAAGAGAAGGTTCTCACGTGGCTGAAGACAAAGATCAAATTTTAGATGGGTATGTATCAAAGTTTCATATTGTGTGAGTGGAAAGATATTAGGTCAAAAAAGTCATGATTGTCATGTCATCATGCATAAACTTCTCAACTGCATTTACAAAACTACTTTCGGGAGCTGTTCATATGGCCATATCAGGTATTAACTCTTTATTAAATTAACAATTATGTGTGATATGACTTGTTAGTTATTTAATTTTATTTTAATTTATCCAGATGTCTCACTATTTTCTGAGATATATCAACGAAAATCATAAGGACCGACGATGTTGCCATACTGAAAGAAAATATGGCAATGAGGCTTTGCAATCTCGAAAAATCTTTCAACCGTTGTTCTTTGATGTCATGGAACATATACCTTTTATATTCCAGATAAATATGCTTTAGGCGGTTCAGTCCAATATAGGTGGAAGTATCCTTTTGAATGGTATATGTATCACTTAAAGAAAAAGATTTAAAACAAAGCCAGAATCAGAGGATCGATAGTAGCTCAGTGTAAGAACGAAGAAATTTCCTACATGACAACAAATTATGTTGCATCACCTACAATCACGCCAGAATTGGGCTCTAAGGAAGATGTCAATGAAATTTAATTCACCTACAATCATCCCAATGTTCCGATGATATTCCAACAAGTTGATATATCATGGTTTTACCTGTTTTAAGCCATGATATAAGTGTGTTTTAGAGTCTTTTGTCGTGTTTTTAGAGTCATTATAGGTGTTTATTAGGTACATGCACGTTTGGAGGATTATTGGAGATATTGGAGCATTTTGGGCAAGTTTTGGAGCTTAAGCCGAGATAGTTAATTTCACCAAGTCTGGACGACCCATGCATCGATCGATGCATCACTGGCATCGATCGACACACCTCTGCGCCAGCACATTAATGAAGACTTTGGAGATTTGCAGTTTTGCCCCAGAAAGTTCCAGTATTTGCGAAAAGACCCCAAGCGTGATTAAGACTTTATAATTAGGTTTTTGGTGTTTTGTTTTACATACGCATTTATACTATTACCTTTTTAGAGAGAGAGACCGAGAGGCGGATCGTTCTTGTACTCCAGAGAGAAGATTTCGAACCTCTTTTACTCTTTACTCTTTGATTTTATGATATCTATTTATTCATTGATTTGTGTTTCATTAATCATGTCTGAGTAGATTCATAGTAGTTAAGGAATTCATATCTTATTTGTTCTTCAACCTAAATTGTGCTTAATACTAGTTTCTAACCTGATCATTTAGAATCTAGACTGTAGGTTTATAAATTGACACGAAAGTGTGGTTTAGAATATGATCTATTTAGGTTGAGCAATTTAATTATCTGCAAAGAAATTTGGTTTAATTGAATTGTGAACAAATCAAACTTGCACTTAAGGCTAGTTTAATCTGTTAGGAATTTCAAAGAAATTTGGGTTTCTGCTAATTAGACTTAGAGAATTCTCGCAACGAAAGTTGGTTAGTTCTATCTTGTGTTTGAGTTCTAGAACCAAACTTAATTTGATCCTGACTGATAGTTTATCTGCTTGTCTGATTTCCTGAGAACTTCCTAGACTTGACGCTTTTAGTACTTGCTTCACAACAACCGTTCTTGCTACTGATTTACTTTCTGCTTAGTTATTTAATTTCTGATTAGTATTGCCTAGCTTAATTTGACGTTCTATAGTCTATCGTAAGATTTCTCGAGTCTCTGTGGATTCGACCCCTAGATACTACAATTGTTCTGTGCACTTGCAGTTAAACTTAGGGAAGTAAACTCTGAGCATATCAAGTTTTTGGCGCCATTGTCGGGGACCCTTTTGAGTCTTCAATAGATTTGAATTTAAAGTTTAGACTAGGTTTTTCGTTTTTTGTTTTTGTTACTAATTTCTCTGTTTTTCTCTGTGTGTTCCAGGTCTGATATCGCTTAGCATCGATTGACGCATCTTTTGAATCGATCGACACAAGGCGAATCCCGAGTTGAATCGATCGTTGCATACTTAGCATCGATCGTTGCAGTGCGATTACCGATGGTTTATGCAGAAGCGTGAGACAAGAAGTGATCCGAACGTGAATCTCGTGAATCTCAGGCTTGAGGAACTTGCTAGCCTAGAGAGAACAAACAAAAAAGGTCAACGAGCAAGGATGAATAAAAATCGCTTGATTCTGAGATCTGATGCTGAGGGTGTTCTGAGAGACCGACAGAACAACCGGTACAATGATGACGGGCTAAGGATTGATGTTGAGGGGCGTGTGATCCCTGAACCTGAGCCTGAACAGCCCCAAGGTCAAGGGCAGATGATTAATCCTCCTGCTAATGATAGGACTCTTGCTGACTACAACCGACCGGATGAGTTCTATGCTAACCGGTTAGCAATTGTACCTCCTGGATTTGAGAGGAATGACTTCGAGATCAAGACTGTCTACTACTCTCTTATGAGGCAGAATCCTTTCCATGGTCTCCCACATGAGCAACCCATGGATCATATTGATGATTTTTAGGACTTTGTTACTGGAATGAAGTACAATGGGGTAAACTATGACTACTTGTATCTCAAACTTTTCCCCTATTCTCTGGCTGGAGAGGCTGCAGCTTGGCTGAAACAACTTCCAACTGGGAAGTTTACTACTTGGGATGCTGTGAAGAGGGAGTTTTTGAGGCACTTTTATGATGATGCTCGCTCTGATCAGTCAAGACATGATATTCTCACCTTCACCCAAGGTCCTACAGAGCCTCTTAAGTCTGCTTGGATGAGGTTTAAAAAGTACCAACGTGACTGTCCTCATCATGGATTCTCTGAAATGACGCTGCTGGGTAATTCTTCAGAGGAATTGATCTCCATTACCAGTCTGCATTGGATAATTCCAGCAATGGCAATTTCAATACAAGGACTCCTGAACAGGGTAGGACACTAATTGATAACTTGGTGAGCAGTAATAGCACCAAGACTGCTGATAGGAGAAGGAAAGAGTCTGGTGGAAAGATCGATAATCTAGAGATTGCTGATATCAGGAGTAAGCTAGACACTGTTCACAGTTTGTTGACTGGAAAGAAAGCTGTCCACTTTGCTCAGGAAGTTGATGTGTTTGGAGCTGAAGAAGATCACCAGGAAGAGGATGTGAACTACATCAGTGGCTCTGGATTTCAATGAAACATGTTTGGAAATCAGCAAGGCAACAAATTCTTTAATGGTGGACAGAAGAGTGCTTTCACAAACAACCAGAACTCTTCTGGATATGGGCAGACTGCTGGTTATCAGAAACCTTTTCAGCAAGGTAATTCTTATCATAGGACTTATGGATCATCCTCATATCAGACACCTCCTGCTGCTAGTACTCATGAGAGCAAGATGGAAGCCATGATGGAGCAGTTGCTGGAGGGTTAGACTAAGACTGATGTGGACTTCAACAAGAAGCTGGATGCTGTGTATGAAGATCTTAATGGAAAGTTTGAATCCTTGAGTACACATGTGAAGCAGTTGGATACACAAGTGAATCAAATTTCAAGCTCAGTCAAAGGGAAGAATGTCATGGATACCCACATCAAAGCTTGGTCAGTTCAGATTGATGATGGATCAAACCAAGGAGCGAAATTTGAGTTTAATACAGCTGAACTCGTTGAAGAAGCTGAAAAACCCGAGAGATTTAATGAATTAATTGCATCGACCGTTGCACCAGGTGCAGCGATTGTTGCATGCCGTGAAGAATCAGCCTCACTTGTTTCTCGTGGTATTTCTGAAGAGAAAGCTCACAAGCCTACTACACCTCTCCCTGAGGTGTTTGAGATATCTCAACAGGAACTTGATGAAGCCAGACAGCTGAAAGTAATGGATGAGAAGTTGGAAGAAGATCCACAACCTGATGATCCACCATATCACCCTTGTGTGCAGAGATACTTGGAGAAGATGCTACCGATGGACGAAGTGTTCAAAGATTGGGTGATAGTGATCCCTAAACAAATCAGGGATGTGTTGCTGACTAAGATCCCCAAGAAGCTACCTGATCCTGGTATATTTGTGTTGAGTTGTTCCATCTTTGAGAATAGCTTCAAGCGCTCCTTGTGTGACTTAGGAGCTGCTGGAAATCTCATGCCATACTCTGTGGCAGAGAAATTGGGGATGACATATTTTTCACCCACTAGGACCTCTCTGGTTCTAGATGATCAGTCAATAAGGATTCCAGAATGAGTTCTTGAGGATGTCCCAGTCAGAGTTGGAAACTACCTAGTTCCGACAGATTTCGTAGTGCTTAAGTACGATAGTGAGCCAGATGATGCTCTAATACTGGGAAGACCTTTCTTGTCCACAGCTGGTGCGGAGATTGATGTGAGGCATGGTCTGATTGATATCCATCTGGGAGATGAGCCTCTACACTTTGAGATGGATATGCTGCGCAGGCCAAAGATTGATGGTCAAACCTTTAGCATTGAGGATGGACAAGAAGCGCAGAAGAGTGAGACTTTAGTTCTTGATCCTGGAGAGGAGAGGATGGTGTTTTATGCAGATTACTCTAACATCTTCAGAGCTTGCAACTGTTTCTAAGCAGAAAGCTCCTGACATTAGAACCTCACCAAAGCAAAGGTACGCGTCTTCCAAGCTCAGTTCTACTAGCTTTACTGCTGTGAATGCAGGAAAACATCGCATCCCTTAGTTCCTTGGACAAGCTCACACTGGCAATGCTTACTCTCCACCTTGGATGAGGAGACTTTTGCGGAGGCACTCACATCCTCTGTCGAAACCTCCAGGAGTTTGATCTAGTTCGTCCGGTCAAGCTAATGACCTTAAACAAGCGCTGAGTGGGAGGCAACCCACTGTTTCATTTGTACATATTCTTTTTGGTGTTTTTGTTAGGATTTTACGTTTTGTTTTTGTTTTTGGTGTGTTTTCACTGCAGAATACGAGTCTGAAGATGTGCGTCAATCGTTGCACTTGTTGCGACGATCGATGCAGGGAGATTTGACGAAGAAGTAAATCACCTTGTGACGGTCGTTGCGGTCCTGTGGAGCGATCGTCTCATGGAGAAATGGTACGAGAGACTGAAGTCGCTGTGTGTCGATCGTCGCGGTCCTGTGCAGCGATCGACACACCTGGTTAAAATCGAAATCAAAGGTACGTGAGCTAAACCGAAAATCAGACTGGTTTGACCAATCTCGATTTGCATCGATCGTCACATTATATGCAACGATCGACGCACACACGCGTGAGGTAAGTACCTGAGAACCTTTTCTCTTTCTCTTCTTCCCCATTTCGCGATTCCTCCCTAGAACCCTAAATCGCCTTTTGCTCAATCTCCCTCATTTCTCACTCGTTTTTGACGATTTAAGTGCCTAACCCACTCGATTTTCTTCCCTCTATCTATTTCTATCATCCATTCAACCGGTTTTGAGGTATGTGTCCCGATTCTCTCCATTTTCATTTCGGCCAAAGGTAGAAAAATCCGAACTTTATCATGATTTGTTGCTCCTAGAATGGAATTGATGCTTGATTAGGCTTATTAGTGACGATTTGGTACTACCTTAGTGCATGCATTGACAGATTTAGCAAGGTTTTGGAGAATTTTTCGATTCAATGACGAGCCTTTCGAATATATGATTTAGGACTGATTGTATGACGAATTTGGGTACACTAGATGTTGATTTGATTGCTACTGATGGTTGATTGAGATGATATGCGTTTATGTGCTTGAGTTTGATGATATTAGAGCTTTGGCTTAAATGCAAGTTGTTTCTTGTGTCTTTGATTTTAGATGGCACCGAGGAAGAGACGGAATGTGCCTGCTGATACTGAACCACCTGCCGACTGGTTCGTACGCACATCTCCTATGCCTGCCCCTTACACTGGCGAGATTGGCACAGTGCGTTCTCCTTGGCCTAAAACAGAGCAGGAAAAGATTCCTGTGACTAGAGAATGGACGGAGGATGCTAAGACAGTGACTGAGAGTGATGCGTGTTTAGAGAGGCCAGTTTATGAGACTTGGGACGATTATGACACGCTGTTCTACAACGCATGGCATGACATGACTCTCAAGCCTACGCGATTTGCAGACTACCAGACATGTCGGATGCTTGGGATTGCTAATGAGGTGCTAGAGGTTACGAGACAGATAGGGCTAGGGACAATGCCGATGAGGAGCTATGATCTCTATCCTGACTTGGTGCGACAGCTGTTGTCCACTTGTTGTGTCTACTACATTATCCTATTCACATGAAATCTCGAGAGGGCACATTCACATTCATGTGCGACGGATCCAGGTATTGGATTAGAATTCGTGATCTCTGCAGGATTTATGGCTTTGATGATCAGGCCCCTCATTGCTCTCTGGTTAAGGAGTGGGACACTGAGAGTTGTTAGTTTTTCTGGGACCACATTGGAAGTGAGGTGTACAACTCACGCACTACGAAGCAGATACAGTTGGGATACACTCTCCTCTGCAAGTCTGAGGTAAACAAGCAAAGGAATCTGGAGTTACAGTTGCTATACACTGGAGTGAGTCACTTGTTCGAGGAGACACCATTGCAAGACCCAGCTCCCCAGCTGAATTTGGGAGCAGTCTTTGCAGACCATTTGTTCGAGCTGAAGACTAAGCCATTCTCTGGAAAGAAGAATGAGTCTGTAGGGAGTTTACTTACTCCCTTTTTCCAGCATTTCAGGATCCCTACTGCTGGGAGAGAGTGCAACACCAAGAGGCAGTGGATGGATTATGGTCATTTGAAGAACACTACTTGGATGAAGGAAGAGATGCTTTGGGTTTATCATGACACAGAGTCAGATGAGTGGTATGTGAAGCTTCCTGCTGCTGAGCTTACTAGAGTTGATTCCTTGGAGGCCTTGCGCTTTGAGCCTCCTAGGAACTTGAGACGCGACGTTCCTACGATGGTTAACCCTCTCGGTGCTTCTTCTTCTTCTGCACCGGGACCATCTGCTCAGAGTTTTGCTTCTACTCCTGCACCCGAGGCTGCTGCTGCTGCATTTGACATTGGTCCTTATCCAGCCCCTTTAGTACCAGTGAGTGAGATGACTGAGGGTGAGTGGAGAGAGCGTCAGGATGGTATATTACGGAGCATTTGGGAGTTCATGCGTGGCTGCACTTGCAGGAGACAGCCACAGGTTCATCAGCCCGTTCCTGTTCGTCGTCATCGCCAGCATTCTCCGACTGTTGTCTCGAGCAGTTATGATCCCATGGATGGCATTGATGATGAGAGCGAGTGAGATTAGTCCCATTTTCAGACTATCGGTTATGTTTCTTTTTCACTTTTCTCTTGACTTTTCTTGTCGGTACTTATGTTTGGGATGCTGTACTTGATTCTAGACCATCTGTTGCTTTTATTTTGCTTGTTTGCGATGTTTTCTGCTTTCAGGTTTGAGTTTTGAGATTTTCTCACGGACTAACTGCTGATTGCTGACTGAACTGACGAAAATCGCAATGCAACGATCGACACGGTCCCGTGTGTCGATCGATTCAACACAAAAATTGCATTGCAGCGATCGTTGCGGTCTTGCGTAACGATCGACACAAACTCGCAATCGTCCTGCAACGATCGTTGCATTTATGCGCAACGATCGATGCAGGTGCGAGACATGTAAAACCGACAGAACCCAATTCATCCTTTAACATTTTCTTCTTTTACCAATCCTAAGCTTGACACTACTTGGGACAGTGTGTTTCAAGTGTGGGGGAGGTGCTACTGACATTAATCTTTTTCTTTTCTTAGAGTCAGTTGTCTTTTTGTGTCGGTTTTATCGAGTCAAAACAGTTTAAGTAGGAAACAATGAATTTTTGAGAAGCCAACAACACTTGCAGGAACTTAAGTAACCATTGGGATGAGCTTGCATGATCAATCTATGACTATTAGAAAACCCAATGCAGATCAGCCTACTGAGGACACCCATATCAATTCAGGTATTCAGAGAATCCTTTACTGACTTCACCCCTAATTTTGACTTACTTTTCTCACCTAAGGGCTTGGTATACCTTGAGTCGGATGCCTCTGTTAGTTCTAACACAGCTTGTAAACCTGTCAAAGTAAGGTTCCCTTCTCCCCTCCTTAAAGTAAAAAAAAAAGAGAATAATAAACTGAGGATGAGCTAGTAGCTCCGAAGTGGTCGCGGGAGTGGTAGAGACCCCTATTACCTCCTGTGCATCCATGGAATGTGTCCAAAGTACACCCCATAACGGGAAGAGCACTAATAAAAAAAATGATACCCAATGGGGAAAAATCAGTTGCTAAGGAAGGGAAAAGAGAAGAAAGGAACCAGAAAAAGATAGTATGGCGGTATAGAGCTAACAGAGTAAGAATCCATGTGCCCTTTGATCGATAATCCTTAGGTGAGTATAGAGTCAGTAGGGTGAATTTGAATGCTTTGGATTGATTGTGGAGTTTACTCAGGACAGTTGCTAAGTGTGGGGGAAGTATATGTTGGTCTTGATGTCTTGCAGGTAAATCTTTCATGTGGCTTACTAAGGGGAATCTGAGTGTTGTGCTTCTAAGATGAAAAGAGTTTCTGAAAGTTTTCAAACTTCTTCACCACATTCTAGTTCTTTGTTTTGCTTGAGGGCAAGCAAAGGCTAAGTGTGGGGGAGTGGATATATCATGGTTTTTACCTGTTTTAAGCCATGATATAAGTGTGTTTTAGATTATTTTGTCGTGTCTTTAGACTCATTACATGTGTTTATTAGGTACATGCACGTTTGGAGGATTATTGGAGATATTGGAGCATTTTGGGCAAGTTTTGGAGCTTAAGCCGAGAGAGTTAATTTCACCAAGTCTGGACGACCCATGCATCGATCGACACACCTTTGCGCCAGCACATTAATGAAGACTTTGGAGATTTGCAGTTTTTCCCCAGAAAGTTCCAGTATTTGCGAAAAGACCCCAAGCGTGATTAAGACTTTATAATTAGGCTTTTGGTGTTTTGTTTTAGATACACATTCATACTATTAGCTTTTTAGAGAGAGAGACCGAGAGGCTGATCGTTCTTGTACTCCAGAGAGAAGATTTCGAACCTCTTTTATTCTTTACTCTTTGATTTTATGATATCTATTTATTCATTGATTTGTGTTTCATTAATCATGTCTGAGTAGATTCATAGTAGTTAAGGAATTCATATCTTATTTGTTCTTCAACCTGAATTGTGCTTAATACTAGTTTCTAACCTGATCACTTAGAATCTAGACTTTAGGTTTATAAATTGACACGAAAGTGTGGTTTAGAATTTGATCTATTTCGGTTGAGCAATTTAATTATCTGCAAAGAAATTTGGTTTAATTGAATTGTGAAAAAATCAAACTTGCACTTAAGGCTAGTTTAATCTGTTAGGAATTGCAAAGAAATTTGGGTTTCTGCTAATTAGACTTAGAGAATTCTCGCAACGAAAGTTGGTTAGTTGTATCTTGTGTTTGAGTTCTAGAACCAAACTTAATTTGATCCTGACTGATAGTTGATCTGCTTGTCTGATTTACTGAGAACTTCCTAGACTTGACGCTTTTAGTACTTGCTTCACAATAACCGTTCTTGCTACTGATTTACTTTCTGCTTAGTTATTTAATTTCTGACTAGTATTGCCTAGTTTAATTTGACGTTCTATAGTCTATCGTAAGATTTCTTGAGTCTCTGTGGATTCGACCCCTAGATAATACAATTGTTCTGTGCACTTGCAGTTAAACTTAGGGAAGTAAACTCTGAGCATATCACAAGTAGGGAGAATCAGTGGCAAATCAACAAATGCATAATTAAACTATGAAGATTACAATGTGCTTCAGACATTTTTACTGCTGAATTGTGAAACGTTTGGACCATATGAGTTTTTAAAAATAATGATTTTATGTTTGTGTGTATTAATTTAACACTTAATGTTTTTGCAGGATGTTTGAAGAACATATGACTGCAAATAATACATACTTAACTTCTGATACAATGAAGAGAGCAAAAGATAAACATTTTTCTACATGGTGTAAAATCTATTTAAGTACAAAAATTTAAAAACACTTATTTTATACAAATATGTTATCTCATTTTATATAAATATGCAAATTAATGATGCCAACAAATCATATGAATTTTCATTGGGGATATTAGATTTTGTACAAGTTCCAATGCATCAATTCACGTCATGGCCGAGGTACTATTCACGGGGAATTCATTATCATACACAAAACCATGGAAAATAAGAAGATGATGAAATATGGTGTTTCGGTTCGTGGTTCTGCTGAGACCAAATATTTTGGATTGATTGAAGAGATATTCATGATAAAATGGTGCTTTTGGGCTAAAATCATGATTTTCAAGTATCAATGGTTCAGAAACAGTTGAGGAATATGAAGACAACTGTCAGGTATTGTTGATGTTTGCCCGTAAATACTTTACGATAAGTATGATCCTTTCATATTACTGGATCAATGTGATCAAGTATTTTATATTCCTTACCTGCAATTACGACCAACGAGAGAACAATGATGAGCAACAGCAAATGTTATGCCGAGAGGACTTTGTGAAACTCAAGAAGTTTCTCAAATTGCAGTGCAAAATGACCTTCTCGACCATGAGATACCATCTACTGATATCATCTGAGTGAAATCACATGCGATCCAAAATGCCTCAGATTATGATGCCACACCGATGAATAATCTAACTGATTAATACGTTTTTGGAGATGATTTAGAAGATCAGTATAGTGAATATTTGGATTCAGATTCACATTCGGACTAATATAGTTATATGTTGTGATGTTTTATTAAAATAATATTCAGAATTTCAATAATTCCAATTTATCAAACTATATAATATTATTTTTATTCTAACTAACCTTTATTTATCAACTTAACTTTTTAAATATATGTATAATTGTCTTGTTATATATATATTAAATATGAAATTAACATGTTTATATTTATTCCGTATGAAATTATATATATTATCTTGTTATATATATATATTAAGCATGAATTAATCCCTATTTAATTGGTTTAAAAAAAAAAAATACTTACGTAGTCACGAATATCTACAAATAATTCATGGCTATACAAAAACTCACCGAATTTTGGATTCATGGGCTTGTTTCTAAACCAAAGTTCGATTAACGGTTAAATATTTTAAGCCGATAATTCAATTCAAGCCTACTAATTGGCCCATCGCAGTTTAATTTGTTAAGCTTAGCCACGAATACATGCGGTTTGTTCGTGGCTAAGCTATTTTGATTTTGTGGTAAAATTTGGGCTTACAATAGCTTTAGGCTCCCAATTTCCCGCTGCCCAAATTGATTATCTAGCTCTTTATGCGTTAGAACCGAAAAACCCTTATCAATTTCATCTTCTTGCCTCTTCGCTCTCTTATTCTCCTCCTCTTTTCTCTTTGATCGATCTGTAACTTTTCTTTCGAATCTGCCTCTCTTCTTTCTTCTTATGTTCTCTGATTCTCCTCCTCTCTTTTCTTCTTTTGCTTCATCTATTTCTGATCTTCAACATTTGTGTATTTTCCCCCGATCTACTCTCACTCGCCGTCGATCTACATGCAACCAACATCTCTTCACAGTATGTTTTCAATCTAACCCTCAATTTAATTTACATGCCGATTATCCCTCTATTCTTTATGCTTCACCGCTCTTTGTTCTCCGATTCTCTGATTATCCTCTCTTCTGTCCCGAATAAACTCAAATTTATATTTATACATTTCGTTTCTCACTCTATCTCTTGTCTCTTCTTGCATGCAGATGTCTCAACCTGATGCTACTTCATCAAGAGGATCAACTGCAAGACGATTTCAAACTCAAACTCGTCTTCCTCCTGGTATAACGAGAGCATCTACTTCCGCCTCTACACGTCATCCTCTGCCTAGATTGATGGCGGTGATGTCTGCACCGGAGAGGCAAAACATGCCTCTTCTTCATCCAGAAAGGCAAAATGGTGGTGTATGGTAAGATTCTACCATGACCCTTATGTGGATGTATTGGCTATATATTTGTTATCTTATATTTATAAGTCTCGATTTATCTCGATTTATTATGTGCTTGTCTATTAAAGAAAAAACCGCCTCTTAGAATGTGCTTGTTTGTCTCGATTTTCTTGTGTGGTAGTGGTGATGTATTGGTATGAAATAAATTATATGGGTTTGGTTACGATATTTTCAAGATCATGTTGATGTATGAATTTGTCTGAATTGATAATCTAATATGATATGTATTGGTGTGAAATAAATTAGATGAGATTGGTTATGATGCATTGGTTATGCTTTAGCTTATTTCTTGGTTATGTCTTAGCTTTATGTATTGGTTTAGTCTTAGATTATGTTTCGGTTTGATGAGATTACTGTTGTTTGTCTATTATTTCTAGTCTTAGCTTTTGACAATGAGATTGGATTGATTGTTTTTGTTCTTTTTTAGTCTTAGCCCAATTGTTTATGTTTTATCTTTGTTTGTATAAAATATTATGTTATTGTTTGTTTGTCTATATTATGTTTTAGACTTAGCCCAATTGTTTCTGCTTTGTGTTAGCTATTGTTTGTTTGTCTATATTCTGTTGATTATTTTCATAATTACTTTTGGTTTGGTTTTGTTATAGGTTTCATATAGATGACTGCGTTCGTAAGGATATACTAGCTTCATATGAGCCTAACTTCTGGGGACCTTGGTGGAACTAATCGATGGTGCCACAAGAGAAGAAGGATGAATGGTGAACATGTTTTGTGGTAATTTCTAGCCAAGGACAAAATTTCAACTAATATAATAAATATGTATGTGATCTATTACGATTTCACTAATGTACTTCTGCTTTTGTTGTAGCAAAAATATAATTGAGACCCTAAGCACAAGAACTTTATCAACATTCATAAAATTTCTCATGCTATCCATTAGCAATCCGGTAAGCAAGAGGAAGAGGTAAGGAAAGAAACCAGACTTCATTGGGCTGGTAGACTGGAACATAATACTTGATACTTGGGAGGAGCCTACTCATAAAAGAGGAGAAAATCAACTCAAAGAACGCTGCCTCAAATCATGATTGTTTAGGCTCCCATCGCCACACTTCAGGAGCAAAGCCACATATCCATGTGGTAGAGGAGATGTTTAGTACTTCTTACATATACTTTTCCTACATATACTTTCATTTCAATCTCACATAGTATTTTCTTACATACACTTTTGTTTTCGTAGGTTGTTGAGACTGGTGGAGTAGCACCAATTTTAACTGCGGTGGTGCTTAAGACACACGGTAAGAAAGATGGGACAATCATTGACAAATGAGCAGAGAATTTGGTGAAGGCTACTAAGGCGTTGGCTTTGGAGAGATCACAATCCTCTGATATGTCTGATGGAAGTGCTTCTGAATCCTCTAGCAAGATCTCACATCGGCTTATATTGACAAAAGAACATTGATCGTCTTTGGATTAAAATTATATGAATTGTCAATTGGTTAGTATTTTTTGTTTTCCATTTGTTTTGAATCAAAATTCCATCTTTGAATTGGTTATTGATTGGTCTAATAAATTTAGTATTCTTGTTTTTGGCACTTATCTTCAATCATTATTATTCATCTCTGAATTGGTTAGAGATAGGTGGTTAGTGAATGGTTTGATAAACTTATTAGTATTCTGGTTTTGTTGTGTATTGGTATGATGAACTGGTTATGACTATTGATCTGTTTTTGCAGACTGCCAAGAATAAGAAAGTCTATGTATATGGTCTTGGTTCTATCCAATATCTACAAGCTAATGCTGATAATTCTGAGCCTATATCCCTGGTGAAGCAAGTGGAAATTGAGACAACATAATGACCAAGATGGAGGAGAATTATGCTGAGATGAAAAACGACATGCAGACTATAGTTGGGATGAAGGAAGGTTTGACAGTCTTGTTAAGGCTGAATGGTATAGATCCAGTAACTTATCAGCATGTTGTACCTCGTGAGTCTGCTGCTTCAGTTGCAAGCTGACATTCAGATTCCCGCCAACAAATCAATGACCTCGGCTGAAGATCTATCAAGTTCCTCGCTTACATTTTCATCCTTTTGGTTATTAGCAACATTAGATGTTGATTTGTTATATAAAAACTAGTGTATGACTTGTTTAGTAAGTAACTTCTAGTGTACTGTATGACTTTTGATTTTGTAGTTAGTATGATTTCAATTTCGGAGCTATTTTCTTTTACAATTCATATGAATAGTAATTAGAATTTGAAACTTTTTTTCAAATAGTATAAACAAGGCCACATATTTCAGCGAATAGGTTGTTGCTACGATAGCTATGTTGGAATTGTGTCCAGTAATCTCGGTACTGTCTCTAGAAAGTAAGAGTATGTCAATGATCAGACATAAGTCATATAATATTGGGGGTCATGATGGCTTGCTAGAGTCCGCTCATGATCTATAAGTCTTGGACTTATTGCCTTTATTATATGATCCCATATGGGTCACACGCCTAAGCTAACAGGAAAATGTGTAGGAACGGTTTAGCAGAAGTACGGTAAAAGTGCTATGCATTTACTGTACTTAGAGAGAATAAAACGGTTTAGCCACTCTGTGTCGATCGATACACAAGGTGTGTCGGTCGACACAGTGCGCGAATGCCGTCGAGTTAATTGGTGTTTGGGCCAAATGGCCCAAACGGAACCGGACAAGTTTTATGAGATAAAACTCGAGTTCAGAACAATTAACCCTAGTTGACTAGCCGAAAACTCTCTCTCTCTCTGCGCCGAGTTCCTTGTGGTCTAGCAGCCGTTTTCTGTGATCGCGTGTGTGAACCTTTGGAGGATTCATCTCTCGGTGTTTCTCTGATCTCTGACCTGTTCTATCTCCTTCCGCTGCAACAAACAGGTAAAAGGTGAGATCATCATTTGTTTCTATTCGAGAAGAACCTAGATCCGCATGTTTAGGTTGATATGAATCTAAGAATTGAATCAGGATCAACTAAACAATCCTTCAGTGGTATCAGAGCCATTGGTTCTGGTTTTTCTTGTTTAGATTCAAGTTTAGGATTGTTTTTCTTGTTTAAAAGTGTTTTGAATCAACTACTGATAAGAGAAATCACTTAAGTAACAAGAATTGAAACCTAAACACACTTAAAATCGCAGAAACCAAGCTATATTGATTTGGTAGAATGCGATTTTCAGAAGTCAGTATCGACTGCGATCGCATGGATCGATCGATACGATCGCATGGATCGGTCGATACAGTCTATCGGCTAACCCTGTTAACGCGTGAAAGCATCGATCGATGCAGGATCGATGCAGGTTCGATATTGGTGCATCGACCGATGCGGTTGGTGCACATCGATCGACACGGTTAGGGTTTTGGCTCGGTTCCGTGCATGCGTGAGAGCATCGATCGATACAGGATCGATGCACGATCGATGCAGGATCGATGCTAAGAGCATCGACCGATGCGGTTGATGGATCGATCGACACGGTTGGTTCATCGATCGACATGGTTGGTTTATGGCTCGGTTTAATTTTTGATTAAAATTAATTCGTCCTGGTTTAATAAACAGATTTAATAATTTTATTAAGTCTGGTTAAACCGGGACAAGAAATCCAATGTCGAAAGAATTATTGGATTTAGTGCCTAAACCAGGATTTTCTAATTTGATTTGGTTGGACCAAATAAATTGAGAAAATCCGGTTTAGTAAATAACCGGTTGACAATTGTGGTCATCGTAGTAATTAAAATTTGGTTAGACCAATTTTAATGAACCAGACCGGTTATGTCATTTAATTGGACAATTGGGTCATGTCTTGGACATGGACCAATTCTTGGGCCTCGGGCCAAGAAGTTAAAACAATTGGGCCAATTATTTGAGTCTTTCTTCAGATTAATTTAAAATTTATTTTATAAGAATATAAATCGATTTTAAATTAAAGTTTCCGAAATTTTGAAATTAGAAAGTTTCTTAAATTAGAAGTTTCTGGATTTGCGGGTTTTGGATTTTAAAGAAATTTCTAAAGTTAGAAAGTTTCCGTTTTTAGAAAGTTTCCAATTTTAGAAAGTTTCCAAAAATAGTAGGTTTCCAAAAATGGAAAGTTTCCTGAAATAGTAATCTTCTATTTTGGGAATGAATTTTTAAATAAACCTACGAACCTCAAATAATATCAAGCGTTGGATGTCTTGTCCATTCTATGTCAGCTGTCGAAGCCCATTCAATTGTATTCATGGCCTTACAGTGTGAGGGTGTCTGCTTTTGCGTGGATAAGACGGTTTGTGATTCATAAATGTCATTGGGAGTCCCAGACATTAATGATTACATGACTGTATAGTCTGGTTTTCTTGACTGGGCCATCGGGAGTCCCGGGCCTTGAGACATCAGAGTGGATTGGGCCTCGGGTCCAGATTCACAACCAAGAGTTATATCACGGATATAATTAGCCGATATAGGGCTTACCGATATAAGCTAAGGTTTGGTGACGGCCAGTGGACCACTTTAATCTTAGTTATATGTGGATCTTGGAATCATTATATTCTATTGAGGGTAACTTATGTTATTGAATATAATGCGTGATTAATCATATTAAATTTAATACGAGATTAATCATATTGAACATTTTAACTAATAACCTTTTTATCTATATATTTCAGCTATGACTACTACAAGCACACAAAACACATTCTCGATCCGGTCTGTTCTCGAAAAGGAGAAGCTGACTGGAACGAACTTCCTGACGTGGTCAAGGAACTTGAGGCTAGTCCTCAAGCAGGAGAAGAAGGATTATGTCCTTCGTGATCCTCTCCCCGAGAGGCCTCCTGCCAATGCCGCCAGGACTCTGCATAATGCTTGGGAAAAGCATTCGTCAGATGAAAATGATGCCTATTGCCTGATGTTGGTGACAATGACTCCTGAGCTGCAAAAACAGTTCGAGAGTGTATTGTCACCCATCGAGATAATGGCAAGCCTGAAATCGCTTTTTCAGGAGCAGGCTAGGACTGAGAGGTTTCAAACAGTTAAGAACCTCTTGGACTGCAAGTTGGCTGCGAATGCGGCAGTGAGTCCTCATGTCTTGAAGATGATGGGTTATCTCGATCATCTTCAGAAACTCGACTGCCCAATCAGCCAGGAACTTGCCTGCGACATCATTCTGCAGTCATTACCTGCAAGCTATGATCAGTTCATTCTGAACTTTAACATGCATGGCTTGAGTAAGACATTGCCTGAGCTTCACGGAATGCTCAAGACTGCAGAGCCCAATTTGAGGAAAACCGCCAAGGACCCCAATGTGCTTATGGTGCAAAAGGGCAAGGGGTTTAAGAAATCCTCTGCTAAGGATAAGGGAAAGGCCAAGGCTGTCCAAGTCGCGGACAAGGACACGCCAAATCCCAAGCCCAAGTCCAAGGCTGGGCCAACTGACATATGCAGGTTCTGTAAAGAACCAGGGCATTGGAGGAGAGAATGTAAGAAATTCCAGGAAGGTCTAAAGGAATTGAAGAAGAAGACTTTTGAGACTTCTTCAACAGGTATTTTTGTTATAGAAGTTAATACAACTACTTCTGATAATACCTCATGGGTTATGGATACTGGTTGTGGGGCTCATATTTGTACTAATATGCAGGCACTCAGCAACAGTAGAAGGCTGAAGCAAGGACAAGTGGAGCTACGAGTTGGGAATGGAGCAAAAGTTCCAGCACTAGCTGTAGGCACTTACTTGTTGTCATTACCTTCGGGATTGATTTTAGAACTCAATAATTGTTATTTTGTACCTGCTATAAGCAGAAATATTATTTCAATTTCTTTGTTGGATTTGGAAGGTTATGATTTTTCAGTTAAGAATAAATTATGTTCCTTCAATCGCAACAATTTGTTTTATGGTTCTGCCCCTCTTATGAATGGGCTTTACATACTCGATCAATCCGCGCCAATTTATAACATTAATACCAAACGGTTCAAACCTAATGAGGAGAACCGAACGTTTCTATGGCATTGTCGTTTAGGGCACATCAGCGAGAAACGCATCAAGAGGCTCCATTCGAATGGACTTCTTGGCTCATTTGACTTTGAGTCATGTGAGAAATGCGAATCCTGCATGATGGGCAAAATGACACGGGCCCCCTTTAATAAACCTAACGAGAGGGCCAGTGACTTATTGGGCCTGATACACACTGATGTGTGTGGCCCAATGTCCACAAATGCAAGAGGAAACTATCAGTACTTCATTACCTTTACTGATGATTTCAGTAGGTATGGATATGTTTATTTAATGAAACATAAGTCTGAATCTTTTGAGAAGTTCAGAGAATTCCAAAATGAAGTACAGAACCAACTTGGCAAAAGCATTAAGGCTCTTCGGTCCGACCGAGGAGGAGAATACTTAAGCCAAGAATTCAGTGATCATCTAAGAGAGTGTGGGATCGTATCCCAACTCACTCCTCCCGGAACACCTCAATGGAATGGTGTGTCTGAGAGGAGAAATCGGACCTTATTGGATATGGTTCGATCTATGATGAGTCACACAGACCTTCCAATATCCCTTTGGGGATATGCTCTGCTAACAGCAGTGTTCACTCTAAATAGAGCGCCATCGAAAGCAGTAGCAAAGACACCATATGAATTATGGACTGGAGAAGCTCCAGTGCTGTCTTATCTCAGAATTTGGGGTTGTGAAGCCTATGTCAAGAGATTGATCTCAGACAAGCTTACACCAAAATCTGACAAATGCTACTTCATTGGTTATCCACGGGAAACCAAGGCTTATTACTTCTATCTACGTTCCGAGAACAAGATCTTTGTTGCCCGGGATTGTAACTTTCTTGAGAGGGAGTTTCTCTCTAAGAAAGACAGTGGGAGTAAGGTACTGCTTGAAGAAATTCAAGATGAACAGGATACTGCTCAACCTAATGAGGAAGAGCAGCAGGAGGACCTACAAGAAATTGTAGAGCCTGAACCTGTAGTACCTGAAGTTCGAAGATCCGGGAGGATCCGTCACGAACCCGAGAGATATCAAGGATTCCTCGTGACTGACTGTCATGATCTTTTGATCATTGATGGTGATGAACCATCGAACTTCAATCAAGCCATGATGGGCCCAGATTCCTCTAAGTGGCGCAAGGCCACTGATTCCGAAATGGACTCCATGTCGGTCAACCAAGTGTTTTCGTTGGTTGACTTACCCGCTGGTGTAAAAGCCATCGAGTGCAAATGGATCTTCAAGAAGAAGATTGATGTGGATGGAAATGTCCAGATTTATAAAGCTAGGTTGGTGGCAAAAGGTTTCAGACAAGTTCACGGTGTGGATTACGATGAAACCTATTCGCCAGTGGCTATGATGAAATCTATTCGGATTCTACTAGCAACTGCAGCTTTTCATGATTATGAAATTTGGCAGATGGACGTGAAAACCGCCTTCCTGAATGGTATTCTGGAAGAGGATGTGTATATGACACAACCTGACGGTTACATAGATCCAAAGAATGCTGGAAAGGTATGCAAACTTCATAAATCCATTTATGGATTGAAGCAAGCATCGAGGAGCTGGAATCTTCGTTTTGATGAAGCAATCAAGCAATTTGACTTCATCAGAAACGAAGAAGAACAATGAGTGTATAAGAAATCTAGTGGGAGCAAGATTGTATTTCTTATTCTGTATGTCGATGACATACTGCTTCTCGGAAACGACGTTCCAATGCTGAAGTCCATAAAGGACTGGCTTGGAAGTTGTTTTTCCATGAAAGACATGGGTGAAGCCGCATACGTTCTTGGAATCAGGATCTACCGGGATAGATCTAGAAGGCTGATAGGCTTGTGTCAAGATTCATACATTGACAAAGTCCTACAAAGATTCAGCATGAAGGATTCCAAGAAGGGTTTCACGCCAATGGTACATGGCACAACGCTAAGCAAGAAGCAGAGCCCTACGTCGGCTGCTGAGCTTGAGCGCATGAAGAATATTCCTTATGCATCTGCAATAGGATCTGTCATGTATGCAATGATCTGTACTCGTCCTGATGTTGCTTATGCATTGAGCATGACGAGTAGATACCAGTCAAATCCAGGTGAAAACCATTGGATTGCCGTAAAGAATATCTTGAAGTATCTAAGACATACTAAGGATAAGTTCTTAGTGTACGGTGGAAGTGATGTGCTTAAAGTCAGTGGATTCACGGACGCAAGTTTCCAGACAGACCAAGATGATTTCCGGTCATAGTCCGGTTATATCTTTTGTCTGAATGGCGGTGCAATCAGTTGGAGAAGCTCCAAGCAAGACACCGTTGCTGATTCCACTACAGAAGCTGAATATATCGCCGCCTCAGAAGCTGCGAAGGAAGCTGTTTGGATACGAAAGTTCATTATTGAACTAGGTGTGATACCAGATGCGGCTGAGCCTCTGGCACTGTTTTGTGACAACAATGGTGCTATAGCTCAGGCAAAGGAACCAAGATCACACCAGAAATCAAAGCATGTTCTAAGAAGATTTCACTTGATACGTGACATCATCAATAGAAAGGAAGTCAAAATCAGCCGAGTTCAGACTGATGATAACGTCGCTGATCCGTTGACAAAGCCACTCCCAAGGCCTAAGCTCGAGTTTCTGACTGAAGCTGTAGGCATTAGAGACATTGAAATGTAATCTAAATTTGAGTGGGAGTTTGAGGGTTTTTATTTAGTTATTTGATATGTTCTTGTAAAACATTCTTATGTTTAATGAAATTATTATTTCAAGATTATTTTAACTGTGATGAAATAATCGTTCCAAAGTGATATGAACCATTTTATAGGTCATCGAAGTAAATGACTTGATCTTGAGTCATCAAAGTCATTTAGCTTGATCATGAGACCCTATATTTGATAGATGTTTATATCATCCCGTCCCTAGTCGAAGGTTGTTGAAATTGGAACACCAACAACCGTGTGAGACTGGATTGGTACGTGACTTATGACAAAGTCTCAGTGTGTCATAGATGCGCGGCATCAAAGTCAGTACATAGGTGTATGTTTGGGAACATACGACCGGACAAGACCCGCTTATAAGAACTCTTCAGGATATTTATATCTGTGTCATAAGAGATTCTTACTACGACTATAGAGTATAGTCCTTAGACCTGAGTTCGCATGCATGTGACTGCACATGGACTGATGCACTTTGATCATTGTCTAACGCTATCGTTCTGCGATAGTTATAAGGACCTTGTTTGGGTACATTATGAAATGAGTAGTTTACAGTGATGGAACAAGACGGAATTTGTCCCTCCAATATAAATGGAGTGAATATCTCTAGGCCAATCGGAGATTTGAATACTGGAAAAATGCATGGCCATGCTCAAACGGACTGTCCCGAGTCGTTTGGATTGTCAGTATCGAATCAGAGTCCGATGAACAAGATTAGGCTTTATAAGGATGACACCAATCTTGCCTTATGACTAATCGAGATATTGCGACAAAAGGATTATGAATACAGAGATTCCAGTACAAGTGGGAGATTGTTGGAATTGTGTCCAGTAATCTCGGTACTGTCTCTAGAAAGTAAGAGTATGTCAATGATCAGACATAAGTCATATAATACTGGGGGTCATGATGGCTTGCTAGAGTCCGCTCATGATCTATAAGTCTTGGACTTATTTCCTTTATTATATGATCCCATATGGGTCACACGCCTAAGCTAACAGGAAAATGTGTAGGAACGGTTTAGCAGAAGTACGGTAAAAGTGCTAGGCATTTACTGTACTTAGAGAGAATAAAACGGTTTAGCCACTCTGTGTCGATCGATACACAAGGTGTGTCGGTCGACACAGTGCGCGAATGCCGTCGAGTTAATTGGTGTTTGGGCCAAATGGCCCAAACGGAACCGGACAAGTTTTATGAGATAAAACTCGAGTTCAGAACAATTAACCCTAGTTGACTAGCCGAAAACTCTCCCTCTCTCTGCGCCGAGTTCCTTGTGGTCTAGCATCCGTTTTCTGTGATCGCGTGTGTGAACCTTTGGAGGATTCATCTCTCGGTGTTTCTCTGATCTCTGACCTGTTCTATCTCCTTCCGCTGCAACAAACAGGTAAAAGGTGAGATCATCATTTGTTTCTATTCGAGAAGAACCTAGATCCGCATGTTTAGGTTGATATGAATCTAAGAATTGAATCAGGATCAACTAAACAATCCTTCAAGCTACGTCATCTATTTGTAGCTTGTTGTGGCTACTATAGCCACATCAAGTCCCTGGCTATTCGTAGAAATGGCCACAAAATATTGTGGCTATTTTCGTCGGAATATCTACGATGCATATTTATGGCTATTTGTGGCTACTATAGCTACAAATAGTTCGTGGCTAAGACGAAGATAAATCCAGGAATACGTTTGTGGCTATGTCGTGGAAATATTTACAGATCATGTTGTGGCTATTTGTGACTTTATAGCCACGACTTATTCCTGGCTAATCGTAGATAAAGTTCCCAATATAGTTGTGGCTAAATCGTGGCATATGATTCTTGTTGTGGATATTCATAAGTAATATATCCACGATACCATGCTGTGGCTAATAGCAATGAAATGTTCGTGGCTTGTCCGTGGAAGGGTTTCCGCGGATACCCAAAAATTCAAGATATCTACGAACCTAAAGCCACGAATCAGGTTTCGTAATTATTTTTGGATATGGGTCAAATAGTCATAAAAATTACTCCTAGCCATGAATTTTGCTATGGCTATGGAGCTGTTTTCTTGTAGTGTCAAAAAGTAGAGAAAGGTCAGCGGCTATATGCAAATGGTTTCCGTTCATACCATGAATTCAATGTTGAGAATTGGGTTCATGAAGAGGATATTTATGATATTGGAGGATACTCAGAAGTGTTATCCCTATTCCTCCCAAGTTCTGTTACTTCACATTTCTCTAGTGTTTATATTTTAATTGATTGGTTATGTTCCACGTCTAAAATGTATGTGTTTATGTATTTTTCAGGCTTTTAGATACACTAAGTCTGGGTTATTGGAGGGGCATCCTCACACCTATTTGCTATGTTCCAAGGTTTGCACAAAGTTCTAAATGGAGATAACACTAACTCAGTCACATCAAAAGCAGCACACATCTTCAATTGTGTTGTTATGGAATTTCGATCTAGTTCAAAAGTGTCGGATTACGATCTGAGAAGTCCAAACTACGAGGTGAGAGATAAACTTTAAGTGAGATCGGAAACTGTTCTATTAATACTAAGGCCGAAGCTGAACAATGAACATGATAGTACGAGGTGGGAGTCCGTCGAATGACGTGCTCCCTAAATGCAGCTTGAGCTCGGAGATTTATAAGAGTAGCTCGGAGCCTTCGCGAATTAAAATGTGTGTAAAATGAATGGTGAAAGGTCCTATTTATTGCATGGAAAGGCTGACTTGCTGCTGGGCCGTTTGACTCCTTAGCGGGCTTGTCTTTTTGGGCCGAGATGAATTGTTGAATTTCGCAAGATATCCAATGGGCTTATGGGTGGGTGCTAAACCCATATCCAATAATTAGCCCCCCCCAGTTCGTCGATCTATGGCTTGGTCCGAGTCAGCAAATTTCTTCAAGCATTTAAGTCAGGCAAAAATCTTGTCGGATCGTGTTGCCTTGATCAGTGATAACTGAGCCGTTGGATTCTTTCGCGGTTTTAAGAGAGTGAAGGGACGCGAACCGCGTAAGGCACGATTTTGCATGTTTTTTTTTGTAAAGCCTGTCCCTTATTATGAGGATTCGTCTCTTCAATTCCTACCATCTTTCATCAGGTAATCATTTCCCTCTATGGTCTTTCGCTTTGATTCCGTTTCTTCTAGTTGCCGTGCTCTTGTTGCTTTATCTTTGGGATCACTAGTATGTGAGTAGATTCTAGTTGCCATTCTTCTACTAGTAGCAGCGATTTTGGTTTTTCAGTGTCGTCTGGCGAAAGTCATGTTGAATCTAGGCCGAAAAGAAGGAGACGAAGAATTTTTTAAGTTTCAGGATGGGCGGAAACCTCATCGGTTTTGCGGTGATTCTGTCACGATGAATTCTCCTAATTGCCAGCCACTCGCCAGCATAGGGGAGCAAAATCCTGGTCATGGCGACGAGTCTGGTTGTCGAAGCGATAGTGCTCAGATTGCTAATATGGGAGGTCGTTTGAAGATTACTGCGGCTGCTCCTGGTAGTCTCTCTCGAGCGACTTCCTCGAATGGAGGAAAAAGGAGATCGAAGGAAGCGGCGCAGGAAGAAGGTGCAGGGGACGAGAGGAAGACGGCGGAGGGGAAAATTGTTAATCTAAAGCGATTTGTTTGTCCGTCTGTGAACAACATATCCTAGATAATATCCGCCAAAGGTGTTCCCGTGTTTACGGTCTCGAGCTTCGGTTGCCGACCTTATGCGAGCAACCCTGGGATGCTCCTTGATAGGTCGAGTTTTAATCCCTATACTAACTGCAAGTGCACAGTAATGTCAATGTAGTATATAAGGTATCAAATCCACAGAGACTCTGGTCTCGATAGATCAGAACCGTAGAGATTAATACTAAGAATAAAGCAGGTGGTGAATGAAATAAAAGCAAGGCAATAAAGTAAATCAGTAGCAGGAATTTGTTGTGAAAGCAATTAACTAAAAGCGCTAAGTCTAGGGAATTCTCAGGAAATCAGACAAGCAGACAAGTTAATCAGCCAGGATCAAATTAAACTCAGTTCTAGAACTCAAATCACGGAATTAGAATTAACCAAATCTCTTTGCGAAAATCCTCTAAGTCTAAGTGCAGTAATCCAAATCTCTTTGCAATTACTAACAGATTAAACCAGCATTAATTTCAAGTTCGATATGTTCACAATTAAACTAAACCAAATCTCTTTGCGAATAATTCAATTGCTCAACCTAAATAGTTCAGATTCTAAACCACACTCTCGTGTCGTATTTAGCAACCTAAGATCTAGATTCTAATTGATCAGGTTAGAACTAGCATTAAGCACAATTTAGTTTGAAGAACATTCTAATCATGTGAATCCTTAACTGAATTAAACAAGTCTAGTAAGTCATAAAATCCTTAATGAGAAACCCTAAACTTAACTATGAATCTACTCAGACATGATTAATGAAACAGAAATCATAGAATAAATATATTGCATATAAGAAATTAAATAGATAAAGGGGTTCGAAATCTTCTCCAAAATAGATGAAGTACAGGATTAGATCAGCCCCAAAAGCTCTAAAAATCTCTTAGCTCTAAGTATGAAAGCGTATCTAAAATAAACACCAAAATCCTAATTATATAGGCATAATCTCGGCTGGGGCTTCTGTGTAGATGCTGGAACTTTTCTGGGCTTTTCTGCAAATCTTCATAACTTCATTAACCGCCGTATTTCGGCCCATCTCGCTAGTGTGTCGATCGACACCAAAGGTGTGTCGATCGACACCAAAGGTGTGTCGATCGATGCACGATCATCAAATCGGACAATGAGTTAAACTCTCGGCCAAAATGCTCCAAAACTCCCAAAATACTCCAAAATCTCCACATTAGCTCCAAACCTGATTAGACCTGTAAAAGACTCTAAAAGAACACAAAAGACACTAAAAACACAACTATATCATGGCATAAAACCGGTAAAAACCATGATATATCAACTCCCCCACACACTTAGCCTTTGCTTGCCCTCAAGCAAAACAGAGAACTAAAATGCAGTGAAGAGGTTTGAAAACTCTTCAGAAACTCTTTTCATCCTAGAAGCAGTAACACTCAGATTCCCCTTAGTAATCCACATGAAAGAATCAACCTGCAGACATCAAGACCAACATATACTTCCCCCACACTTAGCAACTGTCCTAAGTAAACTCCACAATCACATTCAAGCATTCAAATTCTCCCTAGTGACTTCTGCAAGTATTTAAGTGCGGTCTCACCTAAGGATTATCGATCAAAGGGCACATGGATTCTTACCTTATCAGCTCTAGACCACCATACTATCTTTCTCTAGTCCCTTTCTTCTCTTTCCCTTCTTTAACAACTGATTTTTCCCCATTGGGTATCATTTTTTTTTTTTATCAGTGTTCTTCCCGTTATGGGGTGTACTTTGGACACATTCCATGGATGCACAGGATATGAGAGTTTTAGCTACCATTCCCATGACCACTTCGGAGTTACTAACTCATCCTCAGTTTATTATATATATTTTTTTTTTTATGGAAGGGGAGAAGGGAACTAGAGAGGACATGTTTACAGGCTGTGTCAGAACTAACAAGGGAATCCGACACAAAGTATACCAAGCCCTTAGGTGAGAAAATCTAAGTCAGTATTAGGGTGAAGTCAGTAAAAGATCCTCTGATACCTAAAGTGATGTGGGTGTCCTCAGTAGGTTGATCCATGTCTGGGTTTTCTAATAGTCAGAGATAATCTGCAGCTTCATCCCAATGGTTACTTAAGTTCCTGCAAGTGCTACTAATCTTCACAAAAAATCATTGTTTCTTACTTAAAACAAATTTTGACTCAATAAAACAAAAATTTTGAAAATAAATGACTCTAAGAAAACAAAAGAAAGAAGTTAGTAGAACCTCCCCCACACTTAAGACACACTGTCCCCAGTAGTGTCAAGCGAAGGATTGGCAAAAAGGAAAAATAAAAATTTGTTTATGGAATGGTTAAGTTCTCTCGGGTTTTACCTCTGTCGCAATCAGGCATCGATCGTTGCACTAAGTGCATCGACCGTTACTATGCGATTTTTCGTTGTGGGTCGATCGTTGCTCAGGACCGCAACGATCGCTGCAGTGCGATTTCGATCGTGTTGTGACGATCGACACAATGGTGTGTGATATACTTGTATTTTCATGCATTTAGGCTATTGTTAGGATCATGTTTTACTTCTTTTTAGTTTCCTTTAGCTTCATTTCTTTGGTCATTGGTGTGTTTAGAGTATAGGATCATCTAGAGCTAGGTTTAAGCATTCTAGGCTTGCATTTGGAGTGTTTCTTATGTTTTGTAGGTTCTTGGAGTTGCTAAGGATGTTTGGAAGAGTTTGGAGGCCAAAGGAGTGATTGCAAGTGAAATGGTGATGAAGGACCAAATCGATGAGCTTGAAAGATTGAGTCATATGAAGATATTACGTTGACGTTTAGCTCTGGGATTCTAAATACAAATCATGGAAAATTGAGTTAGCTTTCTAATGGAGGTGGTGTGAAGTCATTCGGAGCTATATGTAAAGAGTTATGCCTGATTTACTGGATGCATCTCAACACAGTCTGCATATCGGGTTGCATATCGACCTGGCAACCCGATACAACCTCTTGGATTAAATTTTGTGCATCCATATCGGGTGGCGTATCGAGTGGCCAGGCCGATACGAACCTTCCCAGAAAAAATCCGAGAGTTCATACCGGGTTGCGTATCGGGTGGCCATGCCGATACGCGTCCCAGAAATTGCCTTGGATCCGGGTCAACACCCGGTTTGTTCCGGGTTGACCCGGCTCGCACCCTATTGACTATTTAAGCCAAAAACCTATTTTTTTATTGCATCTTAAGCTTTATTTTATGTTCTAAACACTTTGTAAGAACAAGAAGGATTTCTTTGGTTAATCTAGTACTTCTTTTGTGATTTCTTCATCAAATCTTTCAATCTATCTCTAGTTGTTGGATAGTTTAGTGTCTCCTGATTCAATTCTCAGATTGATTTATCCTACTAAACATGCAGATCTAGGTTCTCTTGAATAGAAACATAATAGATCTCACCTGTTACCTTTTTGTGCAGCGGAATGGGAGGTAATAGTCAGAGATCAGCAGAACCACCAAGAGATGGATCCTCCAAAGGCTCACACACGCACACCGGGAAATTTGGCTGCTAGACCAGCTTAGAGAGGAGGCGCAGAGAGAGAGATGGGAGGCGCAGAGTACTAAGAAAAATTAGAGTGCTAGGTCTGATTTTAGTCATTAAAATCCCTTCTAGTTCTCATGGGCTTTTGGGCCCAATTCTCAGTTCTGATTAAATCCCTTGGATTTAATCAGGCCCTTTAGTCTCTCCAAGTACCGTAAATGCCTAGCACTTTTACCGTACTTCTGCTAAACCGTTCCTTCGTATTTTCCCGTTAGCTTAGGCGTGTGACCCATATGGGATCATATAATAAAGGCAATAAGTCCAAGACTTATAGATCATGAGCGGACTCTAGCAAGCCATCATGACCCCCAGTATTATATGACTTATGTCTGATCATTGACATACTCTTACTTTCTAGAGACAGTACCGAGATTACTGGACACAATTCCAACAATCTCCCACTTGTACTGGAATCTCTGTATTCATAATCCTTTTGTCTCAATATCTCGATTAGTCATAAGGCAAGATTAGTGTCATCCTTATAAAGCCTAATTCTTGTTCATCGGACTCTGATTTGATACTGACAATCCAAACGACTCGGGAAAGTCCGTTTGAGCATGGCCATGCATTTTCCAGTATTCAAATCTCCGATTGGCCTAGAGATATTCACTCCATTTATATTGGAGGGACAAATCCCGTCTTGTTCCATCACTGTAAACTACTTATTTCATAATACACCCAATCAAGGTCCTTATAACCATCGCTTAACGACAGCATTAGACAATGATCAAAGCGCATTAGTTCATGTGCAGTCACATGCATGCGAACTCAGGTCTAATGACTATACTCTATAGTCGTAGTAAGAATCTCTTATGACACAGATATAAATATCCTGAAGAGTTCTTATAATCGGGTCTTGTCCGGTCGTATGTACCCTACATACACCTATGTACTGACTTTGATGTCGTGCATCTATGACACACTGAGACTTTGTCATAAGTCACATACCAATCCAGTCTCACACGGTTGTTGGTGTTCCAATTTCAACAACCTTCGACTAGGGACATGATGATATAAGCCATCTATCAAATATAGGGTCTCATGATCAAGCTAAATGACTTTGATAACTCAAGATCAAGTCACTTACTTCGATGACCTATAAAATGGTTCATATCACTTTGGAACGATTATTTCATCACAGTTAAAATAATCTTGAAATAATAATTTCATTAAACATCATAAAATGTTTTACAAGAACATATCAATAACTAAATAAAGCCCTCAAACTCCCACTCAAATTTAGATTACATTTAAATGTCTCTAATGCCTACAGCTTCAGTTAGGAACTCGAGCTTAGGTCTTGGGAGTGGCTTTGTCAACGGATCAGCGACGTTATCATCTGTCTGAACTCGGCTGATCTTGACTTCCTTTCTATTAATGATGTCACGTATCAAGTGAAATCTTCTTAGAACATGCTTGGATTTCTGGTGTGATCTTGGTTCCTTTGCCTGAGCAATAGCACCATTGTTATCACAAAACAGTGCCAGAGGCTCAGCCGCATTTGGTATCACACCTAGTTCAATAATGAACTTTCGTATCCAAACAGCTTCCTTCGCTGCTTCTGAGGCGGCGATATATTCAGCTTCTGTAGTGGAATCAGCAACGGTGTCTTGCTTGGAGCTTCTCCAACTGATTGCACCGCCATTCAGACAAAAGATATAACCGGACTGTGACCGGAAATCATCTTGGTCTGTCTGGAAACTTGCGTCCGTGAATCCACTGACTTTAAGCACATCACTTCCACCGTATACCAAGAACTTGTCCTTAGTATGTCTTAGATACTTCAGGATGTTCTTGACGGCAATCCAATGGTTTTCACCTGGATTTGACTGGTATCTACTCGTCATGCTCAATGCATAAGCAACATCAGGACGAGTACAGATCATGGCATACATGATAGATCCTATTGCAGATGCATAAGGAATATTCTTCATGCGCTCAAGCTCAGCAGCCGTCGTAGGGCTCTGCTTCTTGCTTAGCGTTGTGCCATGTACCATTGGCGTGAAGCCCTTCTTGGAATCTTTCATGCTGAAACTTTGTAGGACTTTGTCAATGTATGAATCTTGACACAAGCCTATCAGCCTTCTAGATCTATCCCGGTAGATCCTGATTCCAAGAACGTATGCGGCTTCACCCATGTCTTTCATGGAAAAACAACTTCCAAGCCAGTCCTTTACTGACTTCAGCATTGGAACGTCGTTTCCGAGAAGCAGTATGTCATCGACATACAGAATAAGAAATACTATCTTGCTCCCACTAGTTTTCTTATACACGCATTGTTCTTCTTCGTTTCTGATGAAGTCAAATTGCTTGATTGCTTCATCAAAACGAAGATTCCAGCTCCTCGATGCTTGCTTCAATCCATAAATGGATTTATGAAGCTTGCATACTTTCCCAGCATTCTTTGGATCTATGTAACCGTCAGGTTGTGTCATATACACATCATCTTCCAGAATGCCATTCAGGAAGGCGGTTTTCACGTCCATCTGCCAAATTTCATAATCATGAAAAGCTGCAGTTGCTAGTAGAATCCGAATAGATTTCATCATAGCCACTGGTGAATAGGTTTCATCGTAATCCACACCGTGAACTTGTCTGAAACCTTTTGCCACCAACCTGGCTTTGTAAATCTGGACATTTCCATCCACGTCAATCTTCTTCTTGAAGATCCATTTGCACTCGATGGCTTTTACACCAGCGGGTAAGTCAACCAACGAAAACACTTGGTTGACCGACATGGAGTCCATTTCGGAATCTGTGGCCTTACGCCACTTAGAGGAATCTGGGCCCATCATGGCTTGATTGAAATTCGATGGTTCATCACCATCAATGATCAGAAGATCATGACAGTTAGTCACGAGGAATCCTATATCTCTCGGGTTCGTGACGGATCCTCCCGGATCTTCGAACTTCAGGTACTACAGGTTCAGGTTCTACAATTTCTTGTAGGTCCTCCTACTGCTCTTCCTCATTAGGTTGAGCAGTATCCTGTTCATCTTGAATTTCTTCAAGCAGTACCCTACTCCCACTGTCTTTCTTAGAGAGAAACTCCCTCTCAAGAAAGTTACAATCCCGGGCAACAAAGATCTTGTTCTCGGAACGTAGATAGAAGTAATAAGCCTTGGTTTCCTTCGGATAACCAATGAAGTAGCATTTATGAGACTTTGGTGTAAGCTTGTCTGAGATTAATCTCTTGACATAGGCTTCACAACCCCAAATTCTAAGATAAGACAGCACTGGAGCTACTCCAGTCCATAATTCATATGGTGTCTTTGCTACTGCTTTCGATGGCGCTCTATTTAGAGTGAACACTGCTGTTAGCAGAGCATATCCCCAAAGGGATATTGGAAGGTCTGTGTGACTCATCATAGATCGAAACATATCCAATAAGGTCCGATTTCTCCTCTCAGACACACCATTCCATTGAGGTGTTCCAAGAGGAGTGAGTTGGGACACGATCCCACACTCTCTTAGATGATCACTGAATTCTTGGCTTAAGTATTCTCCTCCTCGGTCGGACCGAAGAGCCTTAATGCTTTTGCCAAGTTGGTTCTGTACTTCATTTTGGAATTCTCTGAACTTCTCAAAAGATTCAGACTTATGTTTCATTAAATAAACATATCCATACCTACTGAAATCATCAGTGAAGGTAATGAAGTACTGATAGTTTCCTCTTGCATTTGTGGACATTAGGCCACACACATCAGTGTGTATCAGGCCCAATAAGTCACTGGCCCTCTCGTTAGGTTTATTAAAGGGGGCCCGTGTCATTTTGCCCATCATGCAGGATTCGCATTTCTCACATGACTCAAAGTCAAATGAGCCAAGAAGTCCATTCGAATGGAGCCTCATGATGCGTTTCTCGCTGATGTGCCCTAAACGACAATGCCATAGAAACGTTCGGTTCTCCTCATTAGGTTTGAACCGTTTGGTATCAATGTTATAAATTGGCGCGGATTGATCAAGTATGTAAAGCCCATTCGTAAGAGGGGCACAACCATAGAACAAATTGTTGCGATTGAAGGAACATAATTTATTCTTAACTGAAAAATCATAACCTTCCAAATCCAACAAAGAAATTGAAATAATATTTCTGCTTATCGCAGGTACAAAATAACAATTATTGAGTTCTAAAACCAATCCCGAAGGTAAAGACAACAAGTATGTGCCTACAGCTAGTGCAGGAACTTTCGCTCCATTCCCAACTCGTAGCTCCACTTGTCCTTGCTTCAGCCTTCTACTGTTGCTGAGTGCCTGCATATTAGTACAAATATGAGCCCCACAACCAGTATCCATAACCCATGAGGTATTATCAGAAGTAGTTGTATTAACTTCTATAACAAAAATACCTGATGAAGAAGTCTCGAGAGTCTTCTTCTTCAATTCCTTTAGACCTTCTTGGAATTTCTTACATTCTCTCCTCCAATGCCCTGGTTCTTTACAGAACCTGCATATGTCAGTAGGCCCAGCCTTAGACTTGGGCTTGGGCTTTGGCGTGTCCTTGTCCGAGACTTGGATAGCCTTAGCCTTTCCCTTGTCCTTGGTAGAGGATTTCTTAAAGCCCTTGCCCTTTTGCACCATAAGCACATTGGGGTCCTTGGCGGTTTTCCTCAAGTTGGGCTCTGCAGTCTTGAGCATTCCGTGAAGCTCAGGCAATGTCTTACTCAAGCCATGCATATTAAAGTTCAGAATGAACTGATCATAGCTTGCAGGTAAAGACTGCAGAACGATGTCGCAGGCAAGTTCCTGGCTGATAGGGCAGTCGAGTTTCTGAAGATGATCGAGATAACCCATCATCATCAAGACATGAGGACTCACTGCCGCATTTGCAGCCAACTTACAGTCTAAGAGGTTCTTAACTGTCTGAAACCTCTCAGTCCTTGCTTGCTCCTGAAAAAGCGATTTCAGGCTTGCCATTATCTCGATGGGTGACAACACACTCTCGAACTGCATTTGCAGCTCAGCAGTCATTGTCGCCAACATCAGGCAATAGACATCATTTTCATCTGACGAATGCTTTTCCCAAGCATTATGCAGAGTCCTGGCGGCATTGTTAGGAGGCCTCTCGGGGAGGGGATCACGAAGGACATAATCCTTCTTCTCCTGCTTGAGGACCAGCCTCAAGTTCCTTGACCACGTCAGGAAGTTCGTTCCAGTCAGCTTCTCCTTCTCGAGAACAGACCGGATTGAGAATGTGTTTTGAGTGCTTGTAGTAGTCATAGCTGAAATATAAGATAAAAAGGTTATTAGTTAATATGTTCAATATGATTAATCTTGTGTTATACTTAATGTGATTAATCACGCATTATATTCAATAACATAAGTTACCCTCAATAGAATATAATGATTCCAAGATCCACATATAACTAAGATCAAAGTGGGCCACTGGCCATCACCCAACCTTAGCTTATATCGGTAAGCCCTATGTCGGCTAATTATATTCGTGATATAACTCTTGGTTGTGAATCTGGGCCCGAGGCCCAATCCACTCTGATGTCTCAAGGCCCGGGACTCCCGATGGCCTAGTCAAGAAAACCAGACTATACAGTCATGTAATCATTAATGTCTGGGACTCCCAATGACATTTATGAATCACAAACCGTCTTACCCACGCAAAAGTAGACACCCTCACACTGTAAGGCCATGAGTACAATTGAATGGGCTTCGACAGCTGACATAGACTGGACAAGACATCCAACGCTTGATATTATTTGAGGTTTGTAGGTTTATTAAAAATTCATCCCAAAATAGAAGATTACTATTTTGGGAAACTTTCCTTTTTGGGAAACCTACTAATTTTGGAAACTTTCTAAAAATAGAAACTTTTAATTATAGAAATTTCCTAAAATCCAAAACATGCAAATCTAGAAACTTCTAATTTAAGAAACTTTCTAATTTCAAAATTTTGGAAACTTATTAATTTAAAATCGATTTTATAATTTTTATAAAAAAATAAATTTTAAATTAATTCTGAAGAAAAGACTCAAATAATTGGCCCAATTGTTTTAACTTCTTGGCCCGAGGCCCAAGAATTGGTTCATGTCCAAGACATAACCCAATTGTCCAATTAAATGACATAACCGGTCTGGTTCATTAAAATTGGTTTTAACCAAAATTAATTACTACGATGACCACAATTGTCAACCGGTTATTTACTAAACCGGATTTTCTCAATTTATTTGATCCAACCAAATCAAATTAGAAAATCACTGGTTTAGGCACAAAATCCAATTTTTCGACTTTGGATTTCTTATCCCGGTTTAACCAGAACTTAATAAATTTATTAAGTCTGTTTATTAAACCGTGACGATTTTATTTTAATAAAATTTTAAACCGAACCGAACCGAATTGGTCACGAATCAATCATGGTCGTGACCTAGCTCCTCGATCACCATCGCCCAGCCGCAAGCCGCACGCGAGCGATCCAAGATCGAGACGGTCAGCTGGACGGGACGGGACGGGACGGGACGGGACGGGACGGGACGGGACGATCGATCGTCGAGCTCGGGTCGGTGGCTTCACGCGATCTCCGAGCGATCGGGACAGCCTGGCCGTGCGCCGGGACGAGAGCAGGTCGATAGCGGGACGATCGCAGCTTCCGATCCATGCGATCAGCTCGGTCCATCCACGCGATCGGGACGCGATCCATCCTTCGATCGGGACGCGACCACGCAACACGATCCTCATCGATCGGTTCGTGCGTCTGTCTCGATCCGGACGATCCGACGCATACCAATTCATATAGATTGGATCATGCGATTTCTTGTTTGTTTAGGTTTTTAATTCTTTGTTTCTTAAGTGTTTTTCCTTATCAGTAGGTTGATTCAAAAACACTCCTTAAACAATCCTAAACATGATTCTAAACAAGAAAAACCACAGAACCAATAGCTCTGATACCACTGTTGGATAGTTTAGTGTCTCCTGATTCAATTCTCAGATTGATTCATCCTACTAAACATGCAGATCTAGGTTCTCTTGAATAGAAACATAATAGATCTCACCTGTTACCTTTTTGTGCAGCGGAATGGGAGGTAATAGTCAGAGATCAGCAGAACCACCAAGAGATGGATCCTCCAAAGGCTCACACACGCACACCGGGAAATTTGGCTGCTAGACCAGCTTAGAGAGGAGGCGCAGAGAGAGAGATGGGAGGCGCAGAGTACTAAGAAAAATTAGAGTGCTAGGTCTGATTTTAGTCATTAAAATCCCTTCTAGTTCTCATGGGCTTTTGGGCCCAATTCTCAGTTCTGATTAAATCCCTTGGATTTAATCAGGCCCTTTAGTCTCTCCAAGTACCGTAAATGCCTAGCACTTTTACCGTACTTCTGCTAAACCGTTCCTTCGTATTTTCCCGTTAGCTTAGGCGTGTGACCCATATGGGATCATATAATAAAGGCAATAAGTCCAAGACTTATAGATCATGAGCGGACTCTAGCAAGCCATCATGACCCCCAGTATTATATGACTTATGTCTGATCATTGACATACTCTTACTTTCTAGAGACAGTACCGAGATTACTGGACACAATTCCAACACTAGTCTCCTATGATCAACATTATTTCTATGAATTTTGTTGTTCACATGATGATTAGTGAGTAGTTCTTCATAGGGCTTATGGGTTAGGTAGGATTAGGTTGATGAGGGGTGATCAATGGATTTCTAGTGCTTGATTGTTTAAAATCTCATCTGTCAAAGTGTGTTTAATGTCTAATTAGCCTTGATCAAGTTGATTAGAATGCTTAAGATTTCTTGTTCACCATGTGTTCGATGAAATTCCTGTTCATAGCTTTGATAGAACTTTCACATTCTAGCGCATGAGAATGTAAGTTTAGAGTGATTGTTAGTTGTTTGGAACTTGTTTGATTGCTTGCTTGATTCTAATTCACAAATGAGAATTTGTTCTTGGGTTAGGATTAAGTAAAGAGATTAGTATTAAGAGATTAAACTGATCGTATCGTTGTGTTTCTTACTAGGAGGTTAGCTTGTTTGAAGTTTGAATTAGGATCCTTGATCATCCCGAGTCACCTGTCCATTGACCTTAACCTTATGCCCTATCTTTATCATTGATTGAATTCGCATTCGTTTACTTTCCTTTTACTTACTTCTGTTTGAATTGTTCTCGTTAGGATTGTTAGAAACCAAAAACTTAATTGATTGATTTGACTCTAGAGGTTTAGTACTTGCTTATTGGTCTTATCCATCCCAAAAAGGTTCGATACCTCAAAGCTACACGATAAGCTTGAGGAATTGGTACCTCAAAGGATTGCAAAATCCTAGTTATCAGTGTGTCGATCGACGCACTGCGATTTAATCCGAGACCTGCAAACAAAAACTCACCAAAACCAGAAACAAGCGTAAAATCCTATAAAAACACTAAAATCAAAATGCAAAAACGAAAACAGTGGGTTGCCTCCCACTCAGCGCTTGTTTAAGGTCATTAGCTTGACGCTTCAGCAGATTTATGTTGAGGGTGCATCATCCAGAGGCAGAATCTGCCCTCCTGGAATCTCGGCCTTAGCCCAATAATGTTTCACCCGCTGTCCATTCACAGTGAATTCATAACCGTCCTTACCAGTTAGAACGACAGCTCCATACGGACGCACCTCTTTGATTGTGAAGGGACCAGACCACCTTGATTTCAGCTTACCTGGAAACAAATGCAAACGAGAGTTATACAAAAGTACATGATCATTGGGCTCAAACTGTCTGGAGACAATCTTCTTGTCATGATATGCCTTAGTCCTCTCCTTATACAGCTTTGAGTTCTCATAAGCAAAATGTCTGATCTCATCCAACTCATTAAGCTGTACCAATCTCCTCTCTGCAGCAGACTTAAGATCAAAGTTCATCTGTTTTACAGCCCATGCTGCTTTGTGCTCAAGTTCTACTGGCAGATGACATGCTTTTCCATATAGCAGATGGAATGGAGTGGTCCCAAGTGGTATCTTTAATGCTGTCCGGTAGGCCCATAATGCATCATCTAACTTTGCTGCCCAATCTTTTCTTGTCTTTCCAACTGTCTTCTCAAGGATCTCTTTAATCTGCCTGTTAGAAACCTCAACTTGTCCACTAGTCTGAGGGTGATAAGGAGTGGGGACTCCGTGATGAACTCCATGCTTCTTTAGCAGCTTCTCGAAGACCTTATTGATAAAATGAAATCCTCCATCACTAATCACTATACGAGGCACTCCAAATCTGGGGAATATGATGGTCTTAAACAGCTTAATGACCACTGAAGAATCATTGGTTGGACTAGCTATTGCTTCAACCCACTTAGACACATAGTCTACAACAACCAAGATGAACTTATTCCCATAGGATGAGGGAAAAGGACCCATGAAATCTATACCCCAACAATCAAAAACCTCAACTTCCAGAATGAAATTCTGAGGCATTTCATGCTTCTTGCTGATTTTCCCTCTCCTCTGACAGGCATCACACTGAGTGATGAAAGAATGAGTGTCTCTAAACATTGTAGGCCACCAGAAACCTGCTTGCAGAACTTTAGACACAGTCTTGAATGTAGCAAAATGTCCAGCATAATCTGATCCATGACAGTGGAAGAGGATATCAGGGACTTCAGATTCAGCAATGCATCTCCTGTAAAGACCATCTGAACAGTGCTTATAGAGATAGAGCTCATCCCAGTAGTATCTTCTAAGCTCCCTAAAGAACCTTTTCTTTTTATAACCCTTTAAATCATCTGGTTCAGTCTCAGCGGCAAGGTAATTAGCTATATCTGCATACCAGGGTCGATCAGAGGTTGCTACAGCAGCAATTTCGAAGTCATAATTCCCAATTCTGACTCTGAAAGACTCTCGGCTCTTATCAGGTATGCATCGACCGTTGCATGAGCGTGTATCGATTGTTGCTTCCCCGATACTTGTATCGACCGTTGCCAATGTGGCATCGATCGACACAATGCGATTGCCCCGACAGTTCTGCAACTCACTGCCCAAATCTGTCTGAAAAACTGTACTGATCATGTTAACGTTTTCCTCAGGCAAATAATCATTTATAGGCACGTCTTCCTCAACTAGCAACCTTGAAAGATGATCATCAACTCCATTCTCCACTCCCTTCTTGTCCCTTACTTCAATATCAAACTCCTAAAGCAACAGAATCCATCTCAACAGTCTAGGTTTAGCATCCTTTTTCTGCATTAGATACTTCAGGGCTGAATGATCAGTGTGAACAATCACCTTGGAGCCAACGAGATAGGGGCGGAACTTCTCAAATGCAAAGACAACAGCCAACAGCTCCTTCACCGTGGTTGCATAGTTCCTTTGTGCATCATCTAGTGTCCTACTAGCATAATAGATAGCATGGAGCTTTCTGTCCTTCTTCTGTCCCAGAACAGCTCCTACAGCAAAATCACTTGCATCACACATAACCTCAAAAGGTAGATCCCAATCTGGAGGCTGAACTATTGGAGCGCTCACCAATGCATGTTTGATCTGTTCAAATGCAGTCTGACAGTCTGCAGTGAACTCAAATTTGGTATCCTTACACAGCAAAGCAGTAAGTGGCCTAGCAATCTTACTGAAGTCTTTGATGAACCGTCTATAGAAGCCAGCATGTCCAACAAAGCTTCTTATGGACTTAACAGAATCAGGTGCCTGAAGGTTGGTCATTACCTCGATCTTAGCGCGGTCCACTTCGATCCCTGCTTCAGACACTTTATGTCCAAGAACAATACCATCTCTGACCATGAAATGGCATTTTTCCCATTTAAGGACCAAGTGTTTCTCTTCACATCTAGTCAGCACCTTGCACAGATTATCTAAACATTCGTTATAAGATGATCCATAGACTGAGAAATCATCCATGAATACCTCCATAAAGTCCTCAATCATATCTGTGAATATGGACATCATGCATCTCTGGAAAGTGGCAGGAGCATTACAGAGTCCAAAAGGCATTCTACGGTAAGCAAATGTGCCATATGGACAAGTAAAAGTGGTCTTTCCCTGATCTTTTGGGTGGATAGGAATCTGAAAGAAACCTGAGTATCCATCGAGGAAGCAGTAATAAGGATGATTGGCTAACCTCTCTAGCATCTGATCAATAAAAGGCAAGGGAAAATGATCCTTCCTAGTTGCAGCATTCAGCTTCCTGTAATCTATGCACATCCTGTGTCCTGTTACAGTCCTAGTAGGGATCAGCTCGTTCTTCTCATTCTTCACAACAGTAACTCCGCCCTTCTTAGGTACTACATGGACTGGACTCACCCAATCACTGTCAGAGATAGGATAGATAATCCCAGCATCAAGGAGTTTCATAATCTCCTTCTTAACCACTTCCTGCATATTAGGATTACGCCTTCTCTGAGGCTCAACAGACGTCTTAGACTCATCCTCAAGATGTATCCGATGCATGCACAGCTCCGGTGAGATACCTGAAATGTCATCAAGAGAATAGCCAAGAGCTTTGCGATGCTTGCGCAGCTTGCTTAGCAGTAAAGTGAGCTCTGCGTTGTTCAAACTAGCATTAACAATCACTGGATAAGTTGAATTGGGTCCAAGAAATGCGTACCTTAGCCCGGATGGAAGTTGTTTTAGCTCTATTTTCGGAGCTTTTTCCTCGGCCCAGTCTCTGTCGACTTGCAATGACCGATGCTTAGGTAGTGTCGATAGTTGCATCGTCGCGTCAGACACTTCCACCTGCATTTCTACTTCAACAGAATCCATCAATCTCGTATAGCACATTGCTGGCTCGTCCTGCAGGTACTCCAGCTCCAATATAGAGCTCAGTAAAGCCCTTTCTAGTGGGTCTTTAGCATGTGATTGGTGAAAGTACTCTGCAGCCAGATCACCCAATGTGTCCACATAGAAGGTCTGTCCGTCGATGGTTGGTCTCTTTACCAGCTTGTCCATATCAAAACTCATCTTCAGATCTCCCACATTCAGAACTATTTTACCTCCTTGACAGTCAATCATCGCACCAGCTGTAGCTAAGAAAGGCCTGCCTAGAATCAGCGGATCTTTTGGCTCCTGTCCATACTGTAGAACCACAAAGTCAGTTGGGATCACACATTTGCCAATCATTATAGGTACATCCTCCAATACTCCTTCGGGAATCCTGATTGTTCTATCTGCCATAACCAGTGATATCCTAGTGGGTATAAAGTCAGTCATCCCGAGCCTTTTTGCAACTAAGAGGGGCATAAGATTCACACTGGAACCAAGATCACATAGAGACCTTTCGAATCTCTCTCTGTAGATAGCACAATCCAACACGAAGCTTCTTGGATCCTTTAACTTCTCGGGAATTCTACCCTGAATCACTGCACTACAAACCTCATTGATCATCATTACACTCTCATCATTAGACCACTTTCCAGCAATCATATCCTTAAGGCATCTCCTCATCACAGGAGAGGTTTCCATGGAGTCCATCAAAAGGCACTTCAACTTTCACCTTTTTAATGAACTCCTTCCACTTTGCATACTGCCTATCATTCTTAGCCTTTCTGGGATTCTTGGGATAAGGTACCTTAGGCTTGTACACTTTCTCGGTCGACTGTTTCGGTTTCTCTGGTTTTGAACCCTCTGCAGTCGCCTTGCATCGATCGTCACTAGAGCTGTGTCGATCGTTGCTGGGTGACTTCGCTACGACAGTTTTTTCGTTATCGCCTTGCATCGACCGTTGCTTGGTTGCGTCGATCGATGCATTGCGAATGTCATGGATCTCATCTTCCAACTCTTCAATTTCCACGAGTTCTTCCACACTCAGCTGCTTTTTCTGGCCAGGTAACAGCTCCTCACCACTTCTCAATGTCACTGCATTGCATTGGTACTTGGGATTAGCATCAGTTCGTCCTGGGAGATATCCATCTTCCCTCTGAGCATATCCAGCAGTTTTTGCAACTCTAGCATCAAGCTCCTTCATGTGTGTGCTCAGATACTCAAACTTCCCATTCAGCTCCTTATAGACTGTTCCTATCTTCTCGTTGACGTCTGCAGCATTCTTAGTTTGACTCTCCATCAGCTGTTTCATCATTCTTTCCATCCTACTCTCATGAGCTGTAGGTGCAGGAGGAGTCTGATAAGATGAAGATCCATAGGTTCTCTGAGTACCTTGTCCAAAAGGCTTCTGAAAACCACTAGTCTGTCCAAAAGAGTTCTGATTGCCTGTGAAGGCACTCTTTTCTACTCCATTGAAGAACATGTTACCCTGCTGATTACCAAACCTGTTACCTTGGAAACCAGATCCTCCAATGTAATTCACATCTTCTTCCTGAGTGTCCTCCTCAGTCTGAATTACCTCAACATCTTGAGCAAAGTGGACAGCCTTCTTATTAGCCAGGAGATTGCAGATTGTGTCCATCCTAGATTTCAATTCAGCTATCTCTGAATTCTCTACACTTCCACCAGATTTCTTCCTCCTCTCATCCATAGTCTTGCAACTGTTGCTGCTCACTAAGTTCTCAATCAACTGCTTAGCTTGTGCAGGAGTCCTGGTATTGAAGTTTGCATTACTGGAGTTATCCAGCGCAGACTGATATGGCAGATCTATGCCTCTGAAGAAGATACCAACCAATTGGACTTCAGTGAATCCAGACAGCTTTCAGAGGCTCCACAACTCCTTGGGAAAATGTGAGAATGTCCTGTCTGGACTGGTCTGAACGCGCATCATCATAGAAATGACGCAGGAACTCACTCTTCGGGGCTGCCCAAGTATCAAACTGCCCAGGTGGCAGTTGCTTCAGCCATGCACCAGCGTCTCCAGCGAGACTATGCGGAAATAGTTTAAGGAACATATAATCCTGGCAAACTCCATCGTACTTCATGCCAGTGACTATGTCCTCAAACGAATCAATGTGATCCATAGGCTGCTCTGTTGGGTGACCATGGAATGCATTATGTCTCATCAGCGAGTAGTAGATAGTCTTGATCTCAAAATCATTCCTCTCAAAGCCAGGCATCACCAAAGCTGACCGGTTTGCATGAAACTCATCCGGTCTGTTGTAGTCAGCTAAGGTCCTCTCATGTACAACCATCTCTCTACCTCGGGCCTGTCCTTGACCCTGGTTCTGCTCCTGTTGCGGTGGCTCAGGAGGATCAGGGATGACATTCCCTTCAGCATCAACCCTTTGCCAAGCAGCATTGTACGGGTTGTTATCTTTGTCCCTCAGAGTACCTTGAGCATCGCGTACTAGAATTAGCTTATGTACTACCATTCTTTCTCTTCTGTTAGTCCTCTCTAGACGTCCAAGTTCTTCAAGATCGAGATTGATTGGGTTCGAGTTCGGATTACTTCGAGTTTCACGCTTCTGCATAAACTGTCTGTAATCGTCAAGCAACGATCGATGATATCAGTGCAACAATCGATTCAATCTCAAATTGCTTAGTGACGATCGACACAAGAGGTGCAACGATCGACGAAAGGCGAAATCGGTACCTGCGACAGAGAGAAAACAGAGAAAAAGTTTAGTAAAATAAAATAAAAAAACAAAAACAAAAACAAAAAAAAGAAAAATTCCTAGTAAAAACCCTAAGTTCGGTCCTATCGAAGACTCTAAGCGTCCCCGGCAGCGGCGCCAAAAACTTGATAGGTCGAGTTTTAATCCCTATACTAACTGCAAGTGCACAGTAATGTCAATGTAGTATATAGGGTATCGAATCCACAGAGACTCTGGTCTCGATAGATCAAAACCGTAGAGATTAATACTAAGAATAAAGCAGGTGGTGAATGAAATAAAAGCAAGGCAATAAAGTAAATCAGTAGCAGAAATTTGTTGTGAAAGCAATTAACTAAAAGCGCTAAGTCTAGGGAATTCTCAGGAAATCAGACAAGCAGACAAGTTAATCAGTCAGGATCAAATTAAACTCAGTTCTAGAACTCAAATCACGGAATTATAATTAACCAAATCTCTTTGCGAAAATCCTCTAAGTCTAAGTGCAGTAATCCAAATCTCTTTGCAATTACTAACAGATTAAACCAGCATTAATTTCAAGTTCGATATGTTCACAATTAAACTAAACCAAATCTCTTTGCGAATAATTCAATTGCTCAACCTAAATAGTTCAGATTCTAAACCACACTCTCGTGTCGTATTTAGCAACCTAAGATCTAGATTCTAATTGATCAGGTTAGAACTAGCATTAAGCACAATTTAGTTTGAAGAACATTCTAATCATGTGAATCCTTAACTGAATTAAACAAGTCTAGCAAGTCATAAAATCCTTAATGAGAAACCCTAAACTTAACTATGAATCAACTCAGACATGATTAATGAAACAGAAATCATAGAATAAATAGATTGCATATAAGAAATTAAATAGATAAAGGGGTTCGAAATCTTCTCCAAAATAGATGAAGTACAGGATTAGATCAGCCCCAAAAGCTCTAAAAATCTCTTAGCTCTAAGTATGAAAGCGTATCTAAAATAAACACCAAAATCCTAATTATATAGGCATAATCTCGGCTGGGACTTCTGTGTAAATACTGGAACTTTTCTGGGCTTTTCTGCAAATCTTCATAACTTCATTAACCGCCGTATTTCGGCCCATCTCGCTAGTGTGTCGATCGACACCAAAGGTGTGTCGATCGATGCACGATCATCAAATCGGACAGTGAGTTAAAATCTCGGCCAAAATGCTCCAAAACTCCCAAAATACTCCAAAATCTCCACATTAGCTCCAAACCTGATTAGACCTGTAAAGGACTCTAAAAGAACACAAAAGACACTAAAAACACAACTATATCATGGCATAAAATCGGTAAAAACCATGATATATCACTCCTTCTGGTTGAGCTTTTATGTTCGAGTGTTGGTTCACCGAGTGCCATTTGCTCTTCTTTCTTCCCATAATTCTGGTCGAGTATTGTGAGGCAAGGGAAATGGCCCTTTCTCAACTTTGCATTGCTGCCATTTGTAACGTGCTGGGTATTCTTATCATGGCAGCAGATAGCGGAGTTGAGGTATCCACACTTTTTTGGAGGAGCTGACATCGATTTCGATCAATCATGGGACGTCCGAGACTTTTTACGTGCGGTTCAGGCCGGGTCGTCGTTGAAGTTTGTGTCTGCCCCTCCAGACAAAACTTCTGATTGGCAGAATACTTACTTGTTTGCGCGGGTTAACAGCGCATTGACGTTTGACTCGATCAGGATTTTCAGATCGGCCTGGAAATATCACCCTGGTAGTTTTCTTTTGTTTTGTGCTCGTTTGACGGCCTCATATTTTTCCTCTTTCTTGTTTTGCAGTTCGTTGTGCTTCGGGTCGTTGGACCGCAGATTTTTCCAGAGACTTGGACATGTTGAAGGTACATGGTGGGAGAGATTGGTCTCCGTCGAAAGACAAAAAACCCAAAGCTCTGTTTGACCGGAAGGTCAGCGGTTTCTTCAGGAAGATTGATTCGGGTATGTGTATTCCCCTCTCCCTCCCCCTTTTTTATTCTTTAGAGTGATGGGGAAGATGTCCTTGTTTTCACGTTGCTTTGCTGTTCAGCGCTTTTGGTGCTGGTTTCTTATTTGGATCCGTAAAGTGAGTCATCATCTCCTCGGTTGTTTAGAAAAAGGCGTAGAATGTCCGGTGGTGCTGACATGGGATCTTTGGCTGCGGTAAGTTCTCCGGTGATCGTCCTCGGGTTGAGGAGGACGTGCAGCCTGTTGCCGTACAAAGCAGAGAAGATGTGGTTGAGGGGGAGGAAGCCGATCGAAGTAAGGAGGAGGATCAAGGTCAGGAGATGGTTTCTGGGCGAGAGGTCGCGAATCGAGACGTTATGCCTTCTGAGGCTTCTGGTGACTTGTGTCACCGGACAGGCGTCAAAAGGCGCATATCGGACTCCGAGAACGAGATCAATCACTCTAAGGGTTTGGCTCCTGCTCCTTCTTCCGCTCGTGTTGATGATCCGACGGTTAGGCATGATCTAAATTTGTGGGACTCTGTTTGGCCGTTTCTTCATAAGGGGAAGGCCCCCTTGGTGAGTGACAAGTTGTCATGCGCCAATATTATTCATAAGATTGCGATCAGTCCACCCAAGAAGCTATTTTCTGTCTCCGAGATGCATAAGCCCCATCTTGAGGAAGAGCTAAGTCATCATCTTGTCATGGTATGCGTTCTACTCTGACGTATATGTTTTGGGTGGGCGAACAGGTGTATGGAATGATTATGTTGTGTAGTTCGTTGCTATTCTGAACCAGATTCGTATGAGTCCGAGAAGAGATAGGCCAACTCGACAGAGGGCTTCCTTAGGGAGAAAGTTGATGCACTGAGACGCTCTGCTCGCGGGTTAAAATAGTTCCACAAGGAGCTCGATGAGGCAGAGGGATATATGCTGCTTTGTCTTTGAACAAGCAAAAGGTCGCGGATCTTGCCAAGAAGTTGACCGGGCTTGAAGATGAGACATGTTATCTTCGTTTGAAGGCCGATCGTGAGATTGGTTCTCTTAGGTCTGAGATTGATCGTCTGGCTTTTCAAGGCAACGAGCTCCAGGCTTCCTTTGATGAGCGCCTTCGTTTTTGAGCGAAGCGTTACACAAGAAATCTTATGATCGTTTGGACATGTTGAGGTTGGAGAGAGAGCAAGGAGGTCGTTATTCTCCTAAGCTTTTGGAGTTAAACAAGGTGGCCGGTATCCTTGGTGCATATCGGCTACTCGTAGAGAGCGGCGTGCCGGGCTTGCTGGGAATGTCCTGAAATCACACTTGTAATCACTCTAGAGATAGTTGTGTTGTCGAGATTGGACATTCATATAATACTAGGTAATCATAATGTTTTGCTAGAAGCCACTTGTGATCTGTGAGTTATGAACTCATTGCTAGTATTATATGAACCTACAGGGTCACACACCTAAGCAAACTGGATGTCTTATATGGGGTTGATCATTAGTGTAATGATCTGGTTAATGTATATTTGATATGCATTCAAAAAAGAGTTTCTGAGGTAGTGTCGATCAACAAAACAGGTGCATCGATCGACACAGATCGCGAATCAAAATATCGATTTTGGTTTATGACTTAATTAACTGCGGTTAGTTCCTTGGTTAATTAGGTCGTGATAAAAGTCTATATATATGAGATATATGCACGACTTTTAGAGAAACCAGACCTAATTCATAGCCACCTTTGAAAAACTGAGAAACCTCTAAGAGATCTGATCTCTACGGCACTAGCATCCCGTCCGTTCCAGTTTGTGTGCGTGTGGATACCAGTAGAGGCGCAACACTTGAGGCGCTCGTGAATCTCGAATACCTGTTCATCTTCCGCTGCTAATCTCCAGGTAATTTCGAGATCCTAATGATTCAATATACCTAGACCCTGGATCCTAGGCTATGGAATTTATACTTAGGGTTGCCTAATGTGATTAGAACCGCCAAGAAATTCCTTCAGTGGTATCAGAGCCTTAGGGTTTATCCTATTGAATCTAACAGCAAGCTATTCGAATTAGATGAATTTGAATCGATTGTGTTATGTTAAAAGGAATCGCGTTTTAGGGTTCTTGTTAAGAAACAATTCTATGATTTCGCATAGTGTCGATCGACACCAATCTGGCATCGATCGACACAGTATGGAAATCCGAATAAAATTTTAGGTTTCGATCATAAAGATCAAAATTCCTGATGCCCTAACGCATCGATCGACATAAGTGTTGTGTCGGTCGACACGGACCTTGCGATTGGTTTAATCGGCTCAATCGGATTGGACCGGTTATCGCGCTTGGTTAAAATTGGCTAAATCGGTTCAATTGGATGAATCGGTTTAATTGGATTGGACCGGTTATCGCAATTGGTTTAAACCGGTTTGAACGGTTAATTGCGGTTTGATTGAATTGGGTTGATGTCGACCGACACAAGTGTTGTGTCGATCGACACCAACCGGTTATCGAACCGGTTCAATTTTATTGACCGGTTATCGCAATGGTTTTGGTTTGGTAGTGTCAATCGACACACGGAGTTGCATCGGTCGACACACCACTCGGGTTTTTTGGTTATTGAACCAGAAATCGAAAAACCAAACAAAAGACTTAACCCATTTCCTAGAATAATTAAAACTCAGATAGATTAGTTGTTTTAATTAACTATAATCCTTATAAGATACATATATGATGTGTATATTAAATTAAAAGTTTCGTTCCTCAAACTAAATATCAAGTAATCCTTGATGTCTTCCCGATCTTGTCAACTGTCAACTCGTTTCATTGTGCGATAGATTTGCAGTGCAAGGTGTCCACAATTACACGAGTAAGGCAGGAAGAAATCGTGTTGATAGGCTTGCAGTGCAAGGCGTCAACATTTACATGACTTAAGAGATTGGTTTACTTGACTGGACTATCAAAATTGTTTTGAGCCCAGAGACATCAGGTGGATGTGACATGAGATGTCAATCCACAACCAAGAGTTATATTGGATATAACTAGCAAAGTTGTTGCTTACCTAGATAGCTGAAATTTGGGCGATGAGCCAAAGCTCACTCAAGTTTTAGTGAAGTATGGGTCTTGGATCATTATATTCATTTGAGGAAACATTGTTTGAATATAATGCGAGTTTTGTTAATAGTTAAGATTTCTCATTTCTCGAACATCAAAACTAAAAATTTTCCTTTCTTACTCCAGCTATGTCTAGCACAAACCATCACAACAATTTCTCCCTGAGATCCGTCCTTGAGAAGGACAAGCTAAATGGATCTAACTTTCTGGAATGGTATCGGAACTTGAGAATCGTTCTAAAACAGGGGAAAAAGGACTATATCCTTGAGAAAGTTCTTCCCAGGAAGTACCGAGCCAATGCCTGGCAGTCAGAGAAGGATGCTTGGGATAAGCATTCTAATGATGTCGTCGATGTGTGTTGTCTCATTGTTGGATACCATGAAATCGGATTTGCAGAAGCAATTCGAGAACGTGGAGTCGCCAATAGAGATGATCACTAGCCTGAAAAGTATGTTTCAGGAGCAGGCACGAACTCAGAGATACTAGACGGTTAAGTCTCTAATTGAGTGCAAGCTACCAAAGGACGGACCAGTTAGTCCTCATGTCATTAAGATGATGGGTTATATTGATAACCTGGGGAAACTGGATTGTCCCATTAGCCAAGAGTTAGCTACTGACATCATTCTGCAGTCACTGCTGTCAAGCCATGATCATTTTGTTATGAACTTCAACATGAACAACTTGACAAAGACTTTGACTAAGTTGCATGGGATGCTCAAAACTGCTGAACCTAACATCAAGAAGGACACCCCAAATGTCCTTATGGTACAAAAGGGTAAAAAGTTTAAGAAACTTGGTAAGAACAAAGGTGATGGCAAGACGAGCTCGATTGTGAATCCAAGCGAGTCTAACCATGCTCCTAAGGTTAAAACTGGTCCTTCTAAAGATGATAAGTGCCATTATTGTAATGGTTATGGGCATTTGAAAAGAAACTGCAATAAATTCTTGGAAGATTACGAGAAGCTAAAGAAGACGTATGAGACTTCTTCTTCAGGTATTTATGTGATAGAAGTAAATGTTACTTTCTCTGGTCCTACTTTTTGGGTATTAGATACCAGCTGTGGTGCTCATATTTTGTAAAATATGCAGGGCCTAAGAAACAGTAGGACTTTGGAGAAAGGACAAGTGGACCTGCGCGGTGGAAATGGAGCAAGAGTTGTTGCATTAGCCGTAGGAATTCATTTGTCTTTACCTTCTGGCATGGTTTTAAGAACTTAATAATTGCTACTATGTACCTGCTATAAGCAGAACCATTATTTCTATTCCTTGTTTGGGTTTGGAAGGAAAACAGTTTTCAATTATGAATAAATGTTGTTCATTTGATTACAATGATATATTTTATGGTAGCGGTCCATTATAGAATGGACTTTATGTTCTAAACCAAAGTGTACCAGTCTATAACATTAGTACTAAGAGATTCAAGTCAAATGACATGAATCAAACTTTTCTCTGGCATTGTCGTTTGGGCCACATAAATGAGAAACGAATTCAAAAGCTCCATAGTGATGGGCTTTTGGGCTCATTTGATAATGAATCACGTGAGAAATGCGAATCTTGTTTATTAGGCAAAATGACTAAGGTCGCTTTTAACAAACAAAGAACGGGCCAGTGACTTATTGGCCCTTATACATACTGATGTGTGTGGCCCGATGAGCACATGTGCCTGAGGAGACTTTCGGTACTTCATTACCTTCACTGATGATTTTAGTAGGTGTAGTTATGTCTATTTAATGAGACATAAGTCGGAATCTTTTGAAAAGTTCAAAGAGTTCCAGAATGAAGTACAGAAACAACTTGGCAAAAGTATTAAAGCTCTACGATAAGATCGTAGAGGTGAATAATCAAGTCAAGAATTCAGTGATCATCTGAGAGATTGTGAAATTGTTTCACAACTCACTCCTCCTAAAAACGCCCCAAAGGATTGGAGTTTATGAGAGGAGGAATCGTACTTTATTAGATATGGTTCGATCAATGATGAGTCACTCAGATCTTCCATTATCCTTCTGGGAATAAGCCCTAGAAACGTCTGCGTTTACACTAAATAGGGTTCCATCAAAATCAGTTACAAAGACACCACATGAGATGTGGACTGGAAATGTTCCTAATTTGTCTTTCATGAAGATTTGGGGTTGTGAGGCTCATATTAAACGTTTAATCTCTGATAAGCTCACACCCAAATCCGATAAGTGCTACTTCGTTGGTTGTCCTAAGGAGACCAAGGCATATTACTTTTACAACCGGTCCGAGAAAAAAGTGTTAGTTGCTCAGAACTGTGTTTTTCTTGAGAAAGACTTTCTTTCCAGGAAGAACAGTGCGAGTAAAAGTACAGCTCGAAGAAATTCGAGAATCACAGGAGACTGCTTAACCTGATGAGGAAGAGCAGCAGTTGGATCTACAAAGAGTTGTAGAACCTACACCTGTGGTGCCTGAAGTTTGCAAAGGATCTGGTGAATGTATATTCGACATACATTCAAATGATGAGTTTCTGAAGTAGTGTCGATCGACACAAAGGTGTATCAATCGACACAGATCGCGAACCAAAATACTGATTTTGGTTTATAACTTAATTAACTACAGTTTAAACCTTGGTTAATTAGGTCGTGGTAAAAGTATATATAAGAGATATGTGCACGACTTTTACACAACCTGAAGCTCGCAGATCCAAAAGGATCCGTCACGAACCCGAGAGATTTGGATTTCTCGTGACCAATTGCCATGATCTGTTAATCATTGACAGTGATGAGCCTGCAAATTTTGAAGAAGCAATGATGGGCCCTGACTCCGAAAAATGGCTGAAAGCCGCTGAATCCGAAATGGGATCCATGTCGCAGAACCAAGTATAGACTTGGGTTGATTTACCCGATGTTGTAAAAGCCATTAAGATTAAATGGATTTTCAAGAAGAAAAATTGACGTGGATGGTAATATTCAGATATACAAAGCTAGGTTGGTGGCAAAAGGTTTCATGCAAATTCATGGTATTGACTATGAAGAAACCTATTCCCCAGTCACTATGCTTAAGTTCATTTCGATTGTCCTAGCAACTGCCGCTCATTATGATTATGAGATCGGGCAGATGGATGTGTAAACAGTTTTCCTTAATGGAATTCTGGAAGAGGATGTGTACATGACCTAACCTGAAGTTTTTCATTGATCCTAATGCTGCTAGGAAGGTATGCAAGCTTCATCGATCTATTTATGGATTGAAGCAAGCATCTCGGAGTTGGAATCTTCGTTTTGATGAAGCGGTCAAAAGTTTGACTTCATCAGGAACGAAGAGGAACCGTGTGTTTACAAGAAGACTAGTGGGAGCATAGTTGCATTTCTCGTACTGTATGTAGATGACATACTCCTTCTCGGAAATGACGTTCCATTGCTTCAGTCTGTTAAGACTTGGCTGGGAGATTGTATTTAATGAAGCCGCATACATTCTTGGAATGAGAATCTATAGAGATAGATTGGACAAGCTAAATTGGATTTTGTCAAGATACTTATATTGATAAGGTCTTACACCGTTTCAGTACGCATGATTCTAAGAAGGACTTCATACCAATGTCTCATGGCATTACTCTTAGCAAGACGCAGTGTCCTTTGTGACATGCTGAGCGAGAGCGCATGAGAATCAGACTAATGCTATAGGCATTAGATCTCTTAAGATGTGATCTTGGTTTTAGTGGGAGTTGTTTTGGTTTTCGTTATGCTATGATGTTCATATAGACATAATATGGTTATATTATTTTAATGAAATTTGTTTCAGTATTATTTAATTATGTTATTAAATAATATTCCCAAAGTAATTTATGACATTTTATAGGTCATCAAGTATGTGACTTGATCATGAAACCCTATAAATAATAAATGACATAAATTATGTTGGTCCCTGGTCAAGGTTGTTAAAGTGGGACATTAACAACCGCGTGAGACTAGTATGTGAGGTGACTGATGACTAAGTTTCATGGAGTCATTAATAAGAGTATTAAAGTCAATCACATAGATATGTGTTAGAGAACACAGGATCGGACATGACCCGCTAATGAGAATTCTACAGGATAGTTATATAAGTGTCATGAGAGTTTTCATTACGACTATAGAGTATAGTCCTTAGACCTGAGTTCATCATGTTTTCTTACATGTGAATTGGTCCGCTTTAACTTTGTCAAACGTCAGCCGTAACAGGTGACTATAAAGACATTGATTGGGCGTATCATGAAGTGTGTGAAGGAACAGGGATGGAACAAGATGAGATTTGTCCCTCCTATATAACAGGAGATAAATATCTCAGGGCCCATCGAAGATTTGATACTGAGAAATGTGTGGCCGCACTCAAACGAGGTGATTGTCAGTCGTTTGTCTTGTCAGTATAAATCGGAGTTTGATGAACATGATCTTGGCTTAATAAGGGTGACACAGATCTTGCCTTATGCCAGATTGAGATATAGAGACGAAGGGATTATGGGAATAGATGATTCCAGTACAAGTGGAAGATTGTTGGGAATGTCCTGAAATCACACTTGTAATCACTCTAGAGATAGTTGTGTTGTCGAGATTGGACATTCATATAATACTAGGTAATCATAATGTTTTGCTAGAAGCCACTTGTGATTTGTGAGTTATGAACTCATTGCTAGTATTATATGATCCTACAGAGTCACACACCTAAGCAAACTGGATGTCTTATATGCGGTTGATCATTAGTATAATGATCTGGTGAATGTATATTCGATATGCATTCAATAACGAGTTTCTGAGGTAGTGTCGATCGACACAACAGGTGCGTCGATCGACACAGATCGCGAATCAAAATATTGATTTTGGTTTATGACTTAATTAACTGCGGTTAGTTCCTTGGTTAATTAGGTCGTGATAAAAGTTTATATATATGAGATATATGCACGACTTTTAGAGAAACCAGACCTAATTCATAGCCACCTTTGAGAAACTGAGAGCCTCTAAGAGATCTGATCTCTACGGCACTAGCATCCCGTCTGTTCCAGTTTGTGTGCGTGTGGATACCAGTAGAGGCGCAGCACTTGAGGCGCTCGTGAATCTCGAATACCTGTTCATCTTCCGCTGCTAATCTCCTGGTAATTTCGAGATCCTAATGATTCAATATACCTAGACCCTGGATCCTAGGCTATGGAATTTATACTTAGGGTTGCCTAATGTGATTAGAACCGCCAATAAATTCCTTCAGGGCCCTCCGGCGCGAATTGCTCAGCTCAAAAAGGACAAACCCCTCTTGGAACGCGAGGTCGGCCAGCTGCGACCTGATGTCTTAGATCCCGACGTCCTGCTTATGTCACCGCTTCATGGTTCGTCGAGTGGCGCTGCTGCTCCCGAAGGATCAGTGGAGCCCAAAGGAGGGGTGAGTGTGGCGTACTCGGCTTTGGAAGGCGTAGCCGCTCTTCGTGGGTCTTTTGCGTGTTTATAGGAAAGTGGACCGCCGTTTTTGCATTAAAGGTTGCGTTAGTGACCGTCGCATTGCTTTGAATGCGTCTCTTTGGCAATTGTTGCCTTTCTTGGTTATAACTATTGCCTTTCTTTTCTTATTTTTCCATAACTCATCGTTCTTTGCTTTTCTCCTTTTCTCCCTTGTCTTCCTGAGTAGGTTTGAGGTTTTGGTTGGCGGAGGGCTGAGTCCAAGTGGATCGTAGCAGCAAAGCCGTTATGCCGATAAGTTTCTCGATTATCTTCGATGTTGGCCGTCGCCGGCCTCCGTAGTTTTGGTGTTTGTCTTTGTCGAGCGGGCTCGTATTTTTTCTGGGAAATGGGGGCTTGTCGATATGTGAAAATATACTAATAGTGGCCCTTGTTTGTCGCCTTTCCAAACTTAAGGGCGACGCACTGTTCCTCTGTTTGGGTGGGTCTGATGCGTCATTGGTTTTAGTAATGTGTCGGGGGTTATCTCGTCTTGAACTTGTCGCTTGTGACGTCAGAGTTTTGTTTTTTCGTGGGTGCTTGTGCCCCCTTTTTGCTTTAATGTTGGTGGTTCTCCCTGACGTTTCTCTCTTTTGTGTTTTGCAGGGCGACAGACGGGGTGTTGGACTGGCTCTTCTTCCTCCGCGTAAGGGGAGTTATTCCTTTGGAGGGGGCCATCGGCATTAGACTGTCCAGGGAAACCATGGGGTCCGGCTCAGAAGACTGGTCGTCTTTTTTGGTGTGCTGAGGTCGACTTTTCCGGGTTCTTTTACCTCATGACGATCCTCCCTGGCTCGATTTCATCGTTGTTCACTTTTGGGCCTCTGCCTTTCGAGGATAGCCATGTCGGGAACAGACGTCGAAATCGTCTTTCAAGAAAGGAGCTCGGCTCCTTGTTTGATGAAATCGGGCTCAGCACACGAGCCCCGATTCGGATGAAATCATCTTTCAAGAAATTAGATTTCCCTGTGTTGTGTTTTTGTTTGTTTGTATATTTCCTTGTAATTTTGACAAGAGTGGAATAAAAGAAAGGAAAGATTTTGTTCGTTGTCGACTTATGCTCGTCTCTTTCTCTCTTCCTTTTTTTCTTTAAGCGAATGTGAGGTGTTTCTTGTCTTTAGGCGAGATCAAATTTTAGGCGCGAGTATGTGCCCGGTTTATCCTGTTTTCGATTTTCTCGGATCGAAACAGTGCTCGCCCTTTCTTTTACAGATGTTTGGGAGTGCGAGCTTTGGCTCAGCTTATCCCGTCATCTGTTTAGTTACCTAGGTGCGAGTACGTGCTCGGCTTATCCTTTGAAATCCTTGAGCATAGTTGTGCGAAGGAGGTTCGGCTTACGAAACTTTTTTTAAGGACTTATGCGGGTCTGGTCCCCCGGCTTGAGGTCGCTAAATCGACGATGTGACGCAATATCACTGTGCATGGGACACATATTTATTTGATCGATCATTTGGCCATAATGTCGATGGTTAAGTGATAGGGAGAGTAGTTATGTAAAAAAAACAAGGAATTTTCTGAATTAAAATGTAGAGGTGGTTGCACCTTGTAGAGGTTGCCTACGTACTCTTCAAGGAGAGATCAAGCCGTGCGTAGTTCAATCTTTTACAAGTTTTGAGCCGCAGCTCAATTACTTATATATATATATTGGGCAGATCTTTAGAGTTTACTTTATAAAGGTGGGGCTCGATGGTGCGACTTCTTAGCCGAGGGACGAGCCTTGTCCACTTTTTCCGATTCCGAGGTGGTGGTCGTATGCTCGGATATGAGGCATGATGTATGTCTTACAATGCGCTCTACTGTGAAGCAGTATCTCGAGATTTTGTGACTTCCTTGGAGCGTGAAGATTCTTACTGGGTTTAGGAACTTTATGCATTGGTGGTATGTTGAGGGTACTGCTTTCATGGCATTGATCCAGGGAGTTCCCAAGATCACGTTGTAGATTGCGGGTCGGTCTATGACGACGAACTTGATGACCTTGGTTATACGCCCGACGTGTACTGGTAGCTTGATTGTCCCGATCGTGGTGGTCGTATTGCCGGCAAACCCGGTGAGGGGTTTTCCGAACCCTTCATCATGTAGTCGCGCAGTTCCATCCTTTGTAGGGTTTCTTAGAATATGAGGTCGACCAAACTTCCCGTAACGATCATGATTTTAGTGACTTTTCAGTCGCCAATCTGGAGTTCAATGACGAGCGTGTTGTTATGCAGCTTTCTGACTGTAAGTTGTTACTGACCGTACTGAATCTTTACAGGTGGGGAGTCCTCCCATGATCATATTAACCGTTTTCTGGGTGTGGGAGTGTCCTCCTCGGTATCTTCATGAGTCCGCTTTGGTGGGTCCATGTCAATGTCTCCATGCTCTGCTCGTTGTAGGCCAGCTTGCCTCGCTTTTTCCTCCTGGACGAGCTTGAATCGTTCCCCCATGTTTTTGGGATTCCGTGGTGTTTCTTGATTCCCGGGGGGTGCTGCTGGAGTGTTTCGATTTGTTATGTTTGTTACTCCCTTATGATATTCGCCGAGCAAGGGGCTTTGGAGGTTTGTTTGTTGCTCGCTGACGTAGCATGTTGTTGAATTCTTCCACTTTTCGTCGAGGCATTCAGATGTCAGATCCTTCCCCTTTTTGGCTGAGGTGAACTTCTTGACGAGTAGGTCCTTGTCCTCTTCTATTTCGACGAAGATGGCTGCTCGGTGAATGGTTGTCTTCAAGGGTTTGTGGTTTGTTTATGGCCAGCTCATCACGAAATGGTGATTCATACCAAAGCCCGTTTCGAAGCGCCGGGAGTGCCTCGTTATCGGTTACCGTGATTTTCGAGATGATAAATTTGAACATGTCGATGTAATACCTGAGAGGTTCTTTTGGTCCATGGATCACAGCCCGGAGGTCGGCGCTTGAGGCTCCCTCTTGGATGAACATGGAGTAACGCTTCAAAAAAGTAGTTGTCAACTGGTGGTATTGTCAATAGATTGCGCCTCCAAGCGCGAGAACTAGTTGAGGGTGGCGCCGCTCAGGTTTTCGATGAATAGCTGACAGAAGCCAGTGTCGCGCTCTTAGGGTGAAAATTGAGCTCGTACCATTGCAATACTGAAAGCCTTCAGGTACTGTCGGGGATCTGAGTTTCCTTCGTAAATCGTCGGCAGTTTGATCTTCCTGGGGTGCGTGACTGGCGTATCTATTATTTTACTTGTGAGTGGTGTGTTATGCGTCTCCTTCAGGACTCGATCTATTTCATTGGCTGAGCTTGTCGCTTTATGGACTTTTGATGTCATGTAGTCCAACTGAATTTTGAGTGACTCGAGCTCGGTTTTTCTGCTGGCCTCTGCCTGACATCGGATGAATCCGGTCGGCGACGGTCCCGGGGGTATAGGTGGTCGCCTCCTTGATTGGTGTTTAAGAGTGGTGTTTCACCGAATAGGACCCTTGGGAGCCGCGGGGTAGGGTTGTCAGTTGCTTGGGACGCTTGATGTCCGGTTGTTTGTATATCGTTAATCCGTTCCCTACACGTGTCTTGATTGCTCACGAGTATGTAGAAGCGGGCGTTGTTGTCCCGAGTCAGCTCGTCGATTTTTGTCACCAGAGTCTTTATAAGGGAGGAGACGTCCTGGCCTTGAGTGTCTGGACGCGTTCCGTCTTGGTGGGTGTTAGTTACCCTAGTTTGGTTGGTCTGGGTATTGGATGGTGAGATTAGTTATTGTGCCTCGTTCGATGGGCTCGGTGAGGTTGAGCTCAAAGGGAGCGGGCTCGGAGTTTGCTCAGATGATTTTGGGTTGTTACTCGTTGAAAGGGGTCCTGTCATTTCGGCTTCGTCTTAGAGTACAGAAGAGTTTCGTTGATCCTCACAGACGGCGCCAATGTTTTTATGAAATTTCGATATAGTCCAAAAGAGTCGGGTTATGATCTGGGAAGTCCAAACTACGAGGTGAGTAATAAAATTTAAGTTAGGTTGGAAACTGTTCTATTAGTATTAAGGCCGAAGTCGAACAATGAACATGATGGTATGAGGTGGGAGTCCGTCGAATGACGTGCTCCCTAAATGCTGCTTGACCTCGGAGCTTTATAAGAGTAGCTCGGAGCCTTCGCGAATTACAATGTATGTAAAATGAATGGTGAAAGGTCCTATTTATAGCGTGGAAGGCTGATTTCCTGTTGGGCCGTTTGACTCCTTAGCGGGCTTGTCTTCTTAGGCCGAGATGAATTGTTGAATTTGGTAAGATTTCCAATGAGCTTATGGGTTGGTGCTAAACCCATATCCAACAAAATGGACAACTCCGTTGACCTCCGATGACACTTTTGATCACTCTTTGGGAGACTCTTCTTCGCTCTTTGGGTCGTTGTTCATTTACACCCATTCCTCAAGGGGTTGCTTAAAAAGCAAGATAGAATGCCAACATTTTTTGTGGTTTAATTTGGTATATTCTTCTTGCGTCCATCTTGATGCTCTTGTTGTTGGGAATGTCCTGAAATCTACCGTACTATCTCTAGAAAGTATGATAAATGTCGAGATCAGACATAAGTCATAAATACTGGGTGATCATGATGACTTGCTAGAGTCCGCTCTTGATCTATAAGTTTAGGACTTATTACCAGTATTGTATGATCCCTAAGGGTCACACACCATAGCTAACGGGAAAGTTAACAAGGAATTAATACGGTAAGATGCAAGGCATTTACTGTATTTGTACAGAGAATTGGGCCAGGCAAAAGACAGTCTTTTGTCTGATTTGGGCCTTGGGCCCAAAAGCCTAATGAGCCATTAGTTTTATTACTTGGGCCCATATAAGGAAGAGGAGAGGCGCAGGAAGCCCTAATGCTTCTGCATCTGCGATTTTGAGGCTGAGCCGTCCTCTCTCTCTCTCTGTTGTTCCAACTTGGTCTAGCAGCCTGATCCAGTAGCTAGTAAGCGTGTGGATACCTAGGAGGAGCCGGTTATCATCAGCTCTATGTGATCTCTTCATTCCTTTGATCAATCCGCTGCAATCATAAGGTAATGATTCTGATCTGTTTATGATTCAACTGCAAATCACCTAGATCCTAGTTGATTATGTGCTAGGTTGTAATCTGATGAATCACACCAATGAACACACATAATCCTTCAGTGGTATCAGAGCCTAGGTCGTTAGGTTTTTGCTGTTTGGATCATATTTAGGTTGTTTTAATGTTAAGAATCGAATTTGGCTTAAGAAATTTGATTAGAACTTGTAAAACCCTAATATGAAATCGCATTGCTTGGTATGTATCAATCGCATGTTGATTTTTAACCGTAATGTTGACTTGACCTTGCTTAATAATCATAAGTGGTATGAATCGCTTGTTGAAAGACAAATTATAAAGAATCGAGTAGTGTCACGATCGCTAGTTATGTCTTTGACTTGAGATTGATAGTTTTGTCTTTATTGTATAATCAAAATCGTGTTTGTTAATGTGAACGTAAACGATTTGTTTGATTGTTGTATAATTAAGAAATCGTTGTTGACTTCATGTGTAATCAATCGATTCATAAGGTTTTGTCTTCTTGTGGATTGCATGAAACGATTTGGTGAAGGTCAATGTTGTTTTGTCTTATAGTGATTGTTATGATCTCACAAGCGTATGATCACATAATCGAATTTTGAATTTGAAGATATTATAAAGATCACGATTTGTTATGGTTGTTAAGATCATGATTTTGTCTTTAAGCTAAAAGACAAAATCAATTCAAAGCTTTGAATAATTATGGTTTAAGCGGTTAACCCAAATCGCGGTTTGCTGGAAATTATTTAATACAATTGGTATTATTTAGTTTCTGGTTAAACCGGATTTAAATTCAAAAATTGAATTTTAACCTAAACCGAAGGCTGGTCTAAGTTTGATTTGGTTGGACCAAATAATTTAGAGCTGGTCTGGTTTAGTAAATAACCAGTTGGATTTAGTAGTTAATTTGGTCTCGGACCAGAATTAATGAACCGACTCGGTTATGTCAAATTATTGGGCCAATTGGAATTCTGTGGTCTTGGGCCAAGAATTGGGCCTATAATTTGTGACCCAACCGAAAACTTTAATAAAACATTAAATTAGAAATTTCTATTTTTAGCATGTTTCTAAATTTAGAAAGTTTCTAAAATAAGTAAGTTTCCCAAAATAGTAATCTTCTATTTTTGGAAAGAAAACCTAAAATCCTCAAAACCAATATCAAGCTTGGATGTCTTGCCCAATCTTGTCAGGTACTTAACGCTTATTCAATTACAGATATGGCTTACAGTGTGAGGTGTCTGTTTTTGCGTAAGTAAAGTAGTATATAGTCACTAATTTCATTGGGAGTCCCAGACTTTAGTGATTATTTGGCTGTAAGAGATTGGTTTCCTTGACTGGGCCATCGGGAGTTGATATATCATGGTTTTTACCCACTTTATACCATGATATACTTGTGTTTTTAGAGTCTTTTGTATTCGTTTAGAGTCTTTTACAGGTTATATCGAGTTTGGAGCTAATTGGAGATATATGGAGCATTTTGGGCATTTTGGGACGTTTTGGCCGAGAGCTTTATTCACTGTTCGATTATTTGATATTGCATCGATCGACACACATTGTGCATCGGTCGATGCAGTCGCGAGATGGGCCTTACGCGTCAGCGTGCCAACTTATGAAGATTTGCAAAGAAGCCCAAGATACTTCCAGTATTTACACAGAAGCCCCATCCGAGATTATACCTATATATACTAGTTTTTGGCTTTTATTTTAGATACACTTTGATACTTAGAGCTAAGAGATTTTTAGAGCTTTCGGGGCTGATCTATTTCCTTGTATTCATTTATTTTGGAGAAGATTTTGAACCCCTTTGATATTTTAATTTCTTATATGCAATCTATTTATTCTATGATTATGTTTTCATCAATCATGTCTGAGTAGATCCATAGTTGAGTTTAGGGTTTCTCATTAAGGTTTGATGACTTGCTAGACTTGTTTAATTCAGTTAGGATTCATATGATTAGAATGTTCTTCAAACTAAATTGTGCTTAATGCTAGTTCTAACCTGATCAATTAGAATCTAGATCTTAGGTTGCTAAATACGTCACGAGAGTGGGGTTTAGGAATCTGAACTATTTAGGTTGAGCAATTAAATTATTCGCAAAGAGATTTGGTTTGGTTTAATTGTGAACATATCGAACTTGAACTTAATGCTTGTTTAATCTGTTAGTAATTGCAAAGAGATTTGGGTTACTGCACTTAGGCATAGAGAATTCTCGCAAAGAGATTTGGTTAATTCTATTATCGTGATTTGAGTTCTAGAACTGAGTTTAATTTGATCCTGACTGATTAACTTGTCTGCTTGTCTGATTTCCTGAGAATACCCTAGGCTTGACGCTTTTAGTTTATTGCTTACAAACCGATTTCCTGCTATTGTTTACTTTTTTGCACCGCAATTCATTACAATCTTTCTCTGCTTATTTCTAGTATTCATTCCCTACAGTTTGATCCTCTTGAGACCAAGTGTCCCTGTGGATTCGATAACCCTATATACTACATTGACTATACTGTGCACTTGCAGTTTTAGAATAGGGTAAAACTTAGAACCTATCAAGTTTTTGGCGCCGTTGCCGGGGACTCTTTGAGTCTTCGCTAGGACCGAACTTAGGGTTTCTACTAGAAATTTTTCGTTTTTGTTTTTGTTTTTCGTTTTTTTTTTTTTTTTTTTTTTTTTTTTTTTTTTTTTAATTTCGATTTTACTGATTCTTTTCTCTGTTTCTTTCTGTCGCAGGTACGAAATTCGCCTTGCGTCGACCGTTGCACACCTTGCGTCGATCGACACTAGGCGATTCTGAGATTGAATCGGTCGTTGCACTGAAAGCATCGATCGTTGCTGGACGATTACAGACAGTTTATGCCAACGCAGAACACTAGAAGTAATCCGAACTCGAGTTTGATTAATCTTGGACTAGAGGAACTTGGACGTTTAGAAAGAAAGATCAGAAGAGAAAAGAGAGAGAGAATGGTACAAGAACGCTTGATCTTGATACCAGATGCTGATGGAATCCTGAGGGATCCAGAGAACAATCCTTACAATGCTGCTGGGCAAAGGATTGATGCTGAGGGACGAGTGATCCCTGATGAAGTTGAGCCACAAGGCCGGATGGTTGTCCATGAAAGGACATTAGCTGACTACAACAGACCTGATGAGTTTCACGCAAACCGAGCAGCTCTAGTGCTTCCTGCTTTTGAAAGAAGTGATTTTGAGGTAAAGACTATCTACTACCAACTGATGAGACAGATGGCTTTTCATGGTTACCAATCGGAGCAGCCTATGGATCACATAGACAAGTTTGAGGACATAGTTACTGGCATGAAATATGAAGGAGTATGCCCGGACTATCTGTTCCTTAAGCTATTTCCACACAGTCTTGCTGGAGACGCTAGTGTGTGGCTGAGACAGCTGGTCCCTGGACAGTACACCACTTGGGCAGCTTTAAAGAGTGAGTTCCTGCTTCATTTCTATGATGATGCACGATCAGATCAGGCCAGACAGGACATACTCACTTTCTCCCAAGGAGCTGTGGAGCCTTTAAAGACTGCATGGATCAGATTTAAGCAGTATCAGCGTGACTGTCCGCATCATGGATTCACTGAAGTTCAGCTGATTGGTATTTTCTTCAGAGGAATAGATCTTCCGTATCAACAGGCGCTGGATAATTCCAGTAATGCCAACTTCAACACCAGGACTCCTACACAGGCTAAGCAGTTGATAGAAAATCTGATTGGCAGCAACAGTTGTAAGACCATGGACGAGAGGAGAAAGAAAACCGGTGGAAGTATTGATCTCTCTGAGATGGCTGAATTGAGATCCAGGATGGATAAAATCTGCACTCTTCTAGGTGAAAAGAAAGCTGTCCATTTCGCACAAGAAGTAGAAGTGATCCAAACTGAGGAGGACACTCAGGAAGAAGATGTGAATTTCGTTGGAGGATCTGGTTTCCAAGGAAACAGATTTGGATATCAGCAGGGAAACCGGTTCTTCAACCAAGGACAAAAGAGTGCCTACACAGGCAATCAGAACTCTTTTGGACAGACTAGTAACTTCCAGAAGCCTTATGTGCAAGGAAATCAGAGAACCTACGGATCTTCATCCTATCAGACTCCGCCTGCAGCAACTGCCTTTGAAACCAGGGTGGAAACAATGTTTGAACAGATACTGGAGAGCCAGAACAAGATCTCTGTAGACCATAACAAGAAGCTGGATGCAGTTTATGAAAACCTCAATGGGAAGTTTGAGACTCTGAGCACTCATGTGAAACAGCTGGACACTCAGGTAAATCAGATTTCAGGTACTATGAAAGGAAAAGGAGTTTCTGAGACTCATATTAAAGCCTGGTCTGTACTTGTTAATGATGGATCTCATCTAGGTGAGAAATTTGAGCTAAGTACAGCCGAATTGGTAGATGATGCAGAATTCTCGGAATCAAGTGAAAAACTCTCGGGTGGAAGTTGTGATGATCGCATTGCAACGATCGACACACACCTTGTGTCGGTCGATGCAGGTCGTGAACAGACAGTGTTATCGGATGATAATGAAACTGATGCAGAATTGGCCCGCCTATTCCCTGATGTGTCTGAGATCACTCAGGAGGAGATTTATGCACAAGCCATTAGGAAATATCCCAAGGTGTCTGAGGTAATTAAACAAGAGATTGAGGAGCTGAAGAAACTGGAAGAGAGTGGTGAAGGCTTGGAAGAAATTCCACCACCTGATGATCCACCTTATCATCCCTGTGTGCAGAGATATTTGAACAAGATGCTGCCTCTAGATGAAGATCTGAAAGAATGGGTGATAATAGTTCCCCAACACATCAGTGATGTTCTGCTGAACAAGATTCCAAAGAAATTACCTGATCCTGGAGTGTTTATACTTGATTGTTCTATCTTTGAGGACAGTTTTAGACGCTCTCTTTGTGATTTAGGAGCTGCTGGAAGTATGATGCCTTATTCTGTGGCAGAGAAGCTGGGGATGCTAGATTTTTCTCCTACGAGTACCCGTCTTGTCCTAGCTGATCAGTCTCTACGAGTTCCTGAAGGACTTTTAAAGGACATACCAGTGAGAGTTGGAAACTACTTGGTTCCAACAGACTTCCTTGTGCTGAAATATGACTGCGATCCGGATGAAGCACTGATACTTGGAAGACCATTCTTGGCTACAGCAGGAGCTGTGATTGATGTTAGACAGGGTCTAATAGACCTCCACCTGGGAGATGAGAAGCTGCGATATGACATGGAGAAGCTGCGGAAACCACTGATAGATGGGCAAACTTTCACGATCCTGGAAGCAGAAGACGAGCAGCCAGATGGACCTGTGATACTAGATCCTGGAGCGCACTTTACTCCATCTTTTCTTGGGCTGAAGCATTCTGCAACAGCTTATTCTCCACCATGGATGAAGAGACTTGAGCAGAGACAGAAAAAGTCTCTGTCAGGATCTCTAGGAGCCTGAAAAATCTTGTGCGTCCGGTCAAGCTAATGACCTTAAACAAGCGCTGAGTGGGAGGCAACCCACTGTTAGGTGTAGTTTTCTTTCTTTCTTATTTTTGGTGTTTTTATTAGGATTTCACGTTTTCGTTTTTGTTTTTGCTAAGTTTCAGATGCAGGATTCGAGTCTGGAGATGTGTAACGATCGATGCACTTGTGCACCGATCGTTGCAAGGAGATTTGACGAAGAGGGGTAATCGCATTGTGACGATCGTTGCTCCTAAGTAACGGTCGTTGCAGTTGGTTCAATTGCAAAATTAAGGTATGTGTTTAAACCGGAAATCGAATTCGATTTATCAAGCATCGATCGTTGCCCCTAAAGCAACGATCGTTGCACCCACGACCGAGGTAAACGCCTTAAACCCTTTCTCTTCTCTTTTCTTCCTCACTTCTTCGCCGTCCGTACAACCGAGAGCCATTTCCTCTAAATCTCTAATTCTTCATCAATTTTTGCGTTTCAAAGCTTGAATCTTATTGTTTTAACCCCCTCTAGTTGATTCCATTACCCATTTGCAGCGAATCGAAGGTATGACTTCTCATTTTCGCCATTTTTAGAAAGGATTTTAGGATTTATGGAATTTGGGATTTTTGGCTTGAAATCGACGATGATATGCTTAAATGGACATGATTTAGGTTGTTTAACAGGAAGTTCTTGTTGATTTGATGCAATGTGTTTAGATTTGAACTGAATTTGATGATTTGCTTTGCGATTTTGGGAAATGTTCGACGAGGTGAAATCGCCTTGCAACGATCGATGTCTTAGATGCAACGGTCGATGCTTCGCGATTTCACAGAGAGTTGCCGAGACTTATTTTGTGTTTCAATTTTGTTTATTTCGCAGATGGCAACTAATCGACAACCCCGCAAGAAACGAGCCACAGCTTCTACAGCTTCAAGGCAATACATACCACCACCTGCCTGGTTTAGCAGAGAGTCTGAGCCACCCGCACCATACCAGAGATATGGACCACCAGTTGCTTTACCCTGGCCCAAAGCAGACAAGACACCAATGCCGACAACCATAGAATGGCCAGAGGAACCTCAGAAGTTCTTCAAGTCTGAGGAGTTCACAGAGCGTCCATTGCTCAGCAGTTGGGACGAATATGACTCGCTTCTCTACAATGGTTGGTGTGGGATGATCTTCAAGCCGACCAAATTCGCTGACTACTCCACCTGCAAGACTCTAGGGATTGATGAGCAGGTACTCGCTGTATACAGAGGCATTGGTCTACGGACAATGCCAATGCGACCTTATGATCTCTACCCGGAGCTGGCCAGACAGTTATTGGCCTCCTGCAGAGTGGTCTACTCGGATCCTGACAACCGGAGTGCTACAGTGGGATCATTTACATTCATGAGCTGGGGAGTCAGGTATCGGATCCCTCTTCTTGATCTTTGCAGGATCTACGGGTTCAGGACTGAGCCGAGGCGCATAGCCATGCCACTTGAGTGGGACCGTGATGAGGCCATACGGTTCTGGAAGATTATTGGTAGTGGTCAATACAACTCTAGGACCACACCAGTTGTGCAGATGAGACATCCGGTGCTGCGATATGTCTCGCGTATCTTATGCTGGAGCTTGCTTTGCAAGTTTGAGGCAAACAAGATGCGCAAATATGAGATGGAGCTGTTGTTCATGGGCCTGAGAGATCAGTTCAGGAGTTCTGGAGTGAGAGATCCTACTTCGGGTCTCAACTTGGGAGCTATTTTTGCTCAGCATTTGGTTGATCTACAGACGAAGCCTTTCGATGGAGCTGGTACTGAGACGGTTGGGAGTTTGCTTACTCCCATTTTTGAGTATTGCGGGATACCTCTTCATGGCACGGAGTGTGTTACAGCCCGGGAGCTCCTAGATCTCAGCCATTTTCAGAGCGCCACTTGGCTCAAGGAGGGGAAGATTTGGATTTACACTGACCCGACTACTGGGAGGACTGGTATAGAGCTTCCTGCTGCCGGATGGACACAGGTTGACACATTAGAGGCTCTGAGATTTCAGCCTCCTGAGTCTGCGCAGCGTAGGATTCCTTCTATGGCTCATCCGCTTGGAGAGCCTTCCTCTCGAGCTTCGACTTCCACTGCCCCTGCGCCTGCCCCTGCCCCGATCGACGATGTGGGCCCATTTCCAGAGCCTGCGATGGCCTACGGTGACTATTCTGATGCAGAGTGGAGAGAGAGATCAGATGGTCTGTTCCGAGTTTTCTGGAACTTCATGCATACTTGCAGCTGCAGGAGGCCACCACAGATCCATCAGCCCGTACCTGATACACGTCGTCGACAGCGATCTCCAGAGGACACCGGTGCTGATCCTTATGCCGGTATAGATGATGAGAGCGAGTGAGCGTAGTCTCCATTATCAGTTTATCGGTTCTGTATTTCTGACTTTTTATCTTTTCTTGCACTTTTGTTTTTATTTTTCTTAGGATTTATTATGTTTGATGGTTGTGCATGACTTGATACATTTGTTGTTTCAGTTTTACTCTGTTTCTAGTGTTTTCAGCTTGCAGGGATCGAAATTGACAAAAACCGCCGAATTAACCTGCTGACTCGCTGACTGTTCGTGACAATCGCAATGCGTCGATCGACACACATTTGTGTCGATCGTTACAACAGAAATTCGCACAGCAACGGTCGGTGCACCTAGTGCAACGATCGATGCCTGACTGCGACAGAGGTAAAACCCGAGAGAACTAACCATTCAATCTAATTTTTCTTTCTTTCTTTTAACCAATCCCTTACTTGACACTACTGGGGACAGTGTGTCTTAAGTGTGGGGGAGGTTCTACTAATTACTTTTCTTTTGTTTTCTTATGAGTCAGTTAATTTCAAAATTTATTTTTCGAGTCAAAATTAGTTTAAGTAGGAAACAATGACTTTTTAAGGAGATTAGCAGCATTTGCAGGAACTTAAGTGACCATTGGGATGAAGCTGCAGATCTATCTATGACTATTAGAAAACCCCATCACAGATCAGCCTACTGAGGACACCCATATCACTTCAGGTATCAGAGGATCCTTTACTGACTTCACCTTAATACTGACTTTAATTTTTCTCACCTAAGGGCTTGGTATACTTTATGTCGGACTCCCTTGTTGGTTCTGACACAGCCTGTAAACCTGTCCTATTTAGTCCCCTTCTCCCCTTCTGTAAAAGTAAAAAAAATAATAATAATAAATAAACTGCGGATGAGTTAGTAACTCCGAAGTGGTCATGGGAATAGTAGCAAACACTATTATCTCTCATGTGATCCATGGAATGTGTCCAAAGTACACCCCATAACGGGAAGAACACTGATAAAAAAAAAAAAAAATGATACCCAGTGGGGAAAAATCAGTTGTTAAAGAAGGGAAAGAGAAGAAAGGGACTGGAGAAAGACAGTTTGGTGGTCTAGAGCTGGCTAGGTAAGAATCCATGTGCCTTTAGATCGATACTCCTTAGGTGAGACCGCACTTAAATACTTGCAGAAGTCAGTAGGGTGAATTTGAATGCTTGAATGTGATTGTGGCGTTTACTTAGGACAGTTGCTAAGTGTGGGGGAAGTACATGTTGGTCTTGATGTCTGTAGATTGATTCTTTCATGTGGATTACTAAGGGGAATCTGAATGCTGCTGCTTCTATGATGAAATGAGTTTCTGAAGAGTTTTCAAACCTCTTCACTGCATTTTAGTTCTCTGTTTTGCTTGAGGGCAAGCAAAGGCTAAGTGTGGGGGAGTTGATATATCATGGTTTTTACCCACTTTATACCATGATATACTTGTGTTTTTAGAGTCTTTTGTATTCGTTTAGAGTCTTTTACAGGTTATATCGAGTTTGGAGCTAATTGGAGATATATGGAGCATTTTGGGCATTTTGGGACGTTTTGGCCGAGAGCTTTATTCACTGTTCGATTATTTGATATTGCATCGATCGACACACATTGTGCATCGGTCGATGCAGTCGCGAGATGGGCCTTACGCGTCAGCGTGCCAACTTATGAAGATTTGCAAAGAAGCCCAAGATACTTCCAGTATTTACACAGAAGCTCCATCCGAGATTATACCTATATATACTAGTTTTTGGCTTTTATTTTAGATACACTTTGATACTTAGAGCTAAGAGATTTTTAGAGCTTTCGGGGCTGATCTATTTCCTTGTATTCATTTATTTTGGAGAAGATTTTGAACCCCTTTGATATTTTAATTTCTTATATGCAATCTATTTATTCTATGATTATGTTTTCATCAATCATGTCTGAGTAGATCCATAGTTGAGTTTAGGGTTTCTCATTAAGGTTTGATGACTTGCTAGACTTGTTTAATTCAGTTAGGATTCATATGATTAGAATGTTCTTCAAACTAAATTGTGCTTAATGCTAGTTCTAACCTGATCAATTAGAATCTAGATCTTAGGTTGCTAAATACGTCACGAGAGTGGGGTTTAGGAATCTGAACTATTTAGGTTGAGCAATTAAATTATTCGCAAAGAGATTTGGTTTGGTTTAATTGTGAACATATCGAACTTGAACTTAATGCTTGTTTAATCTGTTAGTAATTGCAAAGAGATTTGGGTTACTGCACTTAGGCATAGAGAATTCTCGCAAAGAGATTTGGTTAATTCTATTATCGTGATTTGAGTTCTAGAACTGAGATTAATTTGATCCTGACTGATTAACTTGTCTGCTTGTCTGATTTCCTGAGAATACCCTAGGCTTGACGCTTTTAGTTTATTGCTTACAAACCGATTTCCTGCTACTGTTTACTTTTTTGCACCGCAATTCATTACAATCTTTCTCTGCTTATTTCTAGTATTCATTCCCTACAGTTTGATCCTCTTGAGACCAAGTGTCCCTGTGGATTCGATAACCCTATATACTACATTGACTATACTGTGCACTTGCAGTTTTAGAATAGGGTAAAACTTAGAACCTATCAGGAGTCCCGGGCCTTGAGACATCTGGTGTATTGGGCCTTGGGCCCAATTCACAACCGAGAGTTATTGGATATAACTAGCTGTGTGTATGCTTACCAAGTAAAGCTACTTCTGGGTGACGGCCAGTGGCCCACTTTGGATTTAGCTGAACATGGGTCTCGGAATCATTGCATTCTTATGAGGTTAAACAAATAAATTTTGAATGCAATGCGAGTTTTCTTATAAGTTATTAAGATTACTCTTTTATGAACTAAATAACTAAAACTCTATTTATCTCTAAATTTCAGTTATGACTAGCACAAACAATCAAAACACTTTCTCGATCCGGTCTGTCCTTGAGATGGACAAACTGAACGGATCAAATTTCTTGACTTGGTCGCGGAACCTGAGGCTAGTCCTCAGGCAGGAGAGAAAGGACTATGTCCTTGAGAGAGCTCTCCCCGAGAGGATCGGGTCCAATGCCTCTCATGCAGTATATGATGCTTGGAATAAGCATTATAATGATGCGGTAGATGTGCGTGGTCTGATATTGGCTACCATGGACTCAGATTTGCTGAAGCAATATGAGAACATGGAGTCGCCAATAGAGATGATCAGCAGCCTGAAATTGAAATTTCAGGAGCAGGTAAGAGTGGAGAGATACCAGTTGGTTAAGTCTCTCACTAGCTGCAAGCTACCAAATGATCATCCAGTAAGTCCTCATGTCAGTAAAATGATGGGTTACATTGATAACCTGAGGAAACTGGATTATCCAGTTAGCCAAGAATTGGCAACTGAGATCATTCTACAGTCACTGCCATCAAGCTATGATAAGTTCAGAAGGAACTATATCAAGAAAGGCTTAACGAAGACGCTGACTGAACTGCATGAAATGCTCAAGACAGTTGAGCCAAACGTGAAGAGTACCCTGTATAATCTCATAAAGGAGAAGGGTAGGTTTACTAAACCTAATGCTGACAAGGGTGAAGACAAAGTTGTCCAGATTTTGAATCATGGCAAGCGTGTGTCTTCTGAGCCCGAATCAGATACCTCTTACGTTGGTAAGTGCTGCTACTGTAAAGAGACTGGGCATTGGAAGAGAGATTGCATTAAATTCATGGAAGATTATGAGGAGTTGAAGTTGATGTATGAGACTACTTCCTCAGGTATTCATGTTATTACTTCAAGTTCTACCTTATAGGTATTGGATACTGGTTGTGGCACTGATATTTGTTATAATATGCAGAGCCTAAGCAACAGTAGAACGTTGAAGGAAGGACAAGTGGAACTGCGTGTCTGGAAGGAGCTATAGATGCTGCCTCAGCCGTAGGGTTTTCACTTGTAGATGCCTTTGAGGCTTGGTTTTGTATTAAGTAATTGCTACAATGTACCTGCTTTAAGCAGAGTTGTTTTTAATTTTCTTGTAAGAATTTGAATGTTTTTCATTTTGATAAAAGACAAATTTTGTTCTTTTGATCTCAATGAAATATTGATTGTAGCACCCTATTCAAGGAATGGGTTTTGTATCTTAAACCAAAGAGTGCCTAAATGTAACATAAATACCGAATTGGTTTAAATCTGATGAATTAAACCTGATTTTTCTTGGCGTAAATGTTTTGGTCACATAGAGTAAGTCGGATTCAGAAATCCCATAGTTATGGACTTTTGGGCTCATTTGATCGGTTATCTTATGAGACTTGAATTCTGCTTACTGGACCAAAAGACAAAGGGCCCATCTTAGCCGAGCTAGAGAAAGGCCCAAAGGCTTATTGGACCTTGAACATACTCATGTATGTGGCCCGATGAGCAGTAATGCCAGAGAAAATTTCCTGTACTTCATTGTCTCTACTGATTACTTCAGTGAGTATGACTGTGTTCATTTGATGAGACACGAGTCGGAATTCTTTGAAATGGTCGAAAGAGTTCAAGAATGAGGTATAGAATCTGAGTGACAGAAGTATTGAGACTCTGGATTAGATCACAAGTGAGAATACTTAAGTCATTGATGGTGTGATCATCTGAATGAGTGTGAAGTCGTTTCACAGCTCATTTCTCCTGAAAACCTGGAGGTGTTTCTGTGAGAAAGAATCAGATCTTATTAGAAATGATTAAAGATGAGTCACACGAATCTTCCATGATATTCTTTAAGAATAACGCTCTAGAAATATCTAAGTTTACGCTGAAATAGTTCCACCAATATCAGTTGAAAGACACCACATAAATGTGGACTGGAAGTGATCCAAATTCGTCTTTACTGAGTATTTGTAGTTGTGCTACTTCGCTGGTTGTCCTAGGGAAACCAAGGCTTGTTACTTTTACGTCCATTCCGAAAACGAAGTTAGGTTGTTCGGAATTCTGTTTTCTAAAAGGGAAGTTGCTTTCCAAGAAGAACAGTGGGAGTAAAAGTATAACTCGAAGAAATTCGAGAAATACAGGAGGCTGCTCAACCTGTTGAGGGAGAGCAGCGGATGGATTTACAGATTTCTGTAGAATCTACACCTGTAGAGCCTGAAGTTCGCAGATCTGAATGAATCCGTCACTAATCCGAGAGTGATTTCTCGTGATTAATTGCCATGATCTGATGATCATTGAAAGTGACGAACCTGCGAAATTCACAGAAGCGAAAGTGAGCCCGGACTCCGAAAAATTACACTATGTGTAAGTTAGCTTCATCGATCCATTCATGGATGGAAGCAAACATATCGGAGTTGGAATCTTCGTTCTGTTGAAGTAGTCAAGGTTTTGACTTGAACAGGAACGAAGTGGAACTGTGCGTTTACTAATAGATAAGTGGGAGCGATGTTGCATTTCTCATAGTGTATGTCGATGACATACTGATTCTCGGAAATAACGTTCCAATGCTGCAGTCGGTAAAGGACTGGCTTGGGAGTTGTTTTTATGATTGACATGGGTAAAGCCACGTATGTTCTTGGATTTTGGATCTAAAGATAGAAATCCAAAAGAGCTGATAGGACAAAGTCAGGATTCTTATATTGACAAAGTCCTACACGTTTTCAGCATTCCAAGAAGGGTTTTATGCCAATGTCACATGGCATTACGTTAAGCAAGAAACAGTGTCCTACGATAACTGCTGAGCTTGAATGCATGGATGAGATTCCATATGCGCCGGCAATTGGATCTATCATGTATGCCATGACACGTACTTGTTTTGATGTTGCTTTAATGTTAAGCAAGACAAGTAAAGACCAGTCAAATCCAGCAAAGAATCACTGGATAGCCGTAAAGAATATCCTGAAGTATTTGAGGAATACTTAGGATAAGTTCTTGATTTACGGAGAAAGTGAGGTGCTACAAGTCGGTAGAGTCTGAAAGGCAAGTTTCCAACAGACAAAGATGATTTCCGGTCACAGTCCGGTTATATCTTGTGTCTGTCTGGCGGTGCAAGGCACTGTTGCTGACTCCATGACGTAAGTTGAACATTTCGCAGCTTGGGAAGCGGCAAAAGAGGTTGTTTGGAAAGAAGAGTTCATCACTGAACTTGATGTGATTCCCAGCATAGATGAGGCTAGCTGCACATCAGAGGTCCAAACACCTTGAGGGTAGGTATAACCTATTCCGTGAGATAAATGACAGAGGTGTTAAGTAGATCAGCAAGTTTCAACGAATGAGAACGTTGCTAATCTATTAACGAAGCCACTCCTTAGGCCTAAGCACGAGTCGCGGACTGTAGCTGTAGGATAAGTGAAATTAAGATGTAGTCTTAATTTCAGTGGGAGTTTGTAAAGGGCTTTATTTAGTTGTTTTGAAAGGTTCATGTAAACATAATATTTTATGTTTATGAAATTTATGATTTCTGGATTATTTTAACTGTGATATAAATAATCGTTCCAAAATGATTCATGTCATTATATATGGGCCATCGAAGTACATGAGTAGACTTGATCATGAAACCCCATATTTAACGAAATGACATAAATCATGGTGTCCATAGTCGAAGGTTGTTGAAATTGGAACACCAACAACCACTTGAGACTAGATTGTGTTGAGACTTATGACCAAGTTTCGAGGGGTCATAGATGCGCGGCATCAAAGTCGACACATAGGTATATGTAGGGGAGCATATGACCGGACATGGCCCGCTGATGAGAACTCTACAAGATATTAATATATGTGTCATAAGAGGTTCTCATATACGACTATAGAGTATAGTCCTTAGACCTGAGTTCGCATGCATGTGACTGCACATGGAGTGATGCGCTTTGATCATTGTCTAACGCTGTTTCGTAACTGGGAGCTATAAGGACCTTGGTTGGGTGTATTATAAAGTGTGTAATTCATAGTGATGGAACAAGATGGGATTTGTCCCTGCCGTATAACGGAGGTAATATCTCTAGGCCAATCGGAGACTTGATAGCTGGTAAGAGAGTGGCCACTCCCAAACGGACTTGCCCAAGTCGTTTGCATTGTCAGTATCAAATCTGGTCCGATGAACATGGTCTGGCTATATAAGGATGACACGCATCTTGCCTTATGCCAGATCGAGATATTGAGACAAAAGGATTAGGGAATGTAGGATTCCAGTACAAGTGGGAGATTGTTGAGAATGTCCTGAAATCTACCGTACTATCTCTAGAAAGTATGATAAATGTCGAGATCAGACATAAGTCATAAATACTGGGTGATCATGATGACTTGCTAGAGTCCGCTCTTGATCTATAAGTTTAGGACTTATTACCAGTATTGTATGATCCCTAAGGGTCACACACCATAGCTAACGGGAAAGTTAACAAGGAATTAATACGGTAAGATGCAAGGCATTTACTGTATTTGTACAGAGAATTGGGCCAGACAAAAGACAGTCTTTTGTCTGATTTGGGCCTTGGGCCCAAAAGCCTAATGAGCCATTAGTTTTATTACTTGGGCCCATATAAGGAAGAGGAGAGGCGCAGGAAGCCCTAATGCTTCTGCATCTGCGATTTTGAGGCTGAGCCGTCCTCTCTCTCTCTGTTGTTCCAACTTGGTCTAGCAGCCTGATCCAGTAGCTAGTAAGCGTGTGGATACCTAGGAGGAGCCGGTTATCATCAGCTCTCTGTGATCTCTTCATTCCTTTGATCAATCCGCTGCAATCATAAGGTAATGATTCTGATCTGTTTATGATTCAACTGCAAATCACCTAGATCCTAGTTGATTATGTGCTAGGTTGTAATCTGATGAATCACACCAATGAACACAAATAATCCTTCACTTGTGGGCTAGAGTTAACCCGTTTGTGGCTAAAGGTGGGCCGGTGTTGGAGATATGTGGTCTGAGCTGTGGAAACTAAGCTTTGAAATAAGAAAACAAGAAAAATAAGAAAAACAAGCCTTCAGGATATTTCATGGTGAAGATTAGAAGAGAAGAAGAAGGGTAAATGTGTTGGAGCTTTGCAATCAAGTGTGTTGATCATGATGACAAAGATGTGCAGATGTGCAGTTTTTTACGAGTTTTTGGGTGCAATGCAAGTGTGTTGTAGCCGTAGACCTCAAAAAAAGTGTGTTGTAGACAAAGATGTGCAGTTTTTTTTAATCCTTTTTAGTTTTCCCCCTCTCTAAAATTAATTTTTTTTTTATTATACTGTTATACCGATAGAGTAGTTTGCTTTTCTTTTCCTTGTTCTTTTTAGTTATTACTTATTATATGACTAGTATTATGGCCCGTGCGTTGCACGGGCTAATGTCTATGTATTTGACATTGGTTATTATTTGATAACGAAATATATATTAGAGTTGATTTAAATAGACGATAGTATAATATAGTTACTATTTTTATTTAATGTTTTTAATTAGGAGGAATCTCATTTTCTTAATATAGTATTGCTTTAGATACGTTATAAAGAGATATACAAACCTATAAACTCGAACCTCGTAATCATCTAAAAATGGTTGGAATAGATTTATCATGTCTGGTGAAACTTAAATATGTAAATTTTGTCTTGTTGATATATTTTTATGGTAATCATGATTTTATGAAACAATATTATCAATAAAGACACGATGAAATCTTCAACAAAGTTCTCTTCATTAGTTAATATGTTGTAATCTGAAGATATAATATGATGATCTCGGTTTTCTTGTATAGTGTTGTTGTATTAGAGAAATTGACTTGCATCCATATATCTCGTTCTGACTATCTTACACCATCTTGAATCAAAATTTTAAATGATTTAAGGAAATAATAATAAAAAAGCAACCCTCTTTTTTATTACAATTAACCAAAAAATACTATGTTTGTGGATCCCCGATTAAAAAACTTGACAATTGCTAATACAATACCTTGTGTCCCAAAACTATAAAACAATATGATAATACCATAATAAAACTAAATTTTGAGTGTACATGAGTTTATTGTTTTAAATATTAAGTATCTGGCCATTTCCGCGGAGGTTCGATTGTCATAATGGTTGGTCAAGATTTTGTTGAGTTTATTAGGCCGTAAATAATAATAAATGTAATCAACTGTCGTCGTTAGATAGTGATTGTGTGATACATGATTAAGTTTAAGATGGGTTTATCATACGCGCTTAAAGACGTCTCACATCAATCTTCAACAAAGTTCTCTTCGTGTGACCTCATCTCTTACGTGTGACTTTCTCTTGCGTGACTATGTAGTCGTACGCTATGAAGGATTCTTGTAACATGAAATATTATTCTATTGTAAAATGATTAGTCATAAGTCCCATATGAACCGATATATAATCGATTTTTATTTTATCCATTCTAAAATGGTAAAGAAAACGCAAATGTTGAAATAGAAAACATAAAACCAAAAGGAGATCAACTCTCCGTTAACGAAAAGTCTTAGGAATACTTATGAACCGAGATCAGTTCGATTTGGAGGTAGCTTGAGCAAGAAATCTCTATAGTTCCCTTTAATCTTCTCTTGAATCGTTTGGGCCAAAGTATCACCCTAGAACTGATTATACTTTCTGTGATCTCCTTCATCTCATTATGATCCGCTCTCGTAACAAACACTCTTGTCAACCATTTCTTGGTATCCTTGTCTGCATCTTTGTTCAAAGACGCATTCAAAATCTAAAACCAAAGAAGAGATATTTTATTACAACAATCTTGCATACAACTAAGTTTATACATGGAAGTAGTTGTAATCATATAAGTAAGTTTATTACCTTGCTGAAATACACAGAGGGTTTGAGCAAACAAAGCAATGCATCACTGAGTAGCGAAGACTCAGATACACCCTGATGATCAAACCACAAGGTTTTCTTGATCCATTAGAAAATTTGTACATATGAATCAAAACATAGGGTTATATACTATAAAGGTGGGATGTTATATGTTACCACAAGAAGATTAGAGCCTTTGATTTGGTTAAAGTGTTTGTAGAGATGTTGGAGATGAAGTTTGTTTCTTGTGCTCAGAATTCTAACAACCTCATCATTCTATATGGCTCCCTCTCCGGAAGAAGCCTCCGCCTTGGCCAAAATCTTTGCGTCGGATTGGCGGAATTTTCCTTCACCTTATTCCCTTTGTATCTGCAAGCACTCACGATCCCCACACGCAACTGCACAAAACCCAGAGAGATAGGTAGTGAGATGAGATCGGGTGCGGGAGGGTGTAGGGGTAAGTAAGAATGGACTACTGACCTTGCGATGAGAGCCGTGGATGTGAGAGGCAATGTCTTCTTCCATCGACTGTCGAAGAGAGAGAGAGTGATAAGCGCCTAGGAGATCTTCAGAGGAGCGAGTGCATGACACCTCAACGATGAGGTTGTAAGATTCATCTCCTTTCTTCACCAACCTCGCGTCTCGCTCCCATGGATGCATCGACCACATCACCACCACGCTCTACACATCACAGACCAAACTTCCATCATTTCCATCTAGTAGAAATTAACGGTTACTTTTTTAAAGCGAGAGAACTCAAGCTTGAGATGTTTGAGAAAGTGATCATGGCATTTCTCAAAAGCTCTTTCCTCATCTTCCACAAAGAAACTTTTGCTTGCTTTCCCAAACAATTTTCGATGAAATAAAAATTTCAAATAAAAATTTCCTAAACTTTTGCTTATTTTTACATTGCATCTAATAAATGTCTAGATTAAGCTAAAATTGCGTCAGATTATTTAATTACTGTTGAACATATGCTAAAATATTCTCAGACTATGTTAAAATAATCAGATTATTTAATTACTGTTACAATATTTTTTGATCAAAGGGAGCATATGCTAAATCTTCTTTGAATCCATTAAGCTAAAATATTCAGATTATTTAATTATTGTTGAACATATGATTCTTAGCAGGATAATACGATCACCTTGTACTTTATCTGACGCAACCTAGCTACTGATTCAGGGAGGAGAAAAACTACACTCCAATAATAGTATGATAGCAAGGTGAAGGAAAACAACCTTTTTGTCAACTCACCTCTTAGATGAACAGTCATTGACCTCGGAATATGTCCTTTAGATACGTGCTTAGACAACACTTGTATCTTAGTCTGTAATATAATCAATTATTTTACTCATTAATTTGATGTCAGTGCAACAATCACATAAAATGAACACACATCAACCAGAACAGAACCTCCTGAAGCTTTAGAAACTTTGTAGCCCAATAAATTTCCGTGAAGAATAGTGATTTCCGGCTTTGTTGTTAAGGCGACAACGGCTGGAGGGGCACTTAATCAAAGGCATGGAAACTCTTGAGGTAAATTCCTGATTTAGCATGTAACAGAAAGGTAATCAGAATTAGTAGTTATTAAAAAAAAAAAAACTACGATCCGGCATGCAAGGTTAGGTACTTGGTAGATTTTATGACCACAATCTTCACATGTGTACATAGCAACCGCCATCAGGGGCTTGACATCTGAACAGCGGGTCACAATACCGGCAATCCTCCTAAGTTGTCCAATGTGTGAAGCCTTAACCTCCCCGATGGTAGATGGCCGTCTCTTCGAAGGTGCTTTAAATTAAACTTCGCTGAATCAAAATAGATTCATTACTCAAAAATCTGAAAGAAATGTCGATCCAAAAATGAGTCATCAAAGAATCCAAACAAATTGAATTGCTCAAGAAAGGGGAATAACATTCCTCACACAAATAGACCATGTAATTGTTATAGACTTACTAAAATATTTTAATCTCCGAAGGGATTTGCTGTCGCGGATCCGAAACGTCTGCATTTTCAGTTACATCCTCTCTTCTCTGTGTCATCAGTATGTCATGATCATCATCTGGAAATGCCTCTCTGGGTTCAGGTAGCAGCTCGTCAATAGCAGAGGAGAAAATGGAAAAAACATATTGGCGGTGCTTTCAGTCAACCGTCTAATAAACTCATGGAAAGCATTGTGATGTAACTCATCAAAACCTTTGTAATGCAACAACAAAGAGAAGGGTGAGTTCGCTTGATTCTGTAACATCTAGAAACGAACAACAGGAGAGAAAGAATAACTCACATTGAATAGGTCTTGGACATCGACCTGAGTAGTCAGAATCTTAGGATTCGCAAATTCTTGCTACATAAATCATAAAGCAAACAAAAGGGTGGAAAAGTATAAGGAGCCCAGCCTCAATGCCACATTATCTAGCGTATTCCGGACCCACCTATATATGAAAAAAGTCATTTTACGAAGCATGTGTGTGTGTATTTGATTTCTGTAAAGGTATTATTACCATCAAGAGTGCTTGGCAAATGGCAATTACAATGACACCTTGGTTTCCAGCTACGTGAAGCCCTGGAATGCCGAGGCAGTCCAACGTCTCTCCCTGGTGACATATGAAAGTCTTATAACATCAAGCTACAGACCAATCGAGCCTTAGATGTCACTGGTTCTCTGGAGCGCTGACAAAAAAAAAAAGTTCCAGGCAAACATATTCCGGACTTCAAACAACACTCATCAATTATCAAGCTGTGTAAAGTATTTCCTACTCAAATTGAATTTTCCTTGTTACAACCTTGTTTGTGATCCATGTATAATGCCATTATCCAAAGAATTATAACCAAGCGATGATATATGATCAGCAATGTCAAAACTAAACTTACTTTCATAACCCACCTGGAAAATATAACTTGAATTTCCAACAAATTTCAAGCTTTTCTCGTCTTCCATTTTTTTTTGTAAAGCTTCAGTTATGAAACATGAGTAAAATTCAACGACATCTTCAATTTGTTTCCTGAGTAAAATTCAATAACATGAGTAAAATTCAATATCGTTACCATCACGTGTTGATCTCTCTATCGAGAAGATCAAATCCGAAGAAAACTCATGAATCTGTAAAGCCACAATAATAATAATCATCATTCACTAATATAATTAAGAGAAAAGTGGTAAAACAATAAAAATAAATTTGGGTTCAGATTTAATCGAGCAGAGAATCTTTCTGAACTTTCCATACAAACCTCATCAAATCGATGTCTCGGAGCATCTCTCTCAATGATTTTCTGGTCTTTCTAGTCAGAGCTTGAACCACCACAAGTTTTCTCGGTACATTATCTCGTTGTCGCTCTGCTCCAGAACACCGGTTTACCGTCTGTTGATCTCTCTTAACAGGGTCAATCTCCCTGGTACGAATCACGATTTTGGGTGGTGTCGACCGAAGATTGACGGATTCGCTGTAACGCCGCAGTTGTTGGAGCAGAGCGTCGGAGTAGTCGTCGTCGGCGGCGTCAAGGATTCCAGTACCTTGAGTTCCGTCTCTTCCTTCTCCGTTCTCTGCGCCATCTAGATTGATTTCCTCCTCCGGTGAGTTACGGATCGAAATCGAATTGAGAATAGAGATAATTACAGAAATCCGTAACAGCTAAATGCGTCTATAGATTAATAAGATCCAGAACCATGTTACAGCAATATGCTGTCTCCTGTGATCTCCCAATGGCTATCTTCTGCTCCTTCATGGATAATCAGTAATCTGAGTAGAGGTGGAAAATAAAACTGGAATTCATACTTGAGAAAGAATGTGAAATCGTGAAAGGAGCAGTTGGATATCGTGGGTAGAAGGCAATGGAATTTTTTTTTTTTTCACATTTCAGGCGTTTCAATTTTTTTGTTTTACTCTTTATTTTATTGGTAAAGTTATTTGTGTTTTGTAATAATTTTTTTTGTAAAACAAAAATGCTTAAAATTTGTGGTGTTGACACATCAGCAAAAAACTGAGGTGTCAGATGGAGAGGGCTTCCTATTTTCTCTCTCTGACTTGTGAATTATATAATAAAGATAAGGCAAGAATAAAGGATGTTAGTGTTTTCCAAATCTTTATACTCACTGGCTTTTTAGTTTTAAATATTATTATAAAACAAAATAAAAGGAAAAAATTGTAATGGCATTAAAAAATATGTTAATTGCTATAAGAGCATGCGAGTTCTGAATCTTTTGAAATCGAAATTTTAATAACCTTGTTAGTGTTTGTTAGAAAAAATAAAGATGTCATTATTATGTATTTTCTACAAAACAAAACGTATTATATTTACAAAAAGTCATATTCCCGTTTTAATAAATTCACACAGATTTTGTAACTTAATCTACAATTTTTATTATAAATTTATTGATATGGCGGATTTTTAATTAAGTATGCACGGAGTTATTATCGTTTGTTATATACTTATTTACTTTGTTGCAGATTTATATATATATATATATATATATAAATCTGCAACAAAGTAAATAAGTATATAACAAACGATAATAACTCTGTGCATACTTAATTAAAAATCCGTCAGAGCGTTTCTAAAAATTATTATACTAGCATCGTAATGTTAAAGATTTTTAAATGTGTCGTGGATTTATGTTTTAATGTTGAAGATTTATAGGTTTTTGACGTGACACGGATTTATATTGCAGATTTTTGAAAATTCCAGGTTTATTTTATTATTTCTGAATAGATCTGAAAATTAGTGTTGCAAATTTATGATATTTTATGGATTTATTAAAATCCACAACAAATGGAATTTAATTTATTAATTATTGGCATAACACTGCGATGTTACAAACTTTTTCCTAATGTTGTAGATTCGTTTCTATTGTTGTTGGTTTGTATTTTATTACATGTATATTTAATGTTACATATTTTAAAGAAAATTTAACTAATTCAAAAACTGCTGCGTGATCTTTCTATTGATATTTAAAAATCATTTTTTGTAACGTAATAACTTTTTTAATAAATTATGTATTTCTCGAAAAATAACCAACAAAATAATTTTGTATCAATTACATATTTAAATTATTTATTTATAAAAACTATCTTTGTATTTTTTTATTTTGAAAAAAATAAAAAAAAATGGCCAAAGACAATTTGTGTTAATTTCTTATTAAATGATTTATTTTTATTATATATATATATATATATATATATATTTAGAAAAGTAATTTAAAAATCGAAAAATTATTTTTGTTTTGAATTTAACTGATTTATTTATAAAAGTATTTTTATTAGTTTCTTAATTTTGAAGACAAAATTTAAATAGTTATCGAACCAAAAATTGTATTATTTTCTTAATTTAGTGGTTTATTTATATTAATATTTTATATTGATTATTTTATTTTGAATTTTTTTTTATATTTATAATTTATTTTAATTTATTGATTTATTTAAATAAATATTAAATTACTTAAATTAACTTGTATGACAATTTAGTCTTTTAATAAGAAAAATGAATGATATTGTAGTAAAAAATGAAACCAATGTTAATTTAGTAATTATAGCTAAAATTAGTGCTATTGGAAATAATTTTCAAAAAATTAAAATATAAAATTTATACAAACATCAATTTATCGTTGATGTATAAAATCAGCAATATTTTTATTGAACAATTTATTACTAATCCTATATATAATGAGAGAAGGGGGCTCTCTCAAGCTGCCACATCAGTCGCCCTTTAATTAGCCCATCTCATTAAACAAGTTCCACATCATCATTTAAAATTTAAATAAATATAATATTTAATGTAATATCATTTATTTAAAAGCAATTAGCTAAAATTATTCATAGATTCTAAATTTGAATATAATTTAGAATCTAAAAAATTTATAAATATTAAATTTTATAAATTGTAAATATAGTTTTATATTTGTATGCAATAAATGAACAAAAATAAACAAATCTCAAACCAAGTAAAATGTTAAATTATAAAACTATAGTAAATATAACATTATTAAAAAATTCAAGTATTGAAAACTAAAAGTAAAAAACCATAAAAATAGTAAAAATAATTATTATGAAGAATAGAAAAAATATTATAAAAATGAGATAATATGGTAATATAAATAAAAATTATCAAAATATAATAACTTAAGAAATGAAACTAAATCAATGAAATATATATATATATATATATATATATATATATATATATATATATTTAAAATTCAAAAAATGATTACTAGAATATTAAAATATATAAATAATAATTATTAAGAATAGAAATGAAATGTTACAAAATGAGATAAAATGATAACAAAAAATAATTATATAAAAATATAAGAACATAAAAAGAAATAAAATTTATGAAATATATATAAGTTTTAAAAAATTTTAAAATAATAACTAAGAATATTAAAATTATGAATGAAAACTAAAAATTTAAAAATTTGATGAATTAAAATGTATAAATAAAAAGTTTAAATATTTTAAATAGTATATAAAAAATTAAAAGAATGATAAAAAGTTGAAGGAAATTAAATTTTATAAAAAATCTCATTGAAAATTAATAATTAATTTACTTGTAAAACAAATTAAATTAGCAATTGTATGTTAGCGCATATATACTCATAATAATCATAAAAAGAAAGAAAAATATTAATTTTTAAATTAAAAATATATAACAATATTGATACTCAAAATAAATATTAAAACATATTAAATATCTACAAGTTTTTAAGCAAATACCGCGCATTTGCGCGGGTTCTCTCCTAGTAATAATAATTTCAAAAATTTAACGTTATTGATTATTTTTGAAAAAATGCATTCCCAATCTTAATATTTTTAATATTTGAATTGTATGATTATCTTTAATTCTTGCGGACACAATTATCCGTTTCAAATATTTTCTACAAAAAAGTTTTTCGCGATCTTTTAAAACCAGATCAACTGCACAAAAATCAACTAATTCAATTGAAGACAACATCAACACGATAAAAAAAATTATTTATTTTAATAATGGGGGAAACTAATCCATGTCCAGACGACGACGACAACGACAACAGTACATAAAACGACCAAAAACGTGAAAATTTGTATACTAAACTAACAATAACAATTTAACATAGGTGATAAAAGGATAATGTCAGCAACACTAAAATCCAAGGAAAGAAGCAGTGTAACAGAAAATCATGGCTAAAAAAGACTAAAAAATATCAACCAAAAAATGTAAGTCAAGCATAATGTGGCATGCATTTCTTTGTAAAATGCTTAGATAATGACATAATATTATAAATTAATTTTCAAAATTTTACCAAGGAGTGAATAAAATAAAACAATGAAGCCTGGAGTTCATAAAAAAATAGCAAATGTAGCTTCTAAAGAGGAGAAACTATCAGAGGAACACATGAGACAGTACATTTTAACAAAAACATATATTATGACCTTCTTTGGAGGGACAACTACTATTAATTGTGGAGGATAGCAAAGAAGCCCATGTGTATTGTTGTCATTAATGCATTTAAAGTGTTGGAAGACATTTTAATGTGTATGTTTTTGTTTTAACAAGACTAATAGCACAAAATAAGACCATCTCAAAAGTATTCTTTTGTTTTTACCACTAAAATAGAAAACTCTATAATATTTATAATAAAGGTGGATTTGCTCCAATGTATTCCTCTATATTTAAAAAAAATATATTACTAATATTACATTTTATTTATAAAAGTTACAATTTAGTCCATATATTTTATTTTTACAAAATTTTATAAAATTGTAAGAGTATTTAAATCAAATATGTATTAGATAAAAAGATTATGTTACGTCTTATAAAAAATATAAAACATATTAGATTTGTGTTTAGCCATTAACATTATTGTATTTTTTCTAAGTATGAGCATTTGTGTATCGCATTTGCGTTTGGGTCGTGTATTTCGGATTTCGGGTATTTGGATATGGACAAAATAGTATCGATCGGGTAATATTAAATTTCAGACCAGATTTGGATCGGTACCAAGTCGGACTGGGTTTCAGAAAATATCAGAATTTTTCGTTACCGGATCGAAACCGGTGCGGATTCTATATTTTTATCCGAAAATAACCATATAAATTCGGATATATTCATATATCCATCAGATCTTGGATATTATCCGATCCGATCCGGTACCGAAATAAAATATTTTTGGATCGGTACTTGTTCAGATCTTCAGATCCGAATAAAATACTTAGCTTCACAAATCACAAAAAGATGTTTTCCTCAAACAAAATATATTTTTATTTTTTCATATTAATTTTAAATATATCACAATATTATTTATAATTTGTTAATTTTTATATTATTAGTTATTAGAAATATTAATATTTATTTGTTTTAGTCATAAATAAAGTATTTGAAAGTTTAAGGATTTATTTGTAAATTAAAATGTTCACCTTTATTATAAAATAAAAAATAGAGTTCTTCTATATATAGAGGAAATTTATAAATCTCTATTTTAGAGGTAGAAATAGAAATGAATTGAAATTTTTTTTACTAAAAATAAAGTTTAGAGCCAAATATAAAAATGGATTGGAGATGCCCTAACAGAAAAAGTTCTCCAACATATTTCAAGATTTTAACAATGCTACTTTAATATCATACGCAGACGTCGCGAGTAGGAAGAGATTAAGAAACCTTTACTAAATATACCTTAAAATCACAAAATGTTTCTATATTTGCTCGGAAAAGAAAATTGGTAACTACTGAAAAGACATAAAAGATGATTAAAAAATACCGACAAATCATCTGTCAATTTCGAAAAAGCAATGCAAAAAAAAAACATTGGCAGTGGTTTTTACAAGACTAATAATATTCAAAAAATTCAAACATGTCACAGTTTTTTTTCTTCATTATCTCGGTTTCTCTCTGTTTCGGATTCTAGAGAAAGTAGAGTCACCTCTACATCAACTTCTTATGGAACTTTTGGTGGAACTTCCTGTGTAGAGTTCTCATTTCCGACAAATGTTAGTTTTTGTACGAGTTATTGTATAATTTCTAGGGGCATACAAACATTGAATCGATTAGCACAAAGAGAATAGAAGAGGGAGGCAAGAGTTACTACCTGAATTTTTTTCCCTCTCTAAAAACATTGTAGTTATCTCTCTCTGAGATCTCATATCTGAAAACACAACCGCCTTCTCTACGCTCACCCGGCATCTCTCACGGCTTCGGTGCTCATTACCGTCCCTCGACCAAGGCCCTCTGTCGCTAATGGTGGGGGGGGGAGAAAAAGCGACCTAAAGGAGGAGCTAAGGCGACTTCGTCCGGACAAAAACCAAAGCCTCGGGTAAGATTAAGATGCCGACGAATGAATCTTCTCATGCCCATGGATGCCTCCGGTATATACCTTCTTTACGGAGATTGGGGATAGCTTAAAACGATGTAAGAGAGTTCTGGTCACATGCAAGATATGCAACTCCAACTACTATGCGGATGCTTCTTGTCCGAGAGGAAAACTAAGCAAGAAGAAGGAGAAGATTAATGCTAAGCAAAAGAAAAAGAAAAAATCACTCCTAACTCTGTCGTGCCATTAAAAGACTGGAAACCAAAAGGGAATCCTCCAATGAGCACCACAGCGATATCATAAGTGGTAAGACCTCTGATAAGGGAAAGTGTATCTTTCTCCAAACCACTGTTAGGTGAATCAAGCATGAGCTCTCCAAAGGAGATTGGAAGGAGATTGGCAGCAACATGTCCACCTCTGGTGTTGAATCTGACTCTTCAGATATTGTGTGTTCCGAGTCAGAGGAAGAATGGGAGATAAAATATAACCAGGATGATTACATTGAAGTGCGTTCGAGAAAAACACGGAGACCAAGGGACAAAGGTCCCAAAAACCAGTAATTGTAATGTGTATAGACTTTTTGGTTGGAATATTCGAAGTTTTAATAAGGTTAACCATCAATCGGGCTTTTTAAGAAATGGTTTAAGCAGCGTAAACCCGCTTTTGGGAGGTCACCTGGAGACCCATGTAAGTCATATTAAGCAGAGGAAATTTGTAAATAAGCTGCTTCCTGGTTGGCATATGGATGATAACTATGAATACTTGAAATTAGGAAAAATACGGGTATTGTGACACCCTAGTGTCAAGGTAGATATTATTGAAAAAGTCTCTTCAGTTTGTGACATGCTTGGTAACTTTTCCAGGGTTTCAGAACCAGTTTGTCGTGTCTTTTGGTTATGCCTCTAACGATGATATGGAAAGAAGAACTCTGTGGGAGGAGCTGATTCAAATCTTTATTGATCTGCCTATTGTTGGTAAAGCGTGGGCGGTTGTTGCTGATTTCAACCAAACACTCGACCCATCAGAACACTCTCTTAGCAGCAGCTCTAATGTTGAATTTAATATAAGGCTTTTAGAGACTGTTTAAGCGAAGCGGGGCTGGAGGATCTAAACTTCAGAGGCGAGTTTTTTACGTGGTGGAACAAGAGGTCTTCTAACTCGATAGCCAAGAAGTTGGACTGAATTCTTGTGAATGAACAGTGGGCAGTGAGCTTTCCAGATTCTCTTGGCCTATTCTCAGAGCCGGACTTCTCAGATCATGCACCAGCTTTGGTAATTCTAAATCTTGCGGTGATCATGCATCAAAGACCCTTTAAGTTCAGAAACATCCTGCATCAAAACAAGGATTTCATAAACGTTGTTGCTCTAAACTGGTTCTCTCCCAATCTAGTCGGATCAGCTATGTACAGAAGAAGCTAAAGAGCTTAAAGAATCCTATAAGGTCCTTTTGCAAACTGAACTACTCGGATTTGGAAAAGAGGACGAAGAGGCGCACCAAGTTGTTTTGAACCTACAATCGATGGTGTTGGCAGATCCTACAGTAGAGTTGGTGGAGTAGAAATTGAGGCAAACAGAATTTGGCAAATTCTAGTAAAGGCTGAAAAGAGATTCCTTCTGCAAAGGTCGAGGGTTTCGTGGGTTACAAATGACGATTGTGGCTCCGCATATTTTCACAGACTCATGAAGGCAAAACAGGCTCAAAAATACATCCATTTTACGGTAAAGGAAGATGGCTCAGTTATTGACAATCAAAAGGATATCCTGGACTATTTTGTTAATTACATTGAGGAAACCCCTGGAACTCAGGTCTCGTCTTGTATTTATGAATAAGACGATATCTCACTGCTCCTCAATTTCAGATGCTCCACTTCGCAAGCAGATGAGTTCTCGTGAGCTTTTACGCCAGCGGAGATAAAGGAGGTTTACCTTAGTCTTCCAAGGAATAAACAGGTGGTCCAGATGGATTCTCTGTGGAGTTTTTCATTGGCTGCTGGGATGTTGTAGATGCTGAAGTAACGGAGGAAGTTCTAGATTTTTTTCAATCGGGACAGTTACCAAAAACTCAAAACGCATCACACCCATCCGAGTTTAGGCCAATCTCATGCTTGAACACATAGTACAAAATTGTTTCGAACCTGTTGGAATATCGCCTCAAGACCTTACTCAGCGCCATCATCTCTCTGGCACAATCCGCTTTCTTACCGGGTAGACTGCTTGTGGAAAATGTCCTGCTGGATACGGATCTTGTCAAAGGATAGAACAAAACTAATAATGACCTCTAGGGATGTTGAAAGGTTATTTACGTAAAGAATTAGATTCTGTTAGGTGGGACTTTTTATTGTCCACATTAAGAGCTTTGGGAATACCGGCAGTTTATACGAAGTGGATCTCGGAGTGCCTTACTTCTACCCCATTCACCATCGCCATTAATGGTCAAGAAAGTAGAAATGTGAAATGCACAACGGGTCTCCGTCAAGGAGATCCCCTTTCTCCGTACTTATTTCTGTTGGCTATGGAAGTCTTCTCCAAGTTTCTTCAGACGCGGTTTGATTCAGGGGACATTAGATATCATCCAAACATGGCGCTACTGCGTATATCCCACCTAATGTTTGTTGACGACTTTGTGATATTCTTCGATGGTTCGAGCTCCTCTTTACATGGTATAAGTGAAACGCTTGACTACTTTGAGCTGGTCGGGTCTGAGTATGAATGTTCACAAAACAGAGCTCTTCTTGGCATGTGTCAACCCAACTGAATCGGATGCTATTGTCAATTACGTTTTTCCTGCTGGAATTTTACTGATACGCTACCTTAGTTTACCTCTCTCGCACTCGAAGCTTAATCTCGAATACTATGCACCTTTACTGGATAAGGTGGAGAGATGCTTCAAAGCATGGTCAGCTCGGTCACTTTCCCTCGCAGGAAGGCTTCAGCTAATTTCCACAGTGATCAGAGGATTAGTCAACTTCTGGTTCACAGCCTTTGTGCTACCTAAGGAATGTATCAGGAGATTAGAGGCCATTTGTTGTCGATTTCTATGGGAAGGAAACTTGGAAAAGAAATCAATGGTTAAGGTATCCTAGAAGGCTTCTTATTTTCCTAAGGAGGAAGGGGGATTGGGTTTACGAAGCTTGGCGACTTGGAACGTGAATCTAGCTAATATTCTCTGACTCTACCTCACTTTGGGTTGCATGGAACAAGCATCTTAATCTATCATATTAGAGTTTTTGGGTAGTAAGAGAGAGGCAACATACTCATCTTTCTAGAAGCGAATTTTAAAACTCAGACATTTGGCTGAGAGATTTATCACGGAAGAGATAGGCAATGGTGAAAGGATATGTTTCTGGTATGACAATTGGACAAACTTTTGGCCTCCACTCAAACGACTGGGATTCTCAGGACCGATTTCAACAAGGATCAATATAAATGCTAAGGTTTCAGAAGCTTGTGAAGGCTCGCAATGGTTGCTGGCTAACCCGAGATCCGAATCAACCTTCACGTTGCACTGCTTTCTCACAACCATACCACTACCATTGCAGGCTGGCACAAATGACACATACATCTGGACAATGGAGAACAACTCAACCGCTCTCTTCTCTGCCAAACAAACGTGGAATGCTCTGCGCACCAGGAGGATAAAAAGGACTGGTCGAAGGTAATCTGGTAGAAGAGTCATATACCTAAATTTCCCTTCTTTCTCTGGACTGCCCAATTGGGCAGACTGCCAACGAGAGACAGACTGGCTAACTGGGGGCTCATATTCGATGAAACTTGTGTTAGGTGTATAATCTGTCGTGAGAATAGATAGCATCTCTTCTTTCTTGTCCCTACGGCTCCGCCTTATGGGCTGTTGTTAGTCTAAGATTAAGCTCGTCAACATCACACTTCAGATCTTCGACCACGATGATCTGATGGGCTAAGAAACGAAAAAGGGAAGATCCGGCCACCTTACGTAAGATAGTCCTTCATAATGTGTTGTACTACATATGGATTGAACGTAACAACATGATTTTCTCGACTACTGCCCTTGATACACCTCAGATGTTGCGCTTGTTGGGCAAACAGATTAAGAACACAATTGCTGCTTGAAGAGAATGAAAAGCTTTCAGACCGCTGATTCAGAACTGGATCGAGTGAAGTGCTACTTTGGTACATGCTAGAGGCTTTGCTATCTTGTTTTTTACCTTTCTTTTTTACCATGATACCAAACAATCGAAAGATGAATACAAAGAGAGTTTATCAAGCTATCTATTCGAAGTGTTCTTGATTAGGGTTTTCATGACTTGAATCAATCTTTTCTCCTTCCTAAATAGCCTCGTACCCTCGATATCCTTGCCCGATCTTTCGGCCTTCCGTTAACAACGATATCCTGTATTCGCGGGGGTCGTTCTGACTGACGATGACATGGTCATGTTCTCTCTCGGCGCCTTCTTCCATCGAGCTTGAGCTCGATGATTATACATCTTGGCCATTTGAGCCCCTGTTGTCTCATAGTTGAATGGTCCCTGAAGACTTAGTCGGGTTTTCTCGCCGAGTCACGAACCGAGACTATGATTTTGGGCCTTTGGTTTTATAGTTTATGGGCCGGATTCCTAGAGGGAAATCCAGTACCAACAATAGCCCCCCAGCCCATTAATTCAACGAGTCGAGGTTAATGGGCAGTGGGTGTTCTTGGGATGACGCGCACGTGCTTTGGGTGTTAAAGCCTTAATGATTGCCTCCGTCTCGACCATAGATTGTACTTCAATCTAACGGGTGAGATTGAGCATTTGGATCGATTCGATTTAAATATAGCGCGTTAACGGCTACAGATAGTAAATACTCGAAAAAGGTTTTTATCTACCGTTGATCTGGTCGACCGTCAACGGCTGATATCTTATGGTTATGATAGATCTTATCGACCTCGATTCGCGCTGATATGATTTGATTATTAGCCGATTGTTCGCAGCCGTCCATCTTGAATCAACGGTTGTGATCGGGAGAATGCAAAAAATCTTAACCGTCTCGATCTCTTTGTAATTATTATGAATTTGAAATTGTGCGGTTAAGATCTAGGGATTTAAAAGATCCCGTCGATCTCGAGAGAGAGGAGGCGTGAGGTGGCTTTAAAGGGAATTTACCACGCACGATTCCCACTACGGGTCATTCTACATATCGGCAAAGGTAAATCCTCTCTCTTTCATTCTTCGTTTTCCTTCTCTCTCTAGTTTTCATAATTTTTAAACTTTCAAGTTTTATCTCTCTAGAACTTCCCTTCTGCCTTTTTTGTTCATTCCGATACACCGTAATCTATGGCTCCGATAAATACGGCGGGAGCGAGTACTAGCTCGTCGACGGGACCGTTTGTTCCGCATCCACTGTCCGCTCTAACTGCTAACCATCTCCAATGGCTAAGGACGGATCCCACCGGGAGTTGAGATGGTGATTCCCTTATCGACGGAGTCACCGGAAACCGTTAGAGAGGGCTATTGCTGCACCTCTTACACGTACTTAGACAAGTGCGGGCTTTTCTTCCCCATCCCCTACCTCGTATCCAATTCTAGTTGATGTTTCATCAAATTACGCCGAATTTCGTCCTGTACGTCATCAGACTTGGAGTTACGGCCGCCGAAGAAGGAATCGAATTTGGGGTCGAGGAGCTTTTACGGGTTTGCTCGGTCAAGCACAATATACGCTTTCCGAGGAAGTACTATATCTCTCCCCGTTTCGGGAAGATTCTCGATGATATTCCGGGGAGAGATGTGTGGAAAGACCGGTATTTTTTTCAAGATAAACCGGCACTCGGTCGAAGACTTCGACTATTCTGTCATTCCGACGCGATGGGCTACCGGCGTTGGTTAGATTTTAGGTTTTAGTGATTAATGTTTCTTTTTGCTGATGTCGAGCTGCTTCTAACTTCTTTTTGTTTTGTTTTGTTTTGTAGAATCTCCTGAGTCGCTTTCTATAAACCCAATAACAGAGGGTTTGATAGCTCGCTTGAGAAGAGGCGAGGTTAATTGGGCTAGGTTCACAGTAGAGCGCGTACAAGCGGCTTTAAGAGTTGAGCCTCAGCGCACTTCGCAGGGTCGACCTCAAATTCCTCGAAGCGTACCACCCCCCACGAGCTCTCCCTCAGGCTTCTCCAGCTTGAGTAATTCAGCCTCCGCTATCATCGAGCGGACTGGAGAAAGTAAGTAGCTTACTTATTTAGTTTGTATAGAGATTTCTTTATTTTCGCTACATATGCTTTTGTTGAGCTGACTTGGTTCCATCTTCGCAGATCGACCTATCTCAGACGATAGTTCTACTGCTAGCACGCCCCCTCACGAGAAGATGTCTCGACGATCAAGCTCCCGTCAGAATGGGAAAGATCCGATCTGTCTGGCCAACAAGATGAAGGCCGGCGACCTGAGCAACGCCATCCATTATGCTCTGAGTGAAGCCCCTCCTCCTCCGGCTCGCTCTCCTCCTCCATCGGCCTGGGTTTCTGTTCCTCTAGTTCCCAGGCCCGAGGAAGTGGTTATCGAAGGTGAAGTCCCCCCTCCTAAAAATGAACAGGAAATCGTTCCGGTTCGCAATCGAGAGCTCGCTCTACGCGACTCTGACTCGAATGGTTCCAGGGGGTCAAATGGCAGAAGCCGAGTCGGATCCCTCCCTCCTACTCTGAAACGCCAGAGGATTGATGCAGAGGCGACTTCGCGGAGGTCAGATCAAGATGTCGAGATGAGGCCTGCTTCCTTGGGGTCATCCAAGTCTTTTAACTGGCATTTTAGGCACCAAAAGGAGTGCCCGATTGCTGACAACCCAAAAGGCGTCGCCTATCTGGTCTGTCACTTTAAGCCTGCGGGGGTTCATCTCCCGGCCGTAGGAGATATGTCCCTCAGAGAGGCGTACACCGAGATTATGGCGGCCATCGGGAAGGTAAAGAGTTTTGTTTCGCTTATCTATCTCATCTGAGTTTTTGTTAATTCCTTTTGTTTTGATATGTGCAGTTTTTGCAGGCTATGAACAGTTTAGTGGCAAGGTCTGAGCTGGAACTGCGTGATGTCCCTCAGACCAGCGAGCTTGAGAATGCCAAGAAGATGGTCGTTGACTTGAATACGAGGCTTCAAGAGGCCGTAGCGAGGGAGGAGGCGCTGAAGAAGAAAGTTGCCGAGTTTTCTAGCATGGAGGCTTGACTAATGCTTCTTGAGAACAAGGAGGAGGACCTCAAATAGAAGCTTAATGTAGCCGTAACCCAAACTCTGGCTGCTGAAGATGCGAGCCGGGCTGCACTCAAGATCAGGCTAATCTGGAGAAGGTCCTTGCGGGGCAGGAGTTTGACCTCAAGGTGGCGGTTCATGAGGCAAGGAAGAAGCTGGACGGTGAGTACCTGGAGATCCTTAAGGGGATCAAGGAGAAGAGCGAGGGGCGGAAGGTTGAGACCAGCGCCGAGATCCGCCTCCAAGAGGCCTTGGCCAATATCAAGCTCATCGCCGATTTTGCTTCCTGCGAACTAGATCTGACCCCAGGAGGTGCTAAAGCTGGCCGAGAAAAAGCTGACCCCAGGGGGGGGGGGGGGGGGGGGTGGAGGAGATGAATGTGGCAGCGGTGTCTGATTTTAGTATCAGCAAGCTAAACCTGCTGGCGATGTCTGACGACTCAGTGATCTTAGTGAATCCTCCAGCGCGGGCTGCTCCTTGCCTCGACCAATACGGATCGAACCTCCCGACCGGGATTAACTCGAGGGTGAGCGACGAGGTCGAGGGTGATATATCATGGTTTTTACCTGTTTTAAGCTATGATATAAGTATGTTTTAAAGTCTTTTATAGTGTCTTTTGAGTCTCTTTCAGGTGTTTACTAGGTACATGCACGTTTGGAGGATTTTGAGAAATATTGGAGTTTATTGGAGGAGTTTTGGAGCTAAATCCGTAAGGAGCTGATTTAACTAAGTTTGATCGACCGTTGCATCGATCGATGCATCGTTGGGATCGATCGACATAGCCCCGCGCCAGCACATTAATGAAGGCTTTGGAGATTTGCAGTTTTACCCCAGAAAGTTCCAGTATTTACAAAAAGAGCCCAAGACGTGATTAGCACTTTATAATTAGGTTTTTGGTATTTTGTTTAGAACACACATTCATACTATTAGCTATTGAGAGAGAGAGAGAGAGAGAGAGAGAGAGAGAGAGAGAGAGAGAGAGAGAGAGAGAGAGAGAGAGAGAGAGAGAGCTTGAGGTTGATCGTTCTTGTACTGCTTTTGGAGAAGATTTTGAACCTCTATGTTTCTCTACTCTTTATTTTTATGCAATCTAGTTATTCATTGATTTCGGTTTCATTAATCATGTCTGGGTAGATTCATAGTTAGGTTTAGGGATTCTCATTAGGGATTTCATGACTTGCTAGATTAATTCATCAGTTAAGGATTCATAACTTGAATAGTTCTTCAACCTGGATTGTGCTTATTACTAGTTTCTAATCTGATCACTTAGAATCTAGACCTTAGGTTTATAAATTGGCACAAAAATTTGATTTAGAATCTGAACTATTTAGGTTGAGCAATTTAATTATCTGCAAAGAAATTTGGTTTAATTAAATTGTGAACAAATCGAACATGCACTTAAGGCTAGTTTAATCTGTTAGGAATTGCAAAGAAATTTGGGTTTCTACTAATTAGACTTAGAGAATTCTCGCAACAAAAGTTGATTCATTATATATCTATGTTTGAGTTCTAGAACCGAGCTTAATTTGATCATGACTGATAATTGATCTGCTTGTCTTGATTTCCCGAGAACTCCCTGGACTTAGCGCTTTTAGTACTTGTGAAACAAAACCGAATTTGCTACTGATTTACTTTCTGCTTAGTTTTTATTATTTCTGATTTGCATCGCCTAGCCTAACTTGAAGTTCTATAGTCTATCGTAAGATTTCTTGAGTATATGTGGTTTGACCCCTAGATACTACAATTGTCCTGTGCACTTGCAGTGTTAACTTAGGGAAATAAACTCTGAGCAGATCAAGTTTTTTGGCGTCGTTGCCGGGGACTCTTTTGAGTCTTCGATAGATTTGAATCTAGGGTTTATACTAGGTTTTTCGTTTTTGTTTTGGGTTACTAATTTTTCTATTTTTCCTTCAGCCTTTGCGTTTCAGGTCATACGCATTTTCATCGATCGACGCTTCTTCTGCATTGATCGACACAAAGAGACTCCCGAACTGAATTGATCATTTCGGACTTGTGCATCGATTGACGCTTGACGATTACCGACGGTTTATGCATAATAGCGCGACCAGAAGTAATCCAGATAAGAAACTTGTGAATCTCAGACTTGAGGAGCTTGCAAGGTTGGAAAGAACGAACAGGAAAGCTCAGACACCAGTGAAGATGGCTAACGTGAATGATGTGCCATTGATTTTGATAGAAGATGTTGAAGGTGTTCTGAGAGACATGCAGAACAACCGATACAATGCTCAGGGACAGAGGACTGATGAGGATGGAAATGTGATTGAACATCATGTTTTTCAACATGAGCAAGAAGCTTAAGGTGGAGGAGAAGTTGGTGTACAAGGAATTCCACAACCAGAAGTCCCACCTAGAGCACATGAGCCTCCCGTTAGGAGAACACTAGCGGATTATAATCGCCCAGATGATTTTTACGCCAATAGGTCTACGATTGTTCCTCCTACATTTTCGTATAATGATTTCCAGCTGAAGACTTCGTATTACACACTTGTGGGACAGTATGAATTTTGCGGACTTCCACATGAGCAGCTGATGGATCACATAGAAGACTTTGAGTCTTTAGTCACTGGGATGAAGCACAATGGAGTGAGGTATAACTACTTACACTGCAAGATTTTTCCTCACTCTCTTGGAGGAGAAGCTGCTGCCTCGCTGAAGCAGATTCCACCTGGGACATTGACTACTTGGGATGCAGTGAAGAAGAACTAGATCTGATCAGCTTAGGCTTGATATTTTGACCTTGAAGCAGGGATCTACATAGCCTTTTAAGGGAGCTTTTGTGAGATTCAGGATGTATCAGAGAGATTGCCCTCATCATGGTTTCTCTGAGGTTCAGCTTCTGGGCATTTTCTTCAGAGGTATTGATTTGTGGTATCAAATGGCTCTGGATGCTGCAAGTAATGGGAACTTCAACACTAAGTCTCCAGAGGAAGCTACTGAGCTTATTGAGAACTTGGTTATTAGTAATAGTGTCAAGATTGCTGATATGGAGAGGAAAAAAACTGGTGGCAAAGCTGATAGTTCACAGATAGCTAAGATGAACAAGAAGATTGATTTTGTTCATACTCTTCTGGTTGGAAAGAAGAGTGTTCACTTTCTCAAGATGTTGAAGAGTTTGAGGCTGAGGATTTCTGCGATGAAGAGGATGTGAATTATGTTGGTGGGACTGGTTTTCAGGGGAACAGATTTGGAAATCAACAAAGGCAGAGGTGGCTACAATGGAATGGGACAGAGAAGTACCTTCACAGGTAATCAAAACTTCTCTAATTTCAATCCAAAGCCTCAGTTCCAGAAGCCTTATCAGAGTACTAGCAGCCCTGGAAACAACACTAACAGTTTCACTACAAACTATGGATCTTCATCCTATCAGCATTCTCCTCCTCAAAATGAGCAGAATGATAAGATGATGGGACTGTTGGAGCAGCTTGTGGAAGGACAACAGAGAAGCACAATAGGTTTTAAGGGAAAGATGGATTCTCTGTACTTGGATCTTAATGGTAAGGTAGATGCCATAAGCACTCATGTGAAGAAATTGGAAGTTCAGGTTGCGCAGACTGCTGGGTCTGCTAAGAGGCAAGATGGATCTCTCCCGGGAAGAATTGATGCTAATCCTAAGTACTAGTGCAATGCAATCACTCTGAGAAGTGGTAAGGATGTCATTCCTGGTCAGAAAAAGCCGTTGAGTTTGGAGAAAATCGTTGAGATTGAGGAGATAGAAGATGAGATCTGTGAGTTTTGCTCTGCGTCGACCGATGCACCCCAGCATCGATCGACACAGATCGTGAACGAGGATAGTGAGTCAAAGCTCGACGCCGAGGTCGTGATTAAATCGCCTAGCATTGATCGACACAGCACTGGCGTTGATCGACGCAAAGTGATCCCCGAGAGTTCAAAAGCAGAAACACTGAAAAAGGCTGATGAAAGGACCTATAAGCCTAAGGTTCCCCTTCTGAAGAACCCTAGGAAGTCTAAATTTGAGAGGCAGGTAGCTAAATGCAAGGAGATCATGAAAAATGTGTTGATTGAAGTGCCTTTGATTGATTCTCTACAGACTACTCTTGTTATGAGAAGGTGTCTTAAGGACCTACTTGATGGTACCTTGACTGATGAGGAGAGCGTAATGATGATCACAGAAGTATGTAGTGCAGTGATTCAGGGCAGAATTCCTGAGAAGTTGAAAGATCAAAGGAGTCTTGTGTTGGATTGTGGTATCTACAAGGACAGATTTGAAAGATCTCTGTGTGATCTTGGTTCTAGTATGAACCTTATGCCTTATTCTGTTGCTGAGAGACTTGGGATGACTGACTTATGCTTACTAGGATCTCATTAGTCCTAACTGATAGAACAGTCAGGATTCCTGAAGGAGTGTTGGAAGATGTGCCAATTAGGATTGGTAACTGTGTGATTCCTATTGAATTTGTGTTTCTGCAGTATGGAGAGGAACCAAGGGATCCACTGATTTTGGGTAAACCATTCTTAGCTAATGTTGGTGCTATGATTGGCTGTGGGTTTCTTTCACAAGACACATGCTGAGGATCCACTGGAGAGAGCTTTAATGAGCTCTGTAATGGAGCTGGAACATATGCAAGACGAGCCTGCAATTTGCTATGCGAGGCTATTGTATTATACTGAGCAAGTGATGCAATTGGATGTATCTTCCGAGCCATTGAATCGATCAACACAACATGTGCATTGATCGATGCAGATCGTGAGCGATTGGGCAGAAGAAAAAGCCCCGAAAATTGAGCTGAAACAACTTCCATCTGGGCTAAGGTACGCGTTTCTTGGACATAATTCGACCTATCCAGTGATTGTCAATGCAAATTTGAACAACGCAGAGCTCACTTTACTGCTAGGCAAGCTGCGCCAGTATCGCAAAGCTCTTGGCTATTCTCTTGATAACATTTCAGGTATTTCTCCGGAGCTGTGCATGCATATGATACATCTTGAGGATGAGTCTAAGACATCTGTTGAGCATCAGAGGAGGCTGAAGCTTAATCTTAAGGAGGTAGTAAAGAAGGAGATCATGAAGCTACTGGATGTTGGGATTATTTATCCAATTTCTGACAGCGACTGGGTTAGTTCGTTTCACGTAGTGCCTAAGAAAGGTGGTGTTACAGTAGTGAAGAATGAGAAGAACGAGCTGATTCCTACAAGGACTGTGACTGGACATCGGATGTGCATCGACTACCGGCAGATCAATGTTGCGACCAGGAAAGATCATTTCCCTTTGCCCTTTATCGACCAGATGCTGGAGAGGTTAGCTAATCACCCTTACTATTGCTTCCTCAATGGGTATTCAGGCTTCTCTCAGATTCCCATCCATCCATAGGATCAGGGAAAGACCACTTTTATTTGTCTCTATGGTATCTTCCAGAGATGCATGATGTCCATCTTTACTGACATGATTGAGGACTTTATGGAGGTGTTCATAGATGAATTTTCTGTCTACGGGTCATCTTATCATGAGTGTTTAGACAATCAGTGCAAAGTGCTAGCTAGATGTGAGGAGAAGCACTTGATTCTTAATTGGGAGAAGTGTCATTTCATGGTCAGAGATGGCATTGTTCTTAGGCATAGAGTGTCTGGAGCAGAGATCGAAGTAGACCGCGCTAAGATTGAGGTTATGACCAGCCTTCAGGCGCCTGATTCTATGAAGTCTGTGAGAAGCTTTCTTGGACATGCTGGGTTCTATAGGAGGTTCATCAAGGATTTGAGTAAGATTGCTAGACCACTAACTGGTTTGCTGTGTAAGGATGCCATGTTTGAGTTCACTGCAGATTGTCAGACTGCATTTGATCATATTAAGCAAGCGTTAGTGACTGCTCCTATGGTGCAGCCATCATATTGGGATTTACCTTTTGAGGTTATGTGCGATGTGAGCGATTATGCTGTTGGAACTGTTCTGGGAAGAAGAAAGACAAGAAGCTTCATACTATTTACTATGCCACCGTAACATTAGATGATGCGTAGAGAAACTATACCACTACAGAGAAGGAGTTGTTGACAGTTTTCTTTGCCTTTCAGAAGTTTCGTCCCTACCTTGTTGGTTCTAAAGTGATTATAAACATTGGTCATTCAGCTTTGAAGTATCTGATGCAGAAGAAGGATGCTAAGCCAAGATTGTTGAGATGGATTATGTTGCCAAGAGTTTGATATTGAGGTGAAGGACAAGAAAGAAGTTGAAAACGGAGTTGTTGACCATCTGTCATAGATTAGGGTTGAAGAAGACGTCCCTATTGATGAATTCTTTCATGATGAGAACGTTAATTTGATTGAGACAGTATTTCGAACGGATTTAGACAAGAAGATGCATAATTGTCGGATTCAGCGCACTGCGTCGATCGATGCCACCTCGGAAATGATCGATGCAGGTATCGAGATAGAAACAATCGACGCGGACCTGTGCGTCGATCGATGTATTGCGCCTACAAACCCAGAATCTTTAAAGATTCAAATTGGACACTAGAACTTCAATGTTCATGCCGTTTCGACGACCAATCGACCCTGGTTTGCGGATATTGCTAATTACCTGGCTGCAGACACTGAACCAGATGAGCTGAAGGGGTATGCTAAGAATAATTTCTTCAGAAAGCCCAGGCGATGCTATTAGGATGAGCCTTATCTCTACAAGCATTGTTTAGATGGACTTTACGGGAGATGGATTGCGGAATCAGAGGTTACAGATGTTATGTTTCACTGCCATGGATCAGATTATGCTGGACATTTTGCTACTTTTAAGACTGTGTCTAAGATTCTGCAAGCAGGTTTCTGGTTGCCTACGATGTTTAGAGACGCCCATTCTTTTGTCTCTTAGTGTGATTCCTGTCAGAGGAGAGGAAAAATCAGTAATGAGCATGAGATGCCTCAGAATTTCATTCTTGAGGTTGAGGTTTTCGATTGCTGGGGTATTGATTTCATGGGTCCTTTTCCCTCATCCTATTGGAATAAGTTCATTTTGGTTGCTGTGGACTATGTGTTTAAGTGGGTGGAAGCAATAGCTAGTCCAACCAATGACTATTCGCTGGTTCTTAAGCTGTTTAAGACCATCATTTTCTCTAGATTTGGAGTGCCTAGGATTGTGATCAGTGATGGAGGATCTCATTTCATTTATAAGATCTTCGAGAAGCTGCTATAGAAGCATGGAGTTCATCAACGAGTTGCTAGTCCTTATCATCCTCAGACTAGTGGTCAAGTTGAGGTCTCCAACAGACAGATCAAGGAGATCTTGGAGAAGACAGTTGGGAAGACAAGGAAGGATTGGTCTGCAAAGCTTGATGATGCATTGTGGGCCTATAGGAATGCATTCAAGACGCCACTTGGGACTACTCCATTTCATTTATTGTATGGAAAAGCCTGCCATCTTCCAGTTGAGTTTGAGTATAAGCAATTATGGGCTGTGAAGCAGATGAACTTTGATCTTAAGCCTGCAGCTGAAAGGAGATTAGTACAGCTTAATGAGTTGGATGAGATTAGGCATCATGCTTATGAGAACTCAAAGTTGTACAAGGAAAGAACTAAGGCTTACCATGACATGAAGATTGTCTCTAGACAATTTGAGCCTAATGATCAGGTACTTTTGTATCTCTCATTTGCAATTGTTTCCAGGTAAGCTGCGATCTAGGTGGTCTGGCCCTTTCACAAAAAAGGAGGTTCATCCCTACGGTGCTGTTGTTCTGATCATCCAGGAAGGTAAGCAGTTCACTGTCAATGGACAGAGGGTGAAGCATTATTGGGCTAAGGCCGAGATTCTAAGAGGTCAGACTCTGCCTCTGGATAATGCTCCCTCTGCCTGATCGCAGAACAGTCAAGCTAGTGACGTTAAAAGAGCTATGAGTGGGAGGCAACCCACTAATAGGTTTGTACATACTCAAATTGGTGTTTTTGTTAGGATTTTACGTTTTTTTCGTTTTCGGTGCTTTTGTCTGCAGAATACGAAGTCTGAGAACTGCGTCGATCGTTGCGGTCCTGTGCAACGATCGATGCAGGTGGATAGTTGAAGAATAAGAGAATCGCAGTGTGTCGATCGTTGAAGTTATGTGAAACGATCGATGCAAGGAGAATTATATGAAGGAATGAAGTCGTTGTGTGTCGATCGTTGCGGTCCTGTGCAACGATCGACGCGCCTGGTTAAAATTGAAATCAAAAGTACGTTAACTTAAACCAAAAATTGGATTGGTTCGATTTGGTCCGACCAATCACGATATGCAAAGATCGATGCACCTTTGGTGCTAATCGATGCAGTCACAAGCCAGGTACGTTCTTTTAACTCTTCTTCTTCTTTCTTCTTCCTCATTTCGTCTCTATCGCCGAAGAACCCTAAAAATTCACCTCACTCGTAACTCACTCATTTCTTGCTCGATTTTAACGATTCAAGTGCCTAACCTGAGCAGATTTTCATCCTCTATCCATATATGTAACCAATTTGAGCCGATTCTAAGGTATGTTCTCTTAAACTCGAATTTTCGGATTTGGCTCTAAGGAAGAAAGGTTCAATTTTGGCCTCTGATTTCCGATTCCGTGATGATATGCTGCTGAATTAGGTTCTTGGGTAGTGGAATGAAGGTCCCCAAGTAGTTTTCATGTTCGATTTTGTAAGTTTCTGAAAATTTGATTTTGGTGATGGGACTTGTAATTTTGCTCAAATTTGAGAGAAATTAAAACGTGAATTAGATGCTTATACTGCTCCTTTTGATGTTGGACCCTGATTTAGTAGCATTTGCTGATCTTAGAGCCTTGGCTTAATTACAATATTGTTCTTGGGTCTTTGATTGCAGATGCCTCCTCGTGCATCCCCTCGCAAGTGAAGCAGAGCTACTCCAGCTGCTACAGATGCTTCTCCTCCTCCCGATGAGTGGTTTACACGAGCCTCATCACCATCTGCTCCATATGAGAGAGACTGTGAGGCTATACAGTTTCCTTGGCCTAAGGGAGAGAGTGATAAGATTATGGCGGATAGAGAGTGGGATATTACACCTAAGGATTTGATTAAGAGAGCAGAGTTTGCAGATAGACCGATTTCAGAGAATTGGGATGACTATGACACGTTGCTCTACAACGGTTGGTTGGACATGGATATTGAGCTCACCAAATTTGCTGACTATCGGACCTACAGGATCATGGGTATCGATAAGGAGGTGCACTCTTTGGTTCAGGATATTGGGTTAGGGATGATGTCGATGGTTTATTATGAGCTATATCCGGATCTAGTGAGACATCTGTTGGCTACTTGCAGAGTTTACTACACATATCCGATACGCAGGAGAGCTGCAGAGGGCACTTTCACCTTCATGTGTCTGGGAGTAAGGTATCGCATTCCGCTTTTAGACATCTGCCGTATATATGGATTCAGTGTCACGCCTACTCAATAATCCATCTCTCTTGATTAGGATATCGCAAGCACTAAGTACTTTTGGGATCACTTTGGTAATGGGTGATATGACTCGAGGAATTTGAAGCAGATGTCTGTTAGGCACTCGGTTTTGAGATATGTGATTCGCATCTTGGGCTACACACTGCTAGCCAAGGCTGAGGCAAACAAGATGAGGAACCATGAGCTGCAGAAATTTACATTGGTTTGAAGACCTTGTTTGCTGGTACTGATTTGAGAGATCATGCACCTGAGTTGAACCTAAGAGCTGTATTTTCTGAACACTTATATTCACTGACGAAGAAGGCTTTTGATGGGGCAAGTACAGAGACTGTAGGGAGCTTGCTTACTCCGATCTTTCGACACTGCATGATCCCTTTGGAGGGTAGAGAGCGTGACACTAGAGAGATGTACATGGATTTGAGTCATCTGAAGAGTGCCACATGGGTGAAGGAGGATCGTCTCTGGGTTTACTATAACACACGTTTGGAAAAGCGCTGTGTGGAGCTTCCAGCTGCTGATCTGACTAAGATCGATACATTGGATTCCTCGAGCTTTGAGCCTCCTAGGAACGATCAGCGTAGAGTACCTACGATGGCCCATCCTCTCGGTGAGCCTTCTTCACGAGCTTCTTCTTCTTATGCGCCTGCTGCTGATATTGGCCCCTATCCTGCTCCATCGTGAGCGTCTGTGAGATGTCTGAGGGGGACTGGCGTGAGCATGTGGATGGTCGGTTACAGAGGATGTGGGTGTTGATGCGTGGCTGCACTTGCAGGAGTCAGCCACAAGTCCATCGGCATGTTCCTAGACGTTGTCAGCGTTCTCCTACTCCTGCTGCTTCGAGCAGTTCTGATCCATATGCTGGGATTGATGATGAGCTTGAGTAATGAGAGTTATGAGCTACTGTTTCCCTGATTTTCGGTTCTGCATTTTCCACATTTCTCTTTCATTTTCTTTTGAGTCTTGTTGGTACTATGTTTTGGGATGGTGTGCTTGTTCTATGACCATTTGTTGCTTTAAATTTGCTTGTTTGTGTTGTTTACAGCTTTCGAGTTTGATTTTTGAGATTTTTCTCACGAACTAACTGTTGAATGCTAACTGATACGACGTAATCGCAGTGCAACGATCGACACGGTCATGTGTGTTGATCGTCTCATGACGACTCTCGAACTGCAACGATCGTCACGGTCCTAAGTGACGATCGACACAAATCGCTTTGCAACGGCCGTTACGGTCCTGAGCAATGATCGATGCAGGTGCGAGACAGTTAAAATCGACAGAACCCAACACATCCCATCACATTTTTCTTCTTTTTACCAATCCTAAGCTTGACACTATTGGGGACAGTGTGTTTTAAGTGTGGGAGAGGTGGTACTGAAATATTATTTTTCTTTTCTTAGATTCAGTTGAGTCTTTTGTGTCTGTTTTATCGAGTCAAAACAGTTTGAGTTGGAAACAATCAATTTTTGAGGAGATCACCACACTCGCATGAACTGAAGTAACCATTGGGATGAGCTCGTAGATCAATATATGACTATTAGAAAACCCAATGCAGATTAGCCTACTGAGGACACCCATATCACTTCAGGTATTTAGACGATCCTTTACTGATTTCACCTCTAATTTTCACTTAATTTTCTCACCTAAGGGCTTGGTATACTTTGAGTCAGATTCCTCGGTTAGTTCTAACACAGCTTGTAAACCTGTCTGAGTATGGTTCCCTTCTCCCCTTCCTTAAAGTAAAAAAAAAAAAGAGAGAGAGAGATATAAACTGCGGATGAGCTAGTAGCTCCGAAGTGGTCGCAGGAGTGGTAGAGACCCCTATTACCTTCTGTGCATTGTTGGAATGTGTCCAAAGCACACCCCAATGCGGGAAGAGCACTGATAAAAAATGATACCCAGTGGGGAAAAATCAGGTGCTAAGGAAGGGAAAAGAGAAGAAAGGAACCGGAAAAAAATAGTTTGGTGGTCAAGAGCTAACAGAGTAAGGGTGTCCATGTGCCCTTTGATCGATACTCCTTAGGTGAGACCGCACTTAATAGCTTATAGAAGTCAGTAAGGTGAATTTGAATGCTCCGGATTGATTGTGGAGTTTACTCAGGACAGTTGCTAAGTGTGGGGGGAACTATATATGTTGGTCTTGATGTTTGCAGGTGCATTTTTCATGTGGCTTACTAAGGGGAATCTGAGTGTGGTACTTCTAAGATGAGATGAGTTTCTGAAATTTTCAGACTTCTTCACCAAATTTTGGTTTTCTGTTTTGCTTGAGGGCAAGCAAAGGCTAAGTGTGGGGGGAGTTGATATATCATGGTTTTTACCTGTTTTAGCTATGATATAAGTATGTTTTAGAGTCTTTTCAAGTGTCTTTCGAGTCTCTTTCAGGTGTTTACTAGGTACATGCACGTTTGAAGGATTTTGAGAGATATTGGAGTTTATTGGGGAGTTTTGGAGCTAAATCGGTAAGGAGCTGATTTCACTAAGTCTGATCGACCGTTGCATCGATCGATGCATCGTTGGGATCGATCGACACAGCCCCGCGCCAGCACATTAATGAAGACTTTGGAGATTTGCAGTTTTCTCCCTGAAAGTTCCACTATTTACAAAAAGAGCCCAAAACGTGATTAGCACTTTATAATTAGGTTTTTGGAGTTTTGTTTAGGACACACATTCATACTATTAGCTATTGAGAGAGAGAGAGCTTGAGGTTGATCGTTCTTGTACTGCTTTTGGAGAAGATTTCGAACCTCTTTGTTTCTCTACTATTTATTTTTATGCAATCTAGTTATTCATTGATTCCGGTTTCATTAATCATGTCTGAGTAGATTCATAGTTAGGTTTAGGGATTCTCATTAGGGATTTCATGACTTGCTAGATTAAATCATCAGTTAAAGATTCACAACTTGATTAGTTCTTCAACTTGGATTGTGCTTATTACTAGTTTCTAATCTGATCACTTAGAATCTAGACATTAGGTTTATATATTGGCACAAAAGTGTGATTTAGAATCTGAACTATTTAGGTTGAGCAATTTAATTATCTGCAAAGAAATTTGGTTTAATTAAATTGTGAACAAATTGAACCTGCACTTAAGGCTAGTTTAATCTGTTAGGAATTGCAAAGAAATTTGGGTTTCTACTAATTAGACTTAGAGAATTCTCGCAACGAAAGTTGATTCATTCTATATCTATGTTTGAGTTCTAGAACCGAGCTTAATTTAATCTTGACTGATAATTGATCTGCTTGTCTTGATTTCCTGAGAACTCACTGGACTTAGCGCTTTTAGTACTTGTGAAACAAAACCGAATTTGCTACTGATTTACTTTCTGCTTAGTTTTTATTATTTAAGATTTGCATCGCCTAGCGTAACTTGAAGTTATATAGTCTATCGTAAGATTTTTTGAGTCTATGTGGTTCGACCCCTAGATATTACAATTGTCCTGTGAACTTGCAGTGTTAACTTAGGGAATTAAACTTTTAGCATATCAGAGGGCCAGCTTGATGTGGAGGTAGCGGCGACAGGCGACCAAAAGGACCGGGGCGAGGCTTCTTCGTAAAATTTTCAAGCTCTTTTTTTTTTGTTGCCCAAAGGGGCTTTTAATTTCTTTTTGGAACTCTCGTTTCCCAGGTGGGCTTTTGTTTTGGTGTTGCCCTTTATTGGCTTTTTAATGAACTTGGGGACATCGTGACCTTTCTTTTTATAAATTGCCTTTATTTTCTTTCATGCCTTAGTCATTTTGGCATAAAAATCGGCGAGAGAGCTCGAAGTATTCGATCTTTGATAAGGATCGCTGCAAATAGCTTAGTTCAAATTGCCTCCGAGTAATCAGGTAGCGCTTATCGAGCTTGAGCTCGAAACGTAAGTCTATCAAAAGCGTTGAGTAAATTTTCTAAGTATAACGGACCAAGTCCGGCTTGCTTATATTTGATTCAAGAATATTTGTGCATCTATGATACAAATATTAAGCTAGAGTAAAGCATCAAGAATAGCTCGAGGCGCAAGTCCATCAAGATATTGTACTACTGATCGGCCAGCTCGAGCTAAGTATACCGAATTAAAGTAGATTTTTGTAAATATGAAGGATCGAGTCGGACTTACTTAGATTCGATTTTGTTGCCTTGCTTAAGGGGGAGGGGTGCCCCCCCCCCCCAGTTCTTCTAATCTATATAAGGTTAGAGGAATTTTAGGAAGAGCTTTGGTTTTGAGCTCGTATGTGGATCACTTAAACCGATTTTTCTGCGGAAACCGTTTTAGGTCGCTTGATTTGAGAGATCGTTAAGATTATTCTATTTTGAGGAGATTGTTTCGGATCGCCTGAGTTTGAAGGGACCATTTCAGGTCGCTCGATTGTTTCAGATCGTTTTTGTTTTTAGGGAATCATTTCAGACTACCTGTTTTTGAAGACACCATTTCAGGTCACTTAAATTTGAGGAACCATTTCAGGTTGCCTATTTTGAGGAGACCATTTCAGGTCGCTTCGATTCGGAGAGATCATTTCAAATCGTTTGGATACAACTATTTCAGGTCGCTTGACTAGGACGAAAGAAGACAAAGAATTTTATTAAAGTGATTTTGGTACAAAGGTAATAACTGGTCGATCTTGGGAGGAAACTTATTTTGATTTTACAAGGATAAGCATATTTGACTTTGCTCAAGATTGTTGAACTCGATAAGAGTTTCGTTTTGGGGGGGGGGGCGGTTGTGCTCGAGATTGAGCTGCCTACGTACCCTTTTGAAGGGGATCAAGCCATTTAGTAGTTCGATTATGAGGCGCACTTTCAGTGAAAGTACTTTTTGAGGTTGGTGATGTTCCAGGGTCATAGTTCAGGTTTCTGGGTTTCCACCGACTTGAGTCAGGGATCCGAGCCCGATGCTAAAAAATATTGGAGAACTCTGATCATCCTGTACATAACCAATGGTGTGGTCCCTGACGACAAATGAAAAGCACGAAAACTCAAAGCATAGAGCGCAAGGTACTGCATCACACAAGGAGAACTTTTCAAAAGGAGTCTCTCCGGACCATACCTCAAGTGCCTCGATGGCAAGCAAGCATGAACCGTGGTCACAATTGGCCCATGAAGAATCTTGCGGAAGTCATTCCAGAGGACGAGCTCTGGCCATACAGATCAAAAGACAAGGCTTCTTCTGGCCAACCATGGCCGCCGAATACGAGTCTTTTTCCAACAAATGTGTCAAGTGCCAAAAACACGCCCCGATCATCCACTAACCATCGGAGAAACTCTCTTCGATCTCGTCACCCTATCCTTTCATGCGATGGGGAATGGATATTGTAGGACCCTTGGTCTCATCGGGCAAAAAGAAAGTTATGCACCTATTGGTCATGACAGATTACTTCACCAAGTGGATCGAAGCAGAGTCATATCAAAAAGTCAAAGACGTCCACGTAAAGAAGTTTGTCTAGCGCAACATAATCTGCCGTCTTGGATTACCTCATGAGATCGTCACCAATAACGGACCTTAGTTCATATCGAACACATTCAACGCGTTCTGTAGAACTTGGAACATTAAGCTGACTTACCCAACACCTTGATACCCTCAAGGGAACGGCTTGGCGGAAGCAGCCAACAAGTCAATCATGAACAATCTCAAGAAAAGACTCGACAAATGCAAATCGAGCTGGAGCGACGAACTCCCAGCCTTACACTGGGTGTACCGGACTATTTCTCGCAAATCCACAGGCGAGACTCCCTTCTCGCTAGCCTACGGTATCGAGGCGGTAGTACCAGCAGAGATCCTCGTGTCCAGCATTCGCCGAAAATAATGCCCACAACAAGAGGAACTCAACAATCAGATGATAACGGACGAGCTCGATCTCGTTGACGTAAGGAGAAACCTCGCACTAGCCCGAATCTGAACTACCAACAAGCCGCAGCTCGCTACTATGATTCCAAGATTAAAACTAGAAGCTTTTAAGTAGGAGAGTTCGTCCTATGGAAAGTGTTTGATGACATCATGGCGTGCTTTCTCGTGTGGTGCCTGATGATCGACATCGTCTTTTCTGTAGGCTCGTCCTCTTTTAAGGATAATGCTTTCAGAGCTATGTCGATGCTTGGTTTCTAGATCCCTTCAACTGGTATGATCCATTTTAGATTAGGATCTGATGTCGATGCCAGTGCATCGGGGGCATCGGCTGTAGTGTTCTCACCTCGTGGGATTCGTGTTAGATCGAAGAACTCGATCTGATCGGCGAGGCTGTGAACTATTCATAGGTATGCTTCCATGCGTTCGTCTTTGGATTCGTAGTCACCATGGTATTGGCTTGTGACGAGTTGGGAGTCACTAAAAGTGTCCACTTCCCAGGCTCCTATTTCTATTGCTAGTCTGAGCCCGGCTATCAGCGCTTTGTATTCTGCTTCGTTGTTTGCCGCGGCGAAGCCAAGCCTGAATGACTGCTCTAATACTTCTCCCGTGGGTGATACCAGTTTTATCCCGACCCCGGATCCTTGCCTCGACGAGGCGCCATCGACGTGAAGTTTCCATCTTTTGGCAGAAGCTTGGTCGAGATCGATGGTTGGTGGGAATTCATTTATGAAGTCGGCCAACACTTGTGCTTTTAAGCATGTCCAAGTTTTAAACTCGATGTCGTATTCGCTGAGTTCGATAGCCCATTTAATCAGTCGACCTGACTGGCTTGGACTATGAAGAATGTTTCTTAGTGGTTGGGAGGTCATGACTACGATCGAGTGCGATTGGAAGTATGGTCGAAGCTTTCGGGCCGATGTGACCAATGCTAAAGCGAGTTTTTCCATCGCGGGGTATCTTGTTTCAGCATCGATTAAAGTCTTGCTGTAATACACTGGCCGTTGAACATTTTGTTCCTCGCGAACCAAGACTCCGCTTACTGCTGCCTTTGAGATAGCTAAGTAGAGGTAGAAGGGTTCCCCTTCTACTGATTTTGCCAGTATCAGTGGTTTGCTTAGATATGCTTTGAGCTGGGTGAATGCTTCTTCGCACTTCTCATCCCTAAGGAACTTTTTGTTTTCTTTGAGTAGGTGGTAGAAAGGTAGACATTTATCGATCAACCTCGAAATGAAGAGGTTCAGAGCAGCTATTTTGCCAGTTAGACACTGGACTTCTCGCATCGTCTTGGGAGATTGCATCTATAAGAATGTCGCCATTTTTTAGGGTTTGCTTCGATCCCCCTTTCGGTTACTAAATAACCCAGGAATTCTCTCGATGGGATCCCAAAGGTGCACTTCGCCGGATTGAGTTTCATCCCATGTTTGTTGAGAATGATGAAGCATTCTTTTAGTTGGGAGATGTGGTCCTCGCACTTGGAAGATTTGACCAGCCTGTCGTCGATGTAGACTTCCATGGTTTTACCCAAGAGTCTTGAAAACATCTTGTTGACGAGGCGTTTGTAGCTTGCTCCTGCATTCTTCAGCTCGAAAGGCATGACTTTGAAGCAGTACATGCCTCGATCAGTTATGAACGAGGTCTTTTAGTGGTCCTCGGGGGTTCATTATTATCTGATTATACCCGGAGAAGGCATCCATAAAGGATAGCAGTTGATGACCAGCGGTGGCTTCGACCAATCGGTCGATGTGTAGAAGTGGGAAGCTGTCTTTTGGGCATGCTTTGTTGTGGTCTGTAAAGTCAACGCAGACTTTCCATTTTCCATTGTTTTTATTGACCCCTACGGTGTTCGCGAGCTAGTCGGGGTATTTTACCTCCCTGATCGATCCGACTTTTAGCAGTCGGTCGACCTCGTCATTGACGGATTGGGCTTGCTCTGGGCCAAGTTTCCGACGCTTTTGTCTGACCGGTTTATAAGTCGGGTCGACATTCAGCTTGTGACTATTTAAGTCGATATTGATCCCATTCATGTCCGCTGAGGATCAGGCAAAGGAGTCGACATTCTGTTTGAGAAAAAGGACCAGTTCATTTTTAACTGACTCTGATAGATCAATTTCGATGCTGACAAGTCTTTTGGCTAGGGTCATTTGACTTTTAGTTCGCATTTTGTCGAGCTCTTCCTCTTTTTATAATTGCTATGCGTGGGAATTTTCGATTTGCTTGTACCCGTTCATGTAGCAATTTCTAGAAGTTTTTTAGCTTCCGTAAACAGTTTTTACCCCTTTCGGAGTCGGGAATTTTACGCACTGATGGTAGGTCGACGACACGGCTTTCATGTCGTATATCCAAGGTCAAACTAAAATAACGTTGTAGGAAGCTGGTCGATCTACTACGACGAAGTCTGTCATTCTTCGAACTCCTCCAGCTATCACTGGGGCGAAGACAGATCCCATTGAGTATGTTGTTTCACCGGCATACCCTACTAAGGGTGTATGTACTTCGACAACCTCGAATCTTCGAACTCCATCTTTTTGAATGCATCGTAGAAAAAAATGTCTACCAAACTTCTTGTATCGATCATTATTCTCGAGAGTTCGACATCCCCGACTACCAAGCACACAAGGAGCGCATCGTCATGCGGCTTGTCGAGGTCAAGTGTCTCGCTTTCGTAGAAAGTGATCTCATGATTTGGACCTTTCATTGGGATCTTTTCCCGTTTGTAGGTCTCGACCCTTCTTTTAAAGGCTTTAATCGAATTGATCGAGTCCCGACATAGCTTGGAGCCACCGAAGGTGAAATCAACTCCTTCAGGGGGTATAGCCCGTAGCCCCCCCCCCCTCCCCCCGCAGAGACGGGGGAGAATGACCCATGAGCGTAAACTTTTCATAGGAACTGGAGGCGAGGATAATGTCGAGCCTCCCGGGGTACCGCATAAACTGAGCTCACCGAGAATGACCTCGACTCGCTTTCGCGATCCTTGAGGGAGATCTTCGGGAGATCCCAACTCCTTGGATCTTACTCGTTTATTCTAAGAAGACTTTTTGCGTTTGACTCTTTGGTCGATTTGGTTTCCTTTTTGTCAGAGGGGGTTTCCTTGTCGACTTTGGATTCTTGGTTATTTTTGGACTCTCGTTTTGGGACTCGACTTTAGCTCGAGTATAACATTATTCAGTCGAAAGTCCTTTTTTGTTGTGAAAGTCACAGAATTTATCTTTGTCGAACTCGAATTTTCTCGAGCTCTTCGGGCTCTCGACTGCGTTAATAATCCCGGATTTACGGGAATCCTTTTTTGAATTTGAGTTTTGTGAACCCGACTGGTTCTTTTCTTTTCGGTGTTTCTCTCTGAGGGCCGTAGTTTCGTCCTCGAGGCGAGCGAAAGCCGATGCGCGATGAAGGGCATCGTCAAGTGTGAGCGGTTCGCGGACTGTTATTTCTTCGGGAAATTTGGTCGAGTACCACAGTCCGCGTCTTAGTGCCTCTATGGTCACTTCATCATTCGAGTTCGCAATTTTGGATTTTATTTCTTTGAATCATTCGATGTACGAACGAAGCATTTCGTCGGGTAAAACAGGGCTGCTTCACTTGTCTTCACCTCGATAAAGACGGAGTATTTTTCTAGGAAGGCCGTCATGAACTAGGTGAATTTATCGATTGATCTCTGTTCCTGCCCGGCGAACCATTCTAGGGCAGAGCCCGATAGGTTTTCGGTGAAGGGTCTGCAGAAAGCAGGTTCTCTTTCCTCGTCGGTGAGATACACCCTCGACATCGCTAGTCTGAATGCCCTGATATGGGCTTTGCCGTTCCGATTTTCCTGAGAATTTTGGGAATTTCGTTTTCTTGATCTCTCGAATTCTTAGGAAATCCATCCGATCTCTGAATGGAATTTGGCGCGTTTCTTCGATCACTTGATCAATGTCGGGTGCCGCACTCGTGGCCATGTGGACTTTCGAACTTAGGATCATGAACTGGGCGTTGGCCTGCTCTATATATTGCCTTAGTATTTCGTGTTCGTCACCCGCTATAGGTACGAACTGTGTTTGTGGCTGGGTTGACGGTTGCCCGGAAAAGATCGGGTCGATGAGATCGATTTTTGGAATTGGTCTCGTCTGGTCAACTTGAGGCGTCTAGAATGATATTGGACTAGATCCGAGGGGATATCCAGAGCTCGAAGCAAAGGCTGACCCCCAAGCGGCCTCGGCCTAATTTCGGAACTGCAAAGGAGGTGATCTGGGTAATGGTCGGTTTCCTGATCCGCTCGGATCTGCGACCATAGAACTCGAGCCGAATGGCGTCGGTGTTGCGGTAGAGGTAATCATAGGGCAAAAACAACTATTCGACGTGTTGGCGATATTTCCCGACGTTTACGGGGGTGATATCACGTGGGAGAAGCACAGGCGAGTTCGCGGCAGAGGACTTGTGGGAGGTCGTTGATCGCGTACTGATCAACCTCCTTGGTTTTGATTAGCGATCTCATCGAAACAGGCGTTGATGCGCTGTTCTTGTTCATCGATCTGTGAGGACAGAGCGCGATTTGCGATTTCCTGGGCCTGGGCGTTAGCTTCGTTACTTCTCGTTTGACTTACCAATAGGGTAAGCATTGAACGGATTTCGGCGAGGTCGTCCGGGCTTTGTTGCAGTGGCACATTAGGCTGTGGCGGATTAGGCATGAGTGTTCCAGATCCGCCTCCTGATGCAGAGGTAGAGGTCGAATCACTTCTCATCCATACCCAGTTCCTACTAGAATCATTGGTTCCTGATAAAACGTTTGTCGGAGTCTGACTCGTTGCGATTGTTTGAGCGACTGAGTTGGCTGTGCCGAAGTCATGGAGACAGAGGCTGAGCTCTTCAACACGCCATCGGTCTGACCCATGTTACTTACCCCGGCGGTGTTCAGGGGAACGTTGCCGACCATCTGCGGGTGGTCAACTAGTGGAGTGGCGCTTGGAGAGCCATATTGGTCGGGATTCATCTCGATCTATCGAACCCTAGATCTGATTCTTAAGATAGGAAAACTACAGATCGTCCCCACAGTCAGCGCCAGATGTCAGATCGAAGATTCACACCAAGGATTTGTAATCGTGGATTTGGACTTTTGTATATGAAATGGTATAGATTTCCTATAAATCAAAGATGTATATTAAGATTGAATATCGATATCAAACTAACACAATCGAAAGATGAATACAAAGAGAGTTTATCGAGCAATCTAGTCGAAGTGTTCTTGATTCAGGTTTCATGACTTGAATCAATCTATTCTACTTCTTAAATAGCCTCGAACCCTCGATATCCTTGCCCCAATCTTTCGGCTTTTTGTTAACAACGATCTCCTGTATTCGCGGGGGTCGTTCTGTTTGACGATGACCTGGTCATGTTCTCTCTTGACGCCTTCCTCCATCGAGCTCGAGCTCGATGATCATACATCTTGGCCATTTGGTCCCCTGTTATCTCATAGTTGAATGGGCCCTGAAGACTTAGTCGGGTTTGCTCGCCGAGTCACGAACAGAAACTATGATTTTGGGCCTTTAGTTTTATAGTTTATGGGCCGGATTTCCTAAAGGGAAATCCAATACCAACAATAACTAGCTCATTCTAAGCCCGATTTGAGCGAAACTAAAGCCTAATTCACTTCTGTTTCCGTCCTCTTTCAAGATCTGATGTCCGTTCGGGCTAATGGAACTCCTAAATTACGCTTTTGCCCCTTCTTTGGCTAAGGTGATGACCGGTTGTGATCTCCCTTGCTCTATTTCAATTGCGGACGATAGTCCTTTGTTAATACCGTCTTTTGTAGGTAGTGTAGGAATAGTAATGTGCACAATGTGATTGCTTGAGAACGTAGAACTGCTAGGATATCGCTTAAACCGAAAACGTTAATTGTGCGTGAAGGAAATGGGTGAATTAGTATTGTGGTAGGGCCCTCGAAAGGGTGTTGGGGTTAGGGCGCGTATAGCAAGGTTGGGTACGTGTTCCTTTGTATTGTCGTGCGGGGGTTTTGGTGAGCCCCCCACCGAGTTGATGAGTTATGGGGCTAATGGCGAGCTCTGGGCTTTCTGTTTGAGCTTCGGGGTGTAGGAGTCTAGAGTGCAAGGTACGGGGTGCCTGTAGTACGATATGGACATAGAATTGCATGGTGAAGCCCTCGGGCGTGTTTTCAAGGTGATATTAGTCTAGGACTTGTGGGTCGTAATTGTGTGGCGTAAGCCGGGATCACGGGTTCCTTAAATCCGCTCTCGCTGGGTAATTGCGTTTTAAACAATTACTCAGTCCTTTTCCCCTTTTCTTGTCCCCGTTTTTCTTGCAGGTCCGGATGCGGTATTGATCGGTCGTGTGACATCATTGGTGGATTTGAATACAAAGGAAGCGCCAGGTTCCTGGATCCAGTTTAGAAGGCGTCCCGGTTGAACCGAAATGGGTTCAACGGGTGCCTTAATGCCGCGTCTCCAGTTAACTGGGAGACGGGTGTTACAATTTGGTATCGAGCCAGGTTAAGGTCTCCCAGTGCCATCTTGGGAGATCAGCTTTTGTTGTTTTCCCAAAAACCGAGTTTTCAAAAATTTTAAAAGCGTTTGCGAAATTTTATAAAAATGGTTACTCTGCGAAAAGCTTTTTTAAGCACCAATTATATCTTCGATTATTCTCCATGCTAGTCCTAGTCTAGATAGAATTTTTCCCTTGCAGGTTGGGGTCAGTGTCTTTAAACCTCAGTGGTGCTACTGTCCGTAAGATGTGTGCTAGGATGTATGTCGTGATGTGTGCCGTTTAGGTGTATGTTGGGATGTATGTTGTGGTGTGCGCCTACAGAGTAGCCAGTACTATTTGGATGTGTGATGGGGTCATCGACTGTTCGAAGTGTTGTCCAACCAAGCGTACTAAGGCGATAAGGATGTGGAGACGATCAAGTGAGAGGATAATGCGGAAGTGTTGCTAGAGGCGTTTAGAAGCTACAAGGAGCGTTGTAGGAGCTGCAAGAGGTCGATGGAAAGATCGGATTGCATGGAGACCATAAGAAGTGGCGATGTTCTAATTGGCTGCAAGGAGTGCTGCAGGAGCTGCAAGAGGTCGATGCAAAGACCGGATTGCAGGGAAGCCATTTGGAAGTGGCGGTGTTCTAATTGGAGCAAGCGTCAAGAGTTTTTCAGGTTGTTGGGTGCACAAGGAGCATTTGGAAACTATCCAAATCTATTCTAAGTATGGAATCTTGGAATCAGATTTTTGACATCAACTTCAATGAGTTATGGACGGCTCGTTAGAAGATTGATTAGGCTGGAAGCTTGAGGAGATCTTCGTGGCATGGCGGGCTTGAGATTCAACGGTGGAACCGGAAAGGAAACGGTCTGCCTTGGAGTTCTTTGTGGATTACTGGAACAGCTAAGGGAGTTCTTCACGAGAGAAAAGAGATTGCAAAAGCATTGGGAAAGTGACATTGTGGCATTTGGAATTGCCCAGTCAGCTAGACTTCTGTAATTACAAGCTCAAGTCGACAAAGCTGGTTATTGGAAATGGAAATCCAACTGAAGAGTGTTAGGAAAACACTATGGAGGATTTGCAAGAAGCTGGAAGGAATAACAAAGGAGGGAAAGCTTAATGGGAAAGAAAACCCAAAGGATGGTGTTTGGAAAGCACTACATCGGGATCACAAGGTAGGAAACCTTGAGCTGTAATTCTGATTGGAGATCGGTTTTGAAATCAGAGTGCGCAGCGGAAGCGTGGTGGGTCATTCCCCACAAGTCAGTTAGCCATAAAGGACATAGTTAACGGCATCGTTCACAAGGAATAAGCAATGGAACCAGTGGAACATTTTGTGCGTCAGTCAACGCCGCCATACTGCACAGTAGTGGAAACCGTCGAAGAGAATCCATTTGGAAGTGGATGATGCATTGTGGCACGGTAATGGAAATAGTTGAGGAGGATCAGTTTGGAAGCGGAGCATCTCATTTAGATATTAGAACCACTCGATGGATGAGTAGTGTTTCTAAATGTTGGAGACCGACCCTAATGGACATGGGCGGTACCATGTGGCATTTTGTGTTGCATTCCGGAAGCTACTGTTGGATTGGTACCAAGGAGAAGGACACTCTAGAGCGTGGTTTGAAATAGGGGGGAGGAGAAGCAGCCTTCGGGATTCGAAGACAAGTTCTTTTCAAGCGAATAAGCAATCAAGTTCAGTTTTGGTTCAGCGAAGTTTGCAGAACGTGGTTGGTAAAGAGTTGCAGTAGAGAACTCCCACCACAGAATTCGGGACGAATTCTTTGTAATGGGGGGAGAATTGTAACATACCAAAACCCGGCCCAAAATTTTTTAAAGAAAATAAGGAAACCCAAGTCAAACCTAAGCCCAAAAGCTCATCTCTTCTTCCCAAAACCCTAGCCTCCTCCCTATAAATATGTGCCTCCTCCTTTAGAAAAGTATGAAGAATAAGCCTCCGGCGAAGCCTTGCTGCCATCCCGTTGCAACCAACAACTCTTAAGACGAGATCTAGGGCTCCTCCATCGTTTGGAGTAGAAGGTAATCCCGAAACCTCTTTTTCAGATATGATTTTTCCCAACCCGAGTACTAAAAGCCTCGTAACTTTTTATATGTGATAAATCTGAGAAATCCGAGAACACCACCGCAATCTTCTCGACGAAACGAAGCAGTATCCGTCAACCTCACCTTCATCAGCCTCCGGACGCTCCCGCAATTTCCAGGGGGAAAATCTCCGGTTTCACACTCGCCGCCCACGCGCTGCCGGGGTCCGCCGCCGTCTGCCGCCGGAGGTCCGCCGTCGCCGGTCGTCAAAGCCGCCGCTAAGTCAACTCGGCCAGCGACCGAGTCGACTCAGTTGATCGGGTCATTGACCGGGTCGGGTTGGCGTTGACCGGGTCAGACCGTTGACCGGTTTGGTTTGATTCGGTTTCCAATTTTAATTTCAATTTCAATTCTGGTTTTGCTCGGTTAGGTCGTTTAGCTTGTATGGGCTGGTCATTTTCATTTGATCATAACTAGCTCATTATAAGCTCGATTTGAGCGAAACGAAAGCCTAATTCACTTCTTTTCCGTCCTCTTTCCATATCTGATGTTCGTTCGGGCTAATGGAGCTGCTAAATTACGCTTTTGCCCCTTCTTTGGCCAAGATGAAGATCAGTTGTGATCTCCCTTACTCTATTTCAATTATGGACGATAGTCCTTTGTTAATATCATCTTTCCTGGGTAGGGTAGGAATAGTAATGTGCACAATGTGATTGCTTGAGAACGTAGAACTGCTAGGATATCGCTTAAACCGAAAATGTTGATTGTGCGTGAAGAAAATGGGTGAATTAGTATTGTGGTAGGACCCCCGGAAGGGTGTTGGGTGTAGGGCGTGTATAGCGAGGTTGGGTACGCATTCCTTTGTATCGTTGCACGGAGGTTTGGGCGAGCCCCCCACCGTAATGATGAGTCCCGGGGCTAATGGCGAGCTCCGGGCTTTTTGTTTTAGCTTCGGGCTGTAGGAGTCCAAAGTGTGAAGTACGAGGTGCATGTAGTACGATCTGGACATTGAATTTCGTGGTGAAGCCCTCGGGCGTGTTTGCAAGGTGATATTATCCTAGGACATGTGGGTCGTAATTTTGTGGCGTAAGCCAGGATCGTGGGTTCCTTAAATCTGCCATCGCTGGGTAATTGTGTTTGAAACAATTACTCAGTCTTCTTCCCCTTTCCATGTCTCCGTTTTTCTTGCAGGTCCGGATGTGGGATTGATCAGTCGTGTGACATCATTGGTGAATTTGAATACGAAGGAAGCGCCGGGTTCCTGGGACCAGTTGAGAAGGCGTCCCGGTTGGACCGAAATGGGTTCAATGGGTGCCCTAATACCGCGTCTCCGGTTAACCGGGAGACGGGTGTTATAGATAGAATCGTCGATGTAATAATTCTCATAATATTTATAATAGAATAATACCAATGTTTTAAAAAAACATAAGTTAAATGAAAACATAACCAAATTCTGACACAAAACTTGGAAAAAAATGGCAACCATAATCCGCGTGTGTACAATCATCTATTAACTACAAAAATAATATGGGAAATATATAAGGGACTAGGCACACCTCCTTAGGTCCGTTTTTACTATGAGGATAATGGATATCCTTTAGTTTTAGCTTTTTCTCGTATTTGGGTTATAAATTATCAAAATTTAGGTTTGATCCGAAAAAGAATTCATCAACATGCCGTATAGATTATAGAATATAAAAGTCAACTACATTATTTGCTTATAAACGAACACAAACTAGAGTTGACCATTTGAGTTTTCAGATGATGAGCACACCATAAAACATATTTGGAGAAAAATCTCATCAATGGCCGAGATCTCTGATATTACTGCTCAGACACAAACTACCATCTCCGATATCGAAGAAGGTGAATCCGGTGGTGATTCCCGATCACGGGATTTCTCCCGACATCTTGTATCCGTAAATTTCGTTCAAAAGGTAATGATTTAGCATTTTATTGTTACATGTTTTCTTAATTTGATCGAGACATATTAATTAGTCGGGATCAAGACTTAAGTTCTGACTTTAGTTTGATTTTTTTGGCTTTTGAGTTTTTCAAATATATGAAGTGTAATAATCAAACCGAATTACCATCTATATCGATCGGATCGGTCTGGTAGAGCTTTGTTTCTATTACAAAAAAAAATAACGTAGGATAAAAGATTGATTTCCTACAGATTTTTGAAGGCAGTGGTATTGATTATGAGGTCCGTCTGAATGTGGTTCATTAAAGTGACCGGAATACGTAGATTAATTTAAAGATATGAAATAGTTTCTTAAATATACTGTGATCTATAATTTTGTACCTATAACTAAAATCGTTTATTGTATACCATAGCTGATTGGCGAGTTCGTGGGGACATTCTCCTTGATATTTGCCGGCTGCGCGGCCATCGTGGTAAATGATACGTACGGAAAACCGGTGACACTTCCTGGTATAGCCTTGGTATGGGGACTAACCGTAACGGTTATGATCTACTCAATTGGTCATGTCTCCGGTGCACATTTCAACCCTGCTGTTTCCATTGCCTTTGCCGCTTCTAGAAAGTTCCCCTTTAAACAGGTTACCAAAGAAAAATTTACAATTTGGTAAAAGAAAAATTTACCATCACTTGCTATAACTGATTTATTAATTTGCATCACTGCTTTCCAACTCAGTTACATAAGTGATGGTAACACATTAGTGTCATTAAATAATTGATGTAGTCATAGTACAAAAATGATGCAACACACCCTCTTTTTTGTAGTGATACAATCAAATTCAGTTCGTATCTTCTTATAATGTTACTTGCGGATCCCCTTATGACAAAGATATATATTTGGTGATTTACGTAATAAATTTATGCATGATCAAAATTTTCATTCACCCATTTGATGATTTTCACAATTTCGATGATTAACATCAGAAAGAATGTGACTCGGCGAATTTTTAGTCTAATCAAAATGTTCTCTAGTATAGTATTCCATTCCACATATATTTTTCAAAAAAAAAAAAACCATAAACTGTATGCATTATATAAAGTTGTGATTGATGTCTTTATATAGGTTCCGGGGTATATAGCCGCTCAAGTTCTCGGTTCAACTTTAGCGGCCGAGGCTCTACGACTTGTGTTCCATCTGAACGACAACGTTTGTAGCCTCAAAGGAGATGTTTATGTGGGAACATACCCGTCAAATTCGAACACGGTGTCGTTTGTAATGGAATTCATCACTACTTTTAACTTGATGTTTGTTATTTCGGCTGTAGCTACTGATAAACGAGCCAACGGATCATTCGCAGGCATTGCTATTGGTGCGACCATAGTACTCGACATCCTGATTTGCGGGTACTTGATCCAAGCCCATCAGAATATTGTTTACAAAATTAATATGATTGTTTTATCAAAATGTGGAGTAAAATGCTTTGGTTTTGAAAAATCGATTAGGCCAATCTCGGGAGCATCAATGAATCCAGCAAGAAGCTTAGGGCCTGCACTTATATGGGGGTGTTATAAGGATTTATGGTTATACATAGTCTCACCGGTTATCGGAGCATTGGCAGGTGCATGGACGTATGGTATGTTACGGTCAACAAATAAATCATATGGTGAGATAATACGTCCAAATTGCAATAAAGTTTCTTCGAGAGATCGCCAAAAAGCATCTAGAGACGAGATTTGTGTTCTTCGAGTGCTTGACTTGGCTAACCGGAAAATTTTCATATGTTCATCGCCCACTGATATCAACAACAAATGTAATGTCACATGTAAATTGCCGTAAATGATCGATTTACAATTTACAACATTAATCGATCGTGTTTTATACGTTCAAAACTTTGTTGACGTTGGTGCACCAAAAAAAAGAACTTTGTTGACAACAAAAGTAGTTTCAAATTTTGTCTATAAAATACTATAAAATGTCAAAGATAAGAATGGTACTATGTAAAATATTTATTTCGCAATTTATAAGTATTATTGTGTCAATGTTTGTGTTGATTTTGTCAAGTTTGTTGGATATGGATTAAGCATGATCCAAATCTGTTCAGTCTGTCTGTTATATTCAGCTTAAAATAGAAGTATATTAAGAAGTCAAAGATCCATACCAAAAGTTTGATTCATTAATTGTCATTCATTGGAACTTGTGTACTTTTAGCTATACTTAATAGCGATAAGGATTGGCTTTTCTGAGAAGTTCATCGATTCGACGACTTTCCTTCTATCATGTTTATTTGTCGGTTTCGACTTAATTTATAATACATGGATCTCCGACCTTACATTTAGAAAATAATCATTCAAGGTGTTTTATTATGTTGAAATCATACAACAACAATTGGCACTGTCTATGACGATATGTCTTTACATTAGGCGAGGTTGATGATGCAGTACCACTCTGGACTAACGACAACACCGGCTCTTTGGCACAACATAACCCAAGCTCGGCCTCTCAACCTACAACGACGTTTGAACTAGCCTCCCAAGTCTCGCCGACCAGAAAGCTTACAGATCGGACTCAGATTACTGATGCCCATGACGAGTAGACACATCAAATATCAAGTGTCCGGCCAAATGATTAATACAATGTGTCTTCTCTCCGTAAAGTCTTGATGGCGCAGGTAGATGAGCTGGCCTGTAGAAGCAATGCTCGCTTCGACCAGCTAACGTCTGTCTAAACCATAACTCGAGAACAAATCAACGACTTTTAGACGTCAGAACATCAAACATCCCAAGGAATGGTAGACTTCAGGCCCAAACTATAGAGGGCACTGTTTGAGGTATCGCCGACGCTAAACACCGAACAAAGCAGGCGAGTACCTATGCCATCCACATCTCTGTCAATTTGGCAAGAAGCGCATCAACCGCTCCTCTTCGGGCTGTCACACAACTATATGATGGAGACGCACATAGACAACGAACGGAAGAGCTAAAATCACAGCAACATAAATCAAAAGTTCACAAGGCGGTTATTTTGGCACTGGAGATCAACCACGTGCTCAAAGAGACGCATAATACTCCATTCACGTACCAAATAACGGGGACTCCAGTCCAGCACCCAGAAAAAATCAAATTCCCAACTTATGATGGAAACTTTAATCCCTTTAATACTTGACGGCATTTAGCCTTTGGATGTGCACAATTCTCTCCGGAGAAACGTGACCCATACTATTGTCAACTCTTCGTTGAAAACTCACCACACTCAACTGGTTTTATCACCTTGAGGCGCACACTATCGACAATTATCATATGTCAAAGACTTTCTCTAACATTACTTGATGTATATCCAGGAAGGAGCATCAAATGCAGACCTTTGGACGATAAGCCAAGGACTAAAGGAGTCCCACAGATCCTACATTAACTGGTTTAAGAGAATCTTTTCCAGAATCTTAGTAACAACGAAGGTCTTACAGCACTCCGCAGCGGTCTATGGTATGAGTCATCCTTCAGCGAGGAGATGAGAAAACAAACCCCAAACACTCAAATACGCTCTTCAGCGAGCAGTTATCTTTATCAAAATGGAAGAAGAAAAATAAATGCTCGCCAAATATTTTACTCCAACAAAAGTATCAATGACGAAAGGCAAAGATTCAGAGGAGCACTACGAGCCGTCCCAATTTTACGATTAGGAGTACAAAGACCAGGAGAAAGAAGACAAAAATAAGAAAGCATCCACGTTTTACGTCACCGGTTCACAACCATATCGTCAGAAAAATACCATAAGACAGGAACTAGGATAGTGAACCGTAACATGGGGAAGCTCAATGTCAACAGAGAAACGAAGGCGAACGGTTCCGTCTTGCCCAAGAAGAAAATCAAAAGCAAGAGAACCCACATCGAGAAGAGTGAAGAGATGCGAACATGGAACTGTTGGAATTGTGTCCAGTAATCTCGGTACTGTCTCTAGAAAGTAAGAGTATGTCAATGATCAGACATAAGTCATATAATACTGGGGGTCATGATGGCTTGCTAGAGTCCGCTCATGATCTATAAGTCTTGGACTTATTGCCTTTATTATATGATCCCATATGGGTCACACGCCTAAGCTAACAGGAAAATGTGTAGGAACGGCATAGCAGAAGTACAGTAAAAGTGCTAGGCATTTACTGTACTTAGAGAGAATAAAAGGTTTAGCCACTGTGCATCGATCGATGCATAAGGTGCAACGATCGATGCAGTGCGCAAACACCGACGAGTTAATTGGTATTTGGGCCAAATGGCCCAAACGGAACAGGACGAGTTTTGTGTCATAAAACTCGAGTTTCAGACTGATAAACCCTAACACTTGAGCCGTAAACTCTCTCTCTCTGCGCCGAGTTCCCCTTGTGGTCTAGCAGCTGTTTCCTGTGAAAGCGTGTGTGAACCTTTGGAGGATTCATCCCTCGGTGTTTCTCTGATCTCAGACATACCATCTTCTTCCGCTGCAATAACAGGTATAAGGTGAGATCATCATTTGTTTCTATTCTGAGAAGAACCTAGATCGCATGTTTAGGATAATCTGAATCTGGAATTGAATCAGGATCATCTAAACGACCCAACAGTGGTATCAGAGCTTGGGTTCTGGTTTTTCTTGTTTAGATTCATGTTTAGGATTGTTTAAAGAGGTGTTTTTGAATCAATCTACTGATAAGATTAAAACACTTAAGAAACAAGAATTAGAATCCTAAACAAACTGTTTAAAATCGCATGACCAAACTATATTGATTTGGTATGTGATCTAAACTGATTTTGCATCGACTGAGATCGCATTGCATCGATCGATGCAATGCAAGGATCGATCGTTGCAGTCGCGAGAGATTGACCGTGATCGCATGGATCGTTCAAACGATCGCATGGATCTCACGAGAATCTCTCGGCCAAACCTGATAACCGTTCGTGCACACGTGAGAGCATCGATCGATGCAGGATCGATGAACGATCGTTGCAGGATCGATGCTGTGAGCGTCGATCGATGTGGTTAGGGTTTTGGCTCGGTTTAATTTAATTAAAATTAAACGTCTCGGTTTAATAAACAGATTTAATAATTTTATTAAGTCTGGTTAAACCGGGATAAGAAATCCAATGTCGAAAGAATTATTGGATTTAGTGCCTAAACCAGGAATTTCTAATTTGATTTGGTTGGACCAAATAAATTGAGAAAATCCGGTTTAGTAAATAACCGGTTGACAATTGTGGTCATCGTAGTAATTAAAACTTGGTTAGACCAGTTTTAATGAACCAGACCGGTTATGTCAATTAATTGGACAATTGGGTCATGTCTTGGACATGGACCAATTCTTGGGCCTCGGGCCAAGAAGTTAAAACAATTGGGCCAGTTAATTGAGTCTTTCTTCAGATTAATTTAAAATCTATTTTATAAAAAATTATAAAGTCGTTTTAAATTAAAGTTTCCGAAATTTTGAAATTAGAAAGTTTCTTAAAATAGAATTTTCTGAATTTGCGGGTTTTGGATTTTAAAGAAGTTTCTAAAGTTAGAAAGTTTCCAATTTTAGAAAGTTTCTAAAATAGTAGGTTTCCATAAATAGAAAGTTTCCCGAAATAGTAATCTTCTATTTTGGGAATGATTTTAATAAACCTACGGACCTCAAACAATATCAAGCGTTGGATGTCTTGTCCAGGCTATGTCAGCTGTCAAAGCCCATTCAATTGCATTCATGGCCTTACAGTGTGAGGATGTCTGCTTTTGCGTGGGTAAGACGGTTTGTGATTCATAAATGTCATTGGGAGTCCCAGACATTAATGATTACATGACTGTATAGTCCGGTTTTCTTGACTAGGCCATCGGGAGTCCCGGGCCTTGAGACATCAGGGTGGATTGGGCCTCGGGCCCAGATTCACAACCAAGAGTTATATCACGGATATAATTAGCCGATATAGGGCTTACCGATATAAGCTAAGGTTGGGTGACGGCCAGTGGCCCACTTTGATCTTAGTTATATGTGGATCTTGGAATCATTATATTCTATTGAGGGTAACTTATGTTATTGAATATAATGCATGGTTAATCATATTATAATTTAATACGAGATTAATCATTTTGAACATATAACTAATAACCTTTTTATTTATATATTTCAGATATGACTACTACAAGCACACAAAACACGTTCTCGATCCGGTCTGTTCTCGAGAAGGAGAAGCTGACTGGAACGAACTTCCTGACATGGTCAAGGAACTTGAGGCTGGTCCTCAAGCAGGAGAAGAAGGATTATGTCCTTCGAGATCCCCTCCCCGAGAGGCCTCTTGCCAATGCTGCCAGGACTCTGCACAATGCTTGGGAAAAGCATTCGTCAGATGAAAATGATGTTTATTGTCTGATATTGGTGACAATGACTCCAGAGCTGCAAAAGCAGTTCGAAAGTGTATTGTCTCCAATCGAGATCATGGCAAGCCTGAAATCGCTTTTTCAGGAGCAGGCTAGGACCGAGAGGTTCCAGACAGTTAAGAACCTCTTGGACTGTAAGTTGGCTGCGAATGCGGCAGTGAGTCCTCATGTGTTGAAGATGATGGGTTATCTCGATCATCTTCACAAACTCGACTGCCCAATCAGCCAGGAACTTGCCTGCGACATCATTCTGCAGTCTTTACCTGCAAGCTATGATCAGTTCATTCTGAACTTTAACATGCATGGCTTGAGTAAGACACTGCCTGAGCTTCACGGAATGCTCAAGACTGCAGAGCCCAACTTGAAGAAAACCGCCAAGGACCCCAATGTACTTATGGTACAAAAGGGCAAGGGGTTTAAGAAGTCTTCTGCTAAGGATAAGGGAAAGGCCAAGGGTGTCCAAGTCGTGGACTCAGACACGCCAAAGCCCAAGCCCAAGTCCAAGGCTGGGCCTACTGACATGTGCAGGTTCTGCAAAGAACTGGGGCATTGGAGAAGAGATTGCAAGAAATTCCAGGAAGGTCTAAAGGAATTAAAGAAGAAGACTTTCGAGACTTCTTCATCAGGTATTTTTGTTATAGAAGTTAATACAACTACTTCTGATAATACCTCATGGGTCATGGATACTGGTTGTGGGGCTCATATTTGTACTAATATGCAGGCACTCAGCAACAGTAGAAGGCTGAAGCAAGGACAAGTGGAACTACGAGTTGGGAATGGAGCGAAAGTTTCAGCACTAGCTGTAGGAACTTACTTGTTGTCTTTACCTTCGGGATTGATTTTAGAACTTAATAATTGTTATTTTGTACCTGCTATAAGCAGAAATATTATTTCAATTTCTTTGTTGGATTTGGAAGGTTATGATTTTTCAGTTAAGAATAAATTATGTTCCTTCAATCGCAACAATTTGTTCTATGGTTCTGCCCCTCTTACGAATGGGCTTTACATACTCGATCAATCCGCGCCAATTTATAACATTAATACAAAACGGTTTAAACCTAATGAGGAAAACCGAACGTTTCTATGGCATTGTCGTTTAGGGCACATCAGCGAGAAACGCATCAAGAGGCTCCATTCGAATGGACTTCTTGGCTCATTTGACTTTGAGTCATGTGAGAAATGCGAATCCTGCATGATGGGCAAAATGACACGGGCCCCCTTTAATAAACCTAACGAGAGGGCCAGTGACTTATTGGGCCTGATACACACTGATGTGTGTGGCCCAATGTCCACTAATGCAAGAGGAAACTATCAGTACTTCATTACCTTTACTGATGATTTCAGTAGGTATGGATATGTTTATTTAATGAAACATAAGTCTGAATCTTTTGAGAAGTTCAGAGAATTCCAAAATGAAGTACAGAACCAACTTGGCAAAAGCATTAAGGCTCTTCGGTCCGACCGAGGAGGAGAATACTTAAGCCAAGAATTCAGTGATCATCTGAGAGAGTGTGGGATCGTATCCCAACTCACTCCTCCTGGAACACCTCAATGGAATGGTGTGTCTGAGAGGAGAAATCGGACCTTATTGGATATGGTTCGATCTATGATGAGTCACACAGACCTTCCAATATCCCTTTGGGGATATGCTCTGCTAACAGCAGTGTTCACTCTAAATAGAGCGCCATCAAAAACAGTGGCAAAGACACCATATGAATTATGGACTGGAGAAGCTCCAGTGCTGTCTTATCTCAGAATTTGGGGTTGTGAAGCCTATGTCAAGAGATTGATCTCAGACAAGCTTACACCGAAATCTGACAAATGCTACTTCATTGGTTATCCACGGGAAACCAAGGCTTATTACTTCTATCTACGTTCCGAGAACAAGATCTTTGTTGCCCGGGATTGTAACTTTCTTGAGAGAGAGTTTCTCTCTAAGAAAGACAGTGGGAGTAAGGTACTGCTTGAAGAAATTCAAGATGAACAGGATACTGCTCAACCTAATGAGGAAGAGCAGCAGGAGGATCTACAAGAAATTGTAGAGCCTGAACCTGTAGTACCTGAAGTTCGAAGATCCGGGAGGATCCGTCACGAACCCGAGAGATATCAGGGATTCCTCGTGACTGACTGTCATGATCTTTTGATCATTGATGGTGATGAACCATCGAACTTCAATCAAGCCATGATGGGCCCAGATTCCTCTAAGTGGCGCAAGGCCACTGATTCCGAAATGGACTCCATGTCGGTCAACCAAGTCTTTTCATTGGTTGACTTACCCGTTGGTGTAAAAGCCATCGAGTGCAAATGGATCTTCAAAAAGAAGATTGACGTGGATGGAAATGTCCAGATTTATAAAGCCAGGTTGGTGGCAAAAGGTTTCAGACAAGTTCACGGTGTGGACTACGATGAAACCTATTCACCGGTGGCTATGATGAAATCTATTCGGATTCTACTAGCAACTGCAGCTTTTCATGATTATGAAATTTGGCAGATGGACGTGAAAACCGCCTTCCTGAATGGTATTCTGGAAGAGGATGTGTATATGACGCAACCTGACGGTTACATAGATCCAAAGAATGCTGGGAAAGTATGCAAGCTTCATAAATCCATTTATGGATTGAAGCAGGCATCGAGGAGCTGGAATCTTCGTTTTGATGAAGCGATCAAGCAATTTGACTTTATCAGAAACGAAGAAGAACAATGCGTGTATAAGAAAACTAGTGGGAGCAAAATCGTTTTTCTTATTCTGTATGTTGATGACATACTGCTTCTCGGAAACGACATTCCAATGCTGAAGTCTGTAAAAGACTGGCTTGGAAGTTGTTTTTCCATGAAAGACATGGGTGAAGCCGCATACGTTCTTGGAATTAGGATCTATCGGGATAGACCTAAGAGGCTGATAGGCTTGTGTCAAGACTCATACATTGACAAAGTTCTACAAAGATTCAGCATGAAAGATTCCAAGAAGGGCTTCACGCCAATGGTACATGGCACGACGCTAAGCAAGAAGCAGAGCCCTACGTCGGCTGCTGAGCTTGAGCGCATGAAGAATATTCCTTATGCATCTGCAATAGGATCTGTCATGTATGCCATGATCTGTACTCGTCCTGATGTTGCTTACGCATTGAGCATGACGAGTAGATACCAGTCAAATCCAGGTGAAAACCATTGGATTGCCGTAAAGAACATCTTGAAGTATCTAAGACATACTAAGGATAAGTTCTTAGTGTACGGTGGAAGTGATGTGCTTAAAGTCAGTGGATTCACGGACGCAAGTTTCCAGACAGACACAGATGATTTCCGGTCACAGTCCGGTTATGTCTTTTGTCTGAATGGCGGTGCAGTAAGTTGGAGAAGCTCCAAGCAGGACACCGTTGCTGATTCCACTACAGAAGCTGAATATATCGCCGCCTCAGAAGCAGCGAAGGAAGCTGTTTGGATTCGAAAGTTCATTATGGAACTAGGTGTGATACCAGATGCGGCTGAGCCTCTGGCACTATTTTGTGACAACAATGGTGCTATAGCTCAGGCAAAGGAACCAAGATCACACCAGAAATCCAAGCATGTTCAAAGAAGATATCACTTGATACGTGACATCATTAATAGAAAGGAAGTCAAGATCAGCCGAGTTCCGACAGATGATAATGTCGCTGATCCGTTGACAAAGCCACTCCCAAGGCCTAAGCTCGAGCTCCTGACTGAAGCTGTAGGCATTAGAAACATTGAAATGTAATCTAAATTTGAGTGGGAGTTTTGTGAGCTTTATTTTAGTTATTTGATATGTTCTTGTAAAACATTATTATTTATGTTTTAATGAAATTATTATTTCAAGATTATTTTAACTGTGATGAAATAATCGTTCCAAAATGATATGAACCATTTTATAGGTCATCGAAGTAAATGATTTGATCTTGAGTCATCGAAGTCATTTAGCTTGATCATGAGACCCTATATTTGATGGATGTTTTATATCATCTCGTCCCCAGTCGAAGGTTGTTGAAATTGGAACACCAACAACCGTGTAAGATTGGATTGGTACGTGACTTATGACAAAGTCTCAGTGTGTCATAGATGCTCGGCATCAAAGTCAGTACATAGGTGTATGTTGGGAACATACGACCGGACAAGACCCGCTAATAAGAACTCTTCAGGATATTTATATCTGTGTCATAAGAGATTCTTACTACGACTATAGAGTATAGTCCTTAGACCTGAGTTCGCATGCATGTGACTGCATATGGACTGATGCACTTTGATCATTGTCTAACGCTATCGTTCTGCGATAGCTATAAGGACCTTGTTTGGGTACATCATGAAGTGAGTAGTTTACAGTGATGGAACAAGATGGGATTTGTCCCTCCAATATAAATGGAGTGAACATCTCTAGGCCAATCGGAGATTTGAATACTGGAAAACGCATGGCCATGCTCAAACGGACTTTCCCGAGTCGTTTGTATTGTCAGTATCAAATCAGAGTCCGATGAACAAGATTAGGCTTTATAAGGATGACACTAATCTTGCCTTATGACTAATCGAGATATTGAGACAAAAGGATTATGAATACAGAGATTCCAGTACAAGTGGGAGATTGTTGGAATTGTGTCCAGTAATCTCGGTACTGTCTCTAGAAAGTAAGAGTATGTCAATGATCAGACATAAGTCATATAATACTGGGGGTCATGATGGCTTGCTAGAGTCCGCTCATGATCTATAAGTCTTGGACTTATTGCCTTTATTATATGATCCCATATGGGTCACACGCCTAAGCTAACAGGAAAATGTGTAGGAACGGCATAGCAGAAGTACAGTAAAAGTGCTAGGCATTTACTGTACTTAGAGAGAATAAAAGGTTTAGCCACTGTGCATCGATCGATGCATAAGGTGCAACGATCGATGCAGTGCGCAAACACCGACGAGTTAATTGGTATTTGGGCCAAATGGCCCAAACGGAACAGGACGAGTTTTGTGTCATAAAACTCGAGTTTCAGACTGATAAACCCTAACACTTGAGCCGTAAACTCTCTCTCTCTGCGCCGAGTTCCCCTTGTGGTCTAGCAGCTGTTTCCTGTGAAAGCGTGTGTGAACCTTTGGAGGATTCATCCCTCGGTGTTTCTCTGATCTCAGACATACCATCTTCTTCCGCTGCAATAACAGGTATAAGGTGAGATCATCATTTGTTTCTATTCTGAGAAGAACCTAGATCGCATGTTTAGGATAATCTGAATCTGGAATTGAATCAGGATCATCTAAACGACCCAACAGGAACTACCAAAGCAAGCCTAAGAAGATCAGAAGGAGGGAACTCCCCACTAAGAAGACGCATTAACATGATCATGGGAGGGCTCCTGAGATGCAACGACTCAATGCGTTTGATAAAGAATATGAAAAGAGCGTACATGCAGCAGCAGTGGAAAAGGAAAGCCAACAATGAGATAAACGCCAAAAATCAAGAGGCTCGATCAGCCGTGGAGCAGCCCGCGCACCAGCAGTCGGGCCTATAGTCTATGACCTAAGAAATTCAGTTTCGTCGCCTATTGATTTAGATTGGACGAGACTATCACTCAAAAACCCAGATGCATCATGGTCATCGTCATGAGAAGACAGGCGAGCAACTAGAATCTGCCCTCATTGCTGAAGACCTAAGTGACTAGGAAATAGCAAATGCTCGGATGAAAAGAAACAAAGTAGAATGACAGGGGAAGAGAACAATTCCTGAATAAAATAAGCAAAGTGAGGAAATGAAAATCAGAAGAGTATTTTTGTAGAAGATAATGAGATAACTATCGAGACAACATAATCATTACGACTCTTCCACTTCTACGGGTGCCTTTTCGCTTCTCCAAAAGACATATACCACACGTGGAGGGAACCCAATGGTCCGACGGCGCCAAATAAACTATATGAGCCAACCAGATTTTCACAAGTCTTAATACTCGAAGAATTCGCCGATATCAACTAACATCGAAGCTCGGCGAATTAGGGGATTTATTGTTGGATATGAGTTTAGTACCCATCTATAAACTTGTCCAAATCTGCTCAGTCCGTCTGTTCTGCACATCTCAAGATAGAAGTTCCTTAAGAAGTCAACATCCATACCAAAATTCTGACAATTTTTACTATAAATAGCACATTTACTATTCATTAATCGTCATTTATTGGGATTCGTATACTCTTAGTTTTCACTTAATAGTGACGAACATCAGCTTTTGTAAGAAGCTCATCGATTCGACGACTTTCCTTCTATCATGTTCATTGTTGAAATCGGCCTAATTTATAATATAGAGAATCTCCGACCTCACACTTATAAAATATTTATTCAATTTGTTTTATTCTAGTCGGCTATTTGGACCTAAAACTTCACCGATCTTATACTTAGTTGACATCACACAACAATTTTACAAGATTTTTTTAACTTAGAAAGAGCATCATTATTGAAAGGTCTTTCAAACTCTCAACTTAATATTTTATTAATATTTAATATTCAAGTGTGAACACTAAATAAATTAATATTTAATTTGTGAATAATGCAAAAACTTTAGAATTTTGATAAATTTATATATATATATATATATCAAATTATGAGACATTTACCAATAAAATACTATTAACTTTATGATCACACTTAAGAAGTTAAATTAAATTTTTATATTAATTGGAAGTGATTTGAGTTTTTGTTGACTATCAAATTGGTTGAATACTTGCTTACCTTTAATCCTTTAATGAAATTAGGTTTTTTATCATGTTATCCTTACTTTAGATTAATTTTATTTTATTATATTAGTTTAGATAATTGTTTTTATATTTTGAGATATATAAACTCTACTAGTAAAAATATTAAAATATGAAATAATTTTTACTATAATTATTTGTTATTTTATTTTCAAATATTAATAGATTTTTTGTTATATATAAAATGATTTTATATAATGAATTGTATTATTTTGGTACTATAACGTTTTAAAATTATAAAACATGAGTTTTTCTTATATAATTTTGAGATAAAAAGTTAAAATATGTTAATTTTAAAATTTTGTTGTCAATGGTACCGATAAATCATACAAATATTATATAATATTTAATTAAATGTTTAAATAATAATACTCTAACTTAACTATACATACACATTGGATCTTTAAAAAATATAATGATATATGGAGAACATCTTTAAGGGTAAAAAAAATAAAGATTGATTTAAATTATTTAATATATCTGTTTAGTGTTTTGGTTTTTAATTATATAACAAGTGGTTTCTATTTTCAAAAAAAAATAGTCATATGCCTTTACTCGTGTCTGTTTTAATAGAAATTTAATTTAAAACTTGTGACAAAAGTAAAATAAAACGTTATTAAGGAGGTCTTATTGGATTAGTGATTTAGAGGATTTGGATAGATTTAGATTTAATGAAATTTTTAATGGATTTTAGAATTTTGATGGTGATTTTAGTAAAATTTTGAAAATTTTGAGGATTTTAGTGGGGATTTTAAAATATTTAAGATCTTTTATTAAAAAATAATATATAATCTTTATTAGTTTTTAAAAAACTTATTTTCTACTGAATTATAATATGATATTAGAAATTTATTTTTTAATAATGTTGATTTTCAATTAATATTTTTCTTTTTAAATTCTTTTTTATTTTTATAATATTAAAACTAAAAAAGTTTTTTTTTTTAACTTCAAGTACCATCATAAGAGGTTGTATTCATTAATTTTCACTATAAATTATCTCTCAAATCTCTCAAAATCCTACTTAATAAATTTTATTGTTGAATATTTTAATTTCCAATAAGCTAGTATTTTAAGGAATTTGTACAAATGATTAATACAATAAGTTGAGATTTTGAAAGATTTGTACAAATGTCTAGTTCAATAATATGAGATTTGTGAGAAAAATAAAATCCTCTCAAATCACCAATGCAATAAACCCTAGTAAGATGTCCAGACTCTTGTCGTCAAGTGGTTGGGGATGGGCTTTGGACGCTACCACGTTTCGGGTTCGATCCTCCTGCCATGCGAAACTAAGTCACATTTGTTTAAGGACACCTACATGGATATGGACCTTGATTTAGGGGTTCATTGAATATCCGGAGAGAGGGTCTATCCATAGGCTGCACCTCTCTTTGGGAATTAGTCTGAGCCCCTCCATAGGCTCGGGATACCCCAGGTTAATCAAAAAAAAAAAAAACCCTAGTAAGATTTTTCATTTTCGATTTGTGGACTTCAGAAATGTCCACTTACGTTATACAATAAATAGAATTTTGGATTGGGTTTGATTTTAGATTAGGTTTGACTAATTTAAGTTGATATGTGATTATGAGTCGGTTTACGTTTTAATCGCAATTAATATTTGATTTGAATAAAACACAAAACATTTTTTTACTAAAAGATTATATTATTATAACCAAAGTTTACATATGGTCAGGAAGTTCAAAGAACTTTTGAATACAATAGCCAACAAAAAAAAATGAATATTTCATTGGAATCACAAGTTTGACGGTGTTGATTCAGAAAATCACAACAATAAATTTAATAAACTGATCTTAAAACTAGAGATTTGGATAATAAAATAAGGACCGAAATTCAATAACCAGAAGTGACCGGAAAATATATTCTTATTAGATTGATTAGTCTCTCTGCCTAGGGTTTTTAGTACAATGTAAGAGCTTGTGGACTTAGTCTTTTTCCGCGCAAGAGAATGATATTTATACCAGAAGATTTATGGTTTTTTCTATATTCTCTGATATTATTTACAAAATCTGAATTAACATACATTTTATTTCATTTAAGAAAATTTGTATTTATCTTCTTCTTTTTCATAAATATGTTAATTTTTCATTAACACATGTCGTCACCGAGTCCTCGTCAATACCACGCTACTCCGTATTGGGTCAACTTCTTAAGGCTGATCTTCCCCAAGAGCTCACATCGACAGTAAGGTTTGGCACCTCGATGTCGGCTCCGAACAAACAAAGAAAGTAGTCCCTCTCTAAAGAGTAGACTTGAGTATCTTCGAAGTCACTTCTTAAGGTCGGATCTTTGACGGGCTGTTCAGCTATTCGGCGGGCCATAAATGGGTGCCAAAACCCACCTCCAACAGTAACCCCCTCCCCCCGTTCGGCGTGATGAGTGGAGCTTAGGTCGGCGAATTTAATCTTGGTTCGGCCCGGTAGATAGATTGGCATGTCCTCGCCTCGTCGTGTTACTTTCATTAATTTCCTTTGACTAAAAATCTTTGTGTACCTCGGATTCATTTAAGGCAGCTCTCCTTCCGCCAATGAACGCTCTCCGCGTGCATGGAATGTCGTGTTGCTTTAAATATGCATTGGTAACCATCGCACGCTTCGATAACCGCTGCTTCCTCTGCTATAAATATAGCCCCTTCCTTCATCATTCTTCATCATCTTCCGTTTCTTTTTCTCTTCCTGCTTCCATTAGATCTTTTAGTTTCTTCGTTCCAACTCCTTCTCTTTATTTTCCCTTCTTTTCTTCCTTAAAAATGGCGATAAGTTTTTTATTTTTCCGGTGTTCGGGTTTGTGCCGTCCTCCCGAGCTATATACGATCAAACTCGTCGATGATCTTATGCTCTTTTTCTAAAGGGTAGCTCGTCAATACATGGATTTATGCCGATGGTTGCCTCCATTTGTCGCCCTTCTAAACTTAAGGGCGACGTTCAGATCCTTCCCTTGGATCGATCTAATGCGTCGTTGATTTAAGTAACGTGCTTTGGTCTGCTCCTTCCGGGATCAGTTGCCTTCTGCATAAAATTCTCCTCTCTTTTTTACTTTAAATGTTTTATGGATCATAGTTTTGACCCCTTCATTTTCTGAAGAGCAACTGATTGTACATCGGAGCGGACCCATCCCGGAAGACGCAGGCAGATTGCTTTTTTGAGCAAGCTGTTCAACGGAGCCAGGTCGGCGGCGAGGTGGGCATTTTGGAACGGTTAGGTCGGCGCTTCGAAAGTCTTTTTACCCCATGAAGACCCTCCGTTCGGCCTTGGTTCCACCATGGTTTCCATTTGTGCAGCTGAATATTATGGATGAGCCTTATGAGCGACATGCGACAAAATCGTCTTTCAAGAAAGGTCCTCGGCGGCAAAATGGCTGTTGAGATCGGTTCCTTTGAGATCCTTTATCTTTAGGAGAACATTGGTGCCAGTGTTAATTTCATAATAGTTTCTTTCTCATCGGCGGCCTTGCTTGGAGAATACGATGCAAACGTCTTGTCGAGAAAGTGGTTCGGTTTCTTGCGGGAGAGACAAATCCTTGGACAGAAATCGTGTTTCAAGAAATTAGATTTAGCTTTTTGTATCTTGATTTGTAACAACATCCTTTGAAGATGAATAAAATGAAGAAATTTTCTTTTCACTTTACTCGTTTCCTTATTGTTGTACTTCGGCTTGTATCTTCGTCCAAGATAAATATAAATAAAGTGATTGTCATTTGCTTTTTCACTTGGGTCGGCTAGTATCTCTGTTTTTGGCGGACTTGTTTCGATCCGGTAATCCTTTTAAGGAAATTCGATTTGTTCGACCTTAGTGTATATATCCTACCAAGATTATAAAACACCGATGGAGCTTTTTATAATGCCGAGGTAATGGAAAATTTTCGATTTCCTTTGTTTAATGAGTTATTTTGGGCCGGGATATACATCGGTGGGATTGTAGCCCTCTTGTGGAAAACGCTTGCGGAGTTTGTTCTGTTTTTATGAAAGAGGGAAGGATACCTAAGCGTACCTCGGCACCCATTTTATGATACAAGTGGTTGTAAATGCCGACTTCGTATCATGGTTATCACTTAGTCTGTAATCGGTTATGCGAGGCAGGTCGGATTATTTGTCGCAACCTAGACTTAAGCGAGCGGGGGCGATCCCGGCTTAATCCTTCAGCAAATGATGAAGTCGTTGATTATTTCACAACATCACTCGTGCAACACGTTTGAGTCGGGCACATGGTCAAGACGCCGACATAGAAGTCGTATCTTTTTGCAAGATATAATTTTATTAAATGTGTCTTTGAATCAGTAAGGACTTCCAACGTAACCCATTAAAGGGGATCAAGCTATTCATATTTCATTTTACATAAATGGTACCCAGGTGAGTATACAATTTTTTGTGACCGGAAAATATAGTACACGAAGCGCTTGAGTTGCATCGAGTTCTATGAGAAGCTGACGGGTTTTCCGGCTAGCTTGGAGAGCTCGTACGCCCTCGGCTTGATGACTTTTGATATTTGGTAAGGTTCTTTCCAATGTATGCCAAGTTTTTCTGCGTTCTTTTCTCTTGTTCACTTGTGAGCTTTGCGTAGGACAAGGTCTCCTTCCTTTAGATGTTGACCCCTTGTATTTTTGTTGTAGTACCGAGCAGAGAGGTGCTGATAGTTCTGAATCAGCAGGAGGTCCTCGTCCCTTTTTTCTTCAAGCAAATCAAGGTTATCGAGAAGAATTTCATCATTGAGTTCGGGATTCAGGATGATCAAGGATCGCCTAATAGTTGGTAAGCTTATTTCAGCTGGAGACATTGCTTCTATTCAATGATCTAAGAAGAATGAAATTTGATTTGATGGGCGTATCGGGGTGGTTCGATATGACCATAGGACTCCATCTAGCTCGCCAGCCTAGTTCTCTTTGTGCTTGTCAAGCCCCTTGTTGAGCCTAATGATGATCGTCATGTTTGTGGCTTCCGCCTGACCTTGTGGGTAGTAAGGCGTCGACTTGCTTCGTCTAATGTTCCACCTTTTGGAAAATTGACTTAATAAGAACGATGTAAACTGCTTCCCGTTATCGGTGACTATCTCGTAGGGGATCCCGTGTCTACAAATGATGTATTTCCATAGAAAGTTGGTGACATCTCGGGCTGTTACCATAGAATATGCTTTGGCCTCCACCCCCTTGGTGAAGTAGTTTGGTCAAAATCAGGACGTGTTCATTTTTCTGAATTTTATGCATTGGTCCGACTATGTCCATAACCCATCGCACGAATGGATATGGTGTTGTAGCTGATTGAAATTATTCAGTGGGCGTGTGTATGGCCGGGGCATGTTTTTGGCATGGCTCGCACTTCGAGGCGTACCTTATGCAGTCATTTATCATAGTTGGCCAGAAGAAGCCGAGTTTCTTAATCTTCAATGCCAGTGATCTTCCTCCGGCATGATTTCCCCCTACTCCTTCGTGGGTTTTCTTGATTACTTCTTCGATTTCCTTTCCAACTAAACGTCTTAGCGCTGCTCCGACGGCGTTGTAACGGAAAAGACCATCTTCCATCATCACTTACCGGGCTGTTTTTGCTTTGAATCTATTGGCTTCCATCTATGTTTGGGTAACTCTCCATCCGATCTATACGCTTTTATTTTCGATGTCCAGTCATCTCTTTGTACTTTGTTGACATGAACTTGGTCCTCCGTAATGTCTTCGTCATTTATGTCTATGTGGATAATGTTGCAAACATTAGGTGGACTTATGCTTGGCTTGTCTATAAGTTACACCAGGATCGTTCGTCTAAGGTGTGTGTCCGAACTCGAGGTCAAGGCCGCGAGGGCATCTATCGAAGTATTTTCCTTGCTTGTAATTCTTGTCAGATTAAATAGATTGAGGTCGTCTCTCAATTGCTTGGCTATGCTTAGGGAGGCATCCATCTTTCATTTTTAGCTTCGTACTCTCCGTATAATTGGTTCACAACTAGTTGCAAATCACAATACACTTGGATGAGCTTTGCGCCGATGGCTTTAGCCAATCGTAATCGGGCGATAAAGGCTTCATACTCGGCTTCGTTGTTTGAAGCTGGAAATCTTAGCTTGAGCGACTGCTCGAGTACTTCGCCCTTTGGTGATTCGAGCTGAATTCTGATTCGTGAGCCAGCTTTTGACGATGGCCCGTCTACGTGAAGGCTCCAACTTTTTCTTTTGTTTGGTCGTCTTGTGTTAGTTTTGGCGGGAGTTTGACGATGAAATCTTCCAGGACTTTGAATTCGATGTCGTACTCGCTCAACTCCACCGCCCACTTGGCCAATCTACCGGATTGAGTCGGCCTGTGCAAGATCGATCGCAAGGGAATGGTTGTTAGGACGGTGACCGGGTGTGATTGGAAGTAAGTTCTAAAATTTCTTACTGACGTCACGACCGCTAAAGCCAACTTCTCGATGGTTGGGTACCGAGTTTCTGCCCCATCCAGAGTTTTACTGATGTAAAAAATCCGGACCCCGCTCACGGATGATAGGTTAAAGTTTTATCCCTTTTCTACTGCAAGTGCACAGTGATGCGAATGTAATACTTAGGGTATCGAATCCACAAGGACTCACGACTCACAAGATATATTGTATGTTCTCAAGTTAAGCTAAATCAATTAGAAGAAAGCAGTAAACGAAAGCAGGTAAGTGTTTTCAATAGAAGAAAGGCGTTAGACTTAGGAAGTTCTCGGGAATTATGCAATGTCAGATACTTAACTAACCGGATTCAGATTAAACACAGGTTCAAGAACTAGAAACACAATGCTAAACAATCCAACTCTCGCTGAGATTGTTTCTATATCTAGCAACCTAGCGATCCAATTCTCTTTGCGATCCTAGAGTTCTAAACAAGCATTAAGAACAGGTTCTATCGGTTCACAATTCTCCTAAACAAAATCTCTTTGTATCTAGTCAAATTGCTCACAATAAGTTTATTCAGATTATAACTCACACTCTCGTGCTAAGTTAATTATCTCAGATTTAAAACCTAGATGATCAGTCCAGAATTCAGTATTAAACGCAACTTAGGTGATGAACGAACAGATTGTGAATCCTAATAAATCAGTTATCTAAACATGCATAAAACCCTTATGCGAATTCCTAAATCTAACTAGGTTACTACTCAGACATATTATCAGATAAACAACACATCATGAATAGAAAACCGAAAGACTAAATAGATAAGATAAAGGGGTTCAAAATCCTTCTCTCAAAGGTTACAAGTAGCAAGAATCAGCCCCTTAGCAAAATCTCTCAATCTCCAAAAGCAAGAACAAAGTAAGAACAAGATATTTTGAATAATGAGTCTGAAAACCTAATTAAAACTCCTAAACTCGTTTTGGGGCTAGATTATAATTAGGGGAAACTTTGGGGTCTTTATGCAATTCTTCAAAACTTGTCTCAACTCGGCATATAGCTTCTCTCGCGCTCAGTGTCGACCGACACCAAGGTCAGTGTCGGTCGACATCCAGTCGTGGCCGAGACACCAACTTCAGCTCCTTGCACAAATTGCCAGAAACGTCCTATAATCCCACTCTTTGCTCCAAACGCAAGCCTACCTGTAGAAGACTCAATAGACTCGAAAAACTAGGTTAAAGACTCAATATACACAACTATATCATGGTTGAAAACCTAGAAAAACCATGATATATCAATTCCCCCACATTTAGATCTTGCTTGCCCACAAGCAAGTAAAAGAACTAAAGCATAAGAAAGAGGTTTGAAAACTCAGAAACTCATTTCGTCTTAGGAACTTTCGCATTCACATTCACTTAGTAAGCCACTGAAAACTTTCATGCAGATGTCAAGACCACCATATACTTCCCCCGCACTTAACAACTGTCCCAAGTAAACTCCACAATCAAGTTAGGATATTCAAGTTCACCACACTAACCTCTGAATACAAATAGGTGCGGTCTTACAAAGGGAGTGTCGATCAAAGAACACATGGACTCAACTCAGTCAGTACTGACCACCAAACTGTCGGTTTCTGGTTCCTTTCTTTTCCCTTTCTCCCATAGCACTGATTTTTCCCCACTCGGTATCATTTTATTTTTTCTATCAGTGCTCTTCCCTTTTTACTTGGGGTTTAACTTTGGATCTTTCCATGGATACACAGGAGGTAATAGGGGTCTCTACCACTCCTGTGACCACTTCGAAGCTACTAGCTTATCCTCGGTTTTAACCTTTTTAACTTTCAATGGAGGGGAAAATCAGGAACCATACTCAAACAGGATCACAGGCTGTGTCAAGTACATCAGAGGAATCCGATCCAGAGATCTCAAGCCCCTAAGTAAGAAAATCAAGTCAAGTTTAGAGGTGAAGTTAGTGATGGATCCTCTGAATACCTGGTTAGATATGGGTGTCCTTGGTAAGTTGATCCGTTTGGGGTTTTCTAATAGTCATAGAATTACTGCAAGTTTGTCCAATGGTCACTTAGTTCCTGTTCCAGCGAAAAATTTCCTCAAAAAATCATAGTTTCATACACTTTTTGACTCAATAAAACAATTTTGAAAACAACTGAAAACAAGGGACTGACTCTAAGAAACTAAAACACAATGTCAGTAGCCACCTCCCCCACACTTAGAATGCATTGTCCCCAGTGCAATCGTACTATGAGATCGGGAGAAATCAAATTGGAACCAAAGAGTTTTTGAGCAGAAAATCCGAACCTGAACACGGCCAGTGTCGACCGACACTAAGATTAATGTCGCCCTACACTGGGCTCGTGGTACCATACGCAGAGTGTGAAATGCGTCCGTGGTTAAGATAATGAGTTAGCACTCAATTTCTCACCTGTTAGCTGCGTTAGATCACTCAAAATCTCATCAGAAACAACAAGCGTGATGCATAAACTCAAATAGTAAAGTTTCCAAGCTAACAAGGCTGACAGACTGACTCAAAAGAAACATCAAAATGACTCAAGAAAAGGAAAAAGAAAAACAAACGCAGAATCAGCAGCAAGTGTCTAGAAGACTGGAGAGTCTCCATCATCTGTCTCTTTCGAGTCAGCAGCCTCCTCTATCTCCTCATCCTCTGAGCTCACATGGAAAGGTGCTTGCGCTGGGGCACGACGTCGTGGCTGCGGGTGGTGCACGCGCTGGGAGCGCTGACAAGACATGTTGTGGACCTTCTTCCAGATGCCCTTGAGAACAGATGCTGCCCACTTCTGAAAATGCACCGGTGGCATGTCTTCTGCTGGTCCTGGAAGCTCGGGAAACCCATAGGCCTCGTATGTATCAGCAGGGACGGCCTCATGCTCAGCAGCAGAGGCAGCAGCTCCAGAAGATGCACCTCTAAGTACAGTGTATCGTCGCGGGACAGCCCTACAAAGCTCCACACTGGGCTGAAAAGTGAGTGAGAGAGGCTCATCTGTGATGTCTGTAAGCTCGGTCGCTGGGAGAGGAAATAGGCGCTCTACGCCAGATATGTCATGGAAACGCCACAAGAACTGTCTCCCAGTAGTGTCTCCCTTGATCCACTGACTGCTCTTCAGATGTGTAAAGTCCATCACGGACTTCTTGGTGCAAATGCTCATCTGACTCCTGTCAAGCCCAAAGTGGTCAAAGTTGGGAGTTAGGAGACTCCCGACCGTCAATGTCTTCACTGCCTTCCCAGTGAAAGGCTTCGTCGCCTTCAAGGTCTCCAAATGAAGAGCAAAAATAGCTCTCATGTTGGCGTTTGCTACCAAATGAGCGTCCTTAAACTCACTGACATCAACAATGCCACCAATGCCAAGATAGAGCAACAAAAGCTCAGCAATCCTCATCATCCAAGGCTCCATCTTACACAAGATAGTGTTAGCAAACACTCAGACAAGATAGCACAGAACCGGATGTCGCACAGCGGTCTGCCTGGTGGTCTAAGAATCGTACACTCTGGTGCCAAAGTGTTCCCAGAAGAGCTGCACATCTGGCCAGTACTCGGGCAAACTGACTCTCTCTTGCGTCCTGTCAAACTCATAGATATCACACAGCTCCTGAAGGCTGAGCATGTACCTCCTGCCCTTGGCCATGAATGTCAATGTCCCCTCAGAAGCCTTCCTCACCACATCATTGGTGTAGTACACACGGACTGTGCCCATAAACTGCCTGACCAGCTCCGGATATAAGTCGTAGTACTTGGTACAGATAGTACCCAAGCCGATCTTCCATATGACTCGCACCACATTTGATCGTATCTTCAGCTTGTTCATAGTGGTCATGCAAGGAAGCCGTGTGGACTCGATCTTAACATCACACCAGGCGTTGTAGAACAAGACGTCATAGACGTCCCACTGCTTTGAGATTTCCCTGTGGACGCATTCTCGCTTCTTCACCTCAATCGTAGGTTCGTCAGCAAAGCAAGTGACCTTGGACTTCCTCTCTTCCGTTTTAGGCCAAGGTGCTTGGTTCTGAGCATCGCGTTGCTGCGAAGAGGAACCAGAAACATCGGCTGCAGAGGCTCTTCGTGGGCGCTTTCCCTGGTTCAGACAAGGTTCCATCTGCAAAACGAACGAACAGATAAACAAGCATGAGATTCTAAAATCCGAATTTTGAAACATCATAATCTCATGATTTGATTCCAGATAATCATCCACATCATCAAAACTAATCACATTCCACTAGAAAATCATCCTAAACATCAATAAATCGAACCAAAATCGAAGCTTTCTTTCCATGAACACGAACTGAAAATTGGAGATTTAGAGTCATACTTTCAGATCGATTAAACAGATGATAGAAATGGATAGAGCACGGAAAAACATGTGAAATTGAGCTTTGAATCGTCAAAAATGGTGAAGAATTGAGAGAGATGGAGATTTTGGAGATTTTTCGGCGAGAAGGGAAATGAGGAAGAAGAAGACTGGTCTCGGGTTTTTAAGAGTTCTTACCTCGATTTCATCGATGTCGACCGACATCCAGCTTAATGTCGGTCGACACTTACCTTAGCGAACCAAGTCGACTTCTGGAAAACGACCTCGGTCGATTATCGTCCGTGCTCGAAAACTCCTTCGGAAATCAATGTCGACCGACATCGAGTGAATGTCGACCGACACTGACTACACAGTACTACGGATTATGCATAACTTGACACAAAAACTCCAAAAACGAAAGGAATCAAAATGAAAAACCGAAAATCCTAGTATATACAACTTACCAGTGGGTTGCCTCCCACTCAACGCTTGTTTTAAGTCGTTAGCTTGACTTTGATGGGAGATTAGACTCCCGATGGTTTCGACAGAGGCTGTGAGTACCTTTGCGAAAGTCTCCTCATCCAAGGTGGAGAGTAAACAGTGTCAGCGTGAGATCGTCCAAGGAACAAGGGAATGCGTTGGTTTCCTACATTCTCAGCAATGAAGTCAGTAGAACATGGTTGGGAAAATGCAAACCTTTGCTTTGAAGGAGCTCTGATGTTTGGAGCTTTCTGCTTAGAAGCAGTTGCAAGATTTGAAGATGTTAGAGAGGGATCTTGAGAAACCACCATCTTCTTCTCTCCAGGATCAGAAACTGAAGCCTCTCTGGGCTGAGTTTCTTGCTCCATCACAATTCTAAAGGTCTGACCGTCAATCTTGGACCTTCGCAGCATATCCATCTTGAAGTGTAAGGGCTCATCTCCCAGGTGGAGATCGATCAGACCGTGCTGCACATCAATCCTCGCTCCAGCGGTAGCTAAGAAGGGTCTTCCTAGTATCAGAGGATCATCTGGTTCACTATCATACTTCAGCACCACAAAGTCAGTTGGAATCAAATGGTCTCCAACTCTGACCGGGATGTCCTCTAGGACTCCTTCAGGAACCCTCTTTGAATGATCAGCTAGGATTAGAGAGATCCTAGTCTGCTTGAAGTTCATCAACCCCAGCCTCTCAGCCACAAAGTATGGCATGAGATTTTCAGCAGCTCCCAAATCACATAAGGAATGCTTGAAGCTATCCTTAAAGACTGAGCAATCTAACACGAAGACACCAGGATCATCTAGCTTCTCTGGAATCTTATTATGCAGCACATCACTGATTTTCTTAGGGAGCACCACTACCCAATCTCTTAAGTCCTCATCCATAGGTACCATCGTTTCCAAGTATCTCTGCATAGAAGGATGACAGGGCAGAGTATCAGCTTGTGGATCCTCTTTCAACTTCTTATCCATTTCAGATCTCTGGCTTCATCAAGCTCTTGTTTAGACTTCACAAACACCTTAGGAAAAGGTACAGGAGGTTTGTAGGTTGTTTCTTCAGCAATACCACAAGTTGTTGGTGAAATTGGCCTCTCACGCCCTTGATGTCGACCGACGTTAAACTGATGTCGGTAGACATTCGCTGATTCACCTTCGATGTCGACTCCAAAATCGGTCACAGTCGATTTTCGTTCGTCATGAGAACTCGAAATCTCTGTTGAACATGGGTGTCGAACGACGTCAGTGGCAGTGTCGGTCGACATTGAGGGTACAGTCTCGGGTTTTTGGCTGTTTTCACAATTTCAACTGTCTTAACCTCAAACCCTTCTCTTTGATCTATCCCATCCTCAATCTGGATTGTTCACGCGTTGATGTGGGTATTCTGAGCACCGTTTCCCTTAACTGAGCTTGAAATCTGATTCACTTGTGTGTCCAGTTGCTTCATGTGAGTACTCAAGGATTCAAACTTCCCATTCAGATCTTCATACACAGCATCAAGCTTCTTGTTGAAGTCCACAGTGGTTTTTGTCTGACCCTCTAGCAGCTGCTCCATCATGGCTTCCAGCTTGTTCTCACGATCATTAGTAGCAGGAGGTGTCTGATAGGAAGATGATCCATAGGTCCTCTGATAAGAGTTATTTTGCTGAAAAGGCTTCTGGTAACCAGCATTGTGACCATATCCAGAAGGGTTCTGATTGCTTGTGAAAGCACTCATTTGTCCACCATTAAAGAACTTGTTGTTCTGCTGATTTCCAAACCTGTTTCCCTGAAATCCAGAACCATTAATGTAGTTCACATCTTCCTCTGTGCAGCCTTCTTCAGGTTCAATCTCCTCAACCTCCTGAGAAAAGTGGACATGCTTCTTACTAGTCAACAAGTTGTGAACAGAATCCAACTTGTTCTTCATCTCAACTATCTGCAAATGATCAACCTTTCCACCAGACTCCTTCCTTCTCTGATCTGCAGTCTTGGTGTTATTGCTACTCACCAAGTTCTCAATCAAAACTCTAGCTTGTTCAGGAGTCTTTGTGTTGAAGTTACCATTGCTGGCAGCATCTAACGCAGACTGGTACCAGAGATCCACACCTCTGAAGAAAATGCCCAGCAGCTGAACTTCAGAGAATCCATGATAAGGAATATCTCGTTGGTACATCTTAAATCTCACTCAAGCAGTCTTAAGAGGCTCTGTAGGTCCCTGAGTGAATGTCAGAAGATCATGTCTGAGCTGATCGGAGCGGGCATTATCATAGAAATGCCTCAAGAACTCTCTTTCATTGCATCCCAAGTGGTTAACTTCCCAGGTGGAAGTTGCTTAAGCCAAGCTGCAGCCTCTCCAACAAGAGAGTATGGGAAAAGCTTAAGGTATAGGAAATCATAACCCACTCCATTGTGCTTCATTCCAGTGATGAAGGCTTCAAAATACTCTATGTAGTCCATGGGTTGCTCATGTGGGAGACCATGAAAAGGATGCTGCCTCAGAAGTGCATAATAGACAGTCTTGACCTCAAAGTCATTCCTCTCAAAAGGAGGAGGTACAATAGCAGACTTGTTGTTGTAGAACTCGTCAGGTCTATTTTAGTCAGCAAGAGTCCTCTCAGCAGCAGCAGGATTAGGTTCTTGTTCATTAGCTCCAGCATTGACCATCTGCCCCTCACCTTGAGGCTGTTCAGGTTCAGGGATCACGCGTCCCTCAGCGTCAATCCTTTGTCCCTGATCATTGTATGGGTTGTTATGTGGGTCTCTCAGAACTCCCTCATCATCTTGTCTCAAAATCAAACGATTGTTCATCATTCTTGTTCTTTGACCTTTTCTGTTCGTTCTCTCTAGTTTAGCAAGCTCCTCAAGTCTGAGGTTCAAAGTTCTTCGCTCTGGTTGCTTTGGGTATGTCGACTTGGCATACACTGATCTCAAGTCTGAAACCGTGAGTGGTGTCGGGCGACACTAAGGAGGTGTCGGGCGACACTAAGGAGGTGTCGGTCGATACTGAGAGCTTCTGTCGATTTCCAGCAGCAACAAAACAAGCCAAACCAAGAAAAATCAGTAACAAAGAAATAAAAACGACTTAGACTAAACTTTAAAACAAAATCTATCGGCGAACTCAGTTGAGTCCCCGGCAACGGCGCCAAAAACTTGATAGGTCAAAGTTTTATCTCTATTCTACTGCAAGTGCACAGTGATGCGAATGTAGTACTTAGAGTATCGAATCCACAAGGACTCACGACTCACACGATAGATTGTATGTTCTCAAGTTAAGCTAAATCAATCAGAAGAAATCAGTAAATGAAAGCGAGTAAACAACGAAGTGTTTTCAATAAAAGAAAGGCGTCAGAATTAGAAAGTTCTCGGGAATTATGCAATGTTAGATACTTAACTAACCGGATTCAGATTAAACACAGGTTCAAGAACTAGAAACACAATGCTAAACAATCCAACTCTCGCTGAGATTGTTTCTATATCTAGCAACCTAGCGATCCAAATCTCTTTGCGATCTTAGAGTTCTAAACAAGCATTAAGAACAGGTTCTATCGGTTGACAATTATCCTAAACCAAATCTCTTTGTATCTAGTCAAATTGCTCACACTAAGTTTATTCAGATTATAACTCACACTCTCGTGCTAAGTTAATTATCTCAGATCTAAACCCTAGATGATCAGTCCAAAATTCAGTATTAAATGCAACTTAGGTGATGAACGAACATATTGTGAATCCTAATAAATCAGTTATCTAAACATGCACAAAACCTTTATGAGAATTCCTAAATCTAACTAGGTTACTACTCAGACATATTATCAGATAAACAACACATCATGAATAGAAAACCGAAAGACTGAATAGATAAGATAAAGGGGTTCGAAATCCTTTTCTCAAAGGTTACAAGTAGCAAGAATCAGCCCCTTAGCAAAATCTCTCAATCTCCAAAAGCAAGAACAAAGTAAGAACAAGATATTTTGAATAATAAGTCTGAAAACCTAAATAAAACTCCTAAACTCGTTTTGGGGCTAGATTAGAATTAGGGGAAACTTTTGGGTCTTTATGAAATTCTTCAAAACTTGTCTCAACTCGGCGTATAGCTTCTCTCGCGCTCAGTGTCGACCGACACCAAGGTCAGTGTCGGTCGACATCCAGTCGTGGCCGAGACACCAACTTCAGCTCCTTGCAAAAATCGCTAGAAACGTCCTATAATCCCACTCTTTGCTCCAAACGCAAGCCTACTTGTAGAAGACTCAATAGACTCGAAAAACCAGGTTAAAGACTCAATATACACAACTATATCATGGTTGAAAACCTAGAAAAACCATGATATATCAACGGCCGCGCTTGACACTTCTATATAAAGATAGAGAATTTCTCCCTCTTCTAGCTTTGCCAATATCAGCTGTGTTGTGAGGTACTCATTTAGCTGTTTAAAAGCTTCTTCGCACTTTTCATCCCATTCGAATTTCTTTTTTCCCATAGGAGTTGATAGAACAGTAGGCACTTATCGGTCGACCTGGAAATGAAGAAATTGAGCCCGGCAATCCTGCCAGTTAGCCTTTTCACCTTTCGAGTTTTGCTCGGGGATGGCAGGTTCATTATTGTTGTAACCTGCTTCAGGTTGGCTTCGATTCCTCGTTCGGTTACGATGTATCCCAGGAATTCTCCCGAGGTGACGCCAAAGGTGCACTTCGGTGGATTTAGCTTCATGACGTAGTCATTCACTATATTGAAACATGTTTTCAGATGCGTGACGTGATCAACTGCCACCAACTATTTTACGAGCATGTCATCAATACAGAGTTCCATAGTGCGGCCGAGGTGTTTGGAAAACATCTTATTGATGCGGCATTGGTACGTCGCTCCCGCGTTTTTTAGTCTGAACGGCATGACCTTGTAGCATAAAGTTTCTCATTCTGTTATGAACGATGTCTTTTCTCTATCGTCTGGGTCCATCATGATTTGGTTGTATCCGGATAAAGCGTCAATGAACAATATAAGCTCCTTACTGGCGGTCACTTCCACTAGTCGGTCGATATGCGGTAGCGGGAAACAGTCTTTGGGGCATGGTTTGTTCAGATCCGTGAAGTCCACACGAACTCTCCACTTTCCATTTTTCTTCTTGACTACCTACGGATTGGCGAGCCATTTGGGGTACTTTACCTCCCTGATGGACCCAGATCCCAGTAGTTTATCCACCTCGTCGTTTACCGCCTTTGCTCGTTCTGTTCTGAGTTTCCTCCTTTTTGTTTGATGGGTCGGAACGTTTTGTCGACGTTGAGTTTGTGACATGCGATATTCGGGTCAATTCCTATCATGTCTTTGAACGACCATGCGAACATTGACATGTTTTACTTTAGAAAGTCTATCAGTTCGGCCCTAATGTCGCGATCGAGATCGGCTCCGATTCCTACGTTTCGTTTGGGGTTCTGGTCGTCGATCTTGACGTGTTCGATCAGCTCCAATCGATGGTTGTCACGGGCGAATTATTTCGGGGGTGTCGCCTTCTTCTGTTCCGCAGTCGGTTTTTGTTCATGAATTGAGAACCGATCTACTCGCTGGGCCATCGCAGCTGTGATTTGCTGGGATAAGTTGGACTGGTTCGGTTCTCCTCCTGCTGCGCTGTTCGCGTTGGTGATGTTACCGGCGTTATTTTCTCCTCTTGTCTCTTGCGGCGAGAGTGTTGTTTCTGTCATTTCCGATCTTTCCTTTGGTTGTTCAAATATATCCAACGTCCCCAAAGACGGCGCCAATTGTTGATTCAGAAAATCACAACAATCAATCCAACAAACTGATCTTAAAATTAGGGACTTGGATAATAAAGATCAAAGAACCGAAAAGAAAAAATCAAAAGTGACCGGAAAATCTAGTCTTATTAGATTGGCTAGTCGAAATCGAACGATCTCTCTGCCTAGGTTTTTAGTACAATGTGCAACTTGTGGACAGCATTTTCCCGCGCATGGAATGATATTCTCCCGTCCATGGAATGATATCTCTTCTGGTGCATGTTAGCCAGGTTGTCGTCACCGATTTACCTCGTCAACGCTGCGATACTCTGTATTGGGTCGACTTCTTCTTACTTGGGTCGGATCTTTGACGAACCATTTAGCTATTGGGCCGGCTTCTCAAAAAAAAAACTAACAAACAAAGAAAATAAACTGAAAACGACAATACCAGAGACAAGGATAATAATTGGAAAAATAGAAAGATTTGGATCAAACCAAACCACTGCACAAACAGCGCTAACACCAACCAAATAAACCCCGGCTAAAGAACAAGACAAATGAGAAGAGATAACCCATTCAAACCCATAGAAGGAACGGAACCAACAAAAGGCAAGGTCACAAGGAAGAGAACCCTTCCCAACTCGGAGAAAATGCCAAAGAAGACCCCAATTCTTACACGTGAATATAACGATCCAGACTGCTATATACCGACAAAACCCCAGACACATCCACACGAGAGAAGAACCAAAAGACAAGACCAAATAAGCGTGTTGAATTCACTACCAAAATAAAAAAGATCCCAAACCGAGCTAGAAGATGTCACTGCAATAATTTACATCTGAAACGAACCTCCAAATCAGAACCTTTCTAGACAAAAAAAAAACACAAAGAACACAAAATACGAGGAACTGAAGCAGATCCTCACCATCACGACATGCCTAGACAGAAGAAAGAACCTAAAACAACTCAAGAGCTGGCACACATGACCTAGACACATACAATACTGTTGCTACATGATGCGGTCATCAGAACCAGACCAAGCCAGGTGCACACTAACTCAATCACTGACTCAATCACTACGTCAGTCAGCGCAACGAAACCAAGAGAAGTCAAGGCCACAATGATTTCTGATTCAGAGCAAGGCATAGGATTGATTATACATCCAACAATCAATCCTAAGAAGACATATGACCCAGGAGGAATCATAACACATGTAGAAGAGATTATGGAGCCGAGAAGATCTAACAAGGCATATGAGCTTATCTTAGCTCAAGTGGAGACCAAGGTCAAGACATCTAGCTCAGCTCATCATCAGCATACCACTAAGAAGAATCATCTCCAAAAGGTGACACAAGAAGAAGATACTGAAAAGGAGCTAACCATATGTAGCATCACAACTAGCTCAGCGGATAACATCACGACTAGCTCAGCAGACTTGCCATATATGGAAGCATTCATATTTGGAAGGTCAATTCTGCACCAGACCTTTACCTATCAAAACTACAGTGTTTTGAGCTCCTTTCCATCAAGTCCAGACGTCCTCAACTGCACAAGACCACACAATATTCTCCATAACTTCAACAAGTCACACTTACCATTTTTGGAGAAGAAAGAGATCAAACACCAACGGCTTCTTTCCAAGAATGAAAGCCACGAATTGTTTGTCAATCAAGCTGTCCCAAGGATCCTCACTTATCCCTTAAAGCCATCCAGATACAAAGAAACCATCAAGAGATTGGATCCTTGCCAAAATCAGCCTAACGGCTAGTTTTTCATTAAGTTTCGATTTCTTCTTGTTCAAGGTCAATATGACCGTTTGTAAAGAGCCTATAAAGGCATAGTTTAGCTCATTGTATTATTCACCCTTTCAATCAACTAAGTTTATACAAAAGAATTCGTTTCTTCTTTTCAAAGAGTGTCTTTGAAGTTTCTTGTCTTAAGATTCATTTGAGTGATTCATTTGTCTTTGAAGATTATTGGATTAACTTGTTTGTGTGATTCAAATAAGTTGTTCAACCACATATTGAGAGAGTCAATCAGCCCATCGAACAAGTGAGTTGTTCATCATCATCCATTCATTCCATCCATCTCGGTCAAGTAAGAGAGCTCTTAAGCCAGTGCTTGTCCTCCATCAATCCATCCCTCAAGCTTCCGCTCCCGGGGCTGCATCATCTGGTATCAGAGCCGAAAGGTTCCTACATCAGGTTTATTCTATCCTTTACCTTTCGGTTATTACATCTAGTTTTTGTTTCATTTCATTTTATTTTAAAATAAAAACCCATAAAAATTGTTTTCATTTTTCATCTATTTCTCTGATTTTGTTTGCATTCGTATTTTTGTTTGAAAAACTTCAAAACCAAAAAGAAAAAGAGTTCAAGTTTATGTTTCTTTGATTTCTATTTAAGTGTTCTTAGCTTGTTTCAAAAGTTCAAAAAAAAAAGTTTGTTTTGTGTTTCTTTCTATTTCTTTGTTTTTAGTTGTTTCCAAAAAGTTAAAAAAAAAAAAAGTTTTCATTGTTTCGATTTCTTAAACCCCAAAAGCCAAAAAAAAAGTGTTCTTTCTATTTTTGTTACTCTTAGATTTCAAAACTTTTAAAAGAGGCTCCTCTTGATTAAGAAAATTCAGTTTTCCTTTTCTAAAAACTGCCAAAATCGTGTTCGGCAATCTTTAAATAAGGAAAGCTTATATTTTTGAAAACCAGCCAGCCTAATTCAATCTTTTTCGAAAATTTTTGATTGCTAAAGCGATTTCAAGCTGTCCTTAAGACAATTTAAAATTTCCCAAAGGTTTTTAGAACCGTGTGTTGATTTTATTGTTTGGATTGTCTTGAAGCTTAAGTTGCATAACTTCAGAGCATATTGATACACTTTAAGCTAATTGTTTCAGGTACTGAATCTGTGACATGGAGTATCGTGAAGATTCAGTAGCAGACATGTATGGAGAGTACCATCCACCTAGGCACAAGAGTGCATTCAAGAACCATGAAGTTACTTCATACCATGTACTAGCTCAACGTCAGCTCACTGGTACAAGGAATGCTACAGCCCAACAAGCAAGCACAAGGCAGCCAACCACTAGAACAAGAGGTTCCCTAATCTTCTCAGGAACAAGCAAAGATCCTGAAGTATACTTGCAGTGGGAGAGCAACATGGAGCAGTGGTTACAAGTTAACAAAGTTCCAAAGGAAAGGAGGCTAGTACAAGCTGTCTCAGCCTTCACAGAAAAGGCTTATGAATGGTGGCTAAAGGAGAGCACACCAACCATCCTTAAGAAGCCAGTACTAGATTGGAGAGATCTCAAGTCCAGGATGAAAAAGGAATTTGTGGAGAAGCTTCAAACCACAACCAAGAGAGTGAAGATTGCATCCGAAGCACAAGCTGCTCCAAAACCCAAGTCTGATTGCTATCAAGAACCTAAGAAGACTCTTCAAGCAAAGCAGGATCAGCAATGGCAGGAGATCATGGAGATTTTGTACCCAAAGAAGCAAGAGCAGAAGCACAACCGCAAAGCTTCATCTAATGCAACCGGACCTAGCTTTGATGCCTCACTCAAGTTGCGAGACATGCCAACACAAGGTAAGTGTTCTAACCTTGTAAATTCAAAAGAGCCAACATGTTATAGGTGCCACAGAAGAGAGCATTTTGCTGCAAATTGTCCATCTAAGAAGTTGTTCAAAGATATAACATCAGAGTTGAAATTGGAAGTAACTAACACAAATGATAATTTTGTGCAATCTGATATTTTAATTTCGAATTCAAGACTCATGCACTTGTCTTTGCCAAAGAGTTTTGATGCAGGAATAAGACAAGGAGAATGGCATATAAGCAAAGGTGAAGAAAATCAATTCCTACACCTTACTTGTTCAAAGGAAGCCGAGAAAGAGGAAACCAAGCAAGACAACGACAGAAGAGTGCAAGCAAACAAGGTGAAATCTGAACTTAAAGTGAATAAACTTGTTTGTCAAACCACTGTTATGATGCACTTGTCTCTGGACCAAAAGGTTCATGAAAGTTTAGGTGCCAAAGAAGAATTGGAGCAACATCAATGTCATGATACACAAGCAAGTAAAGGACAAGAGTACATTCAAGGTACCATCATGATTGTTGTACCAAGACATGAGCGAGACAAGGTAAGTCAATATCTTACTCAAAATGTTCATACTGATTCCAAGGATATGATAATGCATTTGTCTTGTCCAAAAGAACTTGAGAAAGATATAGGTCTTGAAATCAAGTTTCGGGCAGAACCATCAACACAAAGGAATCAAGATGAGAAAGATCAGGGAGCTTCAAACAATGATGGACTAGAGCATGAAACCTCTAGTAGTACACGCACCAGGAGAGAGGAGACTCTGAACCAGCTTGTCAAAGCCATAATGGTAAGCTTCAACCTTGTGCAACCTGTTTTTAAAGTCTCAAACTCAGATATAATACACTTGCTCTTTTCTTTAAAAATTGACTTAGGTACATGTCTGATAAAGATCAAGAAGCCAAGGGCAGAAGGAGTCTTGAAAGAGAGACCAAAACCGAGCCATGTTTCCACACATGAGCCACAAGCAAATCAAAGGCTTGAATTATATCATGCTTCAACCAAACATGAGGTTATCTCTGAACTTAAAGTGCCTAACACTGATTGTCAAGCCACTGGTATGATGTACTTGTTTCTTGAGTCAAGTGTTGAGACAGGGATTAGATCTAAAGATAAGGCCAAATGGGAGATCAAGGAAAATCCACCAGACCAAAACCAGCACACTACATCTATTAGCATGGTAAGTCTTTCTTTGATCCACTTCATTTCCCATGACTCAACAGCTGTGTTAAAGGATTTTTTAAGCTTACAAGAGGATGAGATATCAGTAGCACATGAAGATGACTCTAAGGAAAATGACTTAAACCATTATTTATGTGATAAGAAGCCCATAATGCACTTGTTTCTTTGCCAAAGTGTTGAGAATATTTCAGGTCTTAAAGAGAGCAGAAGCAAGATAAGCAAAGGAGGCGTCACACCAGCTCAAAGAAGAGGAGCATTGCTGTCCTATCTATTCAAAGAAGAACCACCGGATGCTCAACAACTACACCCGAATCAAAATGATTCCCAAGGTAATCTTCTAAACCCTCATTCACTTCACTGGACTAACTTGACTTATCTATGTGCAGGTTATCAAGTTTTGAGGACAAAACTTCTTGAAGAGGGAGGGTATGATGCGGTCATCAGAACCAGACCAAGCCAGGCGCACACTAACTCAATCACTGACTCAATCACTACGTCAGTCAGCGCAACGAAACCAAGAGAAGTCAAGGCCACAATGATTTCTGATCCAAAGCAAGGCATAGGATTGATTATACATCCAACAATCAATCCTAAGAAGACATATGACCCAGGAGGAATCATAACACATGTAGAAGAGATTATGGAGCCGAGAAGATCTAACACGGCATATGAGCTTATCTTAGTGATAACAAGGATTTTGCAATCCTTTGTGGTACCAATTCCTCAAGCTTATCGAAGTAGCTTTGAGGTATCGAACCTATTCTGGGACGGATAAAACCAATAGGAATACACTAAACCTCTAGAGTCAAGCAATACCAATTCGAGTTGAAATTCTAATATCCTAAGTGCAATTGACAATATCAAGCAATAGAGTCAAGTAAGAGAGAACAAATAAGATAATTCAAATAGATGATTAAAGATCAAGCTCTTGGGTATAGGAAATTTGATCTAAGCAACTAGGCATTGAATCAAGATGTCAAACACAACATTAAAATGCTAATCCTTTAGCTTAGGAACACCAATTCAAGTCAATACATTCTCATGTCATTAACCCTATGCTAATCAAGCATTAAACATCAACTCTCGTTGGCTAATAACAAGCGAGCACGCATTTAACACAAGTCCTTTAGCTACTAAACACCTTACACATCAATTGTCATTGGATAAGAATGTAAAGCTCTCATTAAATTCTAGCTAGCATTTCATCGAACACTTTATGTGCAATAAAATCCCAAGGTTCTAGATCAAGGATAGCTAAGCCTAATCTAGCATTAAGAACATCTAATGAGAAAGGATCAATCAAATCTAAGCCCTAGACATCAAGATTCAACCCCTAATCACTCAAATCTTCCTAACCCAAAAGCTCAAAAGGGGACTACTCACTAATCATTCTATGAACAACAAAATCCATAGAAATAGTGTTGATCATAGGAGATTAGAGGAAGTAGAAAGATTGAAGCAAAGAATCACCAAAAAAGTACTAGATTAATCCAAGGAATCAAATTTGTTCTTACAAAAGAGTTTAGAACATCAAAAACAGCTTAAGAAACAAAAAGAGATAGGTTTTTGGCTTAAATAGTCAATAGGGTGCGAGCCGGGTCAACCCGGAACAAACCGGGTGTTGACCCGGATCCAAGTGAAAATCTGGGATCTGTATTGGCCAGGCTCGCCGATATGGTGGCCAATATGACTTCCTGCTGGGTCGTATTGGCCAGGCTGGCCAATATGGTGGCCAATATGACTTCCTGCTGGGTCGTATTGGCCAGGCTCGCCAATATGGTGGCCGATATGACTTCCTGCTGGGTCGTATTGGCCAGGCTCGCCAATATGGTGGCCAATATGACTTCCTGCTGGGTCGTATTGGCCAGGCTGGCCAATATGGTGGCCAATATGACTTCCTGCTGGGTCGTATTGGCCAGGCTGGCCAATATGGTGGCCGATATGAGTTTCTGCTGGCTCTTCCTTGGTCTTCTGAGCTCAAGACTCCACTTCCAGGCTCACCAATGCTCCTAGACACCTCCATTCACCTGCAAAACACAAGAAACACTCCAAATGCAAGCCTAGAATGCCTACTCCTAGTCTTAAACAACTCTAGACTCTAGATGCGACAATGACTCGACAAAATGGTATGAATGATGGAGAAAAGAAGTCAAAACAAGAACTATATACAAGCCTAAATGCATGAAAATGTATGAATATCAATTCCCCCAAACTTGAATCTTGCTTGTCCACAAGCAAGCATAAGTCAATCAACACAGGTTGGGGAAAAGGTTTGAAGGTGGGAACTCATATCCAAAGGTTCAACCAAGTTTCAACAAGTTTCAAGACTATACAACCAAAGTGCAACCGAGAAAAGCCTACTCCAAGGATATAACCATACTCATCAAAACAAAACTTCTAGCTTAACCTTCAACCTACACAGGCATTCTAATCCACTAGCTTCTTGACATTCATTAGATTTTTCAAGTGAATCCTTATTCAAAACAATGTGATCAAACTCATTTGGCTTAAGGGACAAGGTCTTGAGACAAAAATGGTCTCAACTAAAAGAAAGGCTTCTCCACAATCATTTAGGTTCTCTCGGAGGAAATATGAACAAGCTATAGTAAAATGCTAAGAGTTAGAGGCAATTGGTGCATACGAGGATAGATTCCCATCTACCCATACCCCAAGAACTTCAACTCCTAGTCTAAACCCTCCTAAATGAGTTCTACCCTTTTTCAAGGCTATTGATGCCTTTTCTTTCTTTCACAATTCAAAACTTCCCAAGAACCCCAAAGGATCACTCAAAACACTTTGAAAACATTGGTAACTTTATTCTTTTCAAATCAGCTCAAACTTTTTTTTTTTTTTTTGGTGAGCACATTGGCTTCTTTTCGTTACAAAACTTGAGACACTTTCTTTTTCAAAACACATAAGAGCTTTCATTCTTTTGTTTACCAATAAACCTTGATCCCATTCAAACTTCTTTCTTCTTTTTACCCTCTTTTTCCTTTCCCAAATCTTCCCCCAAACTTAAACTCTAGCCTATTGCAAGCCAAAGATGATGAGCCTGCATCTATAATGGAAATTTTCTCCTAGTCGCCTCATACTCAACACTTTTTACCGAGCTTGTTCCAAATAGGCCTACCACTCAATATAGTGTTTGGGGTTTGAAATAAGGGTGGTGAAAGGTGTGGAAATCTATTAGAGCAAGTAGAGAGGGGTAAAAAGGATAAGCTTGCTCAAATATTTTGGGGTACCCATGAGTTTATCACACAAAGCATGAACAAGGATAATTAGATGATTCAATTAAAGTTCTCACTTAGATGGAGCTAGCTTCAAATCACAACAAGTTTCAACATCAAATCAAGTTTCAAAGCAAGTTATCCAAGTATGGTTCGTTCTAGCTTTCAATGCGATTCTCGAGTTACAACTTTAGTGTGATCTATCTAGCATTAAGCTAGCGTATGAAACAAGTTTTACCCAATTAAACCTTACGAGGAAGTCAAATCATTGTTCCCAATGCATGCGTCCTATATGATGCAACTAGACTCGATCCTAATATGCTATTGCAACTACATGCTTTTTTTTTGAAATTTTTTGAAAATTTTTAATTTTTTTGGATTTTTCTATGCCTTGGATGAATGCATGAGACTCAAAGTGCAAAAGAGGAAAATAAGATCAAAAGAAACATGATTAGCAATTGGTCTCTCCCCCAAACTTAAATCACACGGTCCCTTGTGTGATCTAGGAAAGGAAAAAAAAAAACCGAAGACACACAAAATGCAAACAAAGAAAAGAGACTAAATATGTACAAGGGAGGAGTGTTACTTGGCTGGACCGATACGGTGGTCGATACTGCTTCACTGTTTTCCTTTCGACCACTTTGTCCAAGATGTTTCGGCCCTTTCTTAACGCTAATGAGTCCATAGCTTCACCTATTAACCAAAACCTGATAAACTCAAAGCAAAACATCAAAAATGACAAGCAAAAGACGTATGTAAAAGGATAAACATGGGAATGTCTCCCAAGTGCGCTTTTGTTTAAAGTCGTTAAGCTCGACTTTTGCAAACCGCGATCTTAAGCTGAGGGAGGGCTAGAGAGTGGAATCGAAGTCCCTTCCTCTATAGCTTCTGAGACGGAGTAATGCTTGAGTCTTTGGCCATTGACCGTGAACTCTTCATCAGATTTTCCCAAAAGTACCACTGCTCCATATGGTCTCACCTCCTTCACTCTAAACGGTCCCGACCATCTAGACTTGAGCTTCCCGGGAAAGAGTTTCAACCGGGAGTTAAAGAGCAACACAAGATCTCTTTCTTTGAACTCCTTCTTCTGGATCAGCTTATCATGAAAAAGCTTGGTCCTCTCCTTATAGATCTTTGAGCTCTCAAAAGCCTCAAGCCGTATCTCGTCAAGTTCGTTCAGCTGAATCAATCTCCTCTCAGTTGCGGTCTTGATGTCAAAGTTCAGCAACTTTACAGCCCACATGGCCTTGTATTCCACCTCCACCAGTAAGTGACATGACTTACCATACAGCATTGTGAATGGTGTAGTGCCCAATGGAGTCTTGAAAGCAGTCCTATACGCCCACAGTGCGTCATCAAGTTTCCTAGCCCAATCTTTCCTTGAGGCTCCAACAGTCTTCTCTAGGATGGCCTTGATTTGCCTATTGGACACTTCAACTTGCCCGCTTGTCTGAGGATGATATGGTGTTGCAACCTTATGCTTCACTCCATACTTCTTCAAGAGACTCTCAAATAGCTTGTTGATGAAGTGTGAGCCTCCATCACTGATCACAATCCTCGGGATTCCAAATCTTGGGAAGATGATGCTCTTGAATAGCTTTATCACAACCTTGGCGTCATTCGTTGGACTCGCCACTGCTTCTACCCATTTGGAAACATAATCCACAGCTACTAAGATGTAGCTATTCCCGTAAGAGGATGGGAAGGGTCCCATGAAATCAATGCCCCACACATCAAATACTTCAACTTCAAGGATGGGGTTTTGAGGCATCTCATTCCTTCTACTGATGTTCCCCTTTCTTTGGCAAGGATCACACTTAGTAATGAACTCTTGGGCATCTTTGAACATTGTAGGCCACCAAAACCCAGCTTGTAGAGCCTTTTGAACCGTCTTGAAGGTAGCAAAGTGACCACCATAATCTGACCCATGACAATGTAGGAGAATGCCTCCCACTTCTTCATCAGCTATGCACCTTCTATAGAGTTGATATTTGCACAAAGTGTAGAGGTAAGGCTCGTCCCAATAGTACTTGTTGACATCTCTAAAGAACTTTTTTCTTTGGTAGCTATCGAGGCTTGGTGGTTCTTTCCCAACAGCTAGGAAATTGACTATGTCAGCATACCACGGTTCCTTGTCTTCAATAGAATTGACCTCCTCAATCCTCATTCTTGTATCATGAGCATCCTTGACAACTTTGCAAGCCATTAACTGTTCCTCAGGGAGAGAGTCATCTAGAGGAACAGCATCATCAATTCTCAGCCTTGACAAGTGATCTGCTACCCCATTCTCAATGCCTTTCTTGTCCTTGATTTCCAAATCAAATTCTTGCAGTAGCAGTATCCACCTCAGAAGTCTTGGCTTGGCATCTTTCTTGGCAAGTAGATACCTTAACGCTGCATGATCCGTGTACACCACAACCTTAGATCCAACCAAGTATGATCTGAACTTCTCAAAGGCAAATACCACAGCTAGAAGCTCTTTCTCAGTTGTTGCATATCTCACTTGAGCATCGTCCAATGTCCTACTAGCATAGTATATGACATGGAGTTTCTTGTCTTTCCTCTGTCCAAGGACTGCTCCTACTGCGTAGTCACTTGCATCACACATGATCTCAAAAGGCAACTCCCAGTCGGGAGCTTGGACTATCGGGGCGCTAATCAAGGCTTCCTTAATCATGTGGAACGCTGCCAAACACTCATCATCAAACACAAAATTTGTCTCCTTACACAGCAGACGTGTAAGTGGTCTAGCGATCTTGGAGAAATCCTTAATAAACCGCCGGTAGAACCCTGCATGACCCAAAAAGCTTCGGATTCCCTTCACTGAGTTTGGTGGCTGAAGACTTGTCATCACCTCTATCTTAGCCTTATCCACTTCAATACCATTCTCTGAAATCTTGTGACCCAACACAATCCCTTCCGTTACCATGAAGTGGCATTTCTCCCAATTGAGCACGAGGTTCGTCTCTTCACATCTCCTTAAGACCCTGCACAAGTTCAGCAAACAGGAAGAGAAAGAGGAACCATACACAGAAAAATCATCCATGAAAACTTCCACAATATCCTCGATAAGATCTGAGAAAATAGACATCATACACCGCTGAAAGGTAGCCGGTGCATTGCACAAGCCAAATGGCATCCTTCGATAAGCAAAGGTACCATAAGGACAAGTGAATGTCGTTTTCTCCTGATCATTAGGATGTATCGGGATCTGAAAGAATCCACTGTATCCATCAAGAAAGCAATAGAAAGGATGATTAGCAAGGCGTTCTAGTTTTTTATCAATGAACGGTAATGGAAAATGATCCTTCCTAGATGCGGCATTTAGTTTTCTATAATCAATACACATCCTATGCCCAGTGATAGTTCTAGTAGGAATCAATTCATTACTGTCATTTTTAACCACAGTAATCCCCCCTTTCTTTGGAACACAGTGCACGGGAGAAACCCAAGTGCTGTCCGAGATAGGGTAGATTATCCCTGCATCAAGCAATTTAAGGATTTCTTTCTTGACTACCTCCTTAAGATTAGGATTCAATCTTCTTTGATGCTCAATAGAAGACATGGATTCATTTTCAAGGTGGATCCTATGAGTACACAAGCTAGGTGACAATCCTATTATATCATCAAGTGAATATCCTATTGCCTTTCTAAACTTTTTCAATTCAGTGGTCAAAGCAATCAATTCATCATCATTCAGCAACTCATTCACAATGACAGGATAGGTAGAGTTAGGGCCAAGAAATGCATACCGAAGCCCCCGCGGAAGGGGCTTTAACTCAACCTTTGGTGCCTTAAGCTCGCTCCAATCATCAGCTTCAAGCTGCTCCTTGCACAGCTCTACTCCCTTGGCGCCATCAGCACCCACGTCCACAGCAAACACCTCCAGCTCCTTACACACTGAATCTGATCCCAGCTCAATGAACTCAACCTCCTCTAACAAAGGCTTGTGCGAATCAAGCGCTCTCATATAAGCCCAGCTCTCTTCTTGAAGATACCCATACTCCCCACATTCCTTGGTCAAGGTAACCTCTAATGGATCATCCATGTTCAACTCCTCAAGGAGTTCATCAGCTAGCTCATCTATAGTCTCAATATAAAACATTTGCCCTTGAATGGTTGGCTTCTTCATCACCTTGTTGATGTCAAATTTGAGCACTATGTCCTTACCAAGGTTGAGGTCTATCTTCCCTTTCCTGACATCTATGACCGCACCAGCTGTGGCAAGGAAAGGTCTCCCAAGGATTAGAGGGTCCTTTGGTTCTTCATCCATCTCCAATACAATGAAATCTGTTGGTACTTCAAATCCTCCTACTTTCACCGGAAGATCTTCTAGGAGACCAATTGGGTATCTCACTGATCTATCTGCAAGAACCAAGGAGATCCTACATGCCTCGTAGGTAGAGAAACCTAGCCGCTTGGCTACTGAGAAGGGCATCAAACTTGCGCTTGCTCCAAGATCACATAAACAACCCTCAAACCGGTATGGGCCGATAGCACATGGAAGAGTGAAACTGCCTGGATCTTCAAGTTTCCTTGGAACAATATCTCTTTGGATGATCGCACTACACTCATGAGACAACACAACCATTCCTTGCACTTCCTTAGTTCTCTCCTTGATTGCATCCTTGAGAAACTTGCTATACTGAGGAACTAGCAAGAAAGCATCAATCAAAGGCATGGTCAACTCAACATTCTTCATCTGTTTCTCAAAAAGAGCTTTATACTTCTCTAAGAGTTGCTTCTTGAATCTGCCCGGAAAGGGTAGCTTGGGCTCATAAGGTGGTGGCACAAACACACTATCCTTCTTCTTGAGTGTATCATTCACTACTTCTTCAACTACAGCATTTCCTTTCCTCTTGGCCATATCACTATCACTCTCTTTGTTGAGAGCAGAATTTTCAGAATTCTCCTCCCCTTCTTGAACTTCAATGTCCTCATTGAGTGAAGATGTCAGCTTAGGCGTGGGCACTTGACGTTGTTGCAACTCTTTACCACTTCTCAAGGTGATAGCGCTGATGTACTCCTTTGGGTTTTGCTCAGATTTTCCGGGTAAAGTACCTTGAGTGCGGGATGTAGAGGCATTCTTGTTTTCCATGTTTGTGACCCTTGAAGTCAAACTCTGAAGCTCATTCTTAAGGTACCGTACATCCATAGCTCCTGAGGCTTGCCCTTGAAGTAGTTGTTGCATCATACTTTTCAGCTCATTATCAGCTCCTGAGGTTGAAGAAGTTTGTTGGTGTTGTTGACCAAAACCGGGTGGGTATTGTTGCTTGGGAGCATAGCCTTGCTGACCTTGAAACTGAGGCTTGTTTCCAAATCCTTGTTGGTTGTTGTAATTGGCATATGGCTTTTGCTGTTGAGGTTGTTGAAAGCCTTGTTGACCTTGTTGTTGAGCTTGTCCTTGAGATGGAGCTTGAGGATAGACTTGGTCTTGAGGATTTACTACATTGGGGTTGAGGTATGAGAAGTTTGGGTGGTTTCTATAGTTTTGGTTGAAGCCTTTGTTGAAACCACCTTGTCCAGCAATGAAGTTAATCTCCTCTTGTGTCAAATCCTCATCATCATCATAAAATTGTGGCTTAGAATCCTCATAGTGTCCCACAAAGTTGATGTTCTTTTGGCCAATGGAGATCATCTTGTCTAACTTCTCATTCAAAGCTTTTATCTCTTTCTCATACTTCTCATCTGAAGATGATGATCCTCTATTAGTCCTCTCATAATCCTCATTGTAGTTGCCATCACTCGTTGCCAGATATTCAATCAGCTCCATAGCTGCATCTACTCCCTTGCCTAGGAAGTGTCCATTGCTGCATGAATCTAGCATTGCCCTCATTCTAGGAAGCACTCCGCGGTAGAGATTGATGAGTAGTGTTTCCTTGGTGAAACCATGGTGTGGGCACTGAGTGGTGAGCTTATTGAACCTCTCCCAAGCTTCAGCGAAGCTCTCATTGTTGCGCTGCACAAACCCGGATAGCTCACTGCGAAAACGGGCAGTCCTAGTAGGTGAGAAGAACTTCTTCAGGAAAGCTTTCTTCAGGTCTCCCCAAGTAGTGATGGATCCTGGGGGGATAGTGCTTTCCCAATCCTTGGCTCTGTCTGCCAAAGAGAAGACGAAGAGCCGCATTTTCAACCCATCGTCAGTCACACCATTCAGCCTCATGGTGGCACAAATCTTGTCAAAGGTGTCCAAGTGCTGCAACGGGTCCTCAGATGCTAACCCATGGAACTGATTGTTCTGCACCATGTTCATCACCATAGCTCGAATCTCAAAGTTATTATTGTTCACCGCTGGTGGAATGATTCCATGCCGGTTAGCATTTGTGTCAGGTGTATCTCCATCACCAATGGCCCTAACCGGCCTTTGTTGCTGCTGCTGTTGCTGCTGCTGTTGCTGCTGCTGTTGCTGCTGTTGTTGATCCTCGTGGTTATCCATAACTGTTTGCTCAACACTCTCAACGTTAACAGCTCGTTCTTGTGCTCGTCGTTCCCTTGCTAATCTCCTCTCGTGTGCTTTGATGTCGTAAACTCTTGCAACTAAGTTTGTAGTCCCTTTGCTGCGCAAGTTCATACACCTAGCATCAAAAAGAGAGAAAGTAGCAAATTAGTAACAATAACTTGAACTAAAAAAGAATAGAAAACGAATTGATATATCCAGAATCCCAAAATGGCAACGGCGCCAAATTGATAACAAGGATTTTGCAATCCTTTGAGGTACCAATTCCTCAAGCTTATCGAAGTAGCTTTGAGGTATCGAACCTATTCTGGGACGGATAAAACCAATAGGAATACACTAAACCTCTAGAGTCAAGCAATACCAATTCGAGTTGAAATTCTAATATCCTAAGTGCAATTGACAATATCAAGCAATAGAGTCAAGTAAGAGAGAACAAATAAGATAATTCAAATAGATGATTAAAGATCAAGCTCTTGGGTATAGGAAATTTGATCTAAGCAACTAGGCATTAAATTAAGATGTCAAACACAACATTAAAATGCTAATCCTTTAGCTTAGGAACACCAATTCAAGTCAATACATTCTCATGTCATTAACCCTATGCTAATCAAGCATTAAACATCAACTCTCGTTGGCTAATAACAAGCGAGCACGCATTTAACACAAGTCCTTTAGCTACTAAACACCTTACACATCAATTGTCATTGGATAAGAATGTAAAGCTCTCATTAAATTCTAGCTAGCATTTCATCGAACACTTTATGTGCAATAAAATCCCAAGGTTCTAGATCAAGGATAGCCAAGCCTAATCTAGCATTAAGAACATCTAATGAGAAAGGATCAATCAAATCTAAGCCCTAGACATCAAGATTCAACCCCTAATCACTCAAATCTTCCTAACCCAAAAGCTCAAAAGGGGACTACTCACTAATCATTCTATGAACAACAAAATCCATAGAAATAGTGTTGATCATAGGAGATTAGAGGAAGTAGAAAGATTGAAGCAAAGAATCACCAAAAAAGTACTAGATTAATCCAAGGAATCAAATTTGTTCTTACAAAAGATTTTAGAACATCAAAAATAGCTTAAGAAACAAAAAGAGATAGGTTTTTGGCTTAAATAGTCAATAGGGTGCGAGCCGGGTCAACCCGGAACAAACCGGGTGTTGACCCGGATCCAAGTGAAAATCTGGGATCTGTATTGGCCAGGCTCGCCGATATGGTGGCCAATATGACTTCCTGCTGGGTCGTATTGGCCAGGCTGGCCAATATGGTGGCCAATATGACTTCCTGCTGGGTCGTATTGGCCAGGCTGGCCAATATGGTGGCCGATATGACTTCCTGCTGGGTCGTATTGGCCAGGCTCGCCAATATGGTGGCCAATATGACTTCCTGCTCATCATCAGCATACCACTAAGAAGAATCATCTCCAAAAGGTGACACAAGAAGAAGATACTGAAAAGGAGCTAACCATATGTAGCATCACAACTAGCTCAGCGGATAACATCACGACTAGCTCAGCAGACTTGCCATATATGGAAGCATTCATATTTGGAAGGTCAATTCTGCACCAGACCTTTACCTATCAAAACTACAGTGTTTTGAGCTCCTTTCCATCAAGTCCAGACGTCCTCAGCTGCACAAGACCACACAATATTCTCCATAACTTCAACAAGTCACACTTACCATTTTTGGAGAAGAAAGAGATCAAACACCAACGGCTTCTTTCCAAGAATGAAAGCCACGAATTGTTTGTCAATCAAGCTGTCCCAAGGATCCTCACTTATCCCTTAAAGCCATCCAGATACAAAGAAACCATCAAGAGCTTGGATCCTTGCCAAAATCAGCCTAACGGCTAGTTTTTCATTAAGTTTCGATTTCTTCTTGTTCAAGGTCAATATGACCGTTTGTAAAGAGCCTATAAAGGCATAGTTTAGCTCATTGTATTATTCACCCTTTCAATCAACTAAGTTTATACAAAAGAATTCGTTTCTTCTTTTCAAAGAGTGTCTTTGAAGTTTCTTGTCTTAAGATTCATTTGAGTGATTCATTTGTCTCTGAAGATTATTGGATTAACTTGTTTGTGTGATTCAAATAAGTTGTTCAACCACAGATTGAGAGAGTCAATCAGCCCATCGAACAAGTGAGTTGTTCATCATCATCCATTCATTCCATCCATCTCGGTCAAGTAAGAGAGCTCTTAAGCCAGTGCTTGTCCTCCATCAATCCATCGCTCAAGCTTCCGCTCCCGGGGCTGCATCACTACAAGACCTGCACGATCCTATGAATCTACTGAAGAGTTATGTAGCACGGGGACAGGATTTTGCTATCCATACCAATACCCGTAACGTTTCAGGACGAGTACTTTATGGAGACGGTATGGGGATGTCTCTCTTATGTTTCCAACAAATCCAAAATAAATTGAGAACACTAGATATTATGGGATATAGAAATTATACTATAAGATGTTTCCAAAACATTAAAAATTTGAGTTTTTGTTAATAATTAACTTATTCTACACTAATAAGCTTGTAGATCTTCCATTGCTTTTGAATAAGGTATGTTTTATCGTTATATTTCTTCACATTTTTATATTTTCAAGTTTTAACTAAATTTTTATAAGGTATAATTTTCTATATATTAAATCTATGGATATTTTATATATATATATATATATATATATATATATATATATATATTATTTTTTATAGACGTATCTACGCCGTATCCGTATCTATAAATTTTTAGTTTTGCCGTTTTCGATCCCCGCTCTCGTATCCGTTTCTGTACATGTATCCGTCTCGGTGCAACATAGCTGAAGAGACAAAGTCCAACTAATTAAACCCGATGAACACTAGAAGACCATAAGAGAGTTAGATACCTAAACAACACCTATAAGGGTAAACCGCATGGAAGGAAGCCGAAATAGGATTAACCAGAGCCAGAATAAATCTGAAAGCCAAAATCGTGAAAAAAAGAAACCAAAGCAAACCTCATCGCCCCAAGCAACCGGAGAACCACAGGCTGCAACCCGAGAAGCCTGATACAGCCTAAACATCCCAAACCACCACCGAAAGGAATCTTCTGACAAACCAACTTTGTTCAGTGATAGGAAAGCACCCCAAATAAAGATGAAGAGATGCCTGACAAGACAACTGACTCCGGAGTGTTGGATCTCCTAGGATCTAGGGTTTGATATATTGAAATTTACCAACCTCGTTCTTACCTTAAACTGGCAGCGGAATGAATTGGTGAACGAGATCAGTGAGCAACGGATATGCCTTGCCTCTACCAGATACACACGCACACAAGCTGGAAACGGGATGCTAGTGCCGGATCTATGAGATCTAAGAGTTTTTGGTGTTTCTGCTTTTCTGTCAGAGAAAAACTCGACGGCTAGGGTTCCAGGTCGAAACTATATCACTATATAATGACCTGGAATGACTTAAACTGAACCATGATTAATTAGATTCGTTTTAAGTCATAAAACCGAAACTCAGTTTCAGAATCGACCCTGTGTCGATCGACACACATACCGTGTCGATCGACACACTATTCGAAACTCAATATTGATGTGTATCCAATACACATTAATACGATCATTACCATAATGATCATCCCCATATTTTAGCTTCCAGTTTGCTTAGGTGTGTGACCCTATAGGATCATATAATACTGGCAGTAAGTCTACAACTTACAGATAGCAAGAGGCTTCTAGCAAAACATTGCAACCGCCCAGTATTATACGAATGTCTGATCTCGACACACAACTATCATCAGGAGTGAGTACAAGTGTGATTTCAGGACACTATCCCAACAATCTCCCACTTGTACTGGAATCATCAATTCCTATAATCCTTTTGTCTCTATATCTCGATTTGGCATAAGGCAAGATTGGTGTCATCCTTATTAAGCCAACATCGTGTTTATCGAACTCCTGATCTTATACTGAACATTACAAACAACTGAACTACAGTTCGTTTGAGTGCGGCCACACATTTTTCTCAGTATTAAATCTTCGATAGGCCCTGAGATATTTATCTCCCGTTAATCAGGAGGGACAAATCCCATCTTGTTCCATCCCTACTTCAACGCACACTTCATGATATACCTGAACATTGCCGTTATAGTCGCCAGTTACGGGTCGACGTTTGACAAAGTCAAGCTGTACCAATTCATATGCAAGAAAGCATGATGAACTCAGGTCTGAGGACTATACTCTATAGTCGTAATGAGAACCTCTTATGACACAGATATAACTATCTTGTAGACTTCTCATTAGCGGGTCATGTCCGATCATATGTTCACCAACATATATCTATGTGACTGACTGCGATAATCATATCATTGGCTCCACGAAACTTAGCCAACAGTCACTTCACAATCTAATCTCTCGCGGTTGCCATTGTCCCACTTTGACAACCTCGACTAGGGACAGAACATAATTTATGTCATCTATGACTTATAGGGTTTCACGATCAAGTCTTCAACTTGATGACCTATAATATGACACAAACTTATTTTGGGACCATTATTTAGATCACAATAAATAATGCTGAAATCAAATTTCATTAAACATATCCAAAGAATGTTTACAAGAGCGTCTTATTATAACTAAAATAAAACTAAAACTCCCACTAGAATCAATATTACATCTTAAGATCTCTAATGCCTACAGCAGTCGTATGACTCTCATGCTTAGGCCTTGGGAGTGACTTAGTCAGAGGATCAGCGACATTCTCGTCCGTCGGAACTCGGCTGATCTTCACATCACCTCTATTGACGATATCACGAATCAGGTGATATCTCCTCTCTACGTGTTTGGACTTCTGGTGTGACCTGGGTTCTTTTGCCTGAGCAATGGCTCCGTTATTATCACAAAACAAAGTCACTGGCTCCAAGATACTAGGAACCACACCAAGTTCAGTCATGAACTTCTTGATCCAAACAGCTTCCTTTGCCGCTTCAGAAGCAGCAACATATTCAGCTTCCGTCGTGGAATCAGCTACGGTATTCTGCTTAGAGCTCTTCCAGCTCACTGCACCGCCATTCAGACAGAAGACATATCCAGACTGTGATCGGAAATCGTCTATGTCCGTCTGAAAACTCGCATCAGTGAATCCATTCACTACAAGCTCTTCACGTCCTCCATACACCAGGAATTTATCCTTAGTATGTCTCAAATACTTGAGAATATTCTTGACAGCTGTCCAGTGAACTTCACCTGGATCAGATTGGTATCTACTCGTCATACTTAACGAGTCAGCTACATCTGGACGAGTGCAGAGCATGGCATACATAATAGATCCTATTGCAGAAGCATAAGGAATCCTATTCATGCGCTCCCGCTCAGCATGTGTCACCGGACACTGCTTCTTGCTGAGACTAATGCCATGAGACATCGGTATGAAACCCTTCTTGGAATCATGCATCCTGAATCTGTGCAACACCTTATCAATATAAGTGTCCTGACACAATCCAATCAGCATGTTCACTCTATCTCTGTAGATTCTGATTCCAAGAATGTACGCGGCTTCTCCCATGTCTTTCATGGAAAAAAAACTTTCGAGCCAAGTCTTAACAGACTGAAGCAATGGAACGTCATTACCGAGGAGGAGTATGTCATCGACATACAGTACAAGAAACGCAATTCTGCTCCCACTAGTCTTCTTGTAAACACATGGTTCCTCTTCGTTCTTGATGAAACCAAATTGTTTTACTGCTTCATCAAAACGATGATTCCAACTCCGTGATGCTTGCTTCAATCCATAAATGGATTTATGAAGCTTGCATACCTTCTCAGCGTTCTTAGGATCAACAAAACCTTCAGGCTGTGTCATATACACATCCTCTTCCAGAATACCATTCAGGAATGCGGTTTTGACATCCATTTGCCAAATCTCATAGTCATAATGAGCGGCAATCGCTAGAAGAATCCGAATGGATTTAAGCATAGCGACTGGGGAATAGGTTTCATCATAGTCAATACCATGAATTTGTTTGAAACGTTTTGCCACCAACCTCGCTTTGTAAATTTGCACATTGCCATCCACGTCAATCTTCTTCTTGAAGATCCATTTACACTCAATGGCTTTTGCACCATTAGGTAAATCGACCAAGGACCATACTTGGTTTTCTGACATGGATCCCATTTCGGATTTAGAGGCTCCAAGCCACTTTTCGGAGTCCGGGCCCATCATCTTAAGGACATGAGGACTTACTGGACTATCCTTAGCCAGCTTGCAATCCATGAGAGATTTAACCGTCTGGTATCTCTCTGTGCGAGCTTGCTCCTGAAACAAAGCTTTCAGGCTGTTAATCATCTCAATGGGTGACATCACGTTCTCATATTGCTTCTGCAGCTCAGAGTTCATAGTCACCAGCATTATACAATTAACATCTTTGACATCAGCTGAATGCTTATCCCAAGCATTCTTTTCTGTCTGCGGGGCATTGGAACGTGGCCTCTCGGGGAGAACTCTTTCAAGGACATATTCCTTGTTCTCCTGCCTGAGAACTATTCTCAGGTTCCGATACCATTCCAAGAAATTAGATCCATTTAACTTGTCCTTCTCAAGGACGGATCTTAGTGAGAAAGTGTTGATGTGAGTTGAGACAGACATAGCTGTAATTAAAAGAGGTAGAGGTTTTAGTTATAATGCTCAAGAAAATGAGAATTCTTATCTAATAAGAAAAACTCGCATTGTATTCAAAACTATGTTTCCTCAGATGAATACAATGAGCCAAGATCCATACTTCACCAAACTCTGAGTGGGCGACTCGCCATCACTCAAACTTTAGTTATCTAGGTAAGCAAATCATTGCTAATTGTACCCAGTACAACTCTTGGTCGTAGATGAGACAAACTATGTCTAATCTACTCTGATGTCTCTGGGCCCAGAACTTCTGATAGCCTAGTCAAGTAAAACCAATCTCTTCTTTCTTGTGATCACTAATAGTCGCACTGCAAGTCTATTAATGATCACCTGCATTACTCATGTTGATGTGGATACCAAGGACTCCAAGGATATCCAACAACAACACGAGTCTTGACAGTAGACAAGATCGGGCAAGACATCAAGATCACTTGATATTTAGTTGAGGAAAAGAATTATTTAATCTTGATGTATATCCAATATACATTCAAGAAGTTATTAATTTAATTAAAACATTCAGTTTTATTAAGTTTCGGTTCATCTAGAACTTTAGGATTAAATTTGGTCTGGTATATGCAAATTTATGGTCCAACCAGTAATTCTGCGAATGGTGTGTCGATCGACGCCAACCATTGGCATCGGTCGACACAACCCAATTTAAACCGGTCTTCGATAACCGGTCAAACCGGATCGAATTTCCTTAACCGATTCAATCTAATTGAACCGGTTCGGTTTAACGGTCCTTGTCGATCGTCACACAACTCTGTGTCGATCGACATTACCAAACCAGAACCAAATTGGTTAATTAAAATTAACCGAGCGAGATAACCGGTTAAATCCAATTGAACCGATCTATCTAATCGCATTCCATGTGTCGACCGACACACCCAGTGTATCGATCGACACAGCAGGAATACGGGTACTCGATCTCAGATCGAAACCCTAAAATTATTTTACGAGTTTTCGCTCTGTGTCGACCGACACACGCTTTGTGTCGATCGACACTCTGCGACAAACCCTTAATATTTTACGCGATTTCGCGGCGTGTCGACCGACACAAGCTTAGTGTCGATCGACACAGTGCGATTTTTTTGACAGTTCATCGTTTTTCATCATAAACAAAATCCGAGATTAATTCTTTGAAAACACGATTTAGCATGCATTAATCAATTCAACAAACTCAGTTTTCGAATTATAAGCATTAGATTCAATAGACTAAACCCTAACAAGCTCTGATACCACTGTTGGATCTCCTAGGATCTAGGGTTTGATATATTGAAATTTACCAACCTCGTTCTTACCTTGAACTGGCAGCAGAATGAATTGGTGAACGAGATCAGTGAGCAACGCAGATGCCTTGCCTCTACCAGATACACACGCACACAAGCTGGAAACGGGATGCTAGTGCCGGATCTATGGGATCTAAGAGTTTTTGGTGTTTCTGCTTTTCTGTCAGAGAAAAACTCGACGGCTAGGGTTCCAGGCCGAAACTATATCACTATATAATGACCTGGAATGACTTAAACCGAACCATGATTAATTAGATTCATTTTAAGTCATAAAACCGAAACTCAGTTTCGGAATCGACACACTATTCGAAACTCAATATTTATGTGTATCCAATACACATTAATACGATCATTACCATAATGATCATCCCCATATTTTAGCTTCCAGTTTGCTTAGGTGTGTGACCCTATAGGATCATATAATACTGGCAGTAAGTCTACAACTTACAGATTGCAAGAGGCTTCTAGCAAAACATTGCAACCGCCCAGTATTATACGAATTTCTGATCTCGACACACAACTATCATCAGGAGTGAGTACAAGTGTGATTTTAGGACACTATCCCAACACGGAGATCCGCTGCCGGAGTCTCCTAAAAGTTCCACTGAACGTCAATGGAAGTCTCCCATCACACAAGCCATTATAAGAGGACGCAGAGAAGAAGATGGCCATGATCCGACAATGACACCACAATCTCCGAATTACGCTGGAAACAACATCGCAGCAACTCACAGAGTAATTAAAAACCAAAAACAAAAACCAAAGGTAAACCTTGACCAAAACCATAGAGATAGCCATGAAATATAAAATGAAAATGTATGAGCCTCTTCTGGCTCTGGCCAAAGCCCGACCACTTGGAAAGTGGGAACAAAGAAGACAATTATGGTCGGTAGCTGAGAGAGAGAAGGGAAAGATAGAGCGAACCCAAATAATAATTTTTTATAATAAATAAAAACAAACCTATCTATACATATCAGCACTAGGGAGCTCTAGAGGAGGATAATGATGACGTGGAAGTGTAATATGGCAAGGCTAAAAATAACTTAAAGGGTTTGGAGTTTGATTTTTACGGGAATGCCATCACCTCGAGTATTATTCATATAATTAATTCATTGCCTAAAAAATGCACAATATCTTTATGAATATATTATTAGTTCGAGTTTGAAAAAAAAATTCTATGGCATATACCAAGCTTCGGGAGAAGTTTGTGAAATCATATATAAGGTGAGCTTGGGGTGGCCTAGAAACATAATTGTTTGCATCTTCCATATTTTCGAGAAGCTTCTCTATTTTTTTTCATTGGCCATGAAAGTTTTCTTCCGGATCATCAAAGGTTTGGTCAAATGATTTGTTGTCATTTCTATTACTTTCTTCTTCTTATCGATTTTGAAAGGATTTCTATGTTTCGTTTTTTAATTCTGTTTTGTTCGTTTGGTCCCATCAAAGAAGAAGCTCGGTTATCACAAAGCTAAGGTCTAATTATGTGATGTGAACTAACAAACGTTTGAGATTTTATATAAAAAGGAGTGTGAGATCTAAAAGTCTGATTGAATGTTGTTGCCAAGACGTTGTTAGTTCACATCACATGTCTCGTTTGTCCCAATGAGCCTATAGTCCGAATAAGTGTTGTCTATTACTATACACATGGATTTGGTGGTAAAGAATGGATTTGGTGAATACTCTTTTGAGTACCATATGAGGATTTCTAAGTTTTTGTTTTTAATTATGTTTTATTCGTTTGGGCGCCTGAAAAATAAGCTCGGTTATCACAAAGCTAAGGTTTAATGATTTGAGGTGAACTAACAAACGTCTTAGAATTTATATAGAAAGGAGTGTGAAAATGAGTGTTGTGAAAATGAAAGACATTGATTTGGTGGTGAAACAATTTATTTGGTAAATACTCTTTCGAGTACCGTATAAGGTTTAGTCTTGATTGTCCCGATAAAGTGCGATAACTATGTCTTTTGCCGATACGTTTAATTTTCTCATTAGTCCCTATATTCCGAATAAATTTTTTCATATTTGTTTCATACCAACTTGAAACGAATATGTAATTTTCCTTATTATTAATTGATAATAATAAAAAATACGGCGGTTACTAATAGTAAAAAACGAATAAGTTCCAAACATCTATATTAAACAAAGAGTCGTCTTTTTATCTTTACACATTTTCTCATAACTTTTAGAATCTATAAAGATTTTTCCCTAGACAATTCATATTTTACTGTTTACAACTTTCTTTCTAGATTTTGTTCAAAATAATTAGCAAAGATCAACCATGTCTCTTGCGGTTATCTGAAGACTTTCTGAGACCAACAATGATTTCTCATTTATTTTGGATATTAAAGTTTTACTCCTGCATATATGGATGTGTGCTTATTCCGTTGGAGATCCAAAAATGTCAATGATTTTAGTCGATGAAGAGGTAAAGTCTCTTTCTATTTTCGTTTGCTATCTTTATGTTCTTGCATGTTTTATTGACCGAGTAATTTTAGGATATAGGGTATCAAGATAGAGGCCGTCGTTCATGCTTCTGATGTTGAAAATTTTAAGAATTCAACTTGTTTTGAGGGTCGTTAGTTTAACCTTACAAATCCTCAAGTAGTTCTTTCACCACAATATATGTCCTTGACTGCTCACAACTTCAAGCTGGTTTTGACATCAAATACATATTTCTGTGTCACTTATCATGGTATTCATGATGTTCGCGTTATTGTTTACACATAGATTTCGGATATCTTAGATAGGAGGGTTTATGATCCGTATCCTAAAGGTAGCTCAAAAGTAAATATTGTGTTTGAAAGTATAATAATCATCTTATTTGTTTTATAATTGATAATTTATACTTTATAGATGTCATTGGTGTTGTAACCCATGTTAGAAATCTCTAAGACTATTGGGCAAGGCCAAAGTTGTAGTTTACCATTCGCGATCTTAATCCTATATATTTGATGAGTTATTTTGTTGTTTGTCTCTAGTAATATTTAACAATTTCTTTTTATCTAGCCTCCGGAGCGTTCAATGTTTATTCATTGGGAAAGATGGTGAGGAGTTGATAAAAAATGTTTTCGGATGATGCAGAAAGACATGTCTTCGTGATTCTTAGATGTTTCTTCATTAGACATGAAGCGGGTAAGCATTGTAATTTTGTGTGTGATCAGATGAAAATTGTTGTATTGTGTATTAAATGTTTTGGTTTATGATTGATTCATATAGAAATCTCTGCATTCTATAAAAAAATTTATTAAGTTTGTACTTGGTTGTATTAATTTAGGTTTTATTTGGCTTAAAGGAGAAGAGGAGCTTTCAATGATTGTCTATGATCAAACTAACAATCCTGACTTTGTTCAGTTCCTCAATATATTGTGTTCATAAACTTGATTTTATACATCGAGAAGTAATACGTAGATTTTCAAATCCGGTTCCTGAGCAATACCGTGAACAAAATTGTATGGAGCATTTCATCTTCTAAATTATTAATCAAAATTTGTAGACCTTGGGCATTTTTATCTATTTTTCGATTAGTATCAGTTGGCTTTTTATGTTTTTTTATAATAAACCTATATAGCAGTAATGTGTATGACTTTCTTTATCAGTATATCATAATCCCTTAAATAGATTAATATATTTAGATATCATATAGTCTTTTGGACAAACCAATTTGGAAAAGGTTAAAATACATTTTTTTAATATGTGTCTATGAGAATATCGATGTGAGAATATGTGAAAAATTAATGTATAATTTGTTAACATAAATAGACATTTAACATTTGTTTAAAGACGCAGTTCTATAATAATTCCACGGTTTAGCGAATCGTAAACATTTCAACTAAATCTTAACATATGCAAATTTTTCATTTATAATTCTTTGATCAAATCAACTCAATATCTTAACAATATAAATTGTAAAGAGTAATGTAAGTTTTATTAGTTAAAATTTTTTAAGATTATTGAAGTTTCCTCAAACATATCGCAATCTCTTATTGAAAATCTTTATAGTTTTTTGTCGAAATATTGTTCGATCTTTTAAACTAATAAAACTATTGGCATATACCAATCTTCCTGCAGAAGATTGCGGTCAAATAAGTTCAACCTAACACGAAAGATCCCTATAAATTGAGCATTTACCCTTTTCCAAAACCCATAGAATCTAAATATTTATTTATATTTTATCGAAAATAGCATGGTGATCGTTTTGTATTCTGGAGTGCGTGAATTTGCAGAATTGTTTCATACCAAGCATTACAAGAAGATAATGATTTCCTATTATTAACATGGTAAAAGATATATTTATGAATTTGAACCTCTATGATTATGCAAGTTCTGCTTAACAGGCAGAATCTCAAAACTACCAACAACGTACTAGACAATATGACATTCTCAAAATTTGAAGAATGAAATCTCCTTACTGTAAGTATTAAAACTTAGTATTTTGAATAAACATTGAGTTTCCATGTTAATTCTAACATCAAGTTCGTATGTGCATATTTTATTAAATTTGTAGACACCGAATTCAAAGTTAAGTGATGGAGAATATTCCTCTTGTTCAAACAATCTCATTAATCATTTAGGAAACAAGTTTGTATGGAAGAGAGATATTCGAGAGTGGAAGATCCTTAATGTAAGTATTCAGAATATTATTACTTAACAAATTAATGATTGATACGAAATAAGTCTAACATTATGTGCTTATATGTATATTTTATTAAATTTGTAGTCACCGAAGACGAAATCATCGCGTGGAGTGTATTGCTTTTGATCAAACAATATTTCATATCCTATAAGAGATACAATTGAGTGGAAGATGAAAACACAAGAAGAGAATGAACGCAAGCGCAAAAGAGAAGCATAAACATAAATGAATTTGATTTTATATTTTTTATGATTATCAATACTTACATTGCTTTCTGTTATTTTATAAATAAATTTTTGTTTGCATTCTTACGCTAAATAAAATGGGTAGACCAAGATATAAAGCTCATACATTATTGTGTTTGATTTTTATTTAGGACAGATATTTACGATTATCGATATATCTACTCCTTTATTATTTGCATGTTTTTTTATATGTACAAATTAATATGAATAAATGATCTTTTAGTTTATATGATCATTTTCTTATCATCATTTAGGAAAAGATAATAATGACTGGAATTTTTTACAGATAAACTCATTTATTCAATGCATATAGCGTTAAATTAAGTATATTGAATGTGGTTTTTTCAAGACGGTTTGTTTTAAAGAAGTGTCTTTTAAGTTTAGATAGTATCTTGAATTTCCTATATTCATTGGAAAAAACTCATTTCTTTTTCTCCTAAAAATCCAAAACCGTTTTTAAAATTTACGAATTTAACAAAAACAATCTTTGGAGGGATACAATCTTCTTTCAGGGGTTAACCGATCAACAGATAATTGGCATTTTAAGGTTAAAATGCTAAGGGCATATGAGTATCACGTTCATGGGCAAGGGTTCTACCGGATTTGTTTTATCGCTGATGAAATGGTAAGTGGAAACAGAAGATTTTTTTTTTCTAAACATTATAAGGAGTGGATATTAACTTCTTATATCTATATATTAAGATATATAAAAACTAATTTCAATCATTGTTGATGTAGGGTACAAAGATAGAATTGTTTCTTGCTCCAGAATATTCTTCCGATTATTAAGGGTTAGAGTGAGACGAAGGAAAGTGGATTGACATACGATGTGTTAAGGTTGCCTATGATTCTTCCAGATTTCGGGCAACTAAGTCTGAATACCTTCTTTGTATAAGTATTGGATCTAGCATCCGGAAAATAAAAGTTGTCATTAATGATAAACATTTCTTTGATTTCTTAACTATCAAAGAAGTCCAAAATTACTCAGCTCCTACTGATGTTGTTGTTGGTATGAATGTCAGATTTTTGTTTGTATAAATTTTGTGATTGTTTATTTACTGTTGTAACATATTCATGTATTTTGCAAATGTAATGGGTCTTCTGTGCAGTTCAGGACCCATGGTTGTAGAAGTTGATAACCCTGCAGCATCAAAAAGAATATTTCCTATCAAAGATTCACGATAATATCAATTATTAGGTTATACAATAGTTGTTCTTTGTATAATATGCAAAAAAATATTTGTAATTTATTTTGACTTACATTTTTTAGGGGTAACCAGTTAAGATGTATAGCTTTAGGTATTCATGCCCATGATTTCACGAAAAGATTAGATGCTTATAAACATGAAGATGTTATCTGTGTTTCGAGATTTTGGAAAATCAACCGTTTTGGATGTAATTTTCATCGTTTTAAATTAATTATATTTCTCTTACTAGAAGCTTTAGATGTTTACTAAATATCAGTTTTTCCAGGTGATACTTCAGATGATGAAGTAGAGACGCAAAATGGATTGTCTGATATTCTACTCAACCCTCCTTTACCTGATGTTAAAGACATGAGAGATCAGTTTGAACCCATTGAAGTTTTCCTTGCGCATTTGTACACTTGACAGTGTCACCAAAGTCTGCTATGACATTCCCAATGATAATTGTTGAGGATGAATTTTATGTGGTGAGTTGGAATCTGTTTCAAGACCAGTAAATTGATTAGGATGGGTCGCGATTTGAACTTCATTTTCACTGCCAAACTCTTTCAGGTTTCCCATGCATGGTGTAAAGCCATCTACTTCATTGTGGTTCGGATCAGGCCACTCATCCAGTCCTTCATTTTCGCATGCACGCCCATCATCAAATCCGTCATCATTATCTTCAAATCTGAGGGGACAATCCATCCTTTCATTGGTGAGAAGTTCGCAGTGCTGTCAGAAACTGTGCAGTTTTTCAAAGCGGAAGGACAAGATGATGTTTTCCTTATAATAAATTGAAAATCCTTTTGAGTCGTAATGGTTGGTTGATAATTCAAAGTAATTGGACCCGGAAAAATCCACGTGTGTTGATTGTTCATCAAAGTCAACGTCGAAGACCTCTGCCATAGTTCTAGTGAGAAATTAATTGGATCGCGAGAGAGAAACTCAATCGGGATCGCACGAACCTGAACCTAGAAATGGATGATTTTCATGGATTCTTCCAAGAGTTTTGAGGAACATCTTGTAACCACCAACATCCATTCCGCAAAACTCCATGGTGAACACCGGAGTACCATATTCATAGCCTCTTTCAATTCAAAAATGAATTGATGTTTATTGGGTCTAGTGATTCACCTAGTAATGGAGGTCTGAGTCCCCAGGTAGTTGAGTGATCATGACAAGGATATTTTTTCCTTAGGTTTAACGGAACAATGAGAATAAAGAACCAGTTGACTACATTCGTTTATTGACGCACTATCGCAAGAAAGACCATTGGAGCATCAGTTAAACCCAAGTTGATGTTATGCATCTTTCTTTGTAAATTGTCAGGCATTTGATTATGAGTTCACTTTTCAGAGTAGAAGATGGATGAAATGGAGAAAAGACAGCCAGAATGCCTTATATCTTTGTTTTCCATGGCGTTTTATATCTCTAGAACGTGTGCAGTTTCTTGTGGAAACAGTCAAAAGTGAAATTCACTCTCTTAAGAATGTGTTTATAGAGATCGTGGTCGCCATAAGAAATCAGCGGAAAGAAGCCAGCGGTGTTGACTGTATCTTTTTCAGAACGAGTGTCTCGTATCGAGATAACCCATCGTCGGTTTTCACCCTTTTTCTCACCCGTAATAGCCATGTCATTTACAGGTAAATTGGTTAATAACAACTAAATATATAAAATTAACTAACTCCCTTTGGTCCAGTGATAAAGGAAAGTCTAGTAGGCTTTCTACCATCTGGATTTGATTCGCGTTGGCCACTGGAGCATTCACATGGTTTCTCTGGGTCCCAGGATTAGTCGGTGAACCTCGGATTATGTGTTGACCCTTAGCGTCAAACTCTTTGGTCCTTGTCAAAGATGATGCGGAGACTCCACTGGTTGGAGTCAGCGGTCCCTTGAAATCCAGATTATCTAAAAAAAAAAAAATTATCAAAAATAATATTTACCAAAAAATTACTAGAATTAGTTTATTCAAAATTTACGACTCGGCCTTATTTGACTGCTGCCAAAACATAAACTCAAAATATTTGATCTCAAACAAATTAAGGGTCCGATTGGCTTTGAGACTGTAGAGACCGCAAGCTATTTAAAAGTCTTCACAGCCAATTATTCTACAATGGCGCTTTGAAGTTCTTTTTTCTATACAGCCATTACATTCATTTTTTAATTCCATCAAGTGTTGTTTTTTAAAAGTCTGCTACTTGAAGTTGTGAGTACACAATTCTTTTTTTTAACGCTAAGTCATTGAGATTGTAAAAAGTTGGGTTACACCATGGAGCCCAATGAGTCCAATACACTGTCTAAGAGATAAGACAAGAGCGATGATGATCAAAACACGTGTAAAAAATAGGCTAAGCAAAACATGTGGCATCCATGGAAGGAGAACGAGAAGCTTCGAGACTGACTCCAGCACCGACCATCGTGAGCAAGAGCCACAGGCGGTGAAACAGAAAATCAGCATCTCCGACAAAAGCTTCAAAGTGGGACCAAAGCCGATCTGCGACCGCAACGCCACCAGAGATCCGCCAGGGAACCAGAGCGTGAGAAGCACGAGCGGATCTTCAACGCCAAAGACAAAGTTCCGGCGAAGCAAAGAGAGGTGAGCCGAGATCGAAACCTCAACAGAGGCACTGATCCAGAGAGCAACCCAACCAACGGCGGGACACAGTAGAGCAGAATCCGGACCACCCGGAACTAAACCAGTCCGATAAGCCGAGATGAAGGCGAACCGGAATCTCACAAACCACCAAAAAAAGAAAAGGAAAATCGAAATTCTCCAGAGGAAAGCACGAGAGATCGAAAACATATAAACAAACAAAAGGAAAATTACCTCCTTCTGAAAGATTTTGAAGAGTGAAGAAGGAGGAGATGAGGGGCCGTAGAGAGAGTTTTCTCTTTCTAAAAGAAAGAGAGAGAGACCCCCCTTGTGAGTACACAATTCATGACTGTTAATTATTTAAAGACTTTTACTTATATATAAAAAGTATTTTGACCCAACAATTAAAAAAAAAACTAGGATAAATAATTAGTTAGGGAATGAGTCTCTTTTTGGATAGAGTCTAGATTAATATAATTACAAATTAATGCATGAAATTACAATATAAATTACAATATAAATATCAACTAGATTTCGATCCGCGCTTAGAAAGCGCGGATTTATTTTTCTTTACAAATTTTAATTTTTATTTATTTTATTAATAGTAATTTATATTTTTAATTATGCAATTTAATTTTGATTATAATTGTTTAAACCGCATTATAAAAAGTGGGTTAATAATTTAGATTTTTTTATAAAAAATTAGGTGTTATTTGGAAGGCGATATATCGTAAAAATAAAGAGATTAAAATAACGATTTCACATTATATGTTTTAATTCGCGTTGTATCGTAAGATCGTGGTTTGGAAATATAAATATATATATATATATATATGAAAACAACCATTGTAAAAGTTATGTGGTATAATTTTAATTTTTATTGCATTTATGTAAAATATTATTTTATAAAACAACATATATTTATAAAAAACTATTATGTTTTTATATTTAATAATTAAATATTTAAGAAAGCAAAAACATAATAATCAATTTATATATATATATATAACATATGTTATAGTGGTATATATAATTTGCAAATTTGATGGAACAACCCGTTAAAAACTGCATTCAAATATAAAGCATAATTTGACGCCTTAAATATTTGAATAATATAAATATTGAATAATTTTAATATTTTTATTAAGTTTAAAATATATCAACTGAAATTAATATATATATATATATATATTTTAAACTCATGCAAATATTTTTTTAGAAAATATATAATCAAAATTGGCTAATTTATTTTTCAACCCGTTCAATGATTTAAATATTTTGCAATTTAATGGAAGAACCCGCTAAAAAGTGTAATCGTAAAAACATCAATAGTAATAAATATACATATCTATATTTGAAACAAAATAAAAAAGATAATAAAATATAATATAAATATATTTTGAATTAAATCATAAATTAGAGAATATTAACCTTTTCGTGCAGAGAATATTAACTTTAATATACAAAATAATTAATGTATAAATTATTTAATTATATTTATCCGTTGATTTAATAGTTTAATGATTGTATATACATTTGTTTTAATTTTAATTAATTAGAAAAGTGGGATCCATTATATTTTGGTTGTTTGGCTATATGTTTAGTAATTGTCTTGTTTGGAAACATGGATTGTAGAGATAATGTTATATTCCCTAATTACCCTTAATGAAATTTAATTAAATCATTAATATGAAATGGCATAATCTGTAAATAACACATGAATAAAAGGTTAGTTTTCTTTTGACTCTAATTTTTTAATAGTATTGATTTAATCATTTTATAACAAGATCTTAATTTGAGATATTGCACAAAAGGAGTTTGCGATGAAATTGTCAAGGTTATATAAACTTGTTTTATTAGACTTTTTATATTTTAATCATTACTTTATTATTTTACAAAACGATTTTTCTCTCACTTCCTCTACGTCTACTCTCTTTCTTAAAGACACCGACTATGTTTTAAAGCTTCTTTCCCGGCGTCCGGCATTTGTCGGTGTCATGCCTTGTACATACTTTTTGCTGCTACTTCCTTTCTTGTCTGATCTCATTTTAAGAAAGGATGGTACATCTAAAGTTCGGATTGATTCCGATTTTGCTTTCTGATTTCCTTCAGACTCGGTTTTTTTGGCTAGACCGGATTCTCCGATCTCCATCCACGTGCTTTATTTCCATATGAGAGACTATTTTTCTTCTTTATCTTTGTTTGAGATCTTTCTCTCTTGGAATAATATTTTGGTCGCTCTATCCATCCTTGATATGGACTTCAAAGGCTAGATATAGATTTGATCTAACCGGCGGCGAAGCTTCCTAGGTGGTGATTTTCATGCGAGATGTAGAAGCAGATCTATATTCTTGAAGCGGTCACACTCCTATGATCTAGATGGACGGATGATCGACGATTTCTTTCTTCCCCCGATGCTCAGTCTTATTTCCGTTGACTTTCCCTCAAGTCTCCACTGATATCACTCCCGCTTAGTCCTCCTTTCCTTATTGGAAGTAATATCAGAAACAAGAGTGAAGCAAGGCTTTCCTTGACGGCATCTCTGGGCTAAGATTTTATTGGATTAAACTTGGTGGTCTCAGTGAGATAAGATTGTCAAGCCACGGGTTTTGGGGAAGTAAGATCTGGTATGCTCTAATAGTACTTGCAAGATAGTTTGGAGATGATCAAGCTCGCAAGCGGTAGAGCATTAGGTCGTGGATTTCACTGGCACCGTTTGGTTTCTCCCTCTTTTTACGTTGACACGCATGTGGACACATAGCCTGGTTTTTTCCATGTCTATCAATAAATTGTGTGGATATGGGTTGTAATTTTATGAATGGTGTAAGTGTTGTGGGCTTGAAGCTACCACTTTTAATGAAATTAATATTGGTCGTCAAAAAAATCATTATTTTATTTATTTAATAAAATTGTTTTAATTTATTTTTTTCGCCTGAATAATTTTAATTTCATAAAGGACTGTTTAGTTAATCGTATGGATTAACCAATGAGGTACAAAGAGATTAGGACCAGCACATGAATAATTTTGACGTGATTTGGAAGCAATGACATGAACTATTTGATTTCCTGAGCGACGAGTGAAGGTAAATTGCATATTTGGGTATATGCCGGTGATGTGCTTAATTTCACAAACTAATTATAAAAGTTGTGATGTGCTTAAGTTGTGAATTCTCCAATCCCCGACATTCGAGTTAATCGAAGTTCACAATTTTTATTACAATTTTTATTAGTCTTTCAAAAAAAATTAAAAGTAACAATTATAAAACTTACGGACACAAACCCATTGGTTACCAATCAAAAATGTGTGTCATTATTTTTTGTTGTATAAGTTCTTATTTTCCCTCTTCGTTGTTTTGGTAAAACCATAAATACCCTTAGCTGCCCTCAGGCCCCTCACTACCATTCTTTCTTCTACCCTGTGCCTGAGTCCAGAACTCGATCTACCACTGCTTGTCCCGCCGGTCATTCACTGCCGCCGATTGCAAATCCGATCATATCCGGCAATATCGTATCGCAGATAGGTGTTTTTTGTAAGTATTTAAAACTCCGCCAGAAAATTGTTCAATCGATGCGATACCTATGCATTGGAGTTCTCTGAGTGTGTATATGTACGTATTTACGTTAAATATGTGCATGCGATTTGATTTTATCTGGCTTTCGCTTCAAGGGAATTGCAATTTGTTTGGTCGCAGGCGAATTCTGGGTTGATCAGCGATCAAATTTTGTCACTGTTTGGAAATGGCTGTGTAAGTGCTTCTCTCCCACCCCCTCCCCATTTTATTAAACTTTTGTAAATTCTGTGTGATTTAAAATTCTTTGATACAGTGTTGCTTCTGCTCCTGGGAAGGTGTTGATGACTGGAGGCTACCTCATACTAGAGAGGCCAAACACAGGGCTTGTATTGAGTACAAACGCACGATTCTATGCCATTGTGAAGCCCATCAATGAAGAAGTCAAGCCTGAAAGTTGGGCATGGGTATGTAACCTCCTCGGGTTATTCTCTTGTGTGGAGACTGCTGATCAACAATTGTTGGTTTCGTTTTTTGCTTCTTTTTCCAGCAATGGACAGATGTCAAATTAAAATCACCACAGCTCTCAAGAGAAAGCATGTATAAACTGTCACTTAAACATTTGACTCTTCAGTGCGTGTCTGCAAGGTAAGATCCGAAAGACTTTCAGAGACTTCATTTGTCGAATATAGGTGATAGAGAACTTACACCTTTTTATGCAAGTAAAAATTTCAGTGATTCAAGAAACCCTTTTGTAGAGCATGCTATACAATATGCCATAGCTGCTGCTCATTTGGCAAGCGACAAGGACAAAGAAGCATTGCACAAAATCTTCTTGCAAGGCAATCTTCAAGTCTCTGCTTTTTCATCATTTTTATTTTTTGAAGTTGAGATTGGATGTGTAAACTGTTTCTCTGAATCGGATTTGCAGGTCTTGATATCACAGTACTAGGCTCCAATGACTTTTACTCATATAGGAATCAGGTGTTCTATCTTTTCCTTTGCTGAAGACTGTCTAAATTATACTTGCATTTATTGAGTTATCCTTAATTCCTTTGATTATCCAATTCCTTCTTCTTCCGATTCTTGTACAAAATGTTTATAATCTTGTATATTCTGATAGATAGAATCGCTTGGGCTTCCAATGACACCAGAATCTCTGGGTAGCCTTGCACCTTTTGCATCAATCACATTCAACGCAGGCGAGTCAAATGGTGCTAATTGCAAGCCTGAAGTAGCAAAAACTGGCTTAGGTTCTTCTGCAGCAATGACAACAGCTGTGGTTGCAGCTCTGTTGCATTATCTTGGAGTGGTTGACCTATCTGATCCACGTAAAGAAGGAATGTTTGGTTGTTCTGATCTAGATGTTATCCATATGATAGCACAAACATCTCATTGTCTTGCACAAGGGAAGGTTGGAAGTGGGTTTGATGTCAGCTGTGCGGTCTATGGGAGTCAGCGTTATGTTCGCTTTTCTCCAGAAGTCTTGTCCTTTGCTCAGGTTCGTAATGAGAATTTATTGTCTACAAATTATCCATTAAGGATGGGAATATACTGACTACCAAGTTTTGCAGGTTGCAGTTACGGGTCTGCCATTACATGAACTTATTGGCGGCATTTTGAAGGGAAAATGGGATCATGAGAGAACCGAGTTCTCTTTACCGCCACTAATGAATCTTGTAAGCAAACAATCAGACCTAAAGTCTTACCTGAAAAGAACTGTTGTGAATCTTGCGAACTTCTTACTTAAACCTGGTGTACTGAAAAATATGTTGTCTTATATAGTTCCTTGGAGAACCTGGGAGTGGTGGATCCTCCACACCATCGATGGTAGGTGCTGTCAAGAAGTGGCAAATGTATGATCCAGAGAAGGCACGGGAAAATTGGCAAAAGCTGTCCGATGCAAATTTGGAACTGGAAACTAAGCTAAACAATCTAAGCAAACTAGCCAAAGACCACTGGGATGTTTATCTAGGAATCATTAAAACTTGTAGTGTGCTTACTTCTGAAAAGGTAGTTTTCCATTTGCTGCGTATTGATTTCATTAGACATTTTACATCAAGGTGCAGTTTGGTTCATTTGCCTCTTGTATTATGATGTTTAGTGGGTGCTACATGCTACTGAACCAATCAACGAAGGAATTATTGGAGAACTCTTAGGGGCAAGAGAAAGTATGTTGAAGATCAGGATTCTTATGCGGCAGATGGGTGAGGCTGCTGGTGTTCCGGTAAGTTATTGCTTTATTCTGCTTCATGTCTCAATTGACCAATTATGAATGATAACTACGTTCTTATGCATACAAATTGACTTGTGTAGCATCTTCATTGACAACTGCAGATAGAGCCTGAATCCCAAACTCAACTTTTGGATTCTACAATGAATGGTGAAGGTGTGCTACTTGCTGGTGTTCCTGGGGCTGGTGGATTTGATGCCATATTTGCAATTACCTTAGGGGATTCTAGCAGCAAACTGAGCCAAGCATGGAGTAGACACAATGTTTTGGCCTTGTTGGTGAAAGAAGATCCACACGGCGTTTGCCTAGAAAGTGGTGATCCACGCACCACAGGTATTACTTCGGGCATTGCATCAGTTCATCTCGAGTAAGCAACATTATTTGGCAGTGTCCAATCAATTAGGCACATCACCAACTCCAAGTTTGGTTGAGTATACTCTTTTGCATATAGACTTCACCGACCCATTGTAAGTCTTTAACTCTTGGAAAACATAAAAGCAGGTTGATTTAGAATGTTCTTGTTGGTGTTTGTGTTTATTCCACCGTTACTGGTATGTATACGGTTGAAAGAGTGTTGGACAAGAATTTATTGAAAGGAACCAAATCTACCAGTAATCTTTACAAGAGCAAACAGGTGATGGAGATTTTCTTTGTATATGTGTATACAGTTGGCTGTGCCCTTTTAGTCTCTCTCTTTTCTCTTCTTCATCTACATTTAGCAATATGTGCGTCATGTCTGGTGAATATCCTTCGAATTTTAGCTGCCATTCCATCTGGTGTAGATTTATTTGCATTGTTGGTGAAATCGATCTTGTCTGGGGTTTGCTTCAAACTCTTGATTACCATTTCTGTTCGAGCTCTTCCCTCATTCGAGCTTTTGCATACATGGTAGAGATCACCAAATATAGCCACCTGGATGGTGTGAGCTTAGCAACCTTCTGATGAACTCTGCTTGAGCTTAAGAAGCTTCTCCATACAACATCATTTTGATCAATGGGCATTCTTTCGATAAGGTTTCCTTCATCTACAAGACCAGAATGGCTACAAGCATTGAGAACACTGACATACACTACACCACATGATCTGATTCTACTAAACCTTCTTTACTCATATGTGAGAACATTCTTAAAGCTGCTTCTCCTTCTCCATGCAAGGCAAGTCAGATTATACCTACTTTCCATCCTCTTAAATATATGCAACGCCTTCCCAGATAGCAGCGTCATTAGCAAAATACACAATATTGTTGTAGATATGAGGAGAAACAGCATTTAGATGCAAGGATTTGACAATGCGCACCCAAAAACGATATTGAGGATGATATTTGGCCGGTGGAGGTAAGGAGCCATCGGATAGTCACCATTGGAGCTTAGAATAGTGAATAAGAGGAAGAAACATGAATGAATCGAATATGAAAGTGAGAGTTAAGCTCTAATACCATATTAGAGGAAATGAATCGAGAGAGAATTTTAAAAATATCATTTCATTCATCACAAAAGTCAGATAACATGGACTCATTCTCTTATATAGAGAGGGTACAATACAGATTATAATACAAAATATCTAAAATGCTTAAACCAAAGAAAACCGACTAAACCAATATCACAGTTGCATCCAAAATATATTAGAGAATGAATCGAGAGAGAATTTGGATATCAATTCATTCATCACAAGACCCAGTTAACATTGTACACTCCGTCTCTTAGATATGGGTTCAATAAAACTTATAATAGAAAATATCTAAAATGAGTTGAACAAAAAAAATGATCCATTAAGGGATTTGTTTTCCGAATTCTTCTTTTTGAACTCTTGTTATTTGTTCAGGTCAGTCTTTGTAGGAGATCAAACCCGTAAGGGAATCATCATTCACAAAACTACAATAATTTATGAAATAATTAAGTAGAAAATACAAATCTTTTATAAAATTAAGTAGATGGAAAAAGTATTTTCGAAACCAAAATTTGAGTAGCACAAATACGAGTCTACCCCTCAAAATTCGAACACGTAAACAAGTGATGCAAGTTGATAGAGACGAAATGATGCTGACTACGATTTCGTAGGATTTCGTAGGGTTACTACCATGTGTAAAAAGGATGACACAAGCTTCTCCTGTCCATAAGATTGCTTTCCCGCCAAAGAACATTAAATGCTCGATATCACAGAGATTTGCAAACAATAACATACATTTGTATATATCTATGGGTAATCGAAGGAGACCTGATATTTGCCTATATATTATGGTGAGTTGGGACATTTGTTGCAGAAGAAAATATAATAATAACCCGAGAACATGAGTAGTAACAAGTAATTTTTGAGAGTGAGAACAAAAAAGCAGATTCAGGAAGAGTCGTCGATTAAGGTATGTTCAATATTTGACTTATATTTCATGGCCTCATGTGTTTCCGTTGTTCTTCATTGTCCAACAACTTTAAGACCTTAAAGAAACACACTTAATAATGGTCATAAATATACCACATATATTTATACAACATTAAACCGTTCCCAATTTGGAAACATTGCTCTCCCCAAAACATAATAATTTAAGCTCCCATGACTTATGATTGAAGTTTCGAGATAAGTCCATAGTAGCAGATCTAAAAAAAATTGTTAGCTAAAATTCGGTTATTGTTGAGATTTTGTCTTGACAGAGGTGGATTGCTATATTTTCAGGAACTAAAGACACAACAAAAATGATGGGCCGTCTAATACTTCTCGTTTGAGGAGAGTGCACCACACTTAATAATGGCCATAAATGTACCACAAATATTTGTACAACATTAAATCGTTCCGATTTGGAAACATTTCTCTCACCAAAACATAATGTTTTAAGCTCCCATGACTTATGATTGAAGTTTTGAGATAAGTCTGTAGTAGCATATCTAAAAATTTGTTGGCTAAAATTCGGTTATTGTTGAGGTTTTGTCTTGACAGAGGTGGATTGCTATGTTTTCAGGAACTAAAGACACAACAAAAATGATGGGCCGTCTAGTACGTCTCGTTAGAGGAGAGTGGGAAAAGGCTGTGATAGGAAAGTGGGATTTCAAGGTGGATCCGAGTAATTGTAGCTATGGGATAATGGTGCAAGAAAGCGAGAACCATACACTGTTGGAGATGGTGAGGGCAAGGTACCAGATCCAAGACATAGTCATGCTTTCATACCAGTTCCCATTGGCTATGTTGGAGCCCGAAGGAAAAAAGAACGCTTCCACTTGACATCAAAGAAGATGGAGATGTGGAACTCTTCATGGCTGTTAGGGTGGAGCACATGGAAATATCACTATGTGTTACTGTTTGTTCTTTGGCAATAGGCATATATCATTTCCATCGACGCTCGGATTTTGAAATGTTCGGGTTACCACATGAGTTTGGAGAGACAAGCTTATCTTTAGGCATCCAACAACCTAGTTACTTGAAAACTCCCATGAAGGTGAAAAGTAGAAGTAGTTGGAGAACAATCACAGAGACTGATGCAGCAAATTGCTGGGATGCTCTTTTGGCTACCGGCTACCGGAACTGTCCCATTTTTCCTGACTTGTTTGGAAAATATAATGACATGCGGCGATAGCCTTCTTAACAACACTGAAACACAAAAATCAGACCCAATAGACGACGACCATTCATCCACAGGATCATCCAGTGGGCCAACGGTGGGATCTCCTTTCACACCTGGTGGATCTAAGTATTTTGGGCAAAAATGGTTAGATGATTCAATGTTGGGGACGACAATAGGCAATCTTAGCATGCGGACAAACGAGCTGTAAGGTAATAGTTTTAGTTACTATTTAGGGTACATATTAATAGAAACTCTATTAAGAGCTAGTGCTAATGAAATACTATACAAGAAATCTTGAGAAAGAGGCAACTGGAATTGCAGAGATTATAAGGTATAAATACTCTGAATATTTAAATAGGTTTGTTAACGAATGCAACTTATTATTTAACGACTAAATTAATAATGACACAATGAAGTACTAGTATGTAAGAAGGTGGACAGAGGGAAAGGAATATTGATTGAAGAATGCGGTGTTGAACAATCTTCGATAGATCTAACTCTAGGCCAAGAACAGTTTGGGGCCTTTGACCAACATAGTTTCAACATGCTCAGCAAGGGTGATTATCATGATAAAAATATATGTTCATTTGTTACTATATTAACATTACTAGTTAGAAATCAAACGTTGCAGTTACTTACTACTAACCCATTTTGAAACTAAACAGGATTGACGCGCAACGTTTCATGCCAACAAGTGTTAGTGTTATGGAATAAATATTTTCTCCTAACGAGATGAATGGGTAAAAGAAGCTGGTATTAATATGCTGAAGAAGATTATTGGAACAACTGCTGACGCCCAAGAGTACACCCGCACAGAAATGATGGACACAAAAATTCCAAAACCTGTAGATGGCATTATCCGCCTAGTAGATATAGTGGACACTGAGATAATAGTCTGGGGAAAGACCTGAAAAACATAACAAAGGTAAGAATCATTTTGATTACAAGACATAATGGACACAGTATAAGGAAACTATATCAACACAGAAAACTGTTAACTGACAACTTGTTTAATGGCAAAGGTAAAGATGGCATGAACTTTGCTAACAAGAAACAAGCAGAAAATTAGGATTCATTCTAGCAAGCCGCATAATCATGGAAAAACTATTCTCTGAAGAGCAGTTAAATGTGCTTAAAAAGGAGGCAGAGCGTGCTAAGAAAATATTAGAAGCAAATAACTGTCCAAAAATTGGTAGACAAACAAATTTTGTATCTCTATGTGGAAATAGGAATGTGGGAGTTTGGCCAGACATATAAATGCGTGGTGGGAGTGATGCCCAGAACATTGACATCTCTTTCGCTTAATACATATGATAGCGAAGGTACTATTTTGTGTAGCCTCTAAAAAATTTGTTTAATAGGGTAAATAATCACTACAAAAAAAGTCCTCATTCATAGCATATTACAATAGCTCATTTTACTACACTGCTATCGTAGATGTTTTTAAAAATTTCAAACTCTATAATAGCATTCGATAAATACTATAATAGAGTTTCAATAAGCGGAAAGCCAATATTAGCTTTTCCGCCAAACATTTAGCTAAACACTTATCCAAAATCACTAAGCGGGAGAAAAAAATGACTTTTAGAGCCAACACTTAAAAATTTATCTCATTTTTTTTGGGCATAAAACTTTTTTTCCCTCTCTTCCTCTTTTTCATCGTCTTTCTTCTTCCTCCTCCTCACCCAAACCCTAAAACGAGTTTCACCCTCTCTACCTCTCTATCTCTCCACAGCCTTGCTCCGCCTCTCCCCACGCCTCCTTCTTCATCTCCCGTTCCCTCTGACCCCAGCTCACCAAAACCCTAACTCCATCTCCGCCCATGTATCCTTGTCTTTGCAGAAGCCGACCCAGCTCCTCTCCCTCCGCTTCTCTCTGTCGAGCAAGTGTGGCGAATATTGAACGAGAAGAAGCCAGATGCTGAAACCAATGAGCGTGAGAGGGATTATCTTCCCTGATTGGATCTAGATTTTCCTCGCTTTATGACTGAATTCGTGATGCCAAGTCCATGTTCATAATTTCTTGTCAAAATTAATTCTCTTTTTAGTTTATGATTATAATTTGAGGAACCCTATTCCTCAAATTTCAATTTCCTGAGATTTATATGGATCTTACTCTAAAGAGGAAGTCGATCTAGTTCCAAAACATATCTTACTTCTATATGGACACCCTGTTTGTTTCTTATGGCTAATTACCGTGAAGTAGCTGCAAAGGCCGCTCTAATTTACAGTTACAAGGAAGCTGCTTCTAGTTTCTCAGCTAAGCTCACACCTGAGAAAGTGGCCGAGACATCCAGTACGTTTGTTCATCAGCATTTTACTTGCTCGTTTACGTTTTTTATACTATATGTGGCGTTAAGTCATTCAAATGTCTTGTTAACTTAGAAAGCATTTGCATCCAGTAGCGTCTCTATTCGATTTGAAATGTAGAAATACAATGTTATTTGGATCAAATCAAGTGCTTGTGATCATTGACTCGACTAGGACCTTTCACAAAATACGGTTGAAACAATGAAACTTCGTATGACTTGTGTAGAATTCAATTGTGATTACGGTTGATATAAAAATCACTTTTTCGTCTAGGTTCACAAAAAGTTTTCTGATTTGTTTGTTGATCTCATTACGGGTTTTGGTTTTAGAGTAAGCTTCAAAGTGAAGTTCTTAAAGAAGGAATCCCAACTGTTAAGGACGAATTTGACAAGAAGAAACGTAACTTTGTTGAGATAGTTGAGTTTCTGATTGGTCTGAAGAACTATGACCCGCAAAAGGATAAGCGTTTCAGTGGATCTGTCAAGCTCCCACACATTCCTTGCCCCAAAATGAAGGTCTGTATGCTTGGAGATGCTCAACATGTTGAGGAGGTGAATTCATCTCTCTGATTTATTTATCAATATGTTGGAATGTGTACTTGAAATGTTGATGCTTATCGGAGATTAATGAAAAAGTTTTTGGTTTGGTATTGATAGGCTGAAAAGATTGGACTAGACTACATGGATGTCGAGGCTTTGAAAAAGCTCAACAAGAACAAGAATCTAGTGAAGAAGCTTGCCAAGAAGTACCATGATATTTTGGCTTCTGAATCAGTCATTAAGCAGATTCCCCGTCTTCTTGGTTCTGGTCTTAACAAGGTATGCTTACTTTTGGTGATTTTTGGATTCACTGTTTGTTTTATCACATTCATTACGTATTTCCCTTATGGCTTTACCTAATATGTTGTATTATGAATACTATATTTTCCAAGAGTTTTCCTTGGGTAGTTATGACCCAGAGGCAACTGTTGCGTTTAATCAAAATGTATCTGATGCTTCAACAATGTAAGAGAGGTATATAAGCTGAGGCTTTACTTTTGACATAAACTATATAGCACAAGGCTGTATATCTCAGAGTTTATTTAACTATTGTCTTATTTTACAGGTATCATTCTCATATATACACCAATGGGACAACCTGTGATCTTATAGGAACGCCACGAGAAGTTGAGTTATATCCTAGTGTCTGCTGATTTGCATTTGCTGATGGAATTATGGATTCATTATTCTTGAAATTTCTCGTTGCAGGTGAGATTTAGAATTACGAGTCCAAATGCGGCATTAATGGCAGACATTGTTGGCTCAAAGGTAACAACAGAGGAAGAGCTAGATTCACACCTTAGAGCTTAGAGCTAGATAGGATTTTTGGATGAGCTCATTAGCCTTTTGGTTTTGTTTGTATAATGTTAGTTTTACTTTGTTTAAGACTTAAATGTATTTTACGATGTTAGTTTATGTAACTATGTAAGATTGTTTTTGATTAATGTAATATTATTTTTATGTATGTTGATGATTTATGAGAAACATTATGTAAATTAAATTATAAATATTTTGTAAAACAAAATTCAAATAAATGAATATATATATATATATATGTATATATAATTAAATATATTTATATAGCGATAAAAATATGCTATAACATTAAATAAAATAGCACTAAACATGTGTTATAAAAAATATATTAAAACAGTGCTATAATAAAACGAAGATATGATAGCATGTCAAAAACGCTATTGTATCGGTGACACCTATCATAGCTGCGGATGACATAGCATTTATGAAAACGCTATGTATGACATACGATAGCATAATTTTCGCGCTGACAATGTGCATATTTGTTGTAGTGAATGTATAATGTGATATCCTAATTAACAAATCTATACAGGTCTCACATAACTACAGACCATAAGTGCACCAGTGTACGCATCTGAAACTAATATTCACAAAAGATCTATCAATGCTTTTGATTTCATGTGTCGGATTATTAACTGGTGTTGCAACTGTTGGATGCCGGATTCCAAAACAATGCATGAGGGTGAAGCTAGCAAAGCTAATAGCGAGCCACTGGTTGGGAACATTGGGGAGGGGGCAGTCAAAATGGAGACTGATGACTCTGACAGCGATGAGTGTTTCAATAATGGTCTGTGACGAATATATATTATTATAGACTAAGAAAATAAGTAACATTGTATCTTTTTGTTAACAACGTTATGGTCTTTTTGGACTGTTAATGGAAACTTTTTTTGTTATGAAGGCTTTGTTAGAAACAGTCCAATGGAGCTCTACAATGGAATGATGTTCAAAAATCGAGACGCATTTAAAATACACATGGCACTTTATGCACTAGCCCATAAATTCCGGTTCAAAAACAAGAAATCAAATCCAGGCATGATGATACTTGAGTGTGTTGGCGGAAACTGTCCATGGCGGGTTTATGCCATAAAATGAGTAACTCATACTTCTACCAAATAAGGTGTATATGTACGGATCACAAGTATACGGTTGACGAAAGGGCCGAGTTCCAAAGACACGCTACAACAGAAGTGATCAGAGATATGATGAGGACAAGGTTCTCAGGACGTATTACTGGACCAAGGCCGGCCATTGTTCGCGAGATAATGTGTGATGGTCATGACACCCACATCTTGTACTGGAAAGCTTGGAAATCTAGGGAGATTGCAATGGATTCAGATAAGGGATCAACCGGAGAATCATTCAAGTTGTTGCCGAAATACTTGCATATGATGGTCACCACCAATCCAGGATCACTAGTTTTTCTTGAGGCAGATCTCTACGAGGGAATTGGGGAAAGATTCAAATACATGTTCTTTGATTTCTGTGCATCTATTGCGGTTTCCAGTTCATGAGAAAAGTAATCATTGTAGACGGGACTTTCCAAAAAAATAAGTACGCAAGATGTCTCATAACAGCAAGCACACAAGATGGAAACTACCAAGTGTTTCCACTAGCGTTTAGTGTTGTTGACGGGGGAAATGAAAAAGCATATATGTGGTTCTTCAAAAAACTACAAGTAGTTCCTGACAGTGAAGACTTGGTTTTCATCTCAGATAAACACAGTTCAATCATCTCAGCTTTACACAAGGGAAAAACGAATTACGTTTCATATATATAACTCTTACCCTCTTACTATACATAGGAGCTGTTAAAATATGTCATTAGTGTTAAATGTGTATTTGTAAACACGGGAGTAATAGTTTCATTATACAATATATTGCAAAAAACTTGTTTTGGTTAACAATTCTGTTAGTGATAATATTCATATATATAGTGACTATGAAGTGTTTATAGGGCTAGTGGGACGTTTACCCAAAATCCTATCAATATTTAGATATATCTGAATATGGTTTATAAAATGGATAGTATTTAAATATGTTATAGGACTTTCTTAACATCTAACTATAATTATGGTTATATTTAAATATGTTATCAGTCTCTTTGTAGATATATATGTAAGTAGATATAAAATAGTTAATGTATAAGAGAAGGCTAATGTACACATGTTTAGGCAAATTGGTATACATTGTTTTGGTTGTTAACACACCAGATAGTATCATAATAAAATACATAGTGACTAATTGGTTATGATGAGGCTAATATTTAAATGTGTGGCAGGTTTATCCAAGATCCTGTCACTGCGTCTGCATTGTCCACCTACAACGGAACATTCAAGCAATCTTACAGAAAAGACATCTCTCCTACCTGGTGTCTAGATTTGGACGTGCATATAGAGTCCCAGAGTTCAGAAACCACTTCTATGAGATTGCCAACATTGATAGAGACTGTGCTGAATATCTATCAAATATAGGTATGCAAGCATGGATGCGCTCCCATTCGGTTGGAAAAGGACAGAATATAATGCCAACAATATTGCAGAATCCTTGAATGCACTCAGTAAAGCAAGGGACTATCCAATAATACCAAGGCTACTATTATGGAATGGTTTCATGTTCGCAGAGATGCCTCCAAAAATTCTAAAACTAAACTAACACCACGAGTCTACAAAAAAATCATCAATAAATTTGAGGTATGCACAGGTTTCGAAGTCATGAATATCAATAAAACAAATTTCGAAGTCCGAAACAAAGAAGAGGTGTCCTATCACGTTGAGTTGCATATGAAGACATGTAGCTGCTATGAATTTCAAATGGTTTCCATTCCATGTACACATGCAATTGCAGCAGCAATGAAAGCAAAAGTGGAGATTGAATCGCTTGTGTCTAAGGAATTTAGTACAACATTTTGGAGAAGTGTGTAAGCAGAGAGTATTTACCCAGTGTTTGTTAACAGTAAAAACATTGGGATGGATCATGAGGTGGAATATGCAGAATTACTTCCCCCTCCCCACTGACAAGGAAATTACCAGGGAGGCCACGTAAGAAAAGGTTTCTTTCGCATGGGGAGATAAGGGTAGTATTGGTAATACATTTGCAACACTGATATGTAGTAATGCTAAGTTCATAGTTAACCATATAATTAAAAATTTGTTTTGTTATTTTGCAGGATGATGGACAACGAAAGTTGAAGGTATGTAGCCGTTGCAAGGGGACTGACCATAACCACACAACATGCAAAATTCCTATATGAATGAAGCTAATGTGGAATATGGCAAGGTAGCCACTGAAATGTGTTTTGGAATATAGGTTGGATTTGGGTTCGACCAATTTTAAACTACTTTTGATATATTAAGACGGGAAAACCCCAACGGCCCATGTCATACTTAAAAACAGTGTATGGCATAGTTAGAATAATGCTGCCATCCACTAATGTGAAATATAATTTTGTTTTATAGTTGTTGGTACTGGATTTCCCTCTAGGAAATCCAACCCATTAACAAATAAAACAAATGCCCATATTTATGAGCCCGTTCCAGAAGCAAAGATAAAGAGACGAGCCGATTCATTTGTTGGGCCCAAACGAATGGCACTTTGACAAGGCCCAAGTGATGCCGAAGTAAGAGGCGATCGAGCTCGAGCTCGGCAGCAGACAACGTGGAGATAGAGCAACTCGGTCTTCGTCGGTTCAACTGATCCACGTAAATCTCGGAGATCGTTATGAAGGCAAGGCCGAAATATCGGAACAAGAAGGTCAAAGTCGAGACTATTTAAAGAAGAAGTGGTGATTCACTCAAGACATTCCAACCCTAACTTAGAACACTTCGACTAGATAGCTCGATCATCATACTTTGTACTCTCTTTTCGATTGTGTTTGTTCTATCTCGACGATCAATCTCAATAAAGTCTTTGATTCATAGGAAACTATACCATTTCTATATCCTAAAGTCCAAATCCACGAATACAAATTCTTAGCGTGAATCCCGGATCTCACATTTGGCGCCGACTGTGGGGACTATCTATAGTTTTTCCTGTCTTAAGAATCAGATCTTAGATCCGATAGATCGAGATGAATCCCGACCAATCTGGCTCTCCCAGCGCCACACCACCAATCGACCACCCTCAAACGGTCGACAACGTTCCTCAGAACACCACCGGAGTAAGAATCATGGGTCAGACCGATGGCGTGTTGACGAGCTCTGCCTCATTCTCCACGGCCTCGGCACCAGCCGGCTTAGTCGCCCAAACGATCGCGACGAGCCAGACGATCTCGCTGAAATCCGAGCAGAAACTGGGTGTGGGTGAGAAACGATTCAATTCCCACCCCTGGAGGTGGATCTGGAATAACCAGACCTAACTCACCACTGCCTTCTGCTCTACAGCGACAAGGCCCAGATGATCTCGCTGAAATCCGTTCGATGTTATGCCTGCTGGTAAACCGAACGAGGAACAACGAGGCAAGTGCACGGGCCCAAGAGATCACGAACCGCTCTCTGGCCGCGCAGCTCGATGAACAGGAAAGGCGCATTAACGCCCGTCTCGAAGAGCTAGCTAGCCAAAACCAGGGGGTAGGTCAGCACATGATCCACGAACCCCATAAGTTCTCCACCGTGTACGCGCTTGGACTTCTCCCAGGTAGTAACTCCCCCGAGAGCGTCGGGAAGTTTCGCTAATACTTCAAGTAGCGGCCTCCGCCCCATAATGACCCCTATCGCGATACCGACACCATTCACTTCGAGGTCAATGGTCACAGATCCAACCGGATCAGGGAACCGACCATTACTCGGGCCACCACTTTTCCCGAATAACTCCAACATCCGGCCGAGGCAACTAGGAGGCTCTTCTTTCGCCTCGAGCTCGGGACCCGTTATACGGTACAGTTCCGAACGCCGCAGGTCGACCAGATGAGATCGATTCAAACAATCGATCTCCTCGACCCCATTTTCCCGGAACAAGCGTCAAACCAGGCACAAGTCCAGTTCACGCCTACGGTAGGCGATGAACACGATATGCTTAGACAGTACATCGAATAGGCTATGGCCCAGTTCAACAGTCTGAGCTCGAAAGTTCATATGGCAACGAGCGCGGCGCCCGACATCGATCGAGTGATCGAAGAAACGCGACAAACGCCGTTCACAGACCGGATCGCCTTCGCAAGGATCTGAGAAATCAAGAAAACTAAATTTCCTGAATTCTCTGGGAAGTCAGACCCGAAAGCTCATATCAGGGCATTCCGACTAGCAATGGCAAGGGTATACCTTACCGACGAGGAGAGAGAGCCGGCTTTCTGCAGGCTCTTCGCTGAAAACCTATCGGGCTCCGCCCTAGAATGGTTTGCCGGACTGGAAGAAAGGTCCATCGACAACTTCACCCAGTTCATGACGGCTTTCCTCAAACAATACTCCGTCTTTATCGAGGAAAAGACTACTGAGGCAGCTCTATTTGGCGTCTCTCAAAAACCCGATGAATCGCTTCGCTCGTACATCGACCGATTTAAGGAAATAAAATCCAAAATAGCAAACCCACGAGACGAAGTAGCTATAGAAGCACTGCGACGTGGACTATGGTATTCAACCAGAATCCGCAAGGAAATAACAGTCCGCGAACCTCAAACACTCGATGATGCCCTTCATTGCACATCGGCCTTTGCTCGCCTCGAGGACGAAACCACGGCCCTCAGAGAAAAGCATCAAAAAGAAAAGAACCCGTCGGGCTCGCAGAACTCGAACTCAAAAAAGGATTCACGTAAATCAGGAAACGTCAATGCGGTCGAAAGCCCGAAGAGCTCGAAGAAATTCGAGTTCGAGAAGGAAAAATTCTGTGAATTTCACAACAAAAGAGGACACTCGACTGAAGATTGCTATACTCGAGCTAAAGCCGAGGCTCAAAAGCGAGAGTCCGAAAGCAAACAAGACTCCGAAGTCGAGGAGCAAACTCCATCCGACAAAAAGGAAAGTAAACAGACCAAAGAGTCGAACACCAAGAGGCCTTCTCAGAATAAACGAGAATGGACGAAGGAGCCGAAATCTCCCGAAACACTCCCTCAGGGGTCGCGGAAGCGAGTTGAGTTTATTCTCGGCGAGCTCAGCCTGAGCGGCACCCTGGAAGGTTCGGCGTTATCTCCACCTCCGGCTCCTGTTAAGAGTTTACGCTCACGAATCAATCTCCCTCGTCTCTGCAGGGGGGGGGGGTGTACGGGCTATACCCCCTAAACGAATCGACTTCATCTTCGGTGGCTCCAAGCTTTTCCGAGACTCGGTCAATTCAATCAAAGCTCTTCAAAGAAGAGTCGAGACCGACAAAGGGGGGAAAATCCCAATGATAGGTCCAGACCACGAGATCACTTTCCACGAGAGCGAGACAAGCAACCTCGACAAACCACACGACGACGCTCTCCTCGTTTGTCTAGTAGTGGGAGATGTCGAACTCTGATACACCATGGATTTTAGGGATTTTAACCATGGTATATGTGTTATTTATCGAGTCTTTTACTATGCTTTAGAGTCTTTTCAGGTGTTTATTAGGTACAAGCACATTTGGAGCATATTTAGTGATTTTGGCACTTTCTGGAGCTAATTGGAGTATTTGGCCGAGAGATAGAGTTCACTGTTGATATTTCCGAGCTGCAACGATCGTCACACTTATGGCATCGATCGTTGCACCAGCGAGATGGGCCAAATGACGGTTTAATGAAGAACGATGAAATTGCAGTTTTGCCCCGAAGTTCCTGATATTTACAAAGAAGCCCCAAAACGTGTTTTAGGTTATAAATAGAGTTTTTTAAGCCAATGTTTAGGGGGGGCTTTCACAAGATTTTCTTACGTTAAGTTTTACTCAGAGAGAGTTGAGGGGTTGATCCTGATCTCGAAAGAGACTTGATTTTGAACCCCAGTTCTTATTTGATTATATGATATTTGGTTTTCTATTTATGATATCTTCTGTCTCGATGAATATGTCTGAGTAGATCACCTGTTAGGTTGAAGGATTCTCATTAGGAATTTCAGAGAATTATAGTTTAAATCAATCTGTAGAGATTCATATCTGCTAGTTCTTTATCTAAGTTGTTCTTAATGCTAAATCTGAAGTAGCTAATCAGAATTATGATGTTAGGTTGATTAGTTCAGCGGAAGTTGGTTAATTTAACTAGAAAGAACCTAGATAAGCAATTAAACTTTGCGCAAACGGAAGTTTGGTTTAGGATAATTGTGAACACATCAAACTAGGGAATAATGCTGGTTTAATCTGTTAGTTCTCGCAAACGAAAGTTTGGTTTGCTGCACTTAGACTTAGAGAATTATCGCAAAGGAATTTGGTTAATTCTATATCCGTGTTTGAGTTCTAGAACAGTTATTGATTAGATCTAGATAGATTGATTGCTTGCGTTCCTGATTTCCTGAGAACTCCTGAAACCTAACGCCTTGCCTTCTTGCTTACAAACTCGCTTGATTTACTTTGCTATTTCGTTTACTATTTTCACATCTGCTTCGCTTAATTTAATCTGAACTACTAATAATCTATTGTGTGACTGAGAGTCCTTGTGGGATTCGATACCTTATATACTACGATTGCATTAACTGTGCACTTGCAGTAGAATATGGATAATTCTTGACCTATCAAGTTTTTGGCGCCGTTGCCGGGGACTCTTTGAGTTCACCAATAGATTTAGTACTAGGAATTAGACTAGGCATTCTTTTTAATTTTCTTGTTTACTCACGTTTTTGATTTTTGGATTCGCAGGGATTCGCACTGCATCGATCGTTGCCACCCTGCATCGATCGACACAAGGCGAGAACAGCGATGCTGAGATCTGACACGTTCAATAGGTTCCGCGCCATGGAGCCTGTGATTTTGATTCGCGGTGAAAACGGCGTTTTACGAGACCAAGAGGGTCACATATGCAACGCAAAAGGTCAGAAAATAGATGGGGAAGGAAACCCCATCTTACCAGATTATCATGTATTGGTTGGGCAAGTAGCTGAGATGCAGAATAAGATAGATGACATCCACGACATCTTACTTAGGGAGAGACAGTTCCGAGCAGAGGCAAAAACTGATAAATTTGCAGAGGTACACTATATGGCTAGAGCCGACTCTTATGGACATACATTGGGACATCAGCAGAGACAAGGTTCTAAGCATGCTCAAGGATCAAGAGACCATAATTATACTTCCTATCTGGCACCTCCTACACAAAGGAGCAAACTAGAGATGATGATAGTGAAGGATAGTTTGGTGTTAATCCTGATTCAGTTCTTCAGATTAAACTCACCTAAACATGCCAGATCTAGGTTCTCTTGCAGAATCATAAAGGATCTCACCTGTTACCTTGTTTATGCAGCGGAAAGAGGAGGTACGGGTCAGAGATCAGCAGAACCACCAAGTGATAGCTCCTCCAAAGGCTCACACACGCACACAGCAGGAAATTGGCTGCTAGACCGAAAAGAGAGAGGCGCAGAAGAGAGAGAGAGGTGGCGCGCAGGCTTGGGAGAAATTGGGTGGCTAGGTTAAGTTTTAATCATAAAACTTATGCCTAATTCCTTTTGGGCTTTTGGGCCCAATTCCCTAGTCTGATTAAATCCCTTCTATCTCTCTAAGTACAGTAAATGCCTAGCACTTTTACCGTACTTCTGCTAAACCGTTCCTACACATTTTCCTGTTAGCTTAGGCGTGTGACCCATATGGGATCATATAATAAAGGCAATAAGTCCAAGACTTATAGATCATGAGCGGACTCTAGCAAGCCATCATGACCCCCAGTATTATATGACTTATGTCTGATCATTGACATACTCTTACTTTCTAGAGACATTACAGAGATTACTGGACATAATTCCAACAATCTCCCACTTGTACTGGAATCTCTGTATTCATATTCCTTTTGTCTCAATATCTCGATTAGTCATAAGGCAAGATGAGTGTCATCCTTATAAAGCCTAATCTTGTTCATCGGACTCTGATTTGATACTGACAATCCAAACGACTCGGGAAAGTCCGTTTGAGCATGGCCATGCATTTTCCAGTATTCAAATCTCCGATTGGCCTAGAGATATTCATTCCATTTATATTGGAGGGACAAATCCCGTCTTGTTCCATCACTGTAAACTACTCATTTCATAATACACCCAAACAAGGTCCTTATAACTATCGCTTAACGACAGCATTAGACAATGATCAAAGTGCATTAGTTCATGTGCAGTCACATGCATGCGAACTCAGGTCTAAGGACTATACTCTATAGTCGTAGTAAGAATCTCTTATGACACAGATATAAATATCCTGAAGAGTTCTTATAATCGGGTCATGTCCGGTCGTATGTACCCTACATACACCTATGTACTGACTTTGATGCCGCGCATCTATGACACACTGAGACTTTGTCATAAGTCACATACCAATCTAGTCTCACACGGTTGTTGGTGTTCCAATTTCAACAACCTTCGACTAGGGACAGGATGATATAAGCCATCTATCAAATATAGGGTCTCATGATCAAGCTAAATGACTTTGATGACTCAAGATCAAGTCACTTACTTCGATGACCTATAAAATGGTTCACATCATTTTGGAACGATTATTTCATCACAGTTAAAATAATCTTGAAATAATAATTTCATTAAACATCTTAAAATGTTTTACAAGAACATATCAATGACTAAATAAAGCCCTTTACTAACTCCCACTGAAATTAAGACTACATCTTAATTTCACTTATCCTACAGCAACAGTCCGCGACTCGTGCTTAGGCCTAAGGAGTGGCTTCGTTAATAGATTAGCAACGTTCACATTGGTTGAAACTTGCTGATCTACTTAACACCTCTGTCATTTATCTCACGGAATAGGTTATACCTACCCTCAAGATGTTTGGACCTCTGATGTGCAGCTAGTCTCATCTATGCTGGGAATCACATCGAGTTCAGTGATGAACTCTTCTTTCCAAACAACCTCTTTCGCCGCTATCCAAACTGCGAAATGTTCAGCTTAAGTCATGGAGTCAGCAACAGTGCCTTGCACCGCCAGACAGACACAAGATATAACCGGACTGTGACCGGAAATCATCTTTGTCTGTTGGAAACTTGCCTTTCAGACTCTACTGACTTGTAGCACCTCACTTTCTCCGTAAATCAAGAACTTATCCTTAGTATTCCTCAAATACTTTAGGATATTCTTTACGGCAATCCAGTGATTCTTTGCTGGATTTGACTGGTCTTTACTTGTCTTGCTTAACATTAAATCAACATCAAAACAAGTACGTGTCATGGCATATATGATAGATCCAATTGCCGACGCATATGGAATCTCATCCATGCATTCAAGCTCAGCAGATATCGTAGGATACTGTTTCTTGCTTAATATATTGCCATGTGACATTGGCATAAAACCCTTCTTGGAGTGCTGAAAACGTGTAGGACTTTGTCAATTTAAGAATCCTGACTTTGTCCTACCAGCTCTTTTGAATCTCTATCTTTAGATCCAAAATCCAAGAACATACGTGGCTTTACCCATGTCAATCATTAAAACCAACTCCCAAGCCAGTCCTTTACCGACTGCAGCATTGGGACGTTATTTCCTAGAATCAGTATGTCATCGACATACAATATGAGAAATGCAACATCGCTCCCACTTATCTATTAGTAAACGCACAGTTCCATTTCGTTCCTGTTCAGGTCAAAACCTTGACTATTTCAACAGAACGAAGATTCCAACTCCGATATGTTTGCTTCCATCAATGAATGGATCGATGAAGCTAACTTACACAAAATGTAATTTTTTGGAGTCCGGGCTCACTTTCGCTTCTTTGAATTTCGCAGATTCGTCGCTTTCAATGATCATCAGATCATGCGAACTTTCAATGATCATCAGTTTCAACTAATGACGAGAAATCACTCTCGGATTAGTAACTGATTCATTCATATCTGCGAACTTCAGGCTCTACAGGTGTAGATTCTACAGAAATATGTAAATCCATCCGTTGCTCTCCCTCAACAGGTTGAGCAGCCTCCTGTATTTCTCGAATTTCTTCGAGTTATACTTTTACTCCCACTGTTCTTCTTGGAAAGTAACTTCCCTTCTTAGAAAACAGAATGGACGTAAAAGTAATAAGCCTTGGTTTCCCTAGGACAACCAGTGAAGTAGCACAACTACAAATACTCAATAAAGACGAATTTGGATCGATTCCAATCCACATTTACGTGGTGTCTTTCAACTGATATTGGTGGAACTATTTCAGCGTAAACTTAGATATTTCTAGAGCGTTATTCTTAAAGAATATCATGGAAGATTCGTGTGACTCATCTTTTAATCATTTCTAATAAGATCTGATTCTTTCTCATAGAAATACCTCAAGGTTTTCAGGAGAAATGAGCTGTGAAACGATTTCACACTTATTCAGATGATCACACCATCAATGACTTAAGTATTCTCACTCGTGATCTAATCAAGAGTCTTAATACTTCTGTCACTCAGATTCTATACCTCATTCTGGAACTCTTTCGACCATGTCAAAGAATTCCGACTTGTGTCTCATCAAATGAACACAGTCTTACTCACTGAAGTAATCAGTAGAGACAATGAAGTACAGGAAATTTTCTCTGGCATTACTGCTCATCGGACCACATACATGAGTATGTTCAATCTCCAATAAGCCTTTGGGCCTTTCTCTAGCTCGGCTAAGATAGGCCCTTTGCCTTTTGGTCCAGTAAGCAGAATTCAAGTCTCATAAGATATCCATTCAAATGAGCCCAAAAGTCCATAACTATGGGGTTTCTGAATCCGATTTACTCTATTTGACCAAAACATTTATGCCAAGAAAAATCAGGTTTAATTCATCAGATTTAAACCAATTCGGTATTTATGTTACATTTAGGCACTCTTTGGTTTAAGATATAAAACCCATTCCTTGAATAGGGTGCTACAATTAATATTTCATTAAGATCAAAAGAACAAAACTTGTCTTTTATCAAAATGAAAAACATTCAAATTCTTACAAGAAAATGAAAAACAACTCTGCTTAACGCAGGTACATTGTAGCAATTACTTAATACAAAACCAAGCCTCAAAGGGATCTATAAGTGAAAACCCTACGGCTGAGGCAGCATCCCAAGCTCCTTCCAGACACGCAGTTTCACTTGCCCTTCCTTCAAAGTTCTACTGTTGCCCAGGCTCTGCATATTATAACAAATATCAGTGCCACAACCAGTATCCAATACCTATAAGGTATAACTTGAAGTAATAACATGAATACCTGAGGAAGTAGTCTCATACATCAACTTCAACTCCTCATCATCTTCCATGAATTTAATGCAATCTCTCTTCCAATGCCCTGTCTCCTTACAGTAGCAGCACTTACCAACGTAAGAGGTATCTGACTCGGGCTCAGAAGACACACGCTTGCCATGATTCAAAATCTGGACAACTTTGCCTTCACCCTTGTCAGCATTAGGTTTAGTAAACCTACCCTTCTCATTCATGAGATTATTCAGGGTACTCTTCACGTTTGGCTCAACTGTCTTGAGCATATCATGCAGTTCAGTCAGCGTCTTCGTTAAGCCTTTCTTGATATAGTTCCTTCTGAACTTATCATAGCTTGACGGCAGTGACTGTAGAATGATCTCAGTTGCCAATTCTTGGCTAACTGGATAATCCAGTTTCCTCAGGTTATCAATGTAACCCATCATTTTACTGACATGAGGACTCACTGGATGATCTTTTGGTAGCTTGCAGCTAGTGAGAGACTTAACCAACTGGTATCTCTCCACTCTTATCTGCTCCTGAAATTTCAATTTCAGGCTGCTGATCATCTCCATTGGCGACTCCATGTTCTCATATTGCTTCTGCAAGTCTGAGTCCATGGTAGCCAATATCAGACCACGCACATTTACCGCATCATTATAATGCTTATTCCAAGCATCATATACTGCATGAGAAGCATTGGACCCGATCCTCACGGGGAGAGCTCTCTCAAGGACATAGTCCTTTCTCTCCTGTCTGAGGACTAGCCTCAGGTTCCGCGACCAAGTCAAGAAATTTGATCCGTTCAGCTTGTCCATCTCAAGGACAGACCGGATCGAGAAAGTGTTTTGATTGTTTGTGCTAGTCATAACTGAAATTTAAGATAAAAGAATTTTAGTTAATATGTTCAATATGATTAATCTCGCATTATACTTAATATGATTAATCTCGCATTATATTCAATAACATCAGTTACCCTCAATAGAATATAATGATTCCAAGATCCACATATAACTAAGATCAAGGTGGGCCACTGGCCGTCACCCAACCTTAGCTTATATCGGTAAGCCCTATCTCGGCTAATTATATCCGTGATATAACTCTTGGTTGTGAATCTGGGCCCGAGGCCCAATCCACTCTGATGTCTCAAGGCCCGGGACTCCCGATGGCCTAGTCAAGAAAACCAGACTATACAGTCATGTAATCACTAATATCTGGGACTCCCAATGACATTTATGAATCACAAACCGTCTTACCCACGCAAAAGTAGACACCCTCACACTGTAAGGCCATGAGTACAATTGAATGGGCTTCGACAGCTGACATAGACTGGACAAGACATCCAACGCTTGATATTATTTGAGGTTTGTAGGTTTATTAAAATCTCATCCCAAAATAGAAGATTACTATTTTGGGAAACTTTCCTTTTTGGGAAACCTACTAATTTTGGAAACTTTCTAAAATTGGAAACTTTCTAAAATTGGAAACTTTCTAAATATAGAAATTTCCTAAAATCCAAAACATGCAAATCTAGAAACTTCTAATTTAAGAAACTTTCTAATTTCAGATTTTTGGAAACAGATTAATTTTAAAATCAAATTTTAATAATTAAATGAATTTTAAAATAATCTGAAGAATAAGACTCAAATAATTGGCCCAATTGTTTTAACTTCTTGGCCCGAGGCCCAAGAATTGGTCCATGTCCAAGACATAACCCAATTGTCCAATTAAATGACATAACCGGTCTGGTTCATTAAAATTGGTCTAACCAAAATTAATTACTACGATGACCACAATTGTCAACCGGTTATTTACTAAACCGGATTTTCTCAATTTATTTGGTCCAACCAAATCAAATTAGAAAACCACTGGTTTAGGCACTAAATCCAATTTTTCGACTTTGGATTTCTTATCCCGGTTTAACCAGAACTTAATAAATTTATTAAGTCTGTTTATTAAACCAAGACGATTTAAGTTTTAATAAATTTTTAAACCGAACCGAACCGAATTGGTCACGAACCATTCACGGCCGTGACCTAGCCGCAAGCCAGCACGCGAGCGATCCACGATCGGGACGGCTGCTGGACGGGACGATCGTTCGGGACGGGACGATGCTGGCCGAGACGCTACCGGGACGAAGCTCGGCTCTCGGTCACGCGGGACAGCAGGCTGGACACGCCGGGACGAGGCAGGAAGCGATCGCGATCGATCGATCCGATCCGCTCGGTCGTCCGGTCCAACTGCCGCGATTGTGTCGTCGACACAAGCCGATCCATGATCGGTTTGTGCATCAAACGATCCGGACGTGTGATCCGAAACTGATCAACACTCCGACGCAAACCAATTCATATAGATTGGATCATGCGATTTCTTGTTTGTTTAGGTTTTAATTCTTTGTTTCTTAAGTGTTTTCTCTTATCAGTAGATTGATTCAAAAACACCTCTTTAAACAATCCTAAACATGAGTCTAAACAAGAAAAACCACAGAACCAATGGCTCTGATACCACTGAAGGATAGTTTGGTGTTAATCCTGATTCAGTTCTTCAGATTAAACTCACCTAAACATGCCAGATCTAGGTTCTCTTGCAGAATCATAAAGGATCTCACCTGTTACCTTGTTTATGCAGCGGAAAGAGGAGGTACGGGTCAGAGATCAGCAGAACCACCAAGTGATAGCTCCTCCAAAGGCTCACACACGCACACAGCAGGAAATTGGCTGCTAGGCCGAAAAGAGAGAGGCGCAGAAGAGAGAGAGAGAGGTGGCGCGCAGGCTTGGGAGAAATTGGGTGGCTAGGTTAAGTTTTAATCATAAAACTTATGCCTAATTCCTTTTGGGCTTTTGGGCCCAATTCCCTAGTCTGATTAAATCCCTTGGATTTAATCAGGCCCTTCTATCTCTCTAAGTACAGTAAATGCCTAGCACTTTTACCGTACTTCTGCTAAACCGTTCCTACACATTTTCCTGTTAGCTTAGGCGTGTGACCCATATGGGATCATATAATAAAGGCAATAAGTCCAAGACTTATAGATCATGAGCGGACTCTAGCAAGCCATCATGACCCCCAGTATTATATGACTTATGTCTGATCATTGACATACTCTTACTTTCTAGAGACATTACAGAGATTACTGGACATAATTCCAACAGATAGAACAATCAATTGAAAAGCAACAGCAGAACACAGCTTCCTTCAGCTCGAAGCTAGAGAACCTGTACACTAATTTGAATGAGAAATTTGAATCCTTGAACACTCGTATGAAGCAGCTGGACACACAGATGGATCAAGTTTCAAGTTCTACCCCAAGGAAGGATTCTCAAGAAGCTCATGCCAGCAAAATTCCCATTCAGGATGACACACAGATGGATCATGGATCATGTCAAGCAGTTAAGGCTGTGGAATTTGTGGAAGACAGAGGTGGATTTGATGTTGAATTACCTGAGTTTGAAAGCTTCGATGCACCTGACTCAACAGAGATTGACATGGATCTCTTGACTTGGATAGTTCAGATTGAAGCGGGACCAAGCCAAGGAGAGAAATTTGAGTCTGAGATGGCTGGAATTGACCGAGAAGCGGATAAACCCGAGACTGTAGTTGAAACCCGAGTTGAGACGACAGCATCGATCGTTGCATCACATGCACCGATCGTTGCACCCCGAAAGGAACCAGTTTTGCTCATATCTCAAGGACCTGCTAAGGAAAGGACTTACAAACCTCCATTACCATTCCCGAAAGCTCCCGTTAAGTCTAAAGATGTGGTTCAGTGCACAGTGGTGGTTGACAAGAAGATGGTGGTTCCACAAGAGCCTATTCTAACATCTTCAAGGCCTAAAACTACTCATAAACAGAATGCTCCGAACATCAAATCTTTGCCAAAGGTAAAACATAAATCCTCTAAGTTTAAACCTCCTGACTCCACTGTTTTGAATGCAGGAAAGAGCGTTAAAACACCCAAGTGTCAATCTCACCCTACATTCCTCCCGACGTTCCTTGGACGACATCATGCTGCTACTGCTTACACACCACCGTGGATGATAAGGCATTCACAGAGACACTCAAAGTCTCTGCTGAAACCTCCATGAGTCTGACCCCTTTCAAAAAGTCAAGCTAATGACTTAAAACAAGCGCTGAGTGGGAGGCAACCCACTGATAGGTTTAATTGTTTTTCCTTTTTTTATTTTTGGTGTTTTTCTTAGGATTTCACGTTTTTATTTGTTTTTGTTAGTTTTTAGATACAGAACACAAGTCTGGAGATGTGTGACGATCGTTGCTCACATGTGCAACGGTCGTTGCAATTGGTTCAAATCGAAAATTAAGGTACGTTGAGCTAAACCGGAATCAATCTGGTTCAACCAGCATCGATCGTTGCTTCTATGCAACGATCGTTGCACCCACGACCAAGGTAAGTTACCTTAAACCCTCTTTTCTCTCCTTCTTCTCCATTTCTTTTAGTCGACACACCGAGAACCTCTGCCCGAAAAAATCATCATTTCTTCATCAAATTTCTTGTTTCCAAGTGCTATCTACTTATTTTTATACTCCCAATCTATTTCTCCAACCCATATCTCACGAAATCAAGGTAATGTTCTTCTATTTTTAGATTTTCGGATTCAACCATTAGGGTTTTAGAAATTGAGAATTTTGGATGGAATTGATGAATGCATGACTAATAGAGTATGATTTAGGGTGTTTTGTAATGGATTGTTGTCGATTATGTGGTTGATAACACGATTTAGAACGATTATGCTAACTGTTGATTGCGGCCAGAATCGCTAAGCACCGATCGCTGCACTAAAGCAACGGTCGTTGCTCTGCGATTCTGGGGAAATGTTCGAGTATTAGAAATCGCCTTGCAACGATCGCTGCCTTAGTGCAACGGCCGTTGCACGACGATTCAACAGAGAGTTGCCGAGACTGATTTGTTCAAATTTTCTGTTTTGCAGATGGCAACCCAGAATCAACCCCGCAAGAAACGAGCAACAGCCGCAAGCGCCTCACGACAATACATTCCACCACCGGAATGGTTGCACAGGGATTCTGATCCTCCACAGCCGTATCATTTGGTTCATGCGACCATAGGACAACCATGGCCAAGGCCAGAGAAACTTCTGATTCAGTCTGATCGCAACTGGAGTGGTTCTATTAAGAGGATGCTCGGTACGGACGATTTCACAAAGAGGCCGCTACATGAGTACTGGGACGAATACGACACGTTGCTGTATAACGGTTGGTGTGGTATGGAGATAGCGCCAACCAAGTTCGCTGATTACTCAACCTGCAAGAGTCTCGGCATAGACACGCAGGTTATGGAGCTGTGCAGAGGCATTGGTCTGGGGACAATGCCGATGCAGCCTTACGATTTATACCCAGAGCTGGTGAGACAGTTGCTTGCCACATGCAGGGTTGTCTACCCGAACCCAGACAGCATGGATGCTCGAGGAGGCACTTTCACTTTCATGTGTCTCGGCGCCAGGTATCGAGTATCCCTTCTCGATATCTGTAGGATTTATGGGTTTAGCATTGAGCAGCCACACACCGACATGACCCTTCCATGGACACCAGCAGAGGCAGTGCAGTTCTGGCAGTACATTGGTGGTGGACGGTATCACTCACGGACTACGCCTGTTATTCAGGTTAGGCATCCGGTTCTCAGGTATGTCTTGCGTATCTTGGGACGCACTCTATTGTGCAAGCATGAGGCCAACAAGATGCGCAAGAACGATTTGGAGTTTCTATTTAGAGGACTGACAGAACAGTTCAGGAGTACTGATGTGAGGAACTCGGCTAGGAAAGTCAACATGGGAGCCGTATTTGCTCATCATCTTTGCGAGCTGCAGAAGAAGCCTTATGAAGGCGCGCGCAAGGAGACAGTAGGGAGTCTTCTCACTCCTATTTTCAGACACTGTGGGATCCCTATGAGGGATACAGAGTGCGTTACTGAGCGCGAGTTCTTGGATCTCAGTCACTTCCAGAGTGCTACGTGGCTGAAGGAGGGGCGAGTGTGGGTCTACCACGACCCTGAGGATACACAGTATGGCATCGATCTTCCTGCTGCCAGGTATACTCGGATCGATACCATTGATGCTTTGAGTTTCCACCCTCCCGCTAGCGCTCGACGTGCAGTGCCTACTATGGCTAATCCGCTGGGAGAGCCTTCTACGAGAGCGTCATCTTCCTCTACACCTGCTGCTGCTCCACAGGACATTGATCCATATCCAGCCCCGTCTATGCCTGTGCGTGAGATGTCTGAGGGTGATTGGAGAGAGCGTCAGGAAGGTATGTTCAAGACCATTTGGGATTTCCTGCGCGGCTGCACTTGCAGGAGAGAGCCACAGGTTCATCAGCCCGTCCCGAGACCTTCTCGACGCAGACGACGATCACCGACTCCTCCTCCCCCGACTGATACTGATCCCGCAGCTGAGGCAGCCGATGACGATGCACTGTATGGTGGGATAGATGATATTAGCGAGTGAGAGTGATCTCCATATTCAGACTTTCGGTTCTGTATTCTGACTTTTTCTTTTCCTTTGCACTTTTCTTCTTTTGATTTTTAGGACTCTACTATGTTTGGATGATTTGTACTTTATTTGGTACATCTTTTGCTTCGGTTTTACTCTGTTTCTAGTGTTTTCAGCTTGCAGGGATCAAAATTGACAAAAACAGATGGACTAACCTGCTAACTTGCTGACTGTTCGTGAAAACGCAGTGCGTCGATCGACACACCATTGTGTCGATCGTTACAATACGAAAGAATCGCATTGCAGCGATCGTTGCGGTCCTGAGCAACGATCGACACTCAACGAAAAATCGCCAAGTAACGGTCGATGCACTTAGTGCAACGATCGGTGCTTGAGCGACAGAGGTAAAACCCGAGAGAACTAACCATTCCATTAACAAATTTTTGTTTTCTCTCTTTTAACCAATCCCTTTCTTGACACTACTGGGGACAGTGTGTCTTAAGTGTGGGGGAGGTGCTACTGACTTTTGTTTTCTGTTTTCTTAAGAGTCAGTCCGTTTTTCAAAAAAAAAAAAAAATTGTTTTATTGAGTCAAAACTGTTTAAGTAAGAAACTATGATTTTCTGAGAAGATTTACAAGACTTGCAGGAACTTAAGTAACCATTGGGATGAAGTTGCGGGATCTATCTCTGACTATTAGAAAACCCCATCACAGATCAACCTACTGAGAACACCCACATCACTTCAGGTATCAGAGGATCCTTTACTGACTTCAACTTAATACTGACTTAGATTTCTCACCTAAGGGTTTGGTATACTTTGTGTCGGATTCCCTGTTAGTTCTGACACAGCCTGTCAACCTATCCTATTTAGTTCCCTTCTCCCCTTCTATAAAGTAAAAAAAAAAAAAAAAAAAAAGATAATAAACTGAGGATGAGTTAGTAACTCCGAAGTGGTCATGGGAATGGTAGCAAACACTATTTTCTCTCATGTGATCCATGGAATGTGTCCAAAGTACACCCCATAACGGGAAGAACACTGATAAAAAAAATAAAATGATACCCAGTGGGGAAAAATCAGTTGTTAAAGAAGGGAAAGAGAAGAAAGGGACTAGAGAAAGATAGTATGGTGGTCTAGAGCTGATAAGGTAAGAATCCATGTGCCCTTTGATCGATACTCCTTAGGTGAGACCGCACTTAAATACTTGCAGAAGTCAGTAGGGAGAATTTGAATGCTTGAATGTGATTGTGGAGTTTACTTAGGACAGTTGCTAAGTGTGGGGGAAGTACATGTTGGTCTTGATATTCTGTGATTGATTCTTGCAGTGGTTTACTAAGGGGAATCTGAGTATTGTAGCTTCTAGGATGAAATGAGTTTCTGAAGAGTTTTCAAACCTCTTGACTACATTTAGTTCTTTGTCTTGCTTGAGGACAAGCAAGAGCTAAGTGTGGGGGAGTTGATAAACCATGGATTTTAGGGATTTTAACCATGGTATATGTGTTATTTATCGAGTCTTTTACTATGCTTTAGAGTCTTTTCAGGTGTTTATTAGGTACAAGCACATTTGGAGCATATTTAGTGATTTTGGCACTTTCTGGAGCTAATTGGAGTATTTGGCCGAGAGATAGAGTTCACTGTTGATATTTCCGAGCTGCAACGATCGTCACACTTATGGCATCGATCGTTGCACCAGCGAGATGGGCCAAATGACGGTTTAATGAAGAACGATGAAATTGCAGTTTTGCCCAGAAGTTCCTGATATTTACAAAGAAGCCCCAAAACGTGTTTTAGGTTATAAATAGAGTTTTTTAAGCCAATGTTTAGGGGGGGCTTTCACAAGCTTTTCTTACGTTAAGTTTTACTCAGAGAGAGTTGAGGGGCTGATCCTGATCTCGAAAGAGACTTGATTTTGAACCCCAGTTCTTATTTGATTATATGATATTTGGTTTTCTATTTATGATATCTTCTGTCTCGATGAATATGTCTGAGTAGAACACCTGTTAGGTTGAAGGATTCTCATTAGGAATTTCAGAGAATTATAGTTTAAATCAATCTGTAGAGATTCATATCTGCTAGTTCTTTACCTAAGTTGTTCTTAATGCTAAATCTGAAGTAGCTAATCAGAATTATGATGTTAGGTTGATTAGTTCAGCGGAAGTTGGTTAATTTAACTAGAAAGAACCTAGATAAGCAATTAAACTTTGCGCAAACGGAAGTTTTGTTTAGGATAATTGTGAACACATCAAACTAGGGAATAATGCTGGTTTAATCTGTTAGTTCTCGCAAACGAAAGTTTGGCTTGCTGCACTTAGACTTAAAGAATTATCGCAAAGGAATTTGGTTAATTATATATCCGTGTTTGAGTTCTAGAACAGTTATTGATTAGATCTAGATAGATTGATTGCTTGCGTTCCTGATTTCCTGAGAACTCCTGAAACCTAACGCCTTGCCTTCTTGCTTACAAACTCGCTTGATTTACTTTGCTATTTCGTTTACTATTTTCACATCTGCTTCGCTTAATTTAATCTGAACTACTAATAATCTATTGTGTGACTGAGAGTCCTTGTGGGATTCGATACCTTATATACTACGATTGCATTAACTGTGCACTTGCAGTAGAATAGGGATAATTCTTGACCTATCAAACTCTCAAGAATAATGGTCGACACAGGAAGTTCGGTGGATGTCCTCTTTTACGACGTGTCAAAAAGATGGACTTCAACGACTCCGAGATCGTGGAAGAAAAGACACCACTAGTAGGGTTCGCTGGCAAAACAAGGTACTCGATGGGCTCTGTCTTTGCCCCAGTGATAGCTGGAGGAGTCCGAAGAATGACAGAGTTCGTCATAGTGGATCGGCCAGCTCCCTATAACGCAATTCTAGGTCGACCATGGATATACGACATGAAAGCGGTACCATCGACCTACCATCAATGCGTAAAATTCCCAACTCCTAAAGGAGTAAAAACCGTGTACGGAAGTCAAAAGATTTCCCGCCATTGCTACATGAATGAATACAAGCAGATTGAGAAATCCCCTGCGTAGCAATTACAGAAAGAGGACGAGCTCGCCACCATGCAGACCAAAAGGTCGAATGACCCGAGTCAAATAGGACCTCACGACCCAAGTTTGCATAGACGATGCTCATCCCGAAAGACTCGTTGGCATTGGAATTGACCTATTAGAGCCAGTCAAAAACGAACTGGTCTCTTTCCTTAAACAAAACGTCGACTCCTTTGTCTAGTCTTCAGCAGACATGAAAGGGATCAACATCAACGTCACCAGCCACGAGCTGAATGTCGACCCAACCTACAAACCGGTAAGGCAAAAACGTCGAAAACTAGGTCAGGATCGAGCTCAAGCCGTCAATGACGAGGTCGATCGATTATTAAAAATCGGATCGACCAGAGAGGTCAAGTACCCCGACTGGCTTGCGAACCCCGTAGTGGTTAAGAAAAAGAACGGGAAGTGGAGAGTCTGTGTAGATTTCACGGATCTAAACAAAGCATGTCCGAAGGACAGCTTCCCACTCCCAACCATCGACCGGCTGGTCGAAGCCACCGCCGGACATCAGCTACTGTCCTTCATGGACGCTTTCTCGAGGTACAATCAAATATTAATGAACCCCGAGGACCAAGAAAAGACTTCGTTCATAACTGATCGAGGCACGTACTGCTACAAAGTCATGCCCTTCGGACTAAAAAACCCCGGAGCAACTTACCAACGCCTCGTCAACAAGGTGTTTTCGGGACTCCTAGGCAAAACTATGGAAGTCTACATCGACGATATGCTGGTCAAATCTTCCAGGTATGAGGATCACATCCCCGAACTAAAAGAATGTTTTATCATTCTCAATAAATACGGGATGAAACTCAACCCAGCAAAGTGTACCTTCGGGGTCCCCTCAGGAGAATTCCTTGGTTACCTAGTGACCGAAAGAGGGATCGAGGCGAACCCCAAACAGATCACAACGTTTATAGAGATGAAATCTCCCAGAACAACGTGAGAAGTCCAGCGCATGACTGGCAAAATAGCTGCTCTGTACCGTTTCATCTCGAGGTCGACTGATAAATGTCTGCCCTTCTATCACTTGCTCAAAGCGAACAAGAAAATCCTCTGGGATGAAAAGTGCGAGGAAGCGTTCACCCAGCTTAAAGCTTACCTAAGCGAACCACCTATACTGGCGAAACCAGTAGAAGGGGAACCCCTCTACCTCTACCTAGCTGTTTCCACGGCAGCAGTAAGTGGAGTCCTGGTTCGCGAAGAACAGAACGAACAACGGCCGGTGTATTACATCAGTAAGACCTTAATCGATGATGAAACCAGGTATCCCGCCATGGAAAAACTCGCCTTGGCGCTGGTGACATCAGCTCGGAAACTCAGACCATACTTTCAATCGCACTCGATCATAGTGATGACCTCTCAGCCGCTGAGAACCATCCTTCACAGTCCAAGTCAGTCAGGTCGACTGGTCAAATGGGCTATCGAACTTAGCGAGTATGACATAGAATACCAAGCTCGGACGTGCCTAAAAGCGCAAGTGCTGGCAGATTTCATAATCGAGCTCCCCCCAACCATCGAACTCGACCCGACCTCTGCCAAAAAATGGAAACTCTACGTTGATGGAGCTTCCTCGAGGCAAGGATCCGGAGTCGGGGTGAAACTGGTCTCCCCAATGGGCGAAGTACTGGAACAGTCGTTCAGACTGGGCTTCGCCGCATCAAATAACGAAGCAGAATACGAAGCGTTAATAGCCGGGCTCAGACTAGCAATAGCGATAGGAGCCCGGGAAGTAGACGCCTTCAGCGATTCCCAATTAGTCACGAGCCAATATCATGGCGACTACGAGGCCAAAGACGAACGAATGGAAGCATACCTATGGGTAGTCCACGCGCTCGCTGAACAGATCGAATTCTTTGATCTAACGCGGATCCCGCGAGGGGAAAACACCGCAGCCGATGCCCTGGCCACATTAGCATCGACATCAGATCCCAACCTCAAAAGGATCATACCAGTCGAAGGGATCGAGAAACCAAGCATTGTCATAGCCCTTAAAGCTCTGTCCTTGAAAGAAGATGAGCCTACCATAAAGGACGATGTCGAGCACAAGGAATGTCCCAAGGACATCAGTCGGGATGTCATTGAGATTGATGATGATCTCGATCCAAGAAACGCCGTGTACGTCGCGAACGTCCCCGACGGACCAATCCAAGCCGCATCCGCTAGTCAAGGACCCGAGCCTGAAAATGACGAAGATTGGAGAACTCCGATCATTCGATACATTACAAATGGAGAAGTTCCCGACGACAAATGGGAGGCACGGAAACTCAAGACACAAAGTGCAAGGTACTGCGTCACACAAGGAGAGCTCTTTAAAAGGAGTCTCTCCGGACCTTACCTCAAATGCCTCAACAAAAAGAAAGCCCTAGCCATGATCACACAGGCCCCCGATGGGTCCTGCGGAAGCCATTTCGGAGGACGAGCGTTGGCCGTACGAATCAAAAGGCAAGGCTACTTTTGGCCAACGATGGCCACCAAATGCGAGTCCTTCTCCGACAAATGAGACAAATGCCAAAAGCATGCCCCGACTATCCACCAGGCATCAGAGAAACTCTCCTCTATCTCGTCGCCATACCCATTCATGCGATGGGGAATGGACATCGTGGGATCCTTAGTCGCGTCCGGCAGAAAGAAAGCCACGCACCTATTGGTAATGACGGACTACTTCACCAAATGGATTGAAGCAGAGTCGTACCAAAAAGTCAAAGACGTTCATGTTAAGGAGTTCGTCTGGCGAAACATCGTTTGCAGACACGGACTACCCCACGAGATCGTCACTGATAACGGTTCTCAGTTCATATCAAACGCCTTCAAGGAGTTCTGCAGAACGTGGAACATAAAGCTGATTTACTCAACGCCACGCTATCCCCAAGGGAATGGGCTGGCGGAAGCGGCTAACAAGGCAATCATGAACAGCCTCAAGAAAAGACTCAATGAGTGCAAAACGAGCTGGAGCGACGAGCTCCCAGCCGTACTCTGGGCCTACCGGACTACCCCCCCCCCCCCCCCCCGCAAATCCACTGGCGAGACTCCCTTCTCGCTGGCTTACGGGATCGAGGCGGTAGTACCAGCCGAAATCCTCGTGTCAAGCATCCGCAAAGAAGAATGCCCACGACAATAGGAACTCAATAACAAGATGATAACTGACGAGCTCGATCTCGTCGATGAAAGGAGGAACCTCGCACTAGCTCGAATCCGGAACTACCAACAAGCTGCAGCTCGTTAATACGATTCCAAGATCAAAACTCGAAGGTTTCAAGTAGGATAGCTCGTCTTACGGAAAGTGTTCGACCATAAAAAGGAAGAACACGCTGGAAAGTTAGGAGCAAAGTGGGAAGGTCCTTACCAGGTCACCGACGTTGTAAAGGACGGGGTCTACCGACTCAAGTCGGTGGAAACCTAGAAACCTGAACTACGACCTTGGAACATCATCAACCTTAAAAAGTACTTCCACTAAGAGTACGACAACATAATCGAACTACGAAATGTCTTGATCCCCTTAAAAGGGTACGTAGGCAGCTCGACTTCGAGCGCAGCCACCCCCCAAACACAAGGCTCTTACCGAGCTCAACAACTTCAAACGAAGTCTTACTAGCTTATCTTTGTGAAATCAAAATAAGTCCCCCGATCAATGTCTCTTTCTGTCTTAAAAGTCAGAGTCATCGCGAAATACTTCGCCGTTACAAAGCGATATGAAATTATCCCTTCAAAAGCTAAAGTGATATGAAATTATCTCTTTAAGAATGTGAGATCCGGGATTCACACTAAGAATTTGTATTCGTGGATTTGGACTTTAGGATATAGAAATGGTATAGTTTCCTATGAATCAAAGACTTTATTGAGATTGATCGTCGAGATAGAACAAACACAATCGAAAAGAGAGTACAAAGTATGATGATCGAACTATCTAGTCGAAGTGTTCTAAGTTAGGGTTGGAATGTCTTGAGTGAATCGCCACTTCTTCTTTAAATAGTCTCGACTTTGACCTTCTTGTTCCGATATTTTGGCCTTGCCTTCATAACGATCTCCGAGATTTACGTGGATCAGTTGAACCGACTAAGACCGAGTTGCTCTATCTCCACGTTGTCTGCTGCTGAGCTCGAGCTCGATCGCCTCTTACTTCGGCATCGCTTGGGCCTTGTCAAAGTGTCATTCGTTTGGGCCCAACAAATGAATCGGCTCGTCTCTTTATCTTTGATTCAGGAACGGGCTCATAAATATGGGCCTTTGTTTTATTTGTTAATGGGCCGGATTTCCTAGAGAGAAATCCAGTACCAACAATAGCCCCCAGCCCATTAATTTTGACAAGTCGAGGTTAATGGGCGGTGGACGTGATTGGGAAGACGCGCGCGTGCCCTGGGCGTTAGGGAAAACCCTAATGGTTGTTTTTGCCTCGTTCGCGGATCTTGTTTTAATCGGACGGCCAAGATTGGGAGCGTGTCTTATATTAATCTGTTTGTGGCGCGTTCGTTGATGCGGCGGATGTGACTTAATCGTCAATCACTCCTCTCTGCCCTTAGATCTTATATCAACGGTCGAGATTGCAAGAAATCGAAGGATCCCAACTGTCTCAATCTTTTTCGTAATCGTCTACAAATTTTGAATTGAGCGGTTGGGATTGCGGGATACGAAATATCCCATGGATCCCGAGCACGAGATAGTTTAAAAGGGGAAGTTACCTAGCACGATTCCCATTACTGCTCGCACTACAAATCGACAAGGTAACTTCTTCTCCCTCATTCTATTTTTTTTTTGCTGTTACTCTGAGACTTTTTCCTCTAGAGATTCGTCTTTCTTCTCTCCTTAATAGAAATTTCCAATACACCGAATCATCATGGTTCGAAAGGGTGCGGTCAGGGCGAGTGCAACTGTGGTGGCGGGACCGTTCGGTCCCCACCTACCGTCCAGTTTAACCGCGGACCATATACAGAAATTACGGGCGAAGTGCCGGATCCCGCCGGAGGTGGAGATAATCATCCCGTCTCCAGCGATGTCGCCGAAGACTGCTGTTGAGGGCTACTGCTGTGCCTCTTATTCCTACTTCGATAAATGCGTATTTTTTTCCTGATCCCTCGCATTATCTCATGGGTTTTGGCTCAGCTTCAGCTGGCTTTTCATCAGATGACCCCAAATTTTGTCCGGCACGTTATCGGGCTCGGGGTCAGGGCTGTCGAGGAGGGCATCGACTTTGGGATCGAGGAGTTGATGAGGGTTTGTTCGGTAAAACATAACACTTGTTTTCCCGGGACCTACTATCTCTCTCCTCACCATGGAAAGATCCTTGACGAGATCCCGACGAGGGATGTGTGGAAGAGTAAATACTTTTACTTCAAGATCAACCATCACTCGGTCGAGGATTTCGACTATTCGGTTATCCCGACAAGATGGGCAGCTAGCTTTGGTTAGCTTTTAGGATTTATTAGTTTCTCTGGTCGCTTCGATGTTCTTTGTTGACGTCGAGTTGTTTACTAATAACCCCCTTTTTTTTTGCAGAGGCTCCTGAGTCATTATCTCTGAACCCGATTACATCGAGCTTAATAGCTCGTCTTCGGAGAGGAGATATCCGTTGGTCTAACTTTACAGAACAACGAATCCGAGCTGCCCTAGGTAACGCGGCCCGACAACCTCCTTTATACCAACCTCGTCTTTCACGAGACGAATCGCGTCTCTCTCGTCAGCCCGCTACGACCCAAATCGTTCAGGCTCCGCTTCGGATTATCGAGCGGACTGGAGATAGTAAGTATTCTGGTTAGTCTGTACAAGGATTTTCGCGCTGGATGCCTTTTGTTTGTCGGGTTGACTCGAATCCGTTTTGTCCGCAGATCGACTTGTTCCCGACGACATTTCTTCCGCAAGCACCCCTTCTCTTGAAAAGATGTCGCGAAGATCTAGCAGCCGTCGGAATGGGAAGGATCCCGTCGATCCGGCGAAGAAAATGAAGGCCGGTGACTTGGGCAATGCCCTTCTTTTTTCCATGGGCGAGGGGCCTCCTCCTCCTCCTTCGCTCCCTCCTCCTAACCCTGTTCAGGTCTCTCTTCCCGCGGTCACAGGATCCGGAGGGGCAAACATGGAGTTGGAGAATTTACCTCCTCTTCCGGCCGGGCAGGAACTAGTCCAGGTCCCATCTGGAGAGCCTGCTTTGCGCGACTCCCGGTCGAATGGTTCAAGAGGATCAAACGGTCGGAGTCGGGGCGGTCCTCCTCCTCCGGCGGCGAAGCGTCAAAGAACCGACACGGAGGTGAGCTCGAGAAGATCGGGCCAAAATGTGGATGTGAGGCCTGCCTCTTCTGGGTCCTCCGGATCTTTCAACTGGCGCTTTAGGCACCAGAAGGAGTGTCCGATCGCGGATGACCCGACGGGTGTTGCCTATCTGCTGAGGCATTTTAAGCCCGCAGGCGTTCAACTCCCGGCTATTGGGGATATGGCCCTCGGTGATCCTTACACCGAGATGATGGCCGCTGTTGGGAAGGTAACGACTTCCCTCCTTTGCTTTCTTGATTCGTTTCGTGCTTAATTTTTGTTTCTCTTATAGGCCTTGGAGGCTGCGAACAAGTTTGCAGCTAAGGCTGAGCGTGAGCTGCGGGAGATCCCGCAGGTGAGTGAACTCGAGACCGTCGAGAAAACGGTTAGTGACCTGAAGGCGCAGCTGCAGGGGGCCTTGGCTCGGGAGGAGGAGCTTCAGAAGACGGTGGGCGATCTGGATGCGCGGTTGCAGGGTGCCTTGACTCGGGTTTCGGTTGCAGAGGAGGCGAGTCGAAACGCTGTTGAGATAGGCCGGGTTGCGGATATGCGGGTTGCGCAATGCCAAGGTGATTTGGACAAGGCTCTCGCTGACCGAGAGCTTGATATAAAGGTGGCGGCCCATGAGGCGAGGAAGGGGCTAAATGGTGAATACCTCAAGATTCTCGAGGGAATTGCGGCGAAGGAAAGCCAGAGGAAGGTTACCGTGAGCGCTGAGATAAGGCTCCAAGAGGCCTTGGCTAATATCGCACTTATTGCCGAGTTTGCCTCCGGCGAATTGGACTTGACCAAGGAGGTGATGGACTTGGCTGAGAAGAAGCGATTAGCTACGGAGGAGATGAATGCTGCGGCAGTGTCGGACTTCAGCATCAGCAAGCTTAATTTGCCGGTGATGTCGGACGATTCGGTAATCTTGCCGCGCCCTTTAAACCAGGCGGCTACTCGTCTTGATCAGTATGGGTCGAATCTCCTGACCGGAGCTAGCTCACGGGCTAACGATGAGGTTGAGGGTCGACTCGAGGAGGAAGGGGCGACCGGCGATCAGGTAGAGGATCAAGACAAGGCTTCCTCTCCTTCCAAGCAGTTCTAATTTTCTTTTTTTTCGTTGTTGCCCTAAGGGTCTTTAATTCTTTTTTTTTCAGACTTTCGTTGCCCAAGGGGGCTTTTATTTTAATTCGAGGACATCGCGTCCTCTCTTTTTTTTATGAATTGCTTTTCGAATCTTTCATGTCTTAGCATTGATTTTACTGTTTTGATGCCTTAGCATAAATTTTGGTCGTTACGGCAGCTCGAACCTCTTCAGAGAGGTCGAGTAAATAACTTGTCTCTGGTTGCCTTAGGGGGTTCTTTGCAAACCTTCAGGTTGATTGTATTCGAGCTCGAGCTCTTTGTTGAGAATTGCCCGAGATTTAACTCTTTCGTAATGTAATATTCGAGCTTAACACTGAATTTCTAAAAAGAAATGTTACGTATATATAAACGAATCGAAGTAGACTTACGAAGGTCTGATTTGGAGTGTGTGCAGAAGTCGTTTGCTTGAATAACTATTTCAATCTCGTTGCTTTTTGCCTGTAGGGGGGATAGCTCCTCAATTCTTTTAATCCGTATAAGGTTTAGAAGAATTATAGGTTTTGGAAGGATCGTTCTGGATCTCTTTCTTTGGGACGATCATTTCAGTTCGTTCGATTTGGGAGGACCATTTTGGATCGCTTATTTTTTGGGACGATCATTTCGGTTTGGAAGGACCGTTTTAGGTCGCTTATTTTGGAAGAGATAATTTCATATCACTTGATTTTAGGGGAGGGGCCATTTCAGGTCACTCGGAGAGGATAACTTAATATCGTTTGTTTCTGAAGAGATAATTTCATATCACTTTAGCTTTTGAAGAGATAATTTCATATCGCTTTTATTTTCAAAGAGATAATTTCATATCGCTTTGTTCTTGAAGAGATAATTTCATATCACTTTAGCTTTTGAAGGGATAATTTCATATCGCTTTGTAACGGCGAAGTATTTCGCGATGACTCTGACTTTTAAGACAGAAAGAGACATTGATCGGGGGACTTATTTTGATTTCACAAAGATAAGCTAGTAAGACTTCGTTTGAAGTTGTTGAGCTCGGTAAGAGCCTTGTGTTTGGGGGGTGGCTGCGCTCGAAATCGAGCTGCGTACGTACCCTTTTAAGGGGATCAAGCCATTTCGTAGTTCGATTATGTTGTCGTACTCTTAGTGGAAGTACTTTTTGAGGTTGATGATGTTCCAAGGTCGTAGTTCAGGTTTCTGGGTTTCCACCGACTTGAGTCGGTAGACCCCGTCCTTTACAACGTTGGTGACCTGGTAAGGACCTTCCCACTTTGCTCCTAACTTTCCAGCGTGTTCTTCCTTTTTATGGTCGAACACTTTCCGTAAGACGAGCTCTCCTACTTGAAACCTTCGAGTTTTGATCTTGAAATCGTAGTAACGAGCTGCGGCTTGTTGGTAGTTCTGGATTCGAGCTAGTGCGAGGTTCCTCCTTTCGTCGACGAGATCGAGCTCGTCAGTTATCATCTTGTTATTGAGTTCCTCTTGTCGTGGGCATTCTTCTTTGCGGATGCTTGACACGAGGATTTCGGCTGGTACTACCGCCTCGATCCCTTAAGCCAGCGAGAAGGGAGTGTCGCCGGTGGATTTGCGGGGGGTAGCCCGGTAGGCCCAGAGTACGGCTGGGAGCTCGTCGCTCCAGCTCGTTTTTCACTCATTGAGTCTTTTCTTGAGGTTGTTCATGATTGCCTTGTTAGCCGCTTCCGCCAGCCCATTCCCTTGGGGATAGTGTGGCGTTGAGTAAGTCAGCTTTATGTTCCACGTTCTGCAGAACTCCTTGAAGGCGTTTGATATGAACTGGGAACCGTTATCAGTGACGATCTCGTGGGGTAGTCCGTGTCGGCAAACGATGTTTCGCCAGACGAACTTCTTAACATGAACGTGTTTGACTTTTTGGTACGACTCTGCTTCAATCCATTTGGTGAAGTAGTCCGTCATTACCAATAGGTGCGTGGCTTTCTTTCTGTCGGACGCGACTAAGGGTCCCACGATGTCCATTCCCCATCGCATGAATGGGTATGGCGATGAGATAGAGGAGAGTTTCTCCGATGCCTGGTGGATAATCGGGGCATGCTTTTGGCATTTGTCGCATTTGTTGGAGAAGGACTCGCATTCGGTGGCCATCGTTGGCCAAAAGTAGCCTTGCCTTTTGATTCGTACGGCCAAGGCTCGTCCTCCGGAATGGCTTCCGCATGACCCATCGTGGGCCTGTGTGATCACGGCTAGGGCTTGCTTTTTGTTGAGGCATTTGAGGTAAGGTCCGGAGAGACTCCTTTTAAAGAGCTCTCCTTGTGTGACGCAGTACCTTGCACTTTGTGTCTTGAGTTTCCGTGCCTCCCATTTGTCGTCGGGAACTTCGCCATTTGTAATGTATCGAATGATCGGTGTTCTCCAATCTTCGTCATTGTTAGGCTCGGGTCCTTGACTAGCGGATGCGGCTTGGATTGGTCCGTCGGGGACGTTCGCGACGTACACGGTGTTTCTTGGATCGAGATCATCATCAATCTCGATGACATCGCGACTGATGTCCTTGGGACATTCCTTGTGCTCGACATCGTCCTATATGGTAGGCTCATCTTCTTTCAAGGACAGAGCTTTAAGGGCTATGCCGATGCTTGGTTTCTCGATCCCTTCGACTGGTATGATCCTTTTGAGGTTGGGATCTGATGTCGATGCTAATGCAGCCAGGGCATCGGCTGCGGTGTTTTCCCCTCGCGGGATCCGCGTTAGATCAAAGAATTCGATCTGTTCGGCGAGCGCGTGGACTACCCGTAGGTATGCTTCCATTCGTTCATCTTTGGCCTCGTAGTCGCCATGATATTGGCTCTTGACTAATTGGGAATCGCTGAAGGCGTCTACTTCCCGGGCTCCTATCGCTATTGCTAGTCTGAGCCCGGCTATTAACGCTTCGTATTCTGCTTCGTTATTTGATGCGGCGAAGCCCAGTCTGAACGACTGTTCCAGTACTTCGCCCGTTGGGGATACCAGTTTCACCCCAACTCCGGATCCTTGCCTCGAGGAAGCTCCATCAACGTAGAGTTTCCATTTTTTGGCAGAGGTCGGGTCGAGTTCGATGGTTGGGGGGAGCTCGATTATGAAATCTGCCAGCACTTGTGCTTTTAGGCACGTCCGAGCTTTGTATTCTATGTCATACTCTCTAAGTTCGATAGCCCATTTGACCAGTCGACCTGACTGACTTGGACTGTGAAGGATGGTTCTCAGTGGCTGAGAGGTCATCACTATGATCGAGTGCGATTGAAAGATTGGTCGGAGTTTCCGAGCTGATGTCACCAGCGCCAAGGCGAGATTTTCCATGGCGGGATACCTGGTTTCAGCATCGATTAAGGTCTTACTGATGTAATACACCGGCCGTTGTTCGTTCTGTTCTTCGCGAACCAGGACTCCACTTACTGCTGCCGTGGAAACAGCTAGGTAGAGGTAGAGGGGTTCTCCTTCTACTGGTTTCGCCAGTATAGGTGGTTCGCTTAGGTAAGCTTTAAGCTGGGTGAACGATTCCTCGCACTTTTCATCCCAGAGGAACTTCTTGTTCGCTTTGAGCAAGTGATAGAAGGGAAGATATTTATCAGACGACCTCGAGATGAAACGGTTCAGAGCAGCTATTTTGCCAGGCAGGCGCTGGACTTGTCGCGTTGTTCTGGGAGATTTCATCTCTATAAACGTTGCGATCTGTTTGGGGTTCGCCTCGATCCCTCTTTTGGTCACTAGGTAACCAAGGAATTCTCCTGAGGGGACCCCGAAGGTACACTTTGCTGGGTTGAGTTTCATCCCGTATTTATTGAGAATGATAAAATATTCTTTTAGTTGGGGGATGTGATCCTCATATCTGGAAGATTTGACCAGCATATCGTCGATGTAGACTTCCATAGTTTTGCCTAGGAGTCCCGAAATCATCTTGTTGACGAGGCGTTGGTAAGTTGCTCCTGCGTTTTTTAGTCCGAAGGGCATGACTTTGTAGCAGTACGTGCCTCGATCAGTTATGAACGAAGTCTTTTCTTGGTCCTCGGGGTTCATTAATATTTGATTGTACCCCGAGAAAGCGTCCATGAAGGACAGTAGCTGATGTCCGACGGTGGCTTCGACCAGCCGGTCGATGTGTGGGAGTGGGAAGCTGTCCTTCGGACATGCTTTGTTGAGATCCGTGAAATCTACACAGACTCTCCACTTCCCGTTCTTTTTCTTAACCACTACGGGGTTCGCAAGCCAGTCGGGGTACTTGACCTCTCTGATCGATCCGATTTTTAATAATCGATCGACCTCGTCATTGACGGCTTGAGCTTGTTCCGGACCTAGTTTTCGACGTTTTTGTCTTACTGGTTTGTAGGTTGGGTCGAAATTCAGCTTGTGGCTGGTGACGTCGATGTTGATCCCTTTCATGTCTGCTGAAGACCAGGCAAAGGAGTCGACGTTTTTTTTAAGGAAAGAGACCAGTTCGTTTTTGACTGGCTCTGATAGGTCGATTCCAATGCCAACGAGTCTTTTGGGATGAGCATCGTCTATGCAAACTTGAGTCGTGAGGTCCTTTGGAGGTCCTATTTGACTCGGGTCATTCGACCTTTTGCTCTGCATGGTGGCGAGCTCGTCCTCTTTCTGTAATTGCTACGCAGGGGATTTCTCAATCTGCTTATATCCACTAATGTAGCAATGGCGGGAAATCTTTTGACTTCCGTACACGGTTTTTACTCCTTTAGGAGTTGGGAATTTTACGCATTGATGGTAGGTCGATGGTACCGCTTTCATGTCGTATATCCATGGTCGACCTAGAATTGCGTTATAGGGAGCTGGCCGATCCACTATGACGAACTCTGTCATTCTTCGGACTCCTCCAGCTATCACTGGGGCGAAGACAGAGCCCATCGAGTACGTTGTTTCGCCAGCGAACCCTACTAGTGGTGTATTTTCTTCCACGATCTCGGAGTCGTTGAAGTCCATCTTTTTGAACGCGTCGTAAAAGAGGACATCCACCGAACTTCCTGTGTCGATTATTATTCTTGAGAGTTTGATATCTCCCACTACTAGACAAACGAGGAGAGCGTCGTCGTGTGGTTTGTCGAGGTTGCTTGTCTCGCTCTCGTGGAAAGTGATCTTGTGGTCTGGACCTATCATTGGGATTTTCCCCCCTTTGTTGGTCTCGACTCTTCTTTGAAAAGCTTTAATTGAATTGACCGAGTCTCGGCAAAGCTTGGAGCCACCGAAGATGAAGTCGATTCGTTTAGGGGGTATAGCCCGTACACCCTCCTGCAGAGACGAGGGAGATTGATTTGGGAACGTAAACTCTGAACGGGAGCTGGAGGTGGAGATAACGCCGAACCTTCCGGGGTGCCGCTCAGGCTGAGCTCGCCGAGAATAAACTCAACTCGCTTCTGCGACCCCTTTCGAGAGTGTTTCGGAAGATTCCGGCTCCTTTGTCCGTTCTCGTTTATTTTGAGAAGGCCTCTTGGTGTTTGACTCTTTGGTTTGTTTACTTTCCTTTTTGTCGGATAGAGTTTCCTCCTCGACTTCGGAGTCTGGTTTGCTTTCGGACTCTCGCTTTTGAGCCTCGGCTTTAGCTCGAGTATAGCAATCTTCAGTCGAGTGTCCTCTTTTGTTATGAAATTCACAGAATTTTTCCTTGTCGAACTCGAATTTCTTCGAGCTCTTTGGGCTTTCGACCGCATTGACGTTTCCTGATTTACGGGAATCCTTTTTTGAGTTCGAGTTCTGCGAGCCCGACGGGTTCTTTTCTTTTCGATGCCTTTCTCTGAGGGCCGTGGTTTCGTCCTCGAGGCGAGCGAAGGCCGATGCGCGATGAAGGGCGTCATCGAGTGTTTGAGGTTCGCGGACTGTTATTTCCTCGCGGAATCTGGTTGAATACCAAAGTCCACATCGCAGTGCTTCTATAGCTACTTCGTCTCGTGGGTTTGCGATTTTGGATTTTATTTCCTTAAATCGGTCGATGTACGAGCGAAGCGATTCGTCGGGTTTTTGAGAGACGCCAAATAGAGCTGCCTCAGTAGTCTTTTCCTCAACAAAGACGGAGTATTGTTTGAGGAAAGCCGTCATGAACTGGGTGAAGTTGTCGATGGACCTTTCTTCCAGTCCGGCAAACCATTCTAGGGCGGAGCCCGATAGGTTTTCGGCGAAGAGCCTGCAGAAAGCCGGCTCTCTCTCCTCGTCGGTAAGGTATACCCTTGCCATTGCTAGTCGGAATGCCCTGATATGGGCTTTCGGGTCCGACTTCCCAGGGAATTCCGGAAATTTAGTTTTCTTGATTTCTCGGATCCTTGCGAAGGGGATCCGGTCTGTGAATGGCGTTTGTCGCGTTTCTTCGATCACTCGAATGATGTCGGGCGCCGTGCTCGTTGCCATGTGAACTTTCGAGCTCAGACTGTTGAACTGGGCCTTAGCCTGTTCGATGTACTGTCTAAGCATATCGTGTTCATCGCCTAACGTATGTGTGAACTGGGCTTGTGCCTGGTTTGACGCTTGTTCCGGGAAAATGGGGTCGAGGAGATCGATTGTTTGAATCGATCTCGTCTGGTCGACCTGTGGAGTTCGGAACTGTACCGTATTTGACCCGTTAACAGGTCCCGAGCTCGAGGCGAAAGCAAAGCCTCCTAGTTGCCTCGGCCGGATGTTGGAGTTATTCTAGAAAAGTGGTGGCCCGGGTAATGGTCGGTTCCCTGATCCGGTTGGATCTGTGACCATTGAACTCTAAGTGAATGGTGTCGGTATCGCGATAGGGGTCATTATAGGGCGGAGGCCGCTACTTGACGTATTTGCGAAACTTCCCGACGCTCCCGGGAGAATTACAAATTTCTTAAATCCGCATTGAAAGGCATTCTTTAGAATTTCTTGCAGTAGCTAGTTGGTAATCTCAACATTTTCTGGTAATTATTTTCATTACTGAATATGTGTTTTTATAAACGCCCAAGTAACACATGTCCGTTACATCTCTTAAAAAGGCAGCCTTTAATGTTGCAACGGTTACAACATTGTTGGTAACTATCTTTTAAAATACTTGATATTAATATACATAACAGTTTTCAATAAACGGCTACAGGAAGGTCTGGTTGTATATTATGTTTAGCATCTAGTTATAAATTGTGATACCCTACGTTGAAACTAGTTAACTATAATCTTAGACACTATTTTATTTTGTCTGCATGATTGTAATACTTCAGCCAAGTTTCAAAAACATGCTAAATATAAATGAAAAATTAACTATTGTGAGATCCGGGATTTACACTAAGAATTTGTATTCGTGGATTTGGACTTTAGGATATAGAAATGGTATATTTTCCTATGAATCAAAGACTTTATTGAGATTGATCGTCGAGATAGAACAAACACAATCGAAAAGAGAGTACAAAGTATGATGATCGAGCTATCTAGTCGAAGTGTTCTAAGTTAGGGTTGGAATGTCTTGAGTGAATCGCCACTTCTTCTTTAAATAGTCTCGACTTTGACCTTCTTGTTCCGATATTTCGGCCTTGCCTTCATAACGATCTCCGAGATTTACGTGGATCAGTTGAACCGACGAAGACCGAGTTGCTCTATCTCCACGTCGTCTGCTGCCGAGCTCGAGCTTGATCGCCTCTTACTTCGGCATCGCTTGGGCCTTGTCAAAGTGTCATTCGTTTGGGCCCAACAAATGAATCGGCTCGTCTCTTTATCTTTGATTCAGGAACGGGCTCATAAATATGGGCCTTTGTTTTATTTGTTAATGGGCCGGATTTCCTAGAGGGAAATCCAGTACCAACAAAGAACAAAGCGATATGAAATTATCTCTTCGAAAATTAAAGCGATATGAAATTATCTCTTCAAAAGCTAAAGTGATATGAAATTATCTCTTCAGAAACAAACGATATTAAGTGGCCCTTCCCCTAAAATCAAGCGATATGAAATTATCTCTTCGAAATTAAGCGGTCCGAAACGACCTCTCACAAACCTAAAATTCTCCCAACCTTATACAGCTCAGAAGAATTAGGGGGCCACCCTCTCCCTTTAACCCTCTCCCTTTAAGCGAAAATGGCGAAGTCAAGGTAACCGATCACACGGAAAGACCTCCGCGCACATTCAAAACGGATCTTTGTAAGTCTACCTCGATTTATCATTCCCATTAAACATCAAACTCGTACTGCACAATACGAAAGAGCTCGAACTCAAGTACGAACGACTTCGCACTAAAGTGCTAAAACAGTAAAGTCTATGCTAAGGCATGAAAGACTCAAAAAGAAATTCATTGAAAAGAGGACACAATGTCCTCGAGTTCGAATAAAAAAAAGCCCACTAAGGGCAACACTAAAATAAAACGAAGCCCCCTTGGGCAAATAGATGTTCAAAAAAAATAGAAATCAAAAGCCCCTTCGGGCAACGACAGAACAATCAAAATTGACGCGATCGCGAGGAAGCCTCGTCTCCATCCTCCGCCTGATCACCGGTAGATGCAACCCCAGTCGGGAGATTCGATCCGTACTGATCAGGACGGGAAGCAGCCGGCGGCGGAGCATGCGCCAATATAACCGAGTCGCTTGACACAGTTGGCAAGTTTAACTTGCCAACACTGAAATCGGAGACCGCTGCGGCAATCATCTCTTCCATGGCCGCCCTCTTTTTGTCAGCCAACCTCAGCACTTCCTGAGTCAGGTCAAGCTCGCCGGAAGCAAACTCCGCGATGAGTTCGATATTGGCTAGGGTTTCTTGGAGGCGAATCTCAGCGTTGGTCTCGAGCTTTCGTTTTTTGCTTTTCTCCTTGATCTCTTTAAGGATTTCCAAGTACTCCCCGCTCATCTTCTTCCTCGCCTCGTGAGCCGCGACCTTCACGTCGAAGTCCCTCCCCACGAGGACCCCCTCCAGGTCAGCTCGATCTTAAGCAGCTCGCGCATTTGCAACCCGACTCGCTTCTTCAGCGGCCAGTGTGCAACCTTCAGCCGCCCGAAGCTTCTGAGAAAGATCTTCCTCACAATTCTCGAGAACCAATAACCGAGATTCTATTCCCTCGTATCTAGCCAGTTTCCTTTCAAGCTCCTCCTCTCGAGCCAAGGAATCCTGCAGCTCTGCGGTCAAAATACCCACCGACCTCTTGGCGGCCTCAAGCTCGCCTACTTGTAACCTCCCGCGAAGCTCATGCTAGGACTGGGCCACGAGCCCGTTCGTAGCCTCCAGGAACTACATAAGCACACGAATGATAAGTCTCTCAGACAAAAAAAAAACAGCAAAAACAAAGCAGTACAACTGTTACCTTCCCAGCGGTTGTCGCCATCTCGGTGTACATATCACCAAGGACCATGTCCCCGACGGCCGGAAGCCGAACACCCGTAGGCCTAAAGCCCCCGTGCTCCCCGGCGCCCCAACATCCTCGCTCGATCTACTCGAGCTCACCTCCGTATCGGTCCGCTGACGCTTCGGTGCGGGGGAAAGGTTTCCACCCCCACGCTGGCCATTCGGCCTTCTCGAATCATTCGGGCAAGGGCGGCGCAAAGCCGGCTCCCTGAACGAGACCGGGTCCGCTTCCCCAACAATTGGAGAGGAAGGAACTTCCCCCGTCTCTACGGCCACGTCGAAGGCCTCGGAGCTTGGAAGAATAACTGGGGGAAGGAGAGAAGAATCACACATGGCAAAAAAGATTGCGCTTCTCAGACTCCCGTCCCTCACCCTCTTCGCCAATTCCATAGGGTCCTTCCCGTTTCGGCGACTCCTCGATCTCCGAGATAACTTCTCATGAGACGGAGTGCTAGCGTCCGAACCCTCACCCAAAGGAGGACAACCTGTAGAATTATCAAAAAAAAAAGAGAAGGGTTTAGACCTTTCCAAATAATGGCGAACGAAATGTCACGAATAGACAACTCACTTTCTCCTGCCCACTCGATAATACGAAGCGGAGGTCGGACAGCTCGAATCGGGGAAGCCCAGGGAGGCGCAGAAGGAGACGGTAGGTCCCGGGAAATCCAAAATCGATCCCGCGGAACCTCCCCCGGGTCGATCCTCATAGCAGCCTGCACGCGCTCCATTGTAAAACTGTCCCACTTAACGGTACCCCTCCTCAGTCGGGTTATTAAGGCCTCCGTAATAGGGTTGAGGTCAAGCGATTCGGGAAACTCTGTGATACAGACTAAAACCAATCAAGAATCGGACTGATAACAAAAAAGAAAGGATCGAGTAGTAAAACCAAGAGTCTTACCAACGTTGGAAGCCCACCGTGAAGGGACGACCGAGCAATCGAACTCTCCGACCGAATGATGGGTAATCCTAAAGAAAAAATATCGGCCCTTCCATTCATCCCTCGACGAAAGACCGTCGAGGATCCTCCCGAACCGAGGAGAGAGACGATACGTCCCCGGAAAGCGAGAATCCTGCTTCACCCAGAAAACCCGCATGAGCTCCTCGAGACCAAACTCAATCCCCTCCTCCGCGGCCCTGACTCCAAGTCCGATAACGTATCGAACAAAATTTGGCGTCATTTGATGAAACGCCAACTGGAGCTGCGCCAACACTAAGAAAACGAGGCGGGGAATGGGGAAGAAGAGCCCACATTTTTCGAAATAAGTGTAGGAGGCGCAGCAGTAGCCTTCTACGACCGTTTCGGGGGACACCGCCGGAGAAGGGATGATGATCTCGACTTCCGGCGGAATCCGGCAAAGCTCCCTCAACTGCTGAATGTGGTTTACGGTTAACGAAGATGGCGGGTGCGGACCGAACGATCCCGCCGCCGCACTCGTACTCGCTCCCGTCAGGTCTCTCAAAGCCATGAGGAAATATGTATCGGAGTAAAGAAAATGGAAAATCTCCGGAAATAACTTTTTCTGACTGCAGAAGAGATATGAAGGAAAACCTTAAGCAAGAAAGAAATAGGGTAAAAAGGAGAAGGCAAAGGGTTACCTTTGACAATATGTTTGATTATCTATAGTGGGAATCATGCAAGATATCGTCCGTACAACTCCCAAGCTCGTATTAATTACTGAGAAAATCGAGACGATTTGGACTCCTCGCTTCCTCTTTATCCCAACCATTGATTTAAGATCGACGGCTACGAATGCGCGATAATTAGGTCACATCAGCGAAAGAACGAGCCTGAAAAGACTCTTCGCGACCCTTGAATCTTAACTGTTGATGATCGACCAGATCCACAGTAGGAGATGAAATTCTCAAACAAATACACGCCACGACTGCCGACGCGCTAAAAAGCAGTTCAGCTTGTCCCACACGCTCATCCTCGGCCGTTAGATCGAAGCAAGATCAACGGATAGAGCGAAAGTAATCATTAGGTTTTCACCACCCGAGACACGCGCGCGTCTTCCCGAGAACGTCCACCGACCATTAACCTCGACTTGTCAAAATTAATGGGCTGGGGGGCTATTGTTGGTACTGGATTTCCCTCTAGGAAATCCGGCCCATTAACAAATAAAACAAAGGCCCATATTTATGAGCCCGTTCCAGAAGCAAAGATAAAGAGACGAGCTGATTCATTTTTTGGGCCCAAACGAATGACACTTTGACAAGGTCCAAGCGATGCCGAAGTAAGAGGTGATCGAGCTCGAGCTCGGCAGCAGACGACGTGGAGATAGAGCAACTCGGTCTTCGTCGGTTCAACTGATCCAGGTAAATCTCGGATATCGTTATGAAGGCAAGGCCTAAATATCGGAACAAGAAGGTCAAAGTCGAGACTATTTAAAGAAGAAGTGGTGATTCACTCAAGACATTCCAACCCTAACTTAGAACACTTCGACTAGATAGCTCGATCATCATACTTTGTACTCTCTTTTCGATTGTGTTTGTTCTATCTCTACGATCAATCTCAATAAAGTCTTTGATTCATAGGAAACTATATCATTTCTATATCCTAAAGTCCAAATTCAAGAATACAAATTCTTAGTGTGAATCCCGAATCTCACAATAGTTAATTTTTCATTTATATTTAGCATGTTTTTGAAACTTGGCTGAAGTATTACAATCATGCAGACAAAATAAAATAGTGTCTAAGATTATAGTTAACTAGTTTCAATGTAGGGTATCACAATTTATAACTAGATACTAAACATAATATACAACCAGACCTTCCTGTAGCCGTTTATTGAAAACTGTTATGTATATTAATATCAAGTATTTTAAAAGTTAGTTACCAACAATGTTGTAACCGTTGCAACATTAAAGGCTGCCTTTTTAAGAGATGTAACGGACATGTGTTACTTAGGCGTTAATAAAAACACATATTCAGTAATGAAAATAATTACCAGAAAATGTTGAGATTACCAACTAGCTACTGCAAGAAATTCTAAAGAATGCCTTTCAATGCGGATTTAAGAAATTTGTTCGTGCAAAGACAACCTGCACAATATTAAGGGATTTGGGTGAAAGCCAAGAATCCTACAAGAAGGTTGATTTCTTCTACAGTCAAATATCATTGATTCCAACAAAACCATCACGCATATTTGTGGACAATTGCATAGCTAACAATAATCCAACAGCGGTACTTCTGAAGGGTATATCAAACTACATCTACAGTGATAACATAAGACAAGGAGAAAAAATGATGAAAGGGCAGCGGATGAAGATTGGGATACAAGTAAATACATGTATAGCATGTATGTACGTGTGATATACGGGAGTGACGAACAAAAGAAGAGGGGACTTCCGCTAACAAGAAAATTAGCAAGAGAAGTGTGAAGCCTAATAACCGCCCAAGATGCATATCCATGGCCCCAAAATCCATGTGATTTCTTCTTGGAGAAGAAAAGGGTTTAGATATTAATAGTGTGATCACTTGCAAGTGTGTTGTCATCGATCAATGGAAAATTTATTGGAATGAAGGGTGAAAGCAGGGGAACATGTGCGAGAAATTCTTATGGAGCCTTGAATTACTTCTATTCTGCAAGAATCTGATAACATGCTATGGCATATGCCCTAGTGAATAATGAAATTTCATACATTTCTGTGTTCTTCAAAATAGATACAAAGGAATTGTAAAAATGCCTTCGAATAGATACAAACTGCTATGATTTATGTTTGCAAGCTAACATTTGACTTATTTCTTAATTTCTTTTTTTACAATACCCCAATTAGTATTCTTGAAATAACATTTCAACATTTTATGAGACATTTGTAATCAGAAATTGATGAAATTATAGATGAAAAATAAGAACAACAAACTTCTTATAATGGTTTGTAATGTTTGTTATCACCAAAACTTAATTAAGATATATTGAATGTTAGTAGATATAGTTGGTAGTAGTGCCTAATATTGAAAACGAGAACTGGTCATTATTGTAAGCTAAAAAGATATCATTAACTAGAAATTGTTAGGAAGGAAATATGCTTAAACAGAGTGCAACATCGACGGTTTAGAAAATGTAAAGGCAATGAAATAGTCATATAAAACAACAAAGATAAAGATCATGTTCTAAACCCTGACAACAAGGTAGACAAATTCCAAATACAGATAAACCATGACACAGAAATTAAGGAACAAGTGAGAATGACAGTAAAACAGAACCACCAAATTCTTGAAAGAAGACAAGAGCAAGTCTTTTAGACTCTAAAGGGAGAACCTCAGGAGAGATGCATTTGCAACCTTCAAAACCAACCATGAATGTGCACCAATAAGAAGCATGGTGGTGACATCAGAGTCAGATGGAACTGGATTATGGGGAACGCCTCTTGCACGGGAAAAAGAGCCTTCAATAGCAAACATGGGGTCTGCGGTTACGGCTTTGATTAGATATGGCAGCATCACAGCAACAGGTGTGAGATCCTTCTTCATTAGGCTATCACTGCGGAGAGGTGTATTGCAATCGTGTACTTGAATAGACCTCGCAGAAAGGTCAACACATACACCAACCCAATGTGACTTGTCAACAAAGAAAGAGAAATAGAACCTTTTAGGATGTGGAAGACAACCAAAAACAGGCCTGATCATCTCCAGAACTGACTCTTGAAAAACGAACCTGCCACGATCCTTAACATCTAACTTGGAGAATTTGTCATAGTGCTTCATAAACCCGACAACAAACTTAGTATCGAAGAACCGGATTTTGAGTTACTGTTGGCCAGGTACATCATGCATGAAAAGAAGCCTTCAGAAGCGAACTAGTGCATCAACAACATTTATCAAATGAGAAAGAAAAATAGAATTAGTAACACCTAGAAAAACTTGTACACCAAAAACAGAACAAGTTAACAAACGTTTGGGGATAAGACCTTGGTCCTCTACGCGATCTCAAGGACATCTTTGTTACTAATTTGAGTCCCATTGCTAACATTCACTAACTTGAAAACAAAAATGCATAAAAGTCATTTTAATATTGTTATCGGATAGCCAGGCTGATGAACAGCTAAAAATTCAATTATACAACAAAAGAACATACAAACATGGCGGTCTTAAGCTTTTTCAAAAGAGTTGCATACTTTCCATCATAGTTTACATCAGGGAATACGCCATGAACCACAGGCTGAAACGACACTCGCTGGTTTACTGCTATGCTGCAGTCAAACCCTTGGAGAGCAGATGATTGAGTACGCAGGCGATTACTCTTACACAAATTTCTCAGCATCAGCTCCGACTCATGATACCTCAGTTGTCTTCATAGGAGAGTTGCAAGCAGTAACAAGGTCATGCTCTTCAACCTAGTTTACCAATAAGAGAAAATAAGACAACAATTCTTAATACTTGAAAAGGAAACTAAAACTACAATAGCGGGTACCTGGTCAAGAAGCCCATTCACAAATTTCTGCCCAACATCAAGATTGTCTCCCATTTTTGACTCCCCACGAGTTGGCCCTCGTGTTTGCCCATTGTCGCCATCCTGGGAAAACATTAGTTAGACAAGTTATGAAAACGTTTAGATACCGCTCAATATTTGAAAGTTACATTTCCGTTAACATATTCAATAGCATCAAACAACTATCTTAACCGCAAGATACAAAATTTGAACAAGTCAATATGAACTTACTTCTTGAAGTGATGTCCGAACATCTTGAAAAACTATATCTATGATTGTATCAAGGGAACGAGAAAAAGGCCATTACCACCTCGGTTGCTCCTTTGCTCATTCCAATCACGCCTTGGAACATTGCCAGAAGGTACATTATCTTGTATAGGAGAGACACTTATGTTGGCAGGTGCAGCTTGCGGTTTTTCCAAGAGCTTAGTAACAGCATCCATCAAGAAAGCATTAATACGTTTGATTGCCAGGTTAACATGATTATCTGATGCTTTAACAGCTCTAGCAACCTCTTTCTTGATGTAGGACAAACAGGCAGATACATTGACTTTAACAACCCGGAATTCAGACTTCACTTTTTTAGCAACAATTTCAGAAAATTGGTGTGTACACACTACATTTCCTTGGCTAACTTTATCTTTATCTTTCTCCTTCTTCTCGTTAGCTTCCTTTTTCTGGATTCTAATCCGCTCAATATCAACATCAGTCACACCCCTTTTGAAATGTTTTTTTTCTCAAAATGGAAACCTTCAACAATAAGTTCCAACATATTGTTCACATGCTCATCATCCTCGTCATCAGGCCAGGCGAACAGAGACTCGTCCAAGACAACTCCAACTCCAGCAGGGGTAATACACTTACCAAATGCCTGCAGAAAAATGGCAACAATTAAAACTCATGAAAATGACAACAATGAACTTGGTTCAGAAATAACTCCAATGGCCTATCAAACACATAAATATAGTTAAACAAGCAAAATAACAAGAAAAAAAACCAGTTACCATACAATGGTTCTGAAAAAAGATAAAAATGACCAAGCAAACAATTAGACACATGCAATTGTTTTTAAGAAAATATGTGAATATGACCAAACAAACAGTTGAGGTAAGAATATGACACATAAATATAGTTAGAAACATGGACTATCGAACTAACTAACCAATAGATTATTGAACTAACACATAAATATAACTAACCATGCAAAAATAGCAAGCAATAAACAGATTCTCTAACATATAATGTTTCTGAAAATGACAAAATGAACAATTAGAAACATGCAAGTATTACCTCACACTTATCATCAATGTCCCGAGCAGGACCAGGGCTCAAAGATACTTGTTGAGTTGTTGTCTTGGTGATTTTGGCAGGCAATTTATCCACTGTGTGTTCTTCTTCTTCGTCCAAGTTATGCTCCGGTCCCACTTACTGGTTAACCTTCCCAAGAGAATCCACATATCGTTCACGAGTTTCATCTTCGAAGTCACTCTCGTAGTCTGATGAAGACGATGACTGGCCAACTTCAACAACCTCTAGAAGCTCAGGTACAGCCTCCCCCATAACTATTTGGAAAGCATGAAAAAATCCTTGAACAGCCACGGATTTCTGAGCTAGAGCAACTACTTCTTTGGATTTTATGCTCGAAACTACCAATACAAAGGAAACTTTACCCCACGGGTAAGAAAGAAAATTGTCGAGATCTCTAATCAACTCCACATGCTCGTCAAGAATCTTGGGGAAATGGCTAGACGGGCAAAGGACCGAAGATGTAAGAGCTAGATAAGCGTATTTGATCCTCCTTTTTGTCTTTATAAATCCTTCTCTTCACCAGCTTGACAACCTTATCAACAGTCAGCGATTCGAAACACCCAAAAAGCTCACCCCGGTACTTTTTTATCTTCAATCAGATTCCTCTTTTTCTTCTTGCTCTGCTTAGGAAACTTACCACATGGGAGTCCAGTAACAATGGTGAATTCCCGTAAGGAAACCCTAATAGTCCAACCTGAAAATAAAAACAAGATCTCATGCTTTTTCTTCACATATAGCATGCACACAATGATGAACTGTGCAAAGGCCTCAAAGAAGTGTGGTTTTCAGTTGTGTCTAGGAGATTGCCGAAAGAAGAATTCCAAATCTCTTTTACTTCATCGTCATCCAGAGCATTAAGAATAGAGCGGATCTGTTCAAAGTTTCTAGTACGAGTTAACTCGCTGGTCGTTTGGTTCTCGCTAGCGGCGAAAATCTGGGAAGGGAGATTTAAAGGCTCGTCACTTTCCGTACTTGTCTGTAAGAGAAAGAAATCATAACCACAACAAAGAAAAATGCAATGAACGGAGATCCTTAAAGAAAGATAGAAGAGTATTGAAATTACGAACCAAAATCTGAGCTTTTGAAGGTGAAGATTTAATTATTCATCTGAACCAAGTTAATGTATCTCACGCCTTCATCATCACTGCCATTTTCCCAGAAAAAAAGCAAAGAAACACAACCAGTAAGAAGTGAATAGGGACGAGCTCCGAAGTGAAGGATTATGAGTTTTTCCATGGTTCAATTCTCAGATTGCAACCTAGCACATAATCTTAAACAGATCTAGGTTCTTGTAATCGAATCATAAAATAAACCTGATCTTTACCTTTGCAGCGGAATGATTGGTGGTAATGACAAGATCAGATTAGAACAGATGAATACATGTTCCTCCTAGGTATCCACACTCTTACAAGCAGGGAATGGCTGCTAGACCGGATGGAAGAACAACAAAGAGAGAGACTCAAGAGAGGGAGATGAGCCGCGGCTGCCTCTCCCAAAAATCGTGTAGCATTAGGGTTTCTCAACCCCTAAGTTGCAACTTAATTATCTCACTAATGGGCCCAAGTTTAATTAATTAAACTAATGGTCCATTAGACTTTTGGGCCCAAGACACAAATCAGACAAAAGCCTGTTTGCTGTCTGGCCCAACTCTCTGTACAAATACAGTAAATGCCTTAGCATCTTACCGCATTAATTCCATCTTAACTTTCCCGTTAGCTATGGTGTGTGACCCTTTGGGATCATACAATACTGGTAATAAGTCCTAAACTTATAGATCAAGAGCGGACTCTAGCAAGCCATCATGATCACCCAGTATTTATGACTTATGTCTGATCTCGACATTTATCATACTTTCTAGAGATAGTACAGTAGATTTCAGGACATTCCCAACAATCTCCCACTTGTACTGGAATCCTACATTCCATATTCCTTTTGTCACAATATCTCGATCTGGCATAAGGCAAGATGCGTGTCATCCTTATATAGCCAGACCATGTTCATCGGACCAGATTTGATACTGACAATGCAAACGACTTGGGCAAGTCCGTTTGGGAGTGGCCACTCTCTTACCAGCTATCAAGTCTCCGATTGGCCTAGAGATATTACCTCCGTTAAACGGCAGGGACAAATCCCATCTTGTTCCATCACTATGAACTACACGCTTCATAATACACCCAACCAAGGTCCTTATAGCTCCCAGTTACGAAACAGCGTTAGACAATGATCAAAGTGCATCAATCCATGTGCAGCCACATGCATGCGAACTCAGGTCTAAGGACTATACTCTATAGTCGTATATGAGAACCTCTTATGACACAGATATTAATATCTTGTAGAGTTCTCATCAGCGGGCCATGTCCGGTCATATGCTCCCCTACATATACCTATGTGTCGACTTTGATGCCGCGCATCTATGACCCCTCGAAACTTGGTCATAAGTCTCAACACAATCTAGTCTCAAGTGGTTGTTGGTGTTCCAATTTCAACAACCTTCGACTATGGACACTATGATTTATGTCATTTCGTCAAATATGGGGTTTCAGGATCAAGTCTTACTCATGTACTTCGATGGCCCATATATAATGACATGAATCATTTTGGAACGATTATTTATATCACAGTTAAAATAATCCAGAAATCATAGATTTCATAAACATAAAATATTATGTTTACATGAACTTTTCAAAACAACTAAGTAAAGCCCTTTACAAACTCCCACTGAAATTAAGACTACATCTTAATTTCACTCATCCTACAGCTACAGTCCGCGACTCGTGCTTAGGCATAAGGAGTGGCTTCGTTAATAGATTAGCAACGTTCTCATTCGATGAAACTTGCTTATCTACTTAACACCTCTGTCATTTATCTCACGGAATAGGTTATACCTACCCTCAAGGTGTTTGGACCTCTGATGTACAGCTAGTCTCATCTATGCTGGGAATCACATCAAGTTCAGTGATGAACTCTTCTTTCCAAACAACCTCTTTCGCCGCTTCTCAAGCTGCGAAATGTTCAGCTTAAGTCATGGAGTCAGCAACAGTGCCTTGCACCGCCAGTCAGACACAAGATATAGCCGGACTGTGACCGGGAATTATCTTTTTCTATTGGAAACTTGCCTTTCAGACTCTATCGACTTGTAGCACCTCACTTTCTCCGTAAATCAAGAATTTATCCTTAGTATTCCTCAAATACTTTTAGGATATTCTTTACGGCAATCCAGTGATTCTTTGCTGGATTTGACTGGTCTTTACTTGTCTTGCTTAACATTAAAACAACATCAAACAAGTACGTTTCATGGCATACATGATAGATCCAATTGCCGACGCATATGGAATCTCATCCATGCATTTAAGCTCAGCAGTTATCGTAGGACACTGTATCTTGCTTAACGTAATGCCATGTGACATTGGCATAAAACCCTTCTTGGAATGCTGAAAACGTGTAGGACTTTGTCAATTTAAGAATCCTGACTTTTTCCTACCAGCTCTTTTGGATCTCTATCTTTAGATCCAAAATCCAAGAACTACGTGGCTTTACCCATGTCAATCATAAAACCAACTCCCAAGCCAGTCCTTTACCGACTGCAGCATTGGGACGTTATTTCCGAGAATCAGTATGTCATCGACATACAATATGAGAAATGCAACATCGCTCCCACTTATCTATTAGTAAACGCACAGTTCCATTTCGTTCCTGTTCAAGTCAAAACCTTGACTACTTCAACAGAACGAAGATTCCAACTCCGATATGTTTGCTTCCATCCATGAATGGATCGATGAAGCTAACTTACACAAAATGTAATTTTTCGGAGTCCGGGCTCACTTTCGCTTCTTTGAATTTCGCAGATTCGTCGCTTTCAATGATCATCAGATCATGCGAACTTTCAATGATCATCAGGTTCAACTAATGACGAGAAATCACTCTCGGATTAGTGACTGATTCATTCATATCTGCGAACTTCAGGCTCTACAGGTGTAGATTCTACAGATATCTGTAAATCCATCCGTTGCTCTCCCTCAACAGGTTGAGCAGCCTCCGGTATTTCTCGAATTTCTTCGAGTTATACTTTTACTCCCACTGTTCTTCTTGGAAAGTAACTTCCCTTCTTAGAAAACAGAATGGACGTAAAAGTAACAAGCCTTGGTTTCCCTAGGACAACCAGTGAAGTAGCACAACTACAAATACTCAGTAAAGACGAATTTGGATCGATTCCAATCCACATTTACGTGGTGTCTTTCAACTGATATTGGTGGAACTATTTCAGCGTAAACTTAGATATTTCTAGAGCGTTATTCTTAAAGAATATCATGGAAGATTCGTGTGACTCATTTTTAATCATTTCTAATAAGATCTGATTCTTTCTCACAGAAATACCTCAAGGTTTTCAGGAGAATTGAGCTGTGAAACGACTTCACACTCATTCAGATGATCACACCATTAATGACTCAAGTATTCTCACTCGTGATCTAATCCAGAGTCTTAATACTTCTGTCACTCAGATTCTATACCTCATTGTGGAACTCTTTCGACCATGTCAAAGAATTCCGACTTGTGTCTCATCAAATGAACACAGTCTTACTCACTGAAGTAATCAGTAGAGATAATGAAGTACAGGAAATTTTCTCTGGCATTACTGCTCATCGGACCACATACATGAGTATGTTCAATCTCCAATAAGCCTTTGGGCCTTTCTCTAGCTCGGCTAAGATGGGCCCTTTGTCTTTTGGTCTAGTAAGCAGAATTCAAGTCTCATAAGATATCCATTCAAATGAGCCCAAAAGTCCATAACTATGGGGTTTCTGAATCTGACTTACTCTATGTGACCAACACATTTATGCCAAGAAAAATCAGGTTTAATTCATCAGATTTAAACCAATTGCGGTATTTATGTTACATTTTAGGCACTCTATGGTTTAAGATATAAAACTCATTCCTTGAATAGGGTGCTACAATTAATATTTCATTAAGATCAAAAGAACAAAACTTGTCTTTTATCAAAATGAAAAACATTCAAATTCTTACAAGAAAATGAAAGACAACTCTGCTTAAAGCAGGTACATTGTAGCAATTACTTAATACAAAACCAAGCTTCAAAGGCAGCTACAAGTGAAAACCCTACGGCTGAGGCAGCATCCATAGCTCCTTCCAGACACGCAGTTCCACTTGCCCTTCCTTCAACGTTCTACTGTTGCTCAGGCTCTGCATATTATAACAAATATCAGTGCCACAACCAGTATCCAATACCTATAAGGTATAACTTGAAGTAATAACATGAATACCTGAGGAAGTAGTCTCATACATCAACTTCAACTCCTCATAATCTTCCATGAATTTAATGCAATTTCTCTTCCAATACCCAGTCTCATTACAGTAGCAGCACTTACCAACGTAAGAGGTATCTGATTTGGGCTCAGAAGACACACGCTTGCCATGATTCAAAATCTGGACAACTTTGTCTTCACCCTTGTCAGCATTAGGTTTAGTAAACCTACCCTTCTCCTTCATGAGATTGTACAGGGTACTCTTCACGTTTGGCTCAACTGTCTTGAGCATGTCATGCAGTTCAGTCAGCGTCTTCGTTAAGCCTTTCTTGATATAGTTCCTTCTGAACTTATCATAGCTTGACGGCAATGACTGCAGAATGATCTCAGTTGCCAATTCTTGGCTAACTGGATAATCCAGTTTCCTCAGGTTATCAACGTAACCCATCATTTTACTGACATGAGTACTTACTGGATGATCATTTGGTAGCTTGCAGCTAGTGAGAGATTTAACCAACTGGTATCTCTCCACTCTTACCTGCTCCTAAAATTTCAATTTCAGGCTGCTGATCATCTCTATTGGCGACTCCATGTTCTCATATTGCTTCAGCAAATCTGAGTCCATGGTAGCCAATATCAGACCACGCACATCTACCGCATCATCATAATGCTTATTCCAAGCATTACGTACTGCATGAGAGGCATTGGACCTGATCCTCTCGGGGAGAGCTCTCTCAAGGACATAGTCCTTTCTCTCCTGCATGAGGACTAGCCTCAGGTTCCGCGACCAAGTCAAGAAATTTGATCCGTTCAGTTTGTCCATCTCAAGGACAGACCGGATCCAGAAAGTGTTTTGATTGTTTGTGCTAGTCATAACTGAAATTTAGAGATAAATAGAGTTTTAGTTATTTAGTTCATAAAAGAGTAATCTTAATAACTTATAAGAGAACTCGCATTGCATTCAAAATTTCTTTGTTTAACCTCATAAGAATGCAATGATTCCGAGACCCATGTTCAGCTACATCCAAAGTGGGCCACTGGCCGTCACCCAGAAGTAGCTTTACTTGGTAAGCATACACACAGCTAGTTATATCCAATAACTCTCGGTTGTGAATTGGGCCCAAGGCCCAATACACCAGATGTCTCAAGGCCCGGGACTCCCGATGGCCCAGTCAAGGAAACCAATCTCTTACAGCCAAATAATCACTAAAGTCTGGGACTCCCAATGAAATTAGTGACTATATACTACTTTACTTACGCGAAAACAGACACCTCACACTGTAAGCCATATCTGTAATCGAATAAGCGTTAAGTAGCTGACAAGATTGGAAAGACATCCAAGCTTGATATTGGTTTTGATATTCCATTGATTAATCCGCTGCAATCATAAGGTAATGATCCTGATCTGTTTATGATTCAACTGCAATCACCTAGATCCTTGTTTATTATGTGCTAGGATGTAACCTGACAATTACACCATGAACACACATAATCCCACACGAAGACATGCAAATCTTCGGAAATCAGTAGGTCCTCACAGAGCTATTGGGGTACATATGGAAAAAAAATATTGCTAGGTGGGGTATGACATCGGTTTAATAAGGGTCTCGGTTTTGGTCATAGAGCCTAATTTCTCACAATTTATTTCGAACACTTACATAGATATGAGTTCATGTTTTACGGCACATTTGCATATCCGGAAAGAGAGTATATCCGTAGGTTGCACCGAGTATCAACCACAAATGCCAATTTTGGCTAAAATATGATTTGTCGTGCCACCAGAAAAATCAGTTTGCCACTCACGACATGCAATTCCGATTATATCCTTAATGAAAGGTGAGGTGGATTTAATTTTTAAAAATGATTAATAATTCACTAAAATAAAAAATATCCTCCCTAGCGAACACGACGCCGTTTTGCGTCTCGTCGGATTCATCCCCTCTCTTCTACTGATCCATCCACGAGTGAATCTCGAGCCCTTCTTCACCTGATTCTCTTCACCTTTCTCCCATATTAGTCCTCCCAAGATGAGCTCCCCATTTTATCGCCGGCCGTCGGTCGTTTGTCTCATCTTTCTTCCCCCCCCCCCATTGAGCTTAGTCTATTGAATTTTGTATCTTTGGATAATTTTAAGGTTTATGAAGAAATTTTTTGAATGCATGTTATTTAAGTACTGCATTGTTAATTTTGTTGAATCGAGTTGCATATTAGGTAAATTGTAGCTCCAATCCAATAATCAACTCGATTTATGCTCGATTTATGCTCGAATTCATGTTCCAAATCTACGAAATTAGTCCAACTAGTAAATCTGGTATCTGAACCAGTTAGACCAAAAATATAGGTTGGACCGCAAATACCGTTTTTACCTTAACAGTTCTACTAATTGTACCAAAATAACCTTTTTAATTGAGTTTTATTTTATTTTATTTACAGGAGGAGATGAAAAAAAAATCAACACAAACGTAACATTTTTACTATGGATGGTGCTATTCAGAAAAGCATGAATGGATTTCAAGTAATCATGTATACGCCATATCGATGAAGACCTCATCTTTGGAGGACATAACTTATTTGGTGTTAGTAGATAAGATACACATGAAGGTTATGATAGATGAATCCATGGGGAAGCTGAAATTAAGTTATGATCTATCTAAAGCTCGGAGAGAGTCATATATTGTAGACGACGAGGATGTTTATGTTTATCTAAAAACAGTGGATAATTAAAGACTTAAACATGTTTTGAATGTGGAGATATCCTATGATGTGGGAAACAATTTGAGGGTCGATCAACTTTCAAGAGTGGAGAGAAGACGTTCAGTTTATGTGAATTATGAGGAGGCGGTGTCAAATGGCAAAGTTTATGTTGTTGGTGATCTACATGATAATGGCATCCTTACCATATACACAGCGGCTGGTATAGCAGAACAACATAACGAGTCTATGATAATGGTGTTAATGAAAATGTTGGTAATAATGATTATGAGAATGCATCACGTGACCAACTAGAGGATGTGGACAGCACGTTGGGTAACCATATGGATGTTGGTATTGATCATGGTATGGATGCTAGAGATTAATTTGTTGAGCTTTCATCATTTGTACAACCACCGAGTAAGTATGTGAAAGAATGGGAATATAGTACAGATATTGAATTATATCAAGAATTTTGCTCTAGGGGAAGGCAGTGCAAGATTTAGTTAACAGAGTTGCAAATAAGAACTGCTTTGCGACTGAAACTGTTAAGTCAGATACAGTGCGACTCATGCTACGGTGCCGACAACTTTCAGGAGGTTGTAATTGGTATTTATGAGCTGCAAAAACAAAGCAATCAATATTTTGGACTGTCATAGTATATAGAGATATGCAAACTTGTTATCGGGTTGTTGCGACTACAAGCAATAGTAAACTGAGAGGCTCACAAAGATTAGTTACAACTGTTTTGCATGCTGACTATCCTGGTCAAATGGAGACCTCAGCCCCTAAAAGCATCATGAGTATTGTAGAAGGAAGGCTTGGTTTGCCGGTTTTCTATTCATTGCTTTGGGTGCTAGCATTGAAGGGTTTAGAGCAATGAGGAAAGTGATAATTGTGGATGCAACTTTTCTTATGACTCTATATGGTAGTGTGTTAGTTTTTGCAACAACTCAAGATCATAATCATCACCATCGCCCAATTGTGTTTGGTGTAATTGATGGTGAGAAATATATTAGCTGGAACTGGTCTTTTAGAAAGCTGAAAACCGTTATATTGGATGTACCTGGATTGGTTTTTATGAGCGACATACATTCAAGCATCATCAAAAAAATCGAGAATGTGTATCTAAGCGCAAAGCGTGGGCATTGTATATGGAATATATCTCAAAATCTGATAGGAAAGGTGAATTTTGACAAGGATCTAGCTGCGTCGAAATTCAGGGACTGCGCACATTGCGTATACTCAAAATGAGTTCGACCACTCTATAATGATTTTAAGAATATGTTTCCCAAAGCCGATGAGTATCTAGAAAAGAATGCAAAACAAGAAAGATGGGTAATGTGTTATTTTGAAGGAGACAAGTACAACTTAGATACCAGCAATTTTGCGGAATCATTGAACAATGTGTTTAAGAATTCAAGGAAGTACCCCCTGCTGCATTTTATTGATGAGATTGTTGAGAAGCTTTCTAAATTGTTTAACAAACATAGGGCCTAATCTGATTTTGTGTCGGACTTCAAGAAAGTGGTGCTTATTGTGGAGAACGAAATCCACGACAAATGCATACCTGCTTGAAGACTACATGTCAATGATCTGAACAGCTTCTTGCCTGAATATGAAGTTACATGACTAGATGGTAAGACATATTTGGTGGACTTGAAATTGAAAAGGTGTTCTTGCAAAACATTTGATACAGACAAGTATTTGTGTGTCCATGCAATCGCCGCAACCACAAAGCTCATGAGGATAAAAGGGAGAATAAAGAATCTTTGAATCTATGATCTCTGCTCAAAATATTATTTGATTGAGATGTGGTCATTGGCATATAACCGAAAGATTTATTCAGTGCCGCATGAGACTCATTGGATAACTCCTTCTGAAAATAAAGAACAATACGCTTTGCCGCCGTATTACACCGCCAAACCAGGAAGAAATCAAGAAGTGTGGTTTTCATCTACAAGAGAACGGCGCCGAAAGAAATGGAGCAAGTATGTTTCTGGCATAAACTTAGAGAGGTGGTTGCAGCCAGAAAATGACAATGAACTATTTCAGTTCAGTTTCGTATTGAACCATCTTGGGATTTCGATTTTTTTTGTTTTATTAGTACATGTGGGTTCAAATACATTCAACTGTGTATTTGTCAAATTAACAAAACTTTAGACGTTAATCTTTACAAAAACATTAAAAAAACTCTAAAAACAATATAAGATTCAAAACACACCAATATACTATTATAAATCAATAATGATAAATGTATTAATTTGGAAGACATAATTCTGATTTCACACAAAACACACATTGTAGTATTAGGAAGACTTTATTAGTGGTCACCCTTTTAAGATGGGAATGAGATAAGGACTATATCTACGAAAACATCATAGGTGATATTTAATTGTGAAAGACCATGTGTCCAATGACATTATAATATTATGTTTTGAAGTCCAACTACAAATACACAAAAACCACTAAAGTACATTTAAGAAGAAGATCGTCCAATTGTACATTTAAAAACAACTATGACCATATTCCACATAGAAAAATACGGGACTTAAAAAAAATTAAAAGGGAATTTAAAATTTTAAAAATTTAAAAATTATTATAAACAATTTTTTTTACTTTCCTTAATGTTTAGGAACAACTAACCTAGTATTTCATTCATTTTTTGGTTTTCGACGAAGAGAGAGAGAGAGAGAGAGAGAGAGAGAGAGAGAGAGAGAGAGAGAGAGAGAGAGAGAGAGAGAGAGAGAGAGAGAGAGAGAGAGAGAGAGAGAGAGAGAGAGAGAGAGAGAGAGAGAGAGATTTTGACCTTGCCTGAACACCGATAGAGAAAGAGATTTCGACCAAGGAGGTAAGGGTTTACCTGAACTCGTGTTTCCCACACCATCCAATTTAGACTTCGGGTTTTTGTAATTCGCGATTTTCACACGAAAACTAGACCTAGTGTTCTTCTGATTTTGAAATTTTCATCGATTGAGATACTGAGGATTTAATTCATTTTAATCTCATTTGTGTGGTTTTAGTGAAAATGCCAATCAGTTACAGTGAAGCATCTTCCTCTGAAGCAAGTCTCGACATGGCATACTTTAGAAATATCCACTACAAAGGAGAATCGAGGAAGAAAATACTACAAATTCCCAATAAGCGAGGTAGTAATCACAGTACTTGTATTTGTTTGATTCACCATGTTCCAATTATCTTGAAATAAGACTGTATTTGCTCTATTCTGAGGATGGTGGTGAACACTTAGAAAAGTGGTGGGATGACGCAGCAGATGAAGAGTTTTGGAGGATTTGTATGCATTTTGAAGAGCACAAAGAGCGGATCGACAACACTTTCCGATATGGAGGTAGTAGTAGTCCAACTTTCGAATCCATTCGTGAGTCAATGCGCATAATGCGTGCATAAATTGACGACCTTAAGAATCGCTTAGCCAAGAAAGAATTTGAGATTGGAAAGCTAAAGGCATTACTTTGAATGTGGTAGATTCAAATACGAGGATGAAGATCTTGTTGTTGTTTAATTATTTTTATTTGTGTTTAAACTAGTATTTCTTTGTAAGACATGAAGATATTTTCATGTATTTTCTATACACTAAAATGATTCTTTGGTTTAAGTTGTACCAGTTGTCCTAAACGATCAACACAAAGTACCAATTGGACACAAGAGTACCAGTTGTACCTGTTAGACCTTATAATCAAAGAAACATCCAAAAGACTTTAAATAGCCAAACTTCCAATGTACACAAAAAGTCAATCATCTAAAAAGAACTTAAAGTGTCAAACATCAAACATAAGAATAAAGTACCAAAAAGTACAAACGAAAAAACACCAAAACACTACTCCGTAGCTTCATTCTTCTTCAGTCGTTTTGATTGTCGCGGTTGATCTCGATACGGTGTGTTTGTCAAAATATGATGGTTCTCTTTGCCTATTTTGTCTTGTTCCAGTTATCAATCCACTAACATTTTCTTCTTCTTCTTCTTCTTCTTCATCTTCTTCTTCTTCTTCTTCTTCTTTTTTTCTTTCACCTTCTCATTCTTCTCCTAACCATCTTCTTCTTGCTCTTTCTCCAAATGAAAACCCTAAATTTTCATAATTGGGCCTTTTTTTGCTCTTTCTCATTCTCTTCATCTTATTTCTCATTTGTCTCACCTTCTTTTTCATAGGCAAAAATTGGAGTAGTTAGGGGTGGTCTCTTGGGGGTCTAGAACAAACTTCTGAAAAATGTTTCACACTCAGATACAACTCACAAAGCTTCTCCACCGCTAAATCGACTTTCGCAGCGATTTTACCAAGATACACCCCGAGTTTTTCAAACCTTTTTATCCATAGCTTCCTGGATAACTGAGAGAAAATATGCTTCAGAAACATTCACCAGATTTTTTGGGACTTCAGATACATTCTTCAACTTCTCAGGTACACTTCGAGTCCAAGTCCTTTTCATACAAATCTTTCCACCAAATTTTCTTCCTTTGCACGATTAGACGTTCTCACCAACTGTCAACAACCGGATCAATAAAACATATCCCATCATCCACATCATCACATACGATACGCGCCAAAAAAACTTTCTCATGCGTGTCCGGTTCCAAGATGCTAGTAATATCCTGTGAATATCATTAAGCATAACTTACATTCAAATTCATAACAATAAAAAAATAGAATACAAAGTATGATCACAAACTCTTACCTTAGTACTTCCAAGCACTTCATAAATGTCTTCCAATGGAAAACCTCTCATGCATGCTTCGTTGAACTTATGCTTGCACATCCTTGGACACTCCTTATTTGTTGTCACAGCCTGACAAAATGTACGTCCACTCAAATGCGAGAATCTACACATAAAGGTACAACATATTATTGCTAAAATCAAATAAATATTACACTAATACTTAAGATCATACAATACTCATGTAGAGTTACCTCGATATAAACTATGAATCTGGAAAAGTCAGTTTGCGCTTTTGGTTTCACGGATCCCTTCTTGTTCTTTGTCACTGCCCGGATCCCTTTCAAATAATCATCGAACATATACCAACCCTACAAAACTTCTCTCAAGCACTCACATCATCCACAATTCTCAGAAAGAAATAATCTATATATCCATTAGACTTAGACTTTACTTTGACTATCTTGCATAGAAAATACAAGATACTCGACTACTTCTTGTTTGAAGAACTCTTCTTCTTCATTTCCTCTAGCTTCACTTCAACATATTTAATTGTTATTCCGTCATCCCTTCCAAAAACCTTTTTACAAACTTCAAATCTCTCAATTGCTTATAGTTCTTGGGATAGTCATGGCAAGAAAATCATGTCAACAACATGTGATCTCTAATGGAATACCTTATAAGTATCAATTCACCACAAACCATTACTTTGTTCGCATATCCATAGAAAATATGTGAAGCAGAAGCATCCACATGTATTGAACCATGTGGTTTGGCTCCCTAGACATGTGGAAGACATACTTAAACTGCTCATGTTGCGGGAACCATTTCAGTTCTGCTGGAAATTTCTCTAAGTATTCTAGTGTTGCCCTAACACTGCACCTTGTTTCTATCTTCACGCATTCATGTACTGATATGGACCAAAGAACATCTTCTCTGGCTGCAGCGATTGGGATTCATCATTATTATCATCATTAGAGCTATCCTGCAAATTCAAACAAAGCATAAGTTAATACATTTGTCCTAAATGTACTTGAAACAAACATGCTTAAGTAGTACTAGTTGGACCAGATTGTACCTGAATCATTCTCTCCCGAGAATCTCCAACATCCTCTCCATCATGAATTTCTTCGTCCACTTTCTCTCCATCAGCATCCTCCTCAACCTCATCCTCTCCATCAACATCCTTCCCAACCTCATCCTCTCCATTAAAATCATCCCCATCACCTGTTGGGATAGTGTCCTGAAATCACACTTGTACTCACTCCTGATGATAGTTGTGTGTCGAGATCAGACATTCGTATAATATTGGGCGGTTGCAATGTTTTGCTAGAAGCCTCTTACAATCTGTAAGTTGTAGACTTACTGCCAGTATTATATGATCCTATAGGGTCACACACCTAAGCAAACTGGAAGCTAAAATATGGGGATGATCATTATGGTAATGATCGTATTAATGTGTATTGGATACACATCAATATTGAGTTTCGAATAGTGTGTCGATCGACACGGTATGTGTGTCGATCGACACAGGGTCGATTCTGAAACTGAGTTTCGGTTTTATGACTTAAAACGAATCTAATTAATCATGGTTCGGTTTAAGTCATTCCAGGTCATTATATAGTGATATAATTTTCGACATGGAACCCTGGCCGTCGAGTTTTTCTTTGACAGAAAAGCAGAAACACCATAAACTCTCAGATCCCATAGATTCGGCACTAGCATCCCGTTTTCCAGCTTGTGTGCGTGTGTATCTGGTAGAGGCAAGGCGTCTGCGTTGCTCACTGATCTCGTTCACAAATTCATTCAGCTGCCAGTTCAAGGTAAGAACGAGGTTGGTAAATTTCAATATAACGAACCCTAGATCCTAGGGATCCAACAGTGGTATCAGAGCGTGTTAGGGTTTAGTCTATTGAATCTGATGCAATTAATTCGAAAACTGAGTTTGTTGAATTGATTATTGCATGCTAAATCGTGTTTTCAAAGAATTAATCTCGGATTTTGTTTCTGTTGAAAAAAACGATGAACTGTTGAAATCGCACTGTGTCGATCGACACTAAGCTTGTGTCGGTCGACACGCCGCGAAAACGCATAAAATTTTTAGGGTTTGTCGCAGAGTGTCGATCGACACAAAGCGTGTGTCGGTCGACACAGAGCGAAAACTCGTAAATAATTTTAGGGTTTCGATCTGAGATCGAGTACCCGTATTCCTGCTGTGTCGATCGATACACTGGGTGTGTCGGTCGACACAGGCAAAGCGATTAGATAGATCGGTTCAATTGGATTGAACTGGTTATCTCGCTCGGTTAATTTTAATTAACCAATTTGGTTCTGGTTTGGTAATGTCGATCGACACAGAGTTGTGTGACGATCGACATGGACTGTTAAACCGAACCGGTTCAATTAGATTGAATCGGTTAAGGAAATTCGATCCGGTTTGACCGGTTATCGAAAACCGGTTTAAATTGGGTTGTGTCGACCGATGCCAATGGTTGGCGTCGATCGACACACCATTCGCAGAATTACTGGTTGGACCATAAATTTGCATATACCAGACCAAATTTAATCCTTAAGTTCTAGATGAACCGAAACTTATTAAAACTGAATGTTTTAATTAAATTAATAACTTCTTGAATGTATATTGGATATACATCAAGATTAAATAATTTTTTTCCTCAACTAAATATCAAGTGATCTTGATGTCTTGCCCGATCTTGTCTACTGTCAAGACTCGTGTTGTTGTTGGATATTCTTGGAGTCCTTGGTATCCACAGCAACATGAGTAATGCAGGTGATCATTAATAGACTTGCAGTGCGACTATTAGTGATCACAAGACAGAAGAGATTGGTTTTACTTGACTGGGCTATCAGAAGTTCTGGGCCCAGAGACATCAGAGTAGATTAGACATAATTTGTCTCATCTACGACCAAGAGTTGTACTGGGTACAATTAGCAATGATTTGCTTACCTAGATAACTAAAGTTTGGGTGATGGCGAGTCGCCCACTAAGATTTTGGCAAAGTATGGATCTTGGCTCATTGTATTCATCTGAGGAAACATAGTTTTGAATACAATGCGAGTTTTTCTTATTAGATAAGAATTCTCATTTCCTTGAGCATTATAACTAAAAACCTCTACCCTTTTAATTACAGCTATGTCTGTCTCAACTCACATCAACACTTTCTCACTAAGATCCGTCCTTGAGAAGGACAAGTTAAATGGATCTAATTTCTTGGAATGGTATCGGAACCTGAGAATATTTCTCAGGCGGGAGAACAAGGAATATGTCCTTGAAAGAGTTCTCCCCGAGAGGCCACGTTCCAATGCCCCGCAGACAGAAAAGAATGCTTAGGATAAGCATTCAGCTGATGTCAAAGATGTTAATTGTCTAATGCTGGTGACTATGAACTCTGAGCTGCAGAAGCAATATGAGAACGTGATGTCACCCATTGAGATGATTAACAGCCTGAAAGCTTTGTTTCAGGAGCAAGCTCGCACAGAGAGATACCAGACGGTTAAATCTCTCATGAATTGCAAGCTGGCTAAGGACAGTCCAGTAAGTCCTCATGTCCTTAAAATGATGGGTTACATTGATAACCTGGGGAAACTGGACTGTGCCATTAGCCAGGAGCTAGCCACTGACATGATTCTGCAGTCTTTGCCGTCGTGTTTTGATCAGTTCATCATGAACTACAACATGCAAAACATGACTAAGACATTGACTGAGTTGCACGGCATGCTGAAGACAGCAGAGCCGAATCTCAAGAAGGCAACTCCCAGTGTACTGATGGTACAAGGGGGTAAAAGGTTTAAGAAACCTAAGAAGGATAAGGGAAAGGCCCAAGTTGTCCAGACTGAGAGTCAGGACAAGCCCAAGCCGAAGCCCAAATCTGGTCCTTCTCCTGAGGACAAATGCAACTACTGCAAGCAGTTAGGGCATTGGAAGAGAGACTGCAAGAAGTTCATGGAAGATTACAAGAAGCTGAAGAAGACGTATGATGCGTCTGACTCAGGTATTTATGTTATCGAACTTAATGTTATATCTTCTAGTTCTACTTCGTGGGTATTGGATACCGGCTGCGGTGCTCATATTTGTACTAATATGCAGGCACTAAGAAACAGTAGAACGCTGAAGAAAGGACAAGTGGTGCTACGGGTGGGGAATGGAGCTAGGGTAGCTGCACGGGCCGTAGGCACTTACGATTTGTCTTTACCTTCGGGCATGGTTTTAGCTTTGAATAATTGCTACTTTGTACCTGCGATTAGCAGAAACATAATTTCAGTTTCCGTTTTGGATTTGGAAGGTTTTGATTTTGCTGTTAAGAATAAAGTTTGTTCTTTTAATCGTGATGGTACGTATTATGGTAGCGCCCCATTAGATAATGGGTTATATGTTTTAAACCAAGAAATGCATGTCTTTAACATAAATACAAAGCGGTTTAAGTCAAATGACGAAAACCCGACTTTCTTATGGCATTGTCGTTTGGGCCATATCAATGAGAAACGCATCCAGAGACTCCATCGAAATGGGCTTCTGAGCTCATTTGATTTTGGATCATGTGAGAAATGCGAATCTCGTTTGATGGACAAAATGGCTAGAGCCCCCTTTCAACAAACCAAATGAAAGGGCCAGTGATTTATTGGGTCTTGTTCATACTGATGTATGTGAGCCATTGAGTACTGTTGCCAGAGGAAATTACAAGTACTTCATTACCTTCACTGATGATTTCAGTAGATATGGCTATGTCTATTTGATGAGACACAAGTCAGAATCCTTTGATAGGTTCAAGGAATTCAAGAATGAAGTACAGAACCAACTTGGCAAAAGTATCAAATTTCTGCGATCGGATCGCGGAGGAGAATACTTGAGTCAAGAGTTCAGCGACTATCTGAGCGAGTGTGGAATTGTTTCACAACTCACTCCTCCTGGAACACCCCAATGGAATGGAGTGTCAGAGAGAGGAATCGAACCTTATTGGATATGGTTCGGTCTATGATGAGTCATTCAAATCTTCCATTATCCTTTTGGGGATACGCTCTAGAAACGTCTGCGTTTACACTAAATAGGGTGCCATCTAAATCAGTGGAAAAGACACCACATGAATTGTGGACTGGGAACATTCCTAGTCTGTCTTTTCTGAAGATTTGGGGATGTGAGGCTTATGTCAAACGTTTAATCTCTAACAAGCTCGCACCCAAATCAGATAAATGCTACTTCGTTGGTTATCCTAGGGAAACCAAGGCATACTACTTTTACAACCAATCTGAGAACAAAGTATTTGTTGCTCGGGACTGTTCTTTTCTTGAGAGGGACTTTCTCTCTAAGAAAAACAGTGGGAGTAAAGTACATCTTGAAGAAATTCGAGATGCACAGGAGACTGCTCAACCTGCTGAGGAAGAGCAGCAGTTGGATCCACAGAGTTCTGTTGAACCGGCGCCTGTGGAGCCTGAAGTTCGCAGATCCGGAAGGATCCGTCACGAACCCGAGAGATACTATGGATTTCTCGTGACCAATTCCAATGATCTGATGATCATTGATAGTGACGAACCAGCGACATTCGCGGAAGCAATGATGGGCCCGGACTCCGAAAAGTGGCTTGGAGCCTCTAAATCCGAAATGGGATCCATGTCAGAAAACCAAGTATGGTCCTTGATCGATTTACCTAATGGTGCAAAAGCCATTGAGTGTAAATGGATCTTCAAGAAGAAGATCGACGTGGATGGCAATGTACAGACTTACAAAGCGAGGTTGGTGGCTAAAGGTTTCAAGCAAATTCATGGTATTGACTATGATGAAACCTATTCCCCAGTCGCTATGCTTAAATCCATTCGGATTCTTCTAGCGATTGCCGCTCATTATGACTATGAGATTTGGTAAATGGATGTCAAAACCGCATTCCTGAATGGTATTCTGGAAGAGGATGTGTATATGACACAGCCTGAAGGTTTTGTTGATCCTAAGAACGCTGGGAAGGTATGCAAGCTTCATAAATCCATTTATGGATTGAAGCAAGCATCACGGAGTTGGAATCTTCGTTTTGATGAAGCAGTAAAACAATTCGGTTTCATCAAGAAAGAGGAAGAACCATGTGTTTACAAGAAGACTAATGGGAGCAGAATTGCGTTTCTTGTATTGTATGTCGATGACATACTCCTCCTCGGTAATGACGTTCCGTTGCTTCAGTCTGTTAAGACTTGGCTCGGAAGTTGTTTTTCCATGAAAGACATGGGAGAAGCCGCGTACATTCTTGGAATCAGAATCTACAGAGATAGAATGAACAGGCTGATTGGATTGTGCCAGGACACTTATATTGATAAGGTGTTGCACAGATTCAGGATGCATGATTCCAAGAAGGGTTTCATACCAATGTCTCATGGCATTAGTCTCAGCAAGAAGCAGTGTCCGGTGACACATGCTGAGCGGGAGCGCGTGAATAGGATTCCTTATGCTTCTGCAATAGGATCTATTATGTATGCCATGCTCTGCACTCGTCCAGATGTAGCTTACGCGTTAAGCATGACGAGTAGATACCAATCTGATCCAGGTGAAGTTCACTGGACAGCTGTCAAGAATATTCTCAAGTATTTGAGACATACTAAGGATAAATTCCTGGTGTATGGAGGAAGTGAAGAGCTTGAAGTGAATGGATTCACTGATGCGAGTTTTCAGACGGACAAAGACGATTTCCGATCACAGTCTGGATATGTCTTCTGTCTAAATGGCGGTGCAGTGAGCTGGAAGAGCTCTAAGCAGAATACCGTAGCTGATTCCACGACAGAAGCTGAATATGTTGCTGCTTCTGAAGCGGCAAAGGAAGCTGTTTGGATCAAGAAGTTCATGACTGAACTTGGTGTGGTTCCTAGTATCTTGGAGCCAGTGGCTTTGTTTTGTAATAACAACGGAGCCATTGCTCAGGCGAAAGAACCCAGGTCACACCAGAAGTCCAAACACGTAGAGAGGAGATATCACATGATTCGTGATATCGTCAATAGAGGTGATGTGAAGATCAGCCGAGTTTCGACGGACGAGAATGTCGCTGATCCTCTGACTAAGCCACTCCCAAGGCCTAAGCATGAGAGTCATACGACTGCTGTAGGCATTAGAGATCTTAAGATGTAATCTTGATTCTAGTGGGAGTTTTAGTTTTATTTTAGTTATAATAAGACGCTCTTGTAAACATTCTTTTGGATATGTTTAATGAAATTTGATTTCAGCATTATTTATTGTGATCTAAATAATGGTCCCAAAATAAGTTTATGTCATATTATAGGTCATCAAGTTGAGGACTTGATCATGAAAACCTATAAGTCATAGATGACATAGATTATGTTCTGTCCCTAGTCGAGGTTGTCAAAGTGGGACAATGACAACCACGAGAGACTAGAATGTGAGGTGACTGTTGACTAAGTTCATGGAGTCAATGATATGAGTATCACAGTCAGTCACATAGATATATGTTGGTGAACATATGATCGGACATGACCCGCAAATGAGAAGTCTCCAGGATAGTTATATCTGTGTCATGAGAGGTTCTCATTACGACTATAGAGTATAGTCCTCAGACCTGAGTTCATCATGCTTTCTTGCATATGAATTGGTACACTTTGACCTTGTCAAACGTCGACCCGTAACTGGCGACTATAACAGCACTGTTCAAGTATATCATGAAGTGTGCGTTGAAATAGGGATGGAACAAGATGGGATTTGTCCCTCCTGAATAACGGGAGATAAATATCTCAGGGCCTATCGAAGATTTAATACTGAGAAAAATGTGTGGCCGCACTCAAACGAACTGTAGTTCAGTTGTTTGTAATGTTCAGTATAAGATCAGGAGTTCGATAAACACGATGTTGGCTTAATAAGGATGACACCAATCTTGCCTTATGCCAAATCGAGATATAGAGACAAAAGGATTATAGGAATTGATGATTCCAGTACAAGTGGGAGATTGTTGGGATAGTGTCATGAAATCACACTTGTACTCACTCCTGATGATAGTTGTGTGTCGAGATCAGACATTCGTATAATACTGGGCGGTTGCAATGTTTTGCTAGAAGCCTCTTGCAATCTGTAAGTTGTAGACTTACTGCCAGTATTATATGATCCTATAGGGTCACACACCTAAGCAAACTGGAAGCTAAAATATGGGGATGATCATTATGGTAATGATCGTATTAATGTGTATTGGATACACATCAATATTGAGTTTCGAATAGTGTGTCGATCGACACGGTATGTGTGTCGATCGACACAGGGTCGATTCTGAAACTGAGTTTCGGTTTTATGACTTAAAACGAATCTAATTAATCATGGTTCGGTTTAAGTCATTCCAGGTCATTATATAGTGATATAGTTTTCGACCTGGAACCCTGGCCGTCAAGTTTTTCTCTGACAGAAAAGCAGAAACACCAGAAACTCTCAGATCCCATAGATCCGGCACTAGCATCCCGTTTTCCAGCTTGTGTGCGTGTGTATCTGGTAGAGGCAAGGCGTCTGCGTTGCTCACTGATCTCGTTCACAAATTCATTCCGCTGCCAGTTCAAGGTAAGAACGAGGTTGGTAAATTTCAATATAACGAACCCTAGATCCTAGGAATCCAACATCACCATCCTATTCATCCTCTACCTCATCATTAACATTTTTTCCATTTTCTCCATCTTCTTCATCTTGTTCTTGTACTTCCTCTACTTCCTCTTCTACCTCTTCATTCAATTTTTCCCTATTTTTGGATCAACGTTAGCCACTCCTTATGTTTTTTTTAGGAGCTCATCTAGTGTTTTTGCTGCTTGTGTAGTCTTATATAGCCGACCACCACGTTTTGCACAAACCATTACAACATTGAAAAATATTGACAAATCGCAACTAAATCAAGATATTTCAAGAAGAACCAAAGGTAACACATGATACAAATACAAAATACGGTCAACCTGGTACAACTCGATTTTATTTCATATAAATACCACGATACAAGACCATGATACAAGACCACGATAAGGTACATTTTCATTGAATTAACATAACCAAATTACATACCAAAATATAGACAATTTCATTAAATGAACAAAGACAAATAGAGCAAGACCAAAATAACGAAGAAGCAACTCCACTATTACGCATAAAATTTGAATCAAATCTTCAATCCTCTTCAATAAAACCAGGTTATAAATTCTAACCAAAACGATAAGAGGGAAAGGGGATCAAAAAGGGAGAAATCTTACCAACAAGAAGAGTGTAAATCGACAACGAATGAAGACAGCGAATCGAATCGATGAAGTAACAGGTTCGGAAGCCAGAGGCGATTAGATTCTCGGAGATTCACCGAAAGAAAGGTCGTCGAAAGGAGATGCTCTAATGGGTCGTCATAATCGGAAGTTTTCGTTTTGGATTGTACAGTTAGTGATTTAAGGATTTTACTTTTCACTTAAGGATTTAAGAGGTCGGGTCGTTGGTTAAGGGTAGTCATCGGATTTGGGCGGATATATTAGGTTGGGTTGGTAAATACCTCAAAAAACATTTGTTGCTTTTAAAATTTTTTTACTGTTTTTTCATTAAAAAAAACTCGAAAAGAAAATTTGAAACATAACGGTGGTAATATTGATTTTTTTTATGCAGGTTTGTGGTATTTTTACCATTAATTTGACTGCATTTCCATTTAGAAATTAGTTTAGACTTCTCTATAACTCTGAAATATCTTCAGATTAAAAATAAATGATCATTTACAAAACTCTATATTTTTGGTTAATATATAATACAACATTTCAACCAAAAATGAAACTTGAATTATGTTTCTTTTGAAGTCGGAAACCAAAACAAGTTGTCTTTTTTTATTATTACAAAGCGTCCTCGCACACAATGGTATTTGGAAATGTGAAATAGTTCATAAACCTTTTTTTGTGAAAAATAGTTCATAAACCTTATCAACAAAATCAAATTACATTGGGTTCTGTTAGCTAAAACAAAAAGGAATGTTTGTGAAAGCATCTTACAGATAACACTCAATTCATATAGCACAATTATGATATGATGTCTATAGGTTTATAAAGTTCCATTTTTTTTAGTTAAAGTAACAGGATGGGTCGGCCACCATGTTTTACTGAATACTACAAATATGATAGTAATTGCCAATTGGCGCACAATACTTCGTTTTATGTCAACATTTGAATTCCACTAAACGTCGAATCAAATAAAAAAGCCCATTAGAAATTTCAAATATCCTCCAAAATAATCCTTATTATGGCTCAGAAAATCCGCTTATCTATATGTGAATGAAGAAGATTCTACAGAGGAGAACATATAATACGGCCAACGACGTCACAACACAATAATGTCATTTCTCACATGCTCCTCTGATTTAGATTTCAAAATATAAAAAGCAGACATGTTGGACAAACTTATGCGCATATTAGCATATACAGTTCATGTATTTGAATGCTAATTAATTATTCTCAACGGTTTCCAGACAATTTAGTCCTAAGTAGAAATAATTTAACTGATATAACTATTAAAAACATTAACATTGTTAAACGTTGACAAAATAAGAAGGTAAAAAATAAGAACATTTTAACATAATAAGTATAGTTTTTTATGTTCCAAGCGTGTGAAGCGACTGTGTGAGTGTAATAAATAAATAGCAATTATTACATTGCACATTAATAGACGTTGTGTTTGAAGGTAAATGACACACACGCGCTTATAAGCGCGTGAAGTAGACTGTGTCTTAGGAACCAAATTATTAGATTGGTCGTGAAAGTGTGAATCACTCGCAAGAAAGTGGGGCGTGTAGACACACGCGCTCTCACACAACCCGTCTCCATCGTCACGAACTATGTAAGACTCGTGGGTCCTTTTTTCGATTCATCTCTCTCTCTCTATAGATTTCACCATCTCTCTGGCGTTTCCTTTCTCCAGATTTTCTCGGCTTTTTCTTGATTTTCCCGCAGAAAAATCACAGGAATCAACACAGATCTATACTTGTTCTTCTTCTGAGTTCGTCTTCTCAGATTCAGCTTCAACTTTTTGTTCCTTTTACTCTCTCTCCACGCTTGTTTCCACACTTTTTCTCTCTTTAGAAAAAAGGTAAGTTTTTTCATCTTCTTTTACAAAAGATTTATTTTGTTTTGTTGCTTTAATTGGTGGCTTTCTCTTCCTCCAGACAACTTATTTTGTTTCATTCAATCAAAATCTCAAATTCCAACAATTTGCTGTAAACAGACATGATCTGAAAATCGGCTGCATCTGTGTTCTGAGCAAATTTTATTCTTTAGTGGATTCGGAATACTTTTCTCGTTTAGGTTTTTCTTTCTCTGGGGCTGCTGAATTTTATCAAGTGGGTTTGGTTCGATGTTGAATTATTTTTCCGGACAATTGATTTGACTATTAATTGTCAAAATGCCATTAAAAAGCAATTCTTTTTTTAAGTTTCATGAATCGTCCATTATTTTTTGCCGGCTATTTGACTTTGATTATATAGATATTATGATGTTGAAGCCAATTTGATAACACATATTCCTAATCTTAACGTCTTTGTGTCTGAAAGCTGAAGATAATAATCACATAGTGGTCTGATTTGGGATTCATCTTTGCGTTTGTAAAAAGTTATGGAGAAAGATGAAGGCGAAAGCTGGAAAGAAATGGTGAGAAAGATGCTTCCTCCGGGAGCTCCTATACCGGAAAATCCATCGGAATTCGATTACTCCATAGCGATGGAGTACACAGGTCCTACTCCGGTACACGAAATCCCTAGAGTATCACCTGTTGATGTTAATCCTCGAGTAAACAATCCGATCCCATTGCCTGTCTCTCGTATAGCCGGAGGAGTCACAAGCTCTTCAGGTCAGAGCCCTAGAGGTTCGCCAGCCAGCTCTGAGTCTGTCGTCTCTGTGTTGCATAACAACCCTGAATCATCCTCTGGCTCAGCTTCTGTATCACCAGTCAGACAAAACGGGAATCAGGTTCGAATACCGGTTGTGAAATTCAAACCTGTTGATGATCATGTTCTGATCGAAGGCAAAGACGCTGCAGAGGAAGAGAACAATGTGGATGAATGCACAGCGGGTACGAATAGACGGAGGAGGAAGAAGAAGAAGAAGAGAGAGTGTTATAGATGTGGGAAAGCCAAATGGGAAAATAAAGAGGCTTGTATTGTGTGTGATGAAAAGTACTGTGGGAACTGTGTGCTCAGAGCGATGGGTTCGATGCCTGAAGGAAGGAAATGTGTGAGATGCATCGGTCAAGCTATTGACGAATCAAAAAGGTCTAAATTAGGGAAGCATTCAAAGGTATTGTCGAGGCTGCTTAGTCCTTTGGAAGTTAAACAGATCATGAAGGCGGAAAAGGAGTGTGCAGCTAATCAGCTGAGACCTGAGCAGCTGATCGTGAATGGTTGTCCGTTAAAGCCTGAAGAAATGGCTGAGTTGCTTAATTGTCCTCTATCTCCGGATAAGTTGAAACCTGGTAGATTTTGGTACGACAAAGAATCTGGTCTATGGGGTAAAGAAGGAGAGAAACCAGACAGAGTCATAAGCTCGAACTTGAACTTCACGGGGAAGCTGTGTCCGCACGCCAGCAATGGGAACACGGAAGTTTATATTAACGGCCGAGAGATCACAAAGCTTGAATTAAGGATTTTGAAGGTAACTTTTGATATTGTCTTGTTTTATGTGTGACTTACCCGGAGTCAATCGTGTTAAACCTTGTGTATATATCTCAGCTAGCAAATGTACAGTGTCCACGGGATACACACTTTTGGGTATACGATGATGGTCGTTATGAGGAAGAAGGGCAGAATAATATCCGAGGAAACATTTGGGAGAAGGTTATTATATACTCTTTATCACATTCTTATAAATTTTGGCTGTTTTATTTGTAAGAAGCATCATGAGTTTTTCGGATTTGGCTTAAACAGGCATCTACGAGGTTCATGTGTGCGTTGTTTTCTTTACCTGTTCCTCACGGACAACCTCGAGGAATGGTACAACCACCGAGCAATTATGTTACTGTTCCGAATTATCTAGAGCATAAGAAAATTCAGAAGCTTCTACTTCTCGGTATTGAAGGGTCTGGAACTAGCACTATCTTCAAACAGGTAATGTCTTAAAGGACGGAATGTAGAGAGAATCTGCAGATTTGATGGTTACTTATCTAGATTTCGTGTTGATTAAAACAGGCTAAGTTTTTATATGGAAACAAGTTTTCTGTTGAAGAGCTTCAAGAGATAAAGCTGATGGTACAGAGCAATATGTATAGATATCTCAGTATCCTACTCGATGGAAGAGAACGTTTTGAAGAGGAAGCTTTATCGCATATGAGAGGTGTAAACGCTGTTGAAGGAGATTCAGGAGGTACTATTTCTGCAGTAGAAAATGATTAAAAGGAAAATTGGTTTTCGTTTGTCAGTTTCTTGATTCCTTGAAATGTTCTTGCAGGAGAGGAAGCAAACGAGGATGGAACTATCACTGCGCCGCAGTGTGTCTACACCTTGAACCCGAGGTTGAAGCATTTTTCGGATTGGCTTCTTGATATCATAGCAACTGGGGATCTCGATGCGTTTTTCCCAGCTGCAACACGCGAATACGCTCCGTTGGTTGAAGAAGTTTGGAAAGATCCAGCGATACAAGCGACTTATAGGCGAAAAGATGAGCTTCATTTCCTTCCCGATGTTTCAGAGTACTTCTTGAGCCGGGTATAGACAGAACTCGGGTTTATGGTTCTACTGTCATCGTTTCATATCAATTCCAATGGTAATAGGCTTCATTTGCAGGCCATGGAAGTGTCCAGCAACGAGTATGAGCCTTCAGAGCGAGATATCGTATACGCAGAAGGCGTTACACAAGGAAATGGATTAGCTTTCATGGAGTTTTCTCTTAACGAACAAAGTCCAATGTCTGAATCTTACCCGGAAAACCCTGATGTCTTATCACCTCCACAGCCAAAGTAACTATCGTTTAAGGATCAGTTTTCGCGTTCTTGAACTGCAAAATTTGATGGTACTTATTATCAATCCTTGTGCAGGTACCAGTTGATACGAGTAAACGCAAAGGGGATGAACGACAGCTGCAAATGGGTAGAAATGTTCGAAGATGTACGAGCAGTCATCTTCTGCATCAGCTTAAGCGATTACGATCAGATCAGTATCACACCTGAAGGCAGCGGAACAGTGAATTTCCAGAACAAGATGATCCAAAGCAAGGAACTTTTCGAGACAATGGTCAAGCATCCGTGTTTCAAAGACACGCCTTTTATCTTGATACTAAACAAGTACGATCTCTTCGAAGAGAAGCTAAACCGGGCACCGTTAACAACATGCGATTGGTTCAGCGATTTCTGTCCCGTGAGGACGACCAACAACGTGCAGTCACTTGGTTACCAAGCTTACTTTTATGTTGCCATGAAGTTCAAGCTTCTTTACTCGTCTCTCACGGGTCAGAAACTGTTTGTGTGGCAAGCTCGGGCTAGGGACCGTGCGAATGTGGATGAAGGGTTTAAGTATGTGAGAGAGGTTTTGAAATGGGATGAAGAGAAGGAAGAGAATTATTTAAATGTCGGAGAAGATTCGTATTATAGTACGGATATGAGTTCTTCGCCGTATGTTAGACCGGAGGAAACTCTTGATTGATTATTTGTTGTTGTTTTCCCCCCTTTTAAGTACGAGATTATGTGGGAAGAAAAAAGAAGTTTATTTTGTAATTTTTCTTTTAGATTTGGTCTTTTTGGTTCGTAGAGATTTTTTTTTATTTGCGTGAAATAAGGTTTTGTAAATAGATATCAAATGTGGGAGATTAATGTAGCAGAATCTCGTTGATCCAAAAGAACGATAACAAGGAATATGGAGTCTTTCACATGAGCCTTGGTAGTTGGTAGTCTTGAAAATATCCTTACCAAAGATAAAATCGACCGGATCGGCAATTACCACATCGTCTTCACCATATCGATCATAAACTGAGAGACCATAGATATCTTTAAATTCTCTGCCCATATCTTCAGTTGAGATAAATAGAGATTCATCATTGGAGATCAGATCTACATCGTTGTAGACATCAAACATCGGATCTCCATTTCCATAGATCTCCTTGTAGAGATCTTGATAGTGTTGATTAGTTGAGATAGTGTTGATCTAGAAGATGAGAAGGGAAGCTTGTCAATGTCATTGTAAGACTTGTTTTTGTTCATTGCATTTTTTATATTATTAGATTTAGAGATGTAAAGATAATATTTCTGATTAAACTGTAAAGTATCGTTACAAGAGTTTATATACTGAGCTAATACGAGCTAATTAAGTTAACTAACTCTTAACCATCAACTAACAAAATGTTGACTTTACTAATTGACTGTTGACTAACTCTAATACCCCTCCGTCAAGTCGAATTCTTCAAGGAGGAAGAAAGAGACTTGAAAAAGCATAACGAGACATAAGCAGCTTGAAGGTTTTTGGTGGGAGAGCTTTAGTGAACAAGTCAGCTAGTTGATTCCCTGTTGAAACATGAAGCAGATTCAGAAATCCAGCTCTTAATCGTTCTCGAACAAGGTGGCAGTCATTCTCGATGTGTTTTGTACGTTCATGAAAGACTGTATTGGAAACTATTTGGATAGCTGCAGTGTTATCACAGAACAGATTAGCTGGTCCAGTTACTTTAACATGAAGGTCCTTAAGCAGTTGATTGAGCCAGATAAGTTCACATGTCGTGTCTGCTAAGGCCATGTACTCTGCCTCTGCACTGCTTCGGGAAACAGCCTGTTGTTTGCGAGATTTCCATGAGATTAGTGAGTCTCCAAGGAAAACACAGAATCCAGTAGTTGATCGTCTTGAATCTGGACAAGCTGCCCAATCTGCATATGAAAAAACCTGCAACCGTATCTCTGATGTAGAGGAGTAAAACAAACCTCTGCCTGGATCTGCTTTCAAGTATCTCACAATTCTATGAGCTGCTTCCAGATGTGGAGCTCGAGGAGCAGACAAATACTGACTGAGCTTGTGCACTGAATATGTGATATCGGCTCTTGTTATTGTTAGATACAACAATTTTCCAATAAGAACACGATATATAGTCAGATCAGTCAGTAACTCGCCATGTTCTGCACTCAACTGGATTGTAGAATCCATTGGTGTTGCTACTGGTTTACATCCAAGAAGACCAAGACTGTTCAACAAATCCAGAGCATATTTCCTTTGACATACTGAAATTCCTCTGCTTGATCTAGCTATTTCCAAGCCTAAAAAATACTTGACTGAGCCAAGATCTTTTAGCTTGAATGATTTTGCTAGCAATCCTTTGAGATGTGTAACAGCTGCATCCTTATTGCTAGCAATCATAATTTCATCCACATAGACCAATAAAGCAATGAATGTTGTACCATCAGTTTTGACAAATAAAGTGTGCTCAGTTTCTGATTGTACAAAACCATTCTTCAAGAGAACATCTGAAAACTCCTTATACCATTGTCTAGATGCCTGTTTTAATCCATATAGAGATTTGTGAAGTTTCCAAACTGCATTCTTAGGTAGTATCTGACCTGGAGGAGGAGTGTAGCCAGGTGGTAAAGTCATGTATATTTCCTCCTCTATATCACCATGTAAGAAGGCATTGGTTACATCCATTTGGGTAAGGGACCAACCATGCTTGGCAGCTAGATCCAGCAGCAATTTGACAGTAACAAGTTTAGCAACTGGAGAGAAGGTGTCTATATAATCCACCCCTTCTTGTTGGGTGTAACCCTTTGCAACTAAACGAGCTCGAAATCTGTCAACTGTTCCATCTTGGTTGTGTTTGATCATGTAAACCCATCGACAACCAATCGGTTTCTTTCCTGGAGGTAATGACACTACCGAGAATGTACCAGTTGTTACACAAGTTTGTAATTCCTCATTCATGGGTGCATGCCATCTCGTATCTCTCACAGCCTCTTCAAAATTTTTAGGTTCTGACTCAGTAGAGATGTTCATGATAAAAGATTGGTAATGTGCATTTAACCGAGAATAATCCAGTACATCTAAGAGAGGATGAGCTGTGTGTCCACTTGGAACAGGCAGTTGATGTATCATGTTGCAATGATAATCTTGGAGATAGGATGGAACACGTTTGTTTCTGCTAGGTCTGCCTTCAACAATATCAATAGTAATCTCAGATTGTACAGGGATATTATTATCAGATAAGACCTCAGGAGTTGGTGTTTGGTTATTGGGATTTGATGTAGTGGATTCTGGAATAGGAAGTGGTAGTATGGTAGTGGAAAAAAGATCAAGAGTGGAATGGGGAAGGTCGTTTGAATGAAAAGGAAATATGTCTTCATGAAAGACAACATTTCTAGAGATGGTAATGCAATGAGTATCAAGATTCAGGACTTTATACCCCTTATATCCAGAAGGATAACCCAAAAATATTGAGGGTTCAGCTCTAGGACTAAACTTATTTCGATCTTTAAGAAGGGTTGACACATAACAAAGACAGCCAAAAGATTTGAAGTGTTTGTAGTCTGGTTTTTTATTGAGAAGGAGTTCAAAAGGGGTTTTGTTTTGAAGGAGTGGTGATGGGGTTCTGTTTATAAGGAAGACTGAAGTGCGAATACAGTCAGTCCAATAGGAAAGAGGGATGTTGGATTGGAATAAAAGAGATCTGGCCACATTGAGTATATGTTGGTGTTTTCTTTCCACAACAGAGTTTTATTGTGGTGTAGCAACACAAGAGTAAAAATGAAGGATACCTTTTGATTCAAGAAGAGAATTGAATGAAAGCTCAGGAGCATTATCTGACCGAATAGACTTGATTTTATTTGAATATTGTGTTTCCACAAGATTTACAAAAGTAGGAAAAACATGAAGAACATCACTCTTAGACTTTAGAAAGTAAACCCATGTGACTCTTGTACAGTCATCTACCAAAGTTAAAAAATACTTGAAACCTTCTGTAGAGACAACAGAAAAGGGTCCCCAGACATCTAAATGGACAAGATCAAAAGGATGTGAAGAAAGATTATTATGAGAATCAAAAGGAAGACGTTTTTGTTTGGCTAAATGACAAGTACTACAGTGTGACCAGTCTTTAAGCTGAGATCTTGGAATAGAGAGATCTTCAGAAAGAATTTGAAGCTTAGGAAAAGAGGGATGCCCCATTCTTGAATGCCAGAGAGAGATTTTGTCAGAAATGGAAAGGTTGCAGATGATGGAATGACTTGTGTCCTGTTCTAGATCCAGAAAATACAATTTTTGCTTTAGTCTACCCCTCCCAATCGTCAAGCCCTGAGTATATTCCTGGATAGTACAGAAAGACGGAAAAAAATTAATGGACAATGGGGAATCTTGGAGTAGTGTACTAACACTGATGATGTTTAGGTGAAAAGAGGGAATGAAAAGGACATTTTGGAGGGAGATCTTATCTGACAACTTAACAGTACCAGATTTGGTGATAACAATTTGAGTATTGTTAGGTAATTTTACTGTAGTTTCTGAGATACTAGAGATATCATCAAATAGACTTAGCTTGCAACACACATGTGTGGTTGCACCTGAATCAATTATCCATGCAGCAAAATTGTGGCATGGTTCCTTTAGGGTTGTGCAGATGAGATTACCTGCTAAAGTAGATCCATAATGAACATCAGGAATTGCATTGATTCTCGGCATTGCTGGTTGAATTTCAGCTTGACTGTTGAGTTGTTGAGCTAACTGTTGCAGTTGCTCTGGTGACAATTGTGCCAAAGCATTCGAAACCTGATGGAAATGATCTTTCACTCCTGGTGTGTTTGTAACAGTCACGCTTCCAATTACATTGCCACTTAAGCCTTTTGGATTGTTGTTGTAGCTTTGTTGTTGTGGTTTGAAAGATGCATTAGGACGAGGCTGAGACTGGAACTGTTTTGCTGTATACGTCTGTTGAAGTTGAGACTGATATTGCGAGTTCACAGGTGATCTATAACCAGGTGGATAGCCATGTAATTTGTAGCATTTGTTGACCATATGACCCTGTAATCCACAGTAAGTGCACACTGGTCTTTGTTTAGCTTTGTATCCACTGGTCATAGCGCCTATCACCTCATTTTGTTATGTATACTGACTGTTGTTCCAGCTCGAATCCATGTTATATGCATTAGCATTACTCATTTGAAAACCACAGCATCTGATTGAGGTGTCTGTTTGATATTCCTTTGTTGTTCACGTTGAATCACCATGCTTAATGTCTTCTCTAGATTTGGCAAGGGATCCAGCATTAGAATTTGTTCTCTTATGTTTTCATAGGAATCATTGAGAAGCATTACAGCGACAAATTGGGAAGTCTTGAGCACTCTTTAAATCCTCCCAAATTGTGACTAAATGAGTGTAAAAAGAGTTGACATCCATGGATCCTTGGCGCAAACCATGTAGTTTCTGTTCAATTTGATACAGCCTAGGAACATTGTTCTGCTTGAATACTGCTAACAATTTTTGCCAAATTCCATGTGCAGTCTTAACATACAGGATACTCTGGCCTATGGTTTTGGATACTGAGTTCATAAGCCAGGAACGTACCACATCATTTGTGCGTGACCAAGCATCAGCATCGCGATGATCATCGGATGGCTTCGGAAGAGATCCATCAACAAAACACAGCTTATTTCGACCATTTAACGCCATTATCATTGATTCATACCATGAACCGAAGTCCGATGCACCTGTGAGACGATCGGAGACCAACTGTTGACTTGAATGATCATTATTGTTGAGGTAGTAAGGATTATCATACGAATCGCGTGTAGATGTAGCTGGATTCGCCATTGAAGTGAACGAATGACAAAGCTACAGTAATCGGTAAAAGAAGATAAAAGAATCAAATCGATTCGATTCGATTTCAATCCACGAAGAACAAGAAAGAATCGAAGAAGAATCAAAAGAGATAACGAAGAAAAAATCGAAGATCAACAATGGAGATTTTGCGGAAGGAAGAGAGAGAAAAGCTCTGATACCATATTAGATTTAGAGATGTAAAGATAATATTTCTGATTAAACTATAAAGTATCGTTACAAGAGTTTATATACTGAGCTAATACGAGCTAATCAAGTTAACTAACTCTTAACCATCAACTAACAAACTGTTGACTTTACTAACTGACTGTTGACTAACTATAGTATATATATGTTTTTTCTCTCTAATTAGGTTCTATGATACAAGATTGACGAGAATGAGTTATTTCATTTTCACAATGCTCATTAATATGTATTTAAAGATGTTGATGAAGAGGATAAAAATAAAAGTTTAAAAAAATTGTGTTACTTTTGTATTTTTGGTGTTTGTTGCTACATTTTTTAATGTTGCTTTTGAATTTGTTGATTTTTGTTTTGCTTTTTAGGATTGTGAAATACTAACATTGTTTCTTTAAGAATATTGTTTTGCTTTTTTGGATTATTGTAATATTGCTTTAAATTTTCATTTTGTTATCAATGTTCTGAAATATCAATGTTCTTGATATAAAAACATTTTCAGAACATGTACAAAAACTAAGAAAACAAATCTATTTATAATCAATTATGAAATTGAAATCGAAATAAAACAATATTGTATAGGAATCTATGGATCATTCCGCTAACGCGTAAAATACATGTGGGTTGGGCTTGGGCCACAGGATTTCAGACCGCAGTCCGCACGAACCAACCCGTCAAACCTAGAAATAAATTGAAATTGCATTAGGTTAGGCTATTTGAGCTTGAGTTAACCTGTTTGGCATCTCTAAATAAAAGTCCTTAACTAAAATTATAATATAAAACTCTTCAATTAATTATCCGTTAATTTTTAACCCCTCTATTTAAAATATCATTAAATCAAAATAATATGATTTGAAGAAAAAAAAAAACAAGTATTTTTTTAGCGACACGATTACATATTAAAAAATAAATATTTTCATGAAAATACCCTACAACTAAAGATAATTTGGATAAAACCTCTCAACTAAAATATATAATGGAAAATCCCTCAAATAATTATTTTGAATGTTTTACTTTTCGTTCAAATAAAATCTTTAGTTTGAATCTATACCCCCAAATACTCTTCAACCAATTCAGTTTTGGTTTTATTATGTATAAAAAGGGGAATCACAAAATATTGCTTCTTGACTTGGCTCATGGTCCAGAACAGATGTCTTACTTACGATAGGCTCTTAAGTTGGGGCCTCAACACAAGCCCCAATTGTCTTAAGTGTGATGCATCTCTTGAATAAAGGTACCATAATTATTTTGAATGCCCATTTAGTTGGAATCTTTGGTCTTTGATAGCTTACCGATGTGATCTTTCTCTTATCCGTTCATGGTGTCACATCTTGATGCATTAAAGGCTATTACATGTGGTAAAACTAAGATGAGGCTTACTTTGTTGGCATGGTAATGTCTGATTCATATTCTTTGGACAGAGCGCAACAATCACTTGCATCAGAACATCTTCAAATCTGTAACAACTTAGCTACTTTGATCGATAGGACCCTCAGGAACATAATCGCCTCATATCGTTTGTCCTACTATCTCATAGTCAATGCTTCAGATTTGGATCTCCAATCCTTAACTCTTCCTGGTCGATTATGCTTCAATTTTCCTCCTCTCTGAGCAATGATTCTCTTCATGGCTGCGCAAACTTTTAGTCTCGATTTGGCAGGTTGATCAATCCCCTCTCTTCCGCTTGAGATGTGGATGTCGATCTCTTCCAAGACTTGAAAGAGATCAAACTATCTCTGGTTCAATTTGTTCTTTTGTTGTTACTGGGTTTTAATTGAACAAAACTGTAGATTATATCTAACTATTTAGGGGTGTTTGTCCTATTAGCCTTGACATACTTTGTATTTTATTTTTCATGCATTTTAATAGAAAAAATTTATTATAGAAAAAGATACTTTAATTTATTATAAATTCAAAACAATAGATAGTTCAAAAAGAAGGCCAAGAGAAATAAAACTTAAATATTGCTATAAATAATAAATACATACCGACGTAACAATAAACAAGAATATTGCTATAAAACATGTTTCTAAGAATGATTTGAGCAATGGATTTAACTCTTGTTTTTTTCTTGAGGAGATCAAAGGATTACAACAAATTTCCAGTGCTACTTATTAGACAACACAAGTAGGAAGAATATTATTAATATGAAATGGTGTGTAATATCTCTTTGTGGTATCTTTGTGGTATATGTAGAGAAACTTAAAAGAATTGATTTGGCTATCTATGTTATCAAAGTGTACTTTATCTTTTCGCTCATTTGTCCAGATAAAACTCCAGAGTTAAGCGTGTTTGAGCTAGAGTAGTTAAAGGATGGGTGACATATCGGAAAGTGATTCACGGTATCGTGCGGGTGATGGAAAAACATGTGGAAAGATCGTATGGTGATTGCAGGGACAGTAAATCAAGTCTTTAAAGCCTCCCAAAAATAACAATTCGGCCGTCGGACGAGGGTAGGCCCACAGACCGAGTAAGAGAGCGTGGGACCCACGAACGGGGGCGGTCGGAGCGTTACAAGTGGTATCAGATCCGAATCCGAGGACGCGTGTGGAGTAAGTGAGGGCTCACACCGTCAAGGATAACGATCTTGGTGTGCAACGCCCTCGTTGCGCTCTGTGAGAGGGGGTGAATTGTAACATCCTCGTTAGTGGTATATGCAGAGAGGCTTAAAAGAATTGATTTGGCTAACTATTTCACCAAAGTGCATTTATATTTTCGGTCACTTGTCCCGAGAAACTCCAGAGTTAAGCGTGCTTGAGCTGGAGTAGTCAAAGGATGGGTCATCTATCGGGAAGTGATTCACGATATTGTGCGAGTGAGGGAAAAACACGTTGAAAGATCGTATGGTGATTGCAGGGACAGTAAATCAAGTCTTTAAAGCCTCCCAAAAATAACAATCCGGCCGTTGGACGAGGATGGGCCCACAGGCCGAATGAGCGGGCGTGGAGCTGATATATCATGGTTTTTCTAGGATTAAGTGTATATATTGAGTCTTTAACCTTGTTTTTCGAGTCTATCGAGTCTTCTACAGGTAAGCTCACGTTTGGAGCAAAGCTAGGAATTTTGGGACGTTTCTGGAGCATTCTACAGGAAGCTGAAGTTGGAGTCGTGACCACGAGTAGATGTCGACTGACACTGCTCTTAGTGTCGGTCGACACTGAAGTCCAGCAAAAGCTATGCGCCGATTTATTGGATCTTTTGAAGATTTGCAAGAAAGTCCAGAAGTTTCTCTTATTTCTAATTTGCCCCAAAACGTGTTTAGACTTTTAATAGGGTTTTGGAGAGTTGTTTTCTCCTATCTTTTGTTCTTGCTTTGTTTTGGCTTTTGCATTGGAGATTGATAGATTTTGGCTTGGGGCTGATCCTGCTACTTGTAACCTTTGAGAGAAGGATTTCAAACCCCATTCTTTATATCTATTCAGTCTTGTTTTCTATTCAACATGTCTTATCTTATTGATTCTATGTCTGAGTAGTAACCTTAGTTAGATTTAGGGATTCTCATAGGGATTTCATGCTTTGTTAGATCACTAGATAATTAGGATTCTAAATCTATCCGTTCATCATCTAGTTGAGACTAATACTGAATTTTGGATTGATCACGTAGAGTTTAGATCTTAGATAACTGATGTGGCACGAGAGTGTGAATTATAATCTGATAGAACTAGTGTGAGCAATTTGTTTAGATGCAAAGAGATTTGATCTAGAGAACTGTGAACCAAAAAACTTGCTATTTAATGCTTGTCTAGAACTCTAAGATTGCAAAGAGATTTGAATCATTAGGTTGCTAAACATAGATAATAACCGCAGCGAGAGTTGGGTTATTAACATTTGCGATTCTAATTCCTGAACCTGTGCTTAATCTGAATCATGATTATTGAACTGTCTGACATTGCATGATTTCCTGAGAACTTCCTAAGTCTAGCGTCTTTCTCCTATTGAAAACACCTTATAAATTCATTTGCTTGTGCTTTCATCTGATTAATTTAGCTAAGTTTGAAAACATATAATCTGCCGTGTGAATTTGAATCTTTGTGAATTCAATACCCTTTTGTACTACAGTTGCATTTCTGTGCACTTACAGTTAGAGTAGGGATAAGATTTGACCTATCAGGAGCCCACGGACGGAGACGGTCGGGGCGTTACATGATATTACTAATTTTAATTAAAAATAAGAAAATATTTACAGAAATAAATTGAATTCGGTAAGTGCAAAAGTTTAAAACTCCAAGTAAAACCTTTAAAACCAAAACTGAACGAATCTCGTTTTTTTTTTTTGAAAAAAAAAAATATTCAAAATATGTTTTTAATGGTTATATAGAGGATAATTTCTCGTCGTTAAATAAAGTGAGGTTCAATTTATTTATTGGGAATGAATCCACAAAAAAATACCTAACTCTGACCAGGACTGACTATGACAACGTTTAGTCGGTTTGGAATATGTATTTTCTATTTATGGATGGACGTGAAACTGTTTCGATGCATTCGATTGAATCAAATAAAGACAATCACAAATGATCGAGCAAGTTATATATATATTCCTTGAAGATGAAAGATAGATAATCAGTAAATTGTTATGATCTTTTTGGACAAAGAACAATTTATATATTAAAAATTAGCAAAGAGTATAAGGAGAAGTTTGGTGAACTGTAGGAACACAATCATGTGGAGTCATGAGAGTAACTTCAATTCAAAGCAAAGGTCTTTTTAATTTTATTCTTATCACCATCTCTTCTTTCTTTTTGCATTCTATTTATTCTCATCATTTCAACTCTCTCAAACCAATATTGCCAGTTTAAGACAACACAAAGAGTACTAAAATGGGTCACTTGAAGCTCTCGTCTTCTACAACAACTCTTCTCCTTGTTGCTCTCTTGATAATACTTCACATTCTTCTGGTTTCTGCAGATTCTACAAGAAATTCAGGAAATTATGCGATGGACCGTGCAGCCACAGGAGGAAACCAGGCCGTTGGAGTGCATGAAAGAGCAAGGATTAACCACGGGAGCAATCGTGGGCCAAGGAAACATTTAGTGAATCCCACAGTGGCAGATGTTTACACAGTTCCTGAATCTTCAGTTTGAACTGATGATTTGATTAGACAAGAATCAGTTTGTTGCAGCAAACAAAAGATTCTATGTATTTTCTTCATGCTGAAGTAAAAAACCAAAGTGGATAAACAAAGTTTGTTTGAGTTTGAAAACTTTTTCTCTTACCATTGAAAGGCTGATATACTTGAGTAGCACTCAATGAATAAAGTTAAGAGCCTAAATGGCACATCAATCTTAAAAAAAAAAACATGAATCAAGAGATCAGTCAAGGTGTTTTCAAGTTCTCTGCTCTTAACAGTTTTATAAAACAAGGAACTAACATTTTATTACAGAACATTGATGGAGAGATATATAAAGAGCCTTTGTTGCCTATATAACATTACACTATGGTTTGGTTTTTGTTCTTGCACACACAGAAGTAAAAAGTGTAAACACATAGATTGAAGAGGGGGGTTGAAGAACAAGCTTGTGATGATATCTTATAAACTAGTGAACTTTTATACGGATGTTACTGGGTGCATAGCATTGCATTCTTCTAGTAGATTTAGCAAGTTGTGTTCAGGTGCACTGAGTGATGGCAAAATGGAACGATTAGGCGGGGTCGGGCGAGGCGGTTTTGGTGCAGATCCCTCAGATTCAGTAGAATTCTCATCTTTGGCAATCTGCGAATCACCTTTCCTCCTCATAGAGGCCGATACTCTCTCCTTCCAGATTCTTCCATCCTGTTTCATGAAAATTACAAACTATAAACAGATCAACAAAGAAGTTTTCATGGATGGATCTTACATTTAGAATGGACGGTTCCGGTAACGGGCATTGAATCGGTTGATCATTATCCAAAGGCTCGACCGGATGTTCCACCGGTTTAAATTCTGTTGCTACTTCAATCCCATGAGTTGAAGTTGTGGGAGTTGCTGCAGTAACATCAGAATTTGGAGCCAATACTTCCTTATCATCCTGATTTTTAAGAGATAAAAGACATTTTTCAATCTAACAAAACCCAATTCATACAGTTGAAAGCTGTCAAGGCATAATCATTATATTAGTAAAGAAGTAACAGAGATAACTCATCATTTGCTCGAATCTGGGATTGAAACGAAACGAATTCAAACATATCATGAACAGTATTGGAGAACCTAATCTGGAGATTCAAATACGAATTAAAGGAGAGATTTTTGCACCGTTTTCAAACCAAACAGAGATCTAAACAGAAGCTCTAAAGAAAAGAAAGCTTACGATTGCACTCTGTGTTCGTCGATGGCTGCTTCTACCAACAGAAAATCTGGAAAAGATACCAACCATGGTTTTTATTGAATCTGAAAACTTCTTAGCAGATGAAATCGCCCTTTAATCTTGACTTTGGATTGTATGTCAAAAGAGTTCTCCAAAGCAGAAGAGGAAGACGAAGAATAAAGAGGAGGAAGAGGAATCAACAACTTAAAGAAGGAAGGAAGGTTGCTTTATATCTCCAGAAGAACGTATGGAAGATAAACGCTTTATTTTGTTTTTATTTTAAGCTCTGCTTTTGATTTGCTTAAGCAAATTCTTCTTCCTTCACTCTGTTTCGTTTCGTTTACTTTTCTTTTTTGTTTTTTGTTTTTCAGCTTCTCTTGGATTTGGTAAATCTAATTACATCATTAGTGATGGATGTATTTTTGTGGTATTATAATTGATGGACAAGAAAAACTAAGGCATTTAATTAATATCATAATTCTAATAAACTAGTGGAGTGGGGGTTGTTTTACAAATGTTTTGAGTAAAGATAATTTTGTTATTTATGTCACTGTCCAATTTAAGCCTGGATTGAAATAACAAAAATATTTGCTTAGAAAATAAAAAAGTATTTTGTGTATGGAATCTAAGGATGTCAAGACACCCAATACCTTACTGTAAATAAGATATTTCTAATATGGATCTCAACTTTACTAGTCAACTAGTTCAGAGATTGTATTTGTGTGGTTTGTTAAATGTGGGTATTTATCAAGAATATAAATCTCATCTCTTCTTAACTTACAAACTCTAACATATTCATTCTCATCTCTTCTTACCTAACAATTTCTAACACATTCATGCTCATTTTTTTTAAATGAATTTAAAATTGTATTCAAACAAAAAATTTGTGTTACATCAAATGCTTCTTTGCTAAAGTGAATGTAGAATCTATCTAGTGTTTATTGAATAGAATCAGAGAAAATTAAAGAATAAAGAATTGTAATTGCTTATAGTTGTTGCAGTGCCTTGAACCAAACCAAAGTTACAATCCTTCATCCAAAGTTTGGTCCCCTGCTCGAATTGACACCAATCGATTTCAAACGTCTTTATCAATAAAACGAGTGAACTATTGATGTGTATGATCATTACCCTGTCGATGAGAATATCTTTCTCGCCATATACAACACTACAATTTCAGGAGTATCTTAGAAGGAATATGACCATTTTGTCCAGAGTTTTTCCATATACCAATTGTATAATCTCTTATCACTCGGATATGTACTCTTGTCGGGTTAATCCTCCCACTAGTTTCTCACATATCTGGCTAGTCTAGATGCATTAAAAAAGGTTTTAACGAGATTCAAGTTGTCCTAAACACAAATATTGACATTTCATTTACTCATTTTATCTCATGTGGATAACCTAACTTTCATAGTTATTCAAAAACAAAAGGAGTACACACTCATGCTCATTCTAATATAAAATAGTCTATAAAATGGTATAAATACTAAGATTGTGCTTAAATGTAGAAATTATATGTTTCGTCATTTCGTATAAACTATATGTTTCGTACAAACTATGTTTCGTATAAATTGCACTTCGTATATATCACGTTTCGAATTTTCCCTCGGCCCAGACATGCTCGAACGATCACGTCGTGGTCGGCTGCTAGGATGATCGAGTACTACTCGGTCTGCTCGGTTGCTCGGACGACCCGTGCAGGCCTGATCAACTCTTCCGCGTACGAGCCATGCTTCAAAGATCTGAGAAGCTCTGCTCATAAAATTTGCATACGAGATATGCTCGGAAAATCATAGCTACTCGATTACTCAGCCGCTCAGACAATCCTAGAAGACCTGCTCATCGCTTCCGCGTACACCTTGCTCGATGAACTGGTATGCTCGGAAACGTCCTGCTCTCCTCCTAGACGAATTGGTCTGCTCGGACGAATCCTATTCGGATCAAGCTGCTCAACATCTTTGATAAGTTCATGTTGCTCGTTATCTTCAATCACTCCATGCTACTGGGAATCTCTGATCAGTCCATGATGCTCAGCAGTTTTTATCAGTCCATCATGATCGACAACGCGAAGTGATGGTCTGATCGGCAAAAATTCATGCTCGGCAAAGTGAAATGTCATACAACGAGCTGCTCGGTGTACTGATCCATCCACATACTGATCTGCTTGATTTATCCTACTCAACTTATCTCTCGGTTAAGTGTGCCCGACATCTGGATGGGACAAAACATCGATCAACACTTTTGATGTGTCAGTCGATACTAAGAAAACTACTAAGCAAACTGATATATCATGGTTTTTAGGGCTTCTGGCCATGATATAAGTCTTTGTTATTGAGTCTTTTAGTATGTTTTGGAGTCCTTTTATGTGTTTTACCGGTCTAGGTACGTTTGAAGCAGATTTGGACATTATGGCGCATTCTGGAGCTATTTGGAGCATTTGTGTGAGAAGATGAAGTCATTGGCGAGAATCGAGCTCAGCATCGATCGACACGGCCTAGGAATCGATCGACACACATCATGGTCATACAATTCCCGCGAGTTAATGAAGGCTTTGGATATTTGCAGCTTGGCCCAGAGGTTTCTTATAATTACGAAGAAGCCTAAAACGTGTTTAGCTATTATATTAAGGGTTTTAAGCCATTGTTTAGGCTGAGTTTGATTCTATCAGAGATTGAGAGATTTTGGGGCTGGTCTTGTACTCGACAGAGAAGAGATTTCGAACCCTTGTTTCTTATTTCTTTTATGATATTTGGTTTTCTATTCATCATGTCTTTTGTTTCATCTGCCATGTCTGAGTAGTTTACCTGTTAGGTTTAAGGATTCTCATTTGGGATTTCAAGGAATTATAGGTTAATCAATCTGTAGGGATTCATACTTTCTAGTTCTTCACCTAAGGTTGTTCTTAATGCTTAATCTGAATTAGCTACCCAAATTTATGATATTAGGTTGATTTCCGCAACGACAGTTGGTTAATTAACTAAACAGAACCTAGATGAGCAATTGAACTATTCGCAAAGAAATTTGGCTTAGGGAAATTATAAACGAAAAGACCTGAGATTAGTGCATGTTTAGAATCTCCAGAACTCGCAACGAAAGTTGGTTTACTAGGTTGCTAGACATAGATAATACTCGCAACGAAAGTTGGTTTCTTATGCTTCAGTGATTCTAGTTCTAGAGCAGTTCTTAATTAGATCCCGATTGATTGATTTGCATGTATTCCTGATTTCCTGAGAACTCCCTTGACCTGACGCTTCGCTTGATTGATCACAAACCGCTTGATTTACTTTATTGCTTTGCCTAGCTTAATTCGACATTCTATAGTCCATCGTAAGATTCTTGAGTCTCTGTGGATTCGACCCCTATACACTACTAGTCACCTCTGTGCACTTGCAGTGTAACTCTAGGGATTAAACTCTGAGCATATCAAGTTTTTGACGTCGTTGTCGGGGACTCTTTTGAGTCTTGATAGATTTGAGTTTAGGATTTAGACTAGGCATTTCGTTTTTATTTTGCTAATTTAGTTTTCTATTTTTCTTGCGTTTCAGGTACGACTAGAATTTCCCTGCATCGATAAACACAATCTTGAGTGTCGATCGACACAGTTTTGCAATCAGCATCGATCGACGCACTTGTGTGAATGAGATAGTTTATGCCTGATCGCACACTAAGGAGTGATCCGGATAAGAAGCTCGTGAATCTCAAACTTGAGGAGCTTGCAAGGCTAGAGAGAGAAAACATGAGAGCTCAGAAACCAGTTAAGATGGCGAATCCCAATGTTGTGATACTGATTCAGGATGAGCATGGTGTTCTGAGAGATAGAGAGAATCATGTTTGTAATGAGCTTGGTCAGAAGCTTGATGCTGAAGGGAACATGATTGTTCGGGAGATTGTTCAGCCTGAACCTGATGGATAAGCTCAAGGTGGACAAGAAAATCCATGAGTTGAAGTGTACCTAGAGCACCAGAGCCTCCTGCTAGGAGGACACTAGCTGATTACAACATGCGTGATGAGTTCTATGCTAATAGGTCTTCGATTGTCCCTCCTGCTTTTCCGCGTAATGACTTCGAGCTGAAGACTTCATACGATACGCTTGTGGGACAGCACCTCTTTCATGGACTCCCACATGAGCAACATATGGATCACATAAAGAACTTTGAGTCTCTAGTCACTTGGATGAAGCATAATGGAGTGAGCTATGACTTCCTTCATTGTAAGCTCTTTCCTCACTCTCTAAGAGGTGAAGCTGCTAATTGGCTGAAGCAGATTCCACTTGGGACTCTGACTACTTGGGATGCAGTAAAGAAGAAGTTTCTGAGCATTTCTATGATGATGCTAGATCTGATCAGCTTAGACATGAGCTCTTGACATTCAATCAGGGACCTACAGAGGCCCTGAAAGCAGCTTGGGTAAGGTTTATGATGTACCAGAGAGATTTCCCTCATCATGGTTTCTCTGAGGTTCAGCTGCTGGGTATTTTCTTCAGAGGAGTTGATTTGTGGTAACAGATGGCTCTAGATGCTGCTAGCAATGGAAATTTCAATACTAAATCTCCAGAGGAAGCTAAGGAGCTGATTGAGAACTTGGTGTCTAGTAATAGCACTAAGAATGCTGATTTAGAGAGGCAGAAATATGGTGGGAAAGCTGATAGCTCGCAGATAGCTGAGATGAGGAGCAAGATTGATTCTGTTCATATCATATTACTTGGGAAGAAGCTGGATGTTCAGGAGACTGAGGACGTCAATTACATAGCTGGATCTTGTTTTCAAGGTCAGAGATATGGGAATCAGCAGGGACAGACTTCTGGTTTCACACCAAAGTCTGCATTTCAGAGACCCTTCCAGCAGAACACCTCATTCTCTAGAGATTATGGTTCTTCTTCATATCAGGCTCCTCCTCCACAAAATGATCAGTCTGATAAGATGATGGGTCTGTTGGAATAGGTCTTGGAAGTTCAACAGAAGAGTACAATGTATTTCAATGGAAAGATAGACGCTCTGTACTTGGATTTGAATGGGAAAATTGAGTCTCTGAGCACTCATGTGAAGAAGATAGATGTTCAGGTTCAACAGAATCCTGGAGCAGCGCAAAGGCAAAATGGATCTGGACGAACTGAGCAGAAGAAATACGTCAATGCTATCATTGCAGAGAACGAGATTGATTTGACAAATGAGGAAGAAAGCATCATTGCAGCTTTTCTCAACGGATTTTCTCTGTCTGCTCCGAGCATCGATCGACACATTCTAAGTGTCTATCGACACAGTCCCACTAAGAATAATGAAAGTGCTATTAATCACCTTGCATCGATCGACATTCCTAATGCATTGATCGACACTGAACGCAGATGAGTCCAGAAACCTGCAACAGTCCTTGAGCGAGTCTATAAGCCTCCTTTGCCATATCTAAAGCTCCTGAGATGTCCAAACATGAGCTAGACAAAGCTAATTGCAAGGCAGTGATGGAAAAAAAGCTGATCCAGATCTCAGAGAAGCTTCCAGACCCAAGACTCTTTGTGCTAGACTGTTTCATCTTCAAGGACAGCTTCAAGTTTTCTCTGTGTGATTTAGGATCTGGTGTGAATCTCATGCCATACTTTGTGGCTGTGAGATTGGGACTGATAGATTTCCAGCCTACTAGGATCTCTCTTATCCTAGCTGATCGATCAAAGAGGTTTCCAGAAAGAGTCTTAGAAGACATTCCTATCAGAGTTGGAAACTACTTGATTCCAACAGACTTTGTGGTGCTGAAGTATGCTGTTGAACCGGATGATCCTCTGCTGCTTGGTATATCTTTCTTAGCTACTGTTGGAGCATGGATTGATGTGAGACGCGGTCTGATTGATCTCCACCTGGGATATAAATCTTTGCAGTTCAAGATGGATAAGCTGCAGAAATCCACCATTGATGGACAAAGCTTCAGTGTTGAAGTGGAGCCTGAGATTCAGATTGGAGAAGAGAAGATGGCGGTTCATCCTGAACCTGCTCTAACATCTTCAGAGCTTGCAACTATTACTAAGCAGAAAGCTCCAGACATCTCTCCTCTACCAAAGCAAAGGTATGATTCCTCTAGACTTAAACCTCCTAACCACATTGTTGTGAATGCAGGAAAACGCAGTAGCCCACCCACGCTTCGCTCCCACCTGGCTCCATTCGCTCATTCCTTGGGAGATCTCATGATCCAAACACTTATACACCACCTTGGATGAGGAGATATTTACAGAGGCACTCCAAGCCTCTGTTGAATCCACCATAAGTCTGATCCTCCTTCCCATAATTAAGCTAATGACTTAAAACAAGTGCTTAGTGGGAGGCAACTCACTAGTAGTTCTGATTCTTTCTTTTATTTTTCGTTTTGATTTTGGTTACTTTGATTTTTCTTCTTTTGGTGTGTTCAAAGGCGTGAGAACAGTCGGAATCGCCCTGCATCGATCGACATGGTCATGAGTGTCGATCGACGCAGAGGTCACATACGGTTTACTTTAGCTGTAACGATTGCGGTTCATGCAACGGTTCGTCTCAAACCGTGGAACGAACAAAAACGACCAGCATCGATCGATACCTACTTGGAATCGATCGACACAAGCCGACGACAAGTAAGTGTTCTGAACTTTTTCGAAATTGGTTCATTCTGATTTTTGTTCTCACCGATCCCAAGCTTCTATACACTGCGGACATTGTTGTTTAAGTGTGGGGGGAGCTAGCTACTGACGCACCGTTTTCTGTTTTCTTAGAATCAGTCCAGTCTATTTTATTGAGTCAACTTGAGTAGGAAACAATTACTTTTTGAGGAGATCACTACACTTGCATGAACTTAAGTGACCATTGGATGAGCTTGCAGATGATCTCTGACTATTAGAAAACCCAACACGTACCAGCCTACTGAGGAAACCCATATCACTTCAGGTATTCAAAGAATACATTACTGACTTCACCCTTAACTTGACTCAATTTTCTCACCTAGGGGCTTGGTATACTTTGAGTCGGATTCCTCTGTTAGTTCTGACACAGCTTGTAAACCTGTTCAAGTATAGTTCCCTTCTCCCCTTCTTTAAAGTAAAAAAAAAAGAGAGAGAGATAAACTGCGGATGAGCTAGTAGCTCCGAAGTGGTCGCAGGAGTAGTAGAGACCCTATTACCTAATGTGCATCCATGGAATGTGTCCAAAGTACACCCCAATGCGGGAAGAGCACTGATAAAAAAAATGATACCCAATTGGGAGAAATCAGTTGCTAAGGAAGGAAAATGAGAAGAAAGGAACCAGAAAAGATAGTATAGTGGTCAGGTGCTAACAGAGTAAGAGTCAATGTGTTATTTGATTGGTACTCCCTAGGTGAGACCGCACTTAATATCTTAGAGAAGTCAGTATGGTGAATTTGAATTCTCTGAATATGATTGTGGAGTTTACTCATGACAGTTGCTAAGTGTGGGGGGAAGTACATGTTGGGCTTGATGTCTGCATGTTCATTTTCATGTGGCTTACTAAGGGGAATCTGATTGTAGCACTTCGACAATGAAATTAGTTTCTGAAGTTTTCAAACTTCTTCTCCTGATCTTGGTTTTTTGGTTGCTTGAGGGCAAGCAAAAGCTAAGTGTGGAGGAGTTGATATATCATGGGTTTTAGGGATTTTGACCATGATATAAGTCTTTGTTATTGAGTATTTTAGTATGTTTTGTAGTCCTTTTATGTGTTTTACAGGTCTAGGTATGTTTGGAGCAGATTTGGACATTATGGCGCATTCTGAAGCAATTTGGAGCATTTGTGCGAGAAGATGAAGTCATTGGCGAGAATCGAGCTCAACATCGATCGACACGGCCTAGGCATCGATCGACACACATTGTGGTCAGACAATTCTCTCGAGTTAATGAAGGCTTTGTATATTTGCAGCTTTGCCCAGAAGTTTTTCATAATTACGAAGAAGCTCAAAACGTGTTTAACTATTATATTAAGGGTTTTAAGCCATTGTTTAGGCTGAGTTTTATTCTATTAGGGATTGAGATATTTTAGGGCTGGTCTTGTACTCGACAGAGAAGAGATTTCGAACCCATGTTTCTTACTTCTTTTATGATATTTGGTTCATCATGTCTTTTGTTTCATCTGTCATGTCTGAGTAGTTTACCTGTTAGGTTTAAGGATTCTCATTTGGGATTTCAAGGAATTATAGGTTAATCAATCTCTAGAGATTCATACTTTCTAGTTCTTCACCTAAGGTTGTTCTTAATGCTTAATCTGAATTAGCTACCCAGATTTATGATATTAGGTTGATTTCCGCAACGACAGTTGGTTAATTAACTAAACAGAACCTAGATGAGCAATTGAACTATTCGCAAAGAAATTTGGCTTATGCAAATTGTAAACGAAAAGACCTGAGATTAGTGCATGTTTACGATATCCAGAATTCGCAACGAAAGTTGGTTTGCTAAGTTGCTAGACATAGATAATACTCGCAACGAAAGTTGGTTTCTTATGCTTCAATGATTCTAGTTCTAGAGCAGTTCTTAATTAGATCCCGATTGATTGATTTGCATGTATTTCTGATTTCCTTAGAACTCCCTTGACATGACGCTTCGCTTGATTGATCACAAACCGCTTGATTTACCTTAGTGCTTTGTTTACTGCTTTACTCTCTGCTGTTCCTAGCTTAATTCGGCATTCTATAATCTATCGTAAGATTCCTGAGTCTCTGTGGATTCGACCCCTATATACTACTAGTCACGTCTGTGCACTTGCAGTGTAACTCTAGGGATTAAACTCTGACCATATCACAGACCTTTAACTCATTAATGTTTTTTCTTCAGATACGTAATCGAGAAATACGCATATTCAAAATAGTTCAAACTTAATAGACGTTGACAAACCAAGCCGAATAAGTTATATGAAATACAAACGTTGGGAAAAAATAAGAAGGCTCATATTCTATGGACTTAGGCTATCCTTTTCGACCCATTCAGAAGATAAGAGTAAAGTCGCAGAAAGATAATTACAAGGCGAGAAGATAAATCCGATTTGGAAAAAGGAAGATGAATTCGAGCAGAAAAGGAAGATAGAACCAGAAAGGAAAATATGATAACAAGAAAATCTCCGAGAACCTCACAAACGATTCTCTCAAAACCGACTTTTCGCATCTATAAAATAAGGGAGACCCCCCTTTGATCAGAGCACGCTAAAAACCTAGAAAAGATTATTCATATGATTTTTTCTCTTTTCATTCTTGTACTCTTTTTCGAAACAAAGATGAATAAAATAATCTCCAGATCTCTTTTTGTGTGTGTTGACTAAGAATTTATGATCCCTAAAAGTTAAAACCATATACATTTCAATTGTGCGAGTTCCGACTCTCACAGTTTGCCGCCATCTGTGGGGACTAAGATGTTTTCTTACACTTAAAGACCACCGATCAGTAGACTCGAAGAGATGACCACCTACAGAGATGGAGACAGAGAAAATCATCCATTGGCGATCAACGATGCATGAATTTTGCTGCGAACAAATAACGCAGCAACATACAAACTGCAACATTCAACGATGCAAAAAAACGCAGCCGCAACGGATACAACAACAACCAATGCGACCTTGACTGAGCTGAAGGCCATGATGTCAATACTAATCCAAAAATCCCAAGATCAAACGAAGGTGGACAACACGCTCACCGAATAAGTGGAGAAATTCAGAACAGAAAACCAAGCAAGAAGTGCACGAATAGTAAACTTTAGGCCGACTGATCGTAGACAACTTGATTTCTCAACGTATTATGGGTTAAAGAGTGTTTAAGGAGATAGCTTGGGGGAAAGTAATTAACCAAGGAGGAGGAAAGATGGAGTGGTGGTGGTCGCCGATTACTAGGGAGAAGGGGGGGGATGTTTTGTTTGCTTGGTGAGTGAAAGATGAAGAAGGAACCATCCTTTAAATAGTCAATGTCATTCCTCCCATTCATTGGATTCCATTTCTCATTCAATAAATTTGCTCCCATTCATTGAACGAGGGAGGCTAGGTGGTAAGATCTCAACATGCCCTCTTAACACATATGGGGTTACGTGCCTTTGCCAAGGGAGGATATTAAGGGAAGCTGAACTTGGGAGTTCAAGGGGAATGAATCTACAAGGTACATTGAATTATAAAGAGATAAGGTAGGATGAATTTGTTTCTTGAGTGACACATGGGTTACTAGATGGAAGCTCCTAGTTTGTCTTCTAGAAGGTTAACTAAACCTGAATTCTAAATCCATGCACCAGCCACGTGACCAATCGGCGAGTGTCATGTGTTATAGGGCAATTCCGAGCCAATTTTCTGACATCTCTCTAAACCTTTGAAACGACTCCAAACATCATTTTTATTTTCTGTGATCCTTTTTAAAATATTCTTCATAATTTATTTGTTTCCATTTCACCTTTTCATAGCTCCCAAAACATCATGAATATATTTTTCGTCCTTATCTCGGTTTTATCGGTTTATATTTCCGATAACCCGCAAAACCTTATAAAATTTCGATTTTAGTGTTCTCCGTCTTCTAAATAATC